>OU342742.1:197297859-197897859 GCA_910589775.1 Avena eriantha | reverse complement strand
ACCAGCAAAGGTACCTGAGAGGGCCTTGGCGACTGAGAACAGTTGCTCTTCGAACAACTTTTCCCTAGTCGCAAAGGAGGCACGCAGATCCTCTTCGCGCCTCTGTGCCTCATCACGAGCCGCGATTGCCTCGGCACACCCCTTCACAGCTGCGGCCAACGTCTTCTCCAAAGTGGCGACGTTGTGGAGTAAGGCATTATGTTCAGCTACAAGTTAATCAAAAGTTGACTATCAGTTAACTACACCAAAAAGGAGAAGATGAAAAAGAATAAGTGTAGAACACTCACTTTCGACCACGCGGTGACGCGTCTCTAGCATTGCATGCTGGCGGCCCATTGCCATCACCTGCTCCGCCACTTGCGTGGCTTCCTTTACAAGGAGCTGTTGCACAAAACAAGGAATCAGAGAGAGCAATAGAGAACATCGACTGCCACACTAAAAAGAAGGAAAGATATACTTACATGGTCCTCCAGTGACTCCGAAGAAGTTTGCTGAACCGTCATCCGAGCAACCATTCGATGCTCCCCTACGTGAGGAGAGCTCGAAGAATTGTGCCTGAAGTGGGCCGCCGCCGGAGGAGAAGGAGCACGCTCGACCTCTGCCTTGTCCCTTGAGGTCGCGACTCCAGATTCCTTCAAAAACTCGACGTCGCCAGAAGATGACGATGCCACTTGACTACAAGACCAAATCCACATTGAGAAAAGGCAAACTCCAGGGCAAAGCAAGCAAGAAGAAAACAGAAAAGAATGAATGAATTCGCAAACTTACCAGTCAAACTTATCAAGATCAAACGTGGCCTCCGCCGACTCCGAAGAAGATTCCTTGGGCAATCGCATCTTCTTGTGAGAAGACGGTGCCCCAGCCCTCACAGGAACGGCTGGAATTGGTGATTCCGTGCCAACAGCCATGCCTTCTAGAGTCGAAGGAGTCGACGCGTCGGAATCCTCGCTGCGCGAACTCTTGCGAGTATCCGGGCTTTCGGACTCGGGGGCTTCCTCTTCCACATCAGAAGGGACAGTCGATTCAGACTCGTCCTCTTCCAAAGCTTCGCCGGGAATAATCCCCTCGGGGAGAGGAGGCATACAGGGCGACACCGCCCAATCCTGCATACAAACAACAAAGATCAGCAAAAAGAACAAGTAAGCAACAGAAAGCAATCGCGAAAATAAGCTACTGCGTAGCACAACTGTACCTCAGGAGGGGGATTCGAAGCATCAAACGGAGGAACGACTGGTTCACTCGGAAGCACATCCTTGACAATGTACTTCGTGACCAGTCGAACCCTCTTATCCACCTCACTCGCGGACATGCCATCGGCAGACACGCGAGTGGCATCATCAGCGCCACCCCATTGAAACTTGGGATGGACTCTGGCTTGGAGAGGCTGGACGCGACGACGCGGCCAAGTTCTGATAAGGGCACAGCCTCCCTCTTCTACGCCTATGCGACTCTCGAGGTCGCAGACGCGTTGATATAGCACGTCTGTCTCCGCAAGTTTGCCAGACATCACTACGTTCTTCCAAGAACGCATCTTCTTGCAGGGAGTCGCGAGATCGAAGGGCGCGAGTCCAAAGTGCTGATCCTTGGCCTTTTGATCGCTGACATAGAACCATTTGTCCCTCCATCACTGGACGGACTTGGTGAGCTTGATGTCGTAGTAGGTGGCGGATGGGTCGACGTGGATTCCGCAACCACCTACGTCGTAAACTAAAGAGCCAGATGCGGACTGACGCTTCAATTTAAACAAGCGCTTGAAAAGACCAAAGTGTGGCTCGATGCCGAGCCAGCACTCGCAAAGAGTAATGAAGCAGGTGATGTGGAGGATAGAATTTGGGGATAGCTGATGGAGCTGAAGCCCATAGAAACAAAGAAGACCCCTAATAAAGGGGTGGAGAGGCAAGGAGAGACCACGAATGACGAAGGCGAGAAACATCACTCGAAAACCAGTGGGAGGAGCAGGAATAGTCTCACCGCTGGGGACGCGCGCATTGGCGACTGCTGCAGAGATAGCTCCGTCTTGGCGAAGAAGACGGAGATCCGACGCCTTGATGATGGAGGGGCGCCATGCACCATTTGTCACATGGGTGCCCGCGACCTTCTTCTTCCCGCCGGTGGCAGCGCTGGTGCCCGCAGCAGCGGAGCCGCCCTTCTTCTTCGTCGCGGCAACGGTGGCCACGGAATCAACGGCAGCGCCTCCTTTCTTCTTTCCTATTGCGCGGCGGTGATGAGAGCGCAGAAAGTAGCTTGGAAAAGAACGGAGGTGGTCCAGCGCTGTGGAGGAGACGAGCGCAGGGGAAAGAAGAAGAGCAGCAGCAATGGCAATGGCAGCGAGGACGAAAGAGCGCAGATGGAAAATTACCGCCGTAGCGCCGCTACTTAACCCCTAGGAGATGCAATCCAACGGCTGACAAAAACCCTATTGGATGCGTGGCACGCATCGCGTTGGACACATGGAGAAGATGAAGCGCGAACCGTCCCCCTACTTCTACCATTACGCGCGAAAATCGAGGAGGCGCGGTTAAAAATAAGACTACACACGCCCAGTCAAATCAAAGTCAGAAAGTGGGACCCACCGCTCGTCACATCCCGTAAAACTCGCTCACGCGGGGAGCTGAGGTCATACAAGCGTCAGCACTGACGTCATCAAAGCTACGCAGCGGAAAAACTTCGACTACTTTAGTCCTTGCTGGAGTCTTCGACTCCACCAAGCACTCGAGGGCTACTCCCATAGGGAGCGCTGGCCGTGCACCCTACGATTTTTCTTTTTTTATGCAGGAATGTGGGCAATCACAATCAAACCCAACCACTCGAAGCACGATTCGACTATGGACATGGGTTACTCCCATAGGGAGCGCCGGAAACAATTTCGACTGAAACAAGCAAGCAAAAGACGACAACAGTCGCAAAAGTGTTTTAGTCCCTGCCCGAGTCTTCGACTGAAACAAACAAGCAAAGACGACAGCAGTCGCAAAAGTTCTTTAGTCCCTGCCTGAGTCTTCGACTCAACCAAGCACTCGGGGGCTACTCCCATAGGGAGCGCTGGTCGCGCACCCTATGATTATTTTCATAAAAACTGTGTGTTGATAACATGGGTATACCCTACAGGTACTCGAGCTTGGTATATACGGTCCAAATACGTATAGACCCACGGTGTCTCCAAGGCCCAGATGAAAGGACTCGAGTAACCCGCGGACTCTCGATTGCTTGAAGGACAAGAAGAAGCTAAAGATAGAAAGTTTGAAGGGGAAAACCCTAACTTGTTACCGACTCAACCTGCTACCCGAGACCTAGCCTATCTATATAAAGGCTAGGAGGGGGCGGCGAGGAGGACACACGCAACCCTAGTTTCCACAACCCTCGCTAGATTGCATCTGCGCACCATTGTAACTTTCAACTCCTTCGATAATTTCATGAGCAGACAAGCAGGAGTAGGGACCTCTACGAGGCCTGAACCTGGGTAAATCCTTTGTCCCCTGTATGCTTGTTTGCTAGCCGATAGATGTCTCCAATGCTCCCTCCTTCTCCAAAACCCAAGTCCATAACAATGGGCATTGATGAGTTAAACCCTCGCCACCTTCTGTTGCTCAAATCAAAAAGTGTTGAACTAACGAAAGTTAGATAACAACCTGGGGCAGAAGCACAAAAATTACAGCTCAATCCGACATACAAAGCTGTCGCAGGAAGTTTTACGGTGAAGCACAAAAATCTGTTTCGGGACAGCAACTTTCCAATCATTACTTCACTCTCATTAGAGGTTACTCTTGGCACAAAAAGCAAATAAAAAGGATAAGGTGCGGTTATTACAGAGGTAATAACTTCCAAGACTCATCTAAAACTCTTGGGTTATCTCCCAACAAGTACTTTTCTTTAACGCCTTTAAGTTAGGCATAAGAAGCAAAGAAAGAATCAAGTGTTCTCAAATGAAGAAGCATTAAGACCAAATTTTGTTTTCATAGGAGAAGCAAAAGAAATATTTTATCTCTTTTTAGGGAAATGTTCTATACCTTTCTTGAGTGGGAGTTGATATTTAATGGTGCCTTCTTTCATATCAATGATGGCACCAATAGTTAAGGTCTTCCCAAAGTAATAGGACAAGAAGCATTGTATTCAACATCCAAAACATAGAAATCAACGGGGACATAGGAATCGTTAACCATAATAAGAACATCATTAAGACTCCCCATGAGTTTCTTTTTAGCATAATCATCAAGTGGGACATTCAAATAGCAATCTTCAAGAGGAGGCAAATCAAGCATATCATAAATCCTTCTAGGCATAATAGAAACACTACTATCAAGATCACATAAAGCTTTGAAATCAAAGTCATTCATTTTCATATTAATGATGGGTTCCCAACCATCTTCTTGTTTTATAGGAATAGAAGCTTTATGTTTCATCTTTTCTTCTTTAATCTTTATGAGAGCATCAGTAATGTGTTTTGTAAAAGCCATGTTCATAGCACTAGCATTAGGACTTTTAGCAAGCTTTTGAAGGAACTTAATAACTTCAGAGATGTTGCAACCATCAAGATCAAAATCAACTTTATCATCTCAAGTAGTAGAACTATTGCTAGCCTCAACACTAGTGGTGGTGATAGTAGAATCACTAGTGTTTCTAGCAATTTCATCTTCTCTTTCCCACTTAGCAGGTAATTCAGCTAATAGTCTAACATTTTCATCAATTCTTACTTGTATAGCATTGGTAGCTGCAAAGGGATTATCATTAGTTTCAGGTTTAGTAGCCATTTTATTCAAAGAAGATTGAACTTCAGCCAAAGATTCTATATTTCTTTCAGCATTGCTATAGGCTGCCACCCAACTGCATCTATGACTAATAATCCACCTTTAGGTTATCATCCGAACCCCCTCAAGTATTAAGTTGCAAGCACCAGATTATTGCTTTACGAACTGCGTGTAAAGTAAACAATACGATTGTTCTATGAACAAAGGATTGTTGTTTTCTCCCTAGTAGCAACAGCACATCTAGTACCTTAGAGATTTCTGTCACTTCCCCAGATTACCAGAGGCATGAACCCACTATCGAGCATAAATACTAACTCTTGGAGTTGTTAGCATCTACTTGGCCAAGATAGCTACTAACAACGGAAAGCATGCAAGATCTCAAATAACAAATACATGATAGAATCAATAATCAATATGAAATAGCATCTCAATATCCATTGGATCCCCGCAAACACAACATGTATGAATTACAAATAGATGATCTTGATCATGAACGGAGCTCACAAGATCTAAACATGAAAGCAAAAAGGAGGAGAAACCAGCCATCTAGCTACTACATGGATTCGTAGTCCAAGGATGAACTACTCTCGCATCACACCGGAGGCTTGCATGGTGATGAAGAAAGCCTCCAGGGTGAATTCCCCTCTCCGGCAAGGTGCCAGTAAGAGCTTCAGATCCGTCCCGATCTAGGGATGGAGATGACGGTGGCTACAGACTCTTTCGTGGATTTTTGATCGGGTACTTAGGGTTTTCGTCCCGAGGGTAATATATAGGCGGAAGGAGGGGCCGAGGGGATGCCGGGAGCCACCACACCACCCCCTGGCGCGGGCCAGGCCTAGCCGCGTGGCCAGGTGGTGTGGCTGGCCCCTGGCCCCTCTCCGTCTCGTATTCTAGCACTTGATCCCTTCCCGAAAAATAGGCACTTTGGCTTTTGTCCCATCCAATTCTGAGAATATTCATTTTCTGACTTTCCTGGAACCAAAAACAGCAGAAAATAGGCAGCTGGCACTATGGCTCTTGTTAATAGGTTAGTCCAAGAAATCATATGAAAAGTACTCCAAAGTTGGAACAAAACACAAGAAAGTGGATAAAACCAAGCATGGAACATCAAAAATTATAGATACATTTGCAATGTATCAAAGCCACGCTGCTTTTCCGTTGCGATGGGCCGACCATACTGTCCGGTGCAGGATCTTGCTGTCGGAGTCCTTTAAGTTCATTAAGCTCCTGGCGATGCTCCTGCAGCATGGCTTCAAACCTCGTGAACCGCTCCGTATCCTCCTCTTTTTGCCGCTTTGTTCTTCTCGATCGGCTTCTGTACGTGTCACGGTGCTCGGGAAACCGGATAACCCATGGATAAGAAGGTCCGAACCCTCTTGTTCGTCCAGCCTTTTCAGGATTCCCGAGAGTCTTTGTTAGCTCATCATTCTCTCTGTCGGGAACAAACGGTCCCTCTTCAACCTCTTTTATCACTTTAATAAGTTCTTTCTTGGGTGAAAAAATTTCTTCGGCTGCAACAATCTCGCCTGTTTCTGGGTCTAATGATGCCCCATGCCCGAATACCCAATTTCTTGACCTCAAGGGCCAACTAGACGTAGCTGGAGTGACCCCTTTAGCCTCCAGGTCAGCCTCAGCTTTATCCCACTTAGGCATGGCACTCCTGTAGCCACCTGTGCCCATATGATGGTGATATTTCTTTTTGGCTGCATTTAACTTATTTTTTGCTGATATTGCCTTAGCTGGTTCCGAGGTCTTGTATTCCATAAATGTGGCCCAGTTATCCTGCTGCAACTCTAGTAGACCAGTGAATGGAGGAGTTTTTTTCTTCAAGACATACTTGTGGTACAATCTTTTTTTCCATTCCTTGAATAGTCCGGCCATCTTCTTAAGAGCAAAGTGCTTGACTTTCCTCGTCATTTGTTGTGTGAGCTCATCAGTCTCTAAGACTGGTAGGGTGAAATGTGTCATGAGAAAATTCCACATCGTATCTTTCGCTCTGCCATCTACAAAACTAGCCCCAGCCGGATCCTTTTTCTTTCCTGGCTTGTTCCAATTTTGCGTGGTGATTAAGACTTTCTCTCTAACAATCACTCCCCATTGACTTGTAAATGCATTCGCAGATTCTTTGGGCTCCAGCGGTTGACCCTGCAGAGAGACTAAGTCAATGCTGAAACGGACATCAGTGGGCAACTTGTGTGTTGGGCCTCTTGTCCTTGTAGAAGATTGGCCGGAAGCGGAGGTCTAAGAGAAGAAACATTCGTCAGTACATATATACGAATCAATTAGTGCATCTATACTAGTGAACGATTGATAGAGGCATTATATACCTCGACGGAGTTTGTCATTATTATGGTGTCTTCACCATGGTCTCCACCATGGTCAGCACCATCGTCTCCACTATTTTCTCCACCATCGTCTCCTCCAAACAAATTAAGATATTCGGAGCCATCATAATAAGACCCCCTAGTACCCTCATCTATAATGTTGAGAAGCTCCTCTTCATTCTGTCTACCGTCCATAGCTTAACTAATACAGAAAAAGAATATTGCATTAAGTAAAAGAATGTTACAACTGCGAATACTCGGATACAGTACTTAGTGATTAAAATAAAGTACAATAATATAAGATAAAGTACATTATTAATACATCTCGCTCATAATATAAAGTACATTATTAATACATCTTGCTCATATCAAACTAGCGAATGCGGCTGCCGCGTTCTGTGCTACGGGAGCTTTGCAGCCACAGAAGAGGAACCATCACCGGAGAATAGCTCGGGTGAGATCCGTGAACCTGCCAGATATTGGAGAACCTAGCCTCCAAAAGATACATGTATTGTCGTACATGCTCGTCCTCCTCCCTGATACGATGACGTACCACCTCCTCGGGGGCCGGCTCCCTCTACACAGCTCCTGGACCTCGTGGACGCCACCAAAGAAGCTCTGGGTCGACGATGATACCCGGATTCCTCACCAAGGTACGAGTCCTGACAGGTAGCACCTCCTAGTGCCAACCTGGCGGAGCCCAGACTCGGACATCCCCGATGGAGTCCAGTAGGCTCGGACGAGGTGGACGCGGCATAACTAAATAATAGCAATAAACAATCATAAAACATAAATAGTAACTAAATAACTAAGTATTGCCCTAATAACACTAACCCTAAACCTAACACTAACTAAACTAAACCTAATTAACTAAGTATTCTAACTAACCCTAGATAAATACTAATACAAATATTAATACTATCTAAATACTAATACTACTAACACTAACCCTAAACCTAACACTAACTAAACTAAACCTAATTAAATAAGTATTCTAACTAACTAATCCTAGATAAATACTAATATTAATAACTAATACTACTAACTAACACTAACCAAAATACTAATAGTACTAACACTAACACTAACACTAACTAAATACTAATACTACTAATAATACTAACACTAACTAAATACTAATACTACTAATAACACTAACACTAACGCACTAACTAAAATACTAATACTACTAACTAACACTAACCAAAATACTAATACTACTAATTTACAAACACTAACACTACCACTAACCAAAATTAATTAATAAGACTAACTAAAATACTAATACTACTAACTAACACTAACCAAAATCCTAATACTACTAATTTACAAACACTAACACACTACTACTAACCAAAATTAACCCTAACTAATAACCGTAATTAACCAATACTAATAACCCTAATTAACCAATACTAATAACCCTAATTAACACTAACCTGAAGACGGCGAGGCGACCGGCGCGGGGTGGAGACGAGGCGGGGCAGAGATGACGGCGAGGCGATGGCTCGGGGCAGAGCGGCGCGGCGGCTCGGCGTGGGGCGGGGCGACACGGAGACGCGGCGCAGGACAGAGACGGGCGCGGGCGGCGGCGTGGGGCTCCTTCTCACGGGCGCGGGCGGCGGTGCGGCGGACAGCGTGGGCGTGGCACTGGGAAGAATGGCGATCTCCAGGTCGTGCCACGACCCGGGGTGGGGGTGGGGTATTTATACCACCCCCCTTTAGCCCCGGGTTGTAATACGAACCAGGGCTAAAGATCCCCCTTTAGCCCCGGTTCGTATTACAACCCGGGGCTAAAGGTGTTTTTGGCCCGCCGCACTTCCCGCGCGCCACAACCCTTTAGCCCCGGTTTGTAATACAAACCGGGGCTAAAGGTCACCCTTAAAGGTTATTTTTGGCGCCAAAACAAAAAATGATTTATAGTTTTCAGAAAATTATGTATTATATATCAAAATTTTCAGAAAAAGAAGATCTATAATTTAAATCTATTATCATACTTTATTATACAACTTAAATGAAATTATCTATTATTTTACAAGTATTATATTTAGTAGAAATGTTCACAAAAAATAATAAAAATATAGTTTATTATTTAAAAATGGAAAATATAATATACCAAAATATTCACAAAAAATAATAGACTCATTAGAAATATAATATTTAATACTAAAACTATTAACTAGGACTGAAATGTATTTTCCTGCCATTTCCCCCGCTTCCCGCCATGTTTTCCCGCCATTTCCCCCGCTTCCCGGCATGTTCTCCCGCCATTTCCCCCGCTTCCCTCCATGTTCTCCTGCCATTTCCCCCGCTTCCCGCCATGTTCTCCCGCCATTTCTCCCGCTTCCCGCCATGTTCTCCCGCCAGTTCCCCCGCTTCTCGCTATGTTCTCCCGCCATGTCCCTATATATCTAGGCCGACCACCATGTCCATCCACACATCCACACCTTCTCTCTCACAACAATGGACACCGCTTACTGGGCTTTTCTGACACTCGAGGAGACCGAGGCGATGTGCGCCTCCAGCTACCCATGCCCGCCGAGGTACCGGCTGCCCGCTGGCTGGATGCTGAGCGCTGGAGGGGTTCCTGTTCCTCCTGTGCCTCAAGGTTCGGCCCGCCAGGCAGCCATCACAAACCACTTCTACCTCGAGCTCATGCCGGAGAAGCGGATGGATCCCCATTGGGATCCCGACAACCTCGACACCTAGAATGCCTTCTTTGCAAACCGCGGGAAAGGGAGCTCGCGAGGTACGAGGGTGACGGCCCGCCCCCAGTGAACCACAACGAGGCTGGTCGCCGCCTGTGGTGGGCGAACTTGACTATCGCCGGTGTGCTGCGCTACATCACCATGGGAGACCATCCTCGCCTGAGGTACCTGCACTTTCACCAGCAGCATAGCCACAAGAATGTTTGTGGTGGTGAAGGCCTAGGGCGTACTAGGGTCATCATCCGGGAGCCCCCTCCCCCGCGCGTCGTGAATCCGAGGCCGGAGGATCCATCCGCGTGCTACGAGTAAGGGCCGAGGATCCATCCGCGTGCTATGAGCGACGACGATGACAATGACGATTCCAAAGACGACCCATAAGTTGTGTACTACAGGGCTCGATATGACTATTTTTATGTTTTAATATTAATAAATTTCTGGCCACAACAAGTTGCAATACTACCTATTGAGATCGAGATAGTTCATATCCATATACATATAAGAAGATCATTAATAATAAAGGTTTAATAATATTGTACATCACCAACATCCACACATGTTAGGGTTTTCTTGTAATCCGTAACCATGGAGCATCTTCCTTACTTAACGAGATGCTTGGGTCATCCTTCACAGCGAAGGGCGGAATTTCATGAAACTTATCATAATCGTCTGACATGTCTGTCTTATCCTCCACCCCCATGATGTTTCTTTTTCCTGAAAGAACTATGTGACTCTTTGGCTCATCGGATGCTGTATTCTTTTGCTTATCTTTCCTTTTTCTCAGTTTGGTAGACATGTCCTTCACATAAAAAACCTAAGCCACATCATTGGCTAGGACAAATGGTTCATCTCTATACGCAAGGTTGTTGAGATTCACTGTTGTCATTCCGTATTTCTTGTCTACCTCAACCCCGCCTCCTGTCAGCTTGACCCATTTGCACCGAAACAAAGGAACCTTAAAAAAAGGTCCATAGTCAAGTTCCCATATCTCCTCTATGTAACCATAATATGTATCCTTTTGCCCATTCTCGTCTGTTGCATCAAATCGGACACCACTATTTTGATTGGTGCTATTTTTATCTTGGGCGATCGTGTAAAATGTATTCCCATTTATCTCGTACCCTTGGAAATTCAATATAGTCGAAGATGGTGCCCTTGCCAACAAGTAGAACTGCTCTCCAACATTTATGTCATTCATGAGATGTGTCTGCAACCAACCGCCGAAAGTCCTCATATGTTCATCTCTAATCCAAGAGCCAGGCTTCCCCGGGTTGTTGGAGTGTACAATATTCTTGTGTTCCTCGATATACGAAGCCACCAAGGTGGAACTTTGCAGAACTATGTAGTGTGCTTTAGTGAGAGAATGTCCGTCCATACATATCCTTGCTTTCTTTCCTAGCGTGCCTTTTCCACTAATTCTACCCTCATGCCGTGATTCAGGAATACCGATGGGCTTAAGGTCAGGAATAAAGTCAACACAAAACTCAATGACCTCCTCTGTTCCATATCCCTTTGAGATGCTTCCTTCTGGCCTAGCATGGTTATGAACATATTTCTTTAACACTCCCATGAACCTCTCAAAGGGGAACATATTGTGTAGAAATACAGGACCAAGAATGTTAATCTCATCGACTAGGTGAACTAGGAGGTGAGTCATAATATTGAAGAAGGATGGTGGGAACACCAACTCGAAGATGACAAGACATTGGACCACATCTTTCTGTAACCTTAGTAGACTATCTAGACTGATTACCTTCTGAGAAATTGCATTGAGAAATGCACATAGGTTCACAATGGGTACTCGAACATTTTCCGGCAGGAGTCCCCTCAATGCAATCGGAAGCAGCTGGGTCATAAGAACGTGGCAGTCATGAGACTTTAGGTTTTGAAATTTTGTCTCTGCCATATTTATTATTCCCTTTATGTTCGACGAGAAACCGGACGGGACCTTGATACTGTAAAGGACTTCAAAAAAGATTTCCTTCTCTTCTTTGGTAAGAGCATAGCTAGCAGTACCTTCAAACAGCTCTCGATGTATGCCGTCTCGGTCTTTTATATGTTGTTGGTCCTGCCATGCTTTAGGTGTATCTTTGCTCTTCCCATACACTCCCAAGAAGCCTAGCAGCGTCACTCAAAGATTCTTCGCCAGGTGCATCATGTCAATTGCAGAGCGGACCTCTAGGACTTTCCAATAGGGTATCTCCCAAAATATAGATTTCTTTTTCCACATGGGTGCGTGTCCGACATTGTCCTTCGGAACAGATTGTCTACCAGGACCCTTTCCAAAGATTACTTTTAAATCCTTCACCATGTCAAATACATCATCACCAGTACGGCGGATAGGCTTACACCGGCTGTCTGCCTCTCCATTGAAATGCTTACCTTTCTTTCTTAGGATGTGCGTGGGCAAAAGAAAACGACGATTCCCTGGGTACACATTCTTCTTACATTTATCCAAATATATACTTTCAGTATTGCTTAAACAGTGTGTGCATGCATTGTATCCCTTGTTTGTCTATCCTGAAATGTTACTAAGAGCAGGCCAATCATTGATTGTTATGAACAACAATGCTCGTAGGTCAAATTCCTCCTGCTTGTTCTCATCCCACACATGTACACCTTGTCTGTGCCACAACTATAAGAGTTCTTCAACTAATGGCCTTAGGTACGCATCAATGTCGTTGCCGGGTTGCTTCAGGCCTTGGATGAGCACTGGCGTCATAATGAACTTCCGCTTCATGCACAACCAAGGACGAAGGTTATAGATACATAGAGTCACAGGCCAGGTGCTATGACTGCAGCTCTGCTCCCCAAAAGGATTGATGCCATCTATACTTAGACTAAACCATAAGTTCCTCGCATCACCTGCAAAGTCCGGAAACTCTCTCTCGATTTTTCTCCACTGTGACCCATCAGCGGGGTGTCTCAACATCTCGTCTTTCTTACGGTCTTCCATGTGCCATCGCAACAACTTGGCATGCTCTTTGTTCCTGAATAAATGTTTCAACCGTGGTATTATAGGAGCATACCACATCACCTTGGCAAGAACCCTCTTCATGCGGCGCTCGCCCTCAACATTACAAGGGTCATCTCGTCTTATCTTATACCGCAATCCAGTGTATACTGGGCATGCATCCAAATTCTCGTACTCCTCGCCGCGGTAGAGGATGCAGTCATTAGTGCACGCATGTATCTTTTGCACCTCTAATCCTAGAGGGCAGACAACCTTCTTTGCTTCGTAGGTACTGGCGGGCAGTTTGTTATCCTTTGGAAGCAACTTCTTCATTATTTTCACCAACTTTTCAAATCCTTTGTCAGTCACACCGTTCTCTGCTCCATTGCAGCAATTCCAGTGTGCTACCTAGTTTTTTGTGCCCATCTTCACAATTTGGGTACAACAATTTGTTGTGATCCTCTAAAATCTTCTTGAACTTCAACCTCTCCCTTTCAGTTACACATTCTTCCTGGGTATCAGCATTGGCCCGACTAAGATCAGCATCAGGCAGATCTGATGCCCATTCTTCATCTTTTTCTTCATCAATGTCTTCCATTGTAGTACCATCGTATTCAGGGTAGTCGTTGTCATTCTCTTCTTCTTCATTGTCTTCCATCATAACCCCTCTTTCTCCGTGCTTGGTCCAACAATTATAGCCGGTCATGAAACCGGACCGAAACAGGTGGCTATGAAGGACTCTTGAGGAAGAGTATTCTTTATGATTCCGATAGACACCACATGGACAAGACATAAAACCATTCCGCTTGTTTGCCTCGGCCACAAGAAGAAAAGAATGCACGCCTTTAATGAACTCGTTAGAGAGTCGGTCAGCGTACATCCATTGCCGGCTCATCTGCATTATATAATTAATTAAGTACATCAAACATAATCGTAATTAATTAGTACTAATCTAAAAAAACAAAATTAAAGCTAGCAACCGGGACTAAAGATATGATGAACCTTTAGTCCCGGTTGGAGGCACCAACCGGGACTAAATGTGGATGTGGAGAAAACATGTCGACACTATGTCCTCAGTGGGCAATATTAAGCCAGTAAATTAAATGACTCTACTATTTTGGGTGGGTGGCAGCATAATCATTATTAATTAGTACTAATCTAAAAAACAAAATTAAAACCAGCAACCGGGACTAAAGATATGATGAACCTTTAATCCCGGTTGGAGGCACCAACCGGGACTAAATGTGGATGTGGAGACATCATGTTGACACTATGTCCTCAGTGGGCAGCTCTAAGCCAGTAAATTAAATGCCGACACTATTTTGGGTGGGTGGCAGCACTATGCCAGGGTGAGTGTGTCGACATAATGTCATCAGTGCCCGACACTATGTTGTGCTGCTTTATCTATAAATATGTATGCATTCTTGTGAAGAACTGCAAGATGGTGTGCGAGACCAGGGACACCACTACGGCGGAGCTTCTCGAAGATGTCTTAGGACCTCGCCCTCAGACATCTTCAAGGAGCTCGCCGTAGAGGCACTCTATAATATGTGAAATTAGTTAGCTCCACTAGCATACTGATTTAGCTAGAGAAGATATAAACCAAAAGATGGTATGGGAGAGCAGGGACACCACTATGGCAGAGCTTCTCAAAGATGTCTTAGGATCCCGTCCTCAGACATCTTCGAGGAGCTCGCCATAGAGGCACTCCCTAATATGTGAATTGTGATGTCTTCTTATCAAGGTTTTATGAATTAACCCTATCTTTGTTACAATTTTTTCTGTTTGTTGAACGCATGTAGACGAAGAAGGATATTTTGCCCAGCTAGCTAGTTAGAATGATGAACTCACGCATGTGTGTGCTTCTAAAATCAAATTTCAAGACTATGTGCCAAAACAAGATATATATAGATAGAATCCACATATTGTGATATTTACCTTAGAGTTCCGTACATTAATACAAGATAGATAGAATCTAAACATCGATCTCATGCTATCATTGCAAAAATTACTACCAAACTAAATCCACAAATCCATCTATAAGATAGAGCATGAAATGAGGTAATATAGCAATGAGATTTCAAAGGATGAAGTTGCTCACCTTTTAGAACCTTTGGATAGATGCGGCACCACAAAATATAGACAAATCTTGAGGAAAAAAGGGCATGAACTCGAGCTTGAAGGAAGAAAGAGAGAGAGAGGAGAGCCACCAGCTTGAATGGTGGCTCGGGAAGGGGAAGAAGATATAGCCAGACCTTTAGCCCCGGTTCGTGTCTAGAACCAGGGCTAAAGGTCCACCTTTAGCCCCGGGTCGTATAACAAACCAGGACTAAAGGGTCTGGCGCCCGACCTGGCCTGCCTGAAACCCTTTAGCCCCGGTTTGTTACACGACCTGAGGCTAAAGGTCCCGTTTGAACCGGGGCTAGTGCCTGCCCACCCCTAGGGCCAGTTCTAGCCGTTGGACCGGGGCATTAGTCCCGGTTTGTAGCAAAACCGGGGCTAATACCCCTGGACCAAAAGTCTGTTTTCTCCTAGTGAAGCAGCAACACTAAGCGGAGAAGCACGTAGGATGGGAATCACCAAGAGAGAGAGAGCAAACAGAAATAGCTAGCAGCTGCTATGGCCTATAGCGGCGACCTCAGGACCCCATTAGGGCATGTGAGATATATGATGAGGAGGAGAATCTGTTGCCTCTAACAGGCGGCGACTACGTCTAGGGCGGAGGCTTGGAGACTTGGAGCCGAGGTGTACATCGATACGGTGAAAGAGAAATCCAGACCGCTCATCTTTTTATCTAACGGTTAATTACAGGTTTGACGTGAGGACTAACGTGGAGCCTCGATGCCTTCCATTAGTAAATATATATATATAAGATATATAAAATATAAGGTAGTGAACCATCTGAATTTGTGAGATAGGCTCCATATCTTCTGTGGATCTTCATGAAAGTTTTGAAATTATTTGATATTACTAAAAAAATAGCGAATAAGTCCTTGTAGAGTATTCATTGAAAACTTTGAATACAAAATCCATGGCTATAACCAAAATAAAGGTAAAACTAGTGTTGCTTGAATTTTGGTGGATTCTCGAGAAAGTTTATTTTCTTGATTGAGAAGCTTATGGAAGATGGTGAAAAACACGATGGGGATTCTAAATCCTACATCAGAGCATTGAGAAGCAGAACGGAAAGAGTTCCTGAACAATTCTCGTCATAAAGGAAAGGATCAATGATAATGATCATTGTGCTTTCCCCACTAGTGTTTTCACTACGTGAAGTACGATTCAAAAATGTACCCCATATCCTATGTGGAAACATTTGTGAATCACTTGTCATATTACCAGAATATGGCATACCTACAAACTACGAAGGAAATAATGGTAAACTAAAATTATGAGAAATCATAGAGGCAAAATTCACTTAAGATTAGAAAGCAATTCATTGCTGAATCTTACAAAGTAAAGGGTTACTTGAATTTTCCAAAAAGACTGTAAGGTCATGGTGGAAAAAGGTGAATTACAAAGGCACGATTTGTCATGAATGATGTATTAGACAAATTCAAAAAGAATTTGATTCAAAATTGCTGAAAGTCTAGTGGATTTGATACTCGTAAGATACTAGTGTCTCGTAATAAAACTCATAGTTTGATAATTGATCAGAGGATTTTGAAGTTATTCAAAATATTGAGAGTATATGCAATTTTCATAAAATTAAGTGGGAGTTGTAAAAGTCTTCCTGAAACAATATGTGAATGACATATTTTTGAGTGGGAGCGATATAAGTCTCGGACTTAAATATGTTGGGAACATATTTTGAGTGGGAGCTTAATGATTGATTCTTAAGTGTGTATGACACATTAAGAATAAAAGCACAAGCACCGATAAATAATGATTTATAGGGATTAGAAGTTGATAATAAGTATATTACGATATTATGTTGTATTCCTAAAAGATATTCTGAAAAATAGTTTTGGAATAGGAATTGATTAAGGAATGGTTCTTAGTCACTCGAATTAGGAATAGCATTAATTTAAACATCAATGGTTGAAATAAAGAAATGGATGATCGTCATCCACTATGTTGAGACATAGGTTCTATCTTGAAAAACCATAATGACAACTTAACATAATATATGATCCGAGAAGGAACGTTTGAATAGTGATTAAGTATGAATCATGAAACATTGAGCTATGTTTGTCCACAGCGTCTAAATGTGAACTGTAGACATGTTTGCAAATATATGAAGGATGACATATCTTAAAACATAAAGGGTTATGTTATAAGGGAATGTGTTAACCTTAGAAGATTGGAAATTCATGCATCGATAATACCAACTGAAATCAAGTAGGAAGCAAGGTGATAAAACATCAAAAGTTGCACATAGTGCACTAGTGTTTCGATGGTTACATTTATAATAAAATATAAGGGTACTATCTAAAGTCATACATATTGTTATGGCGGGACTAATTCGTCTTTATGTAAAATGTGTGTCCCAAGGCACAGTGCCCATGAGAAATCTCGCTGTGGACGATCTAACGTCACTGTTGGCTCCTGGAAACCGACCTCATTCTGCTGCCATGACTATGATGCATACAAAAAGATGTTATCATGTGAGTCTAGACATTAGTATTAATATCAACCAAGGTGACATTAGTAAGTTGCAACGGATTTGGGGCTGGAAAGTCTAGACCCAAGACAACCTCTTCCATGAGCGAGCATGATCAAAGGTGCCGGGATACACGGTGCCAATGATTAGGAACAAATGTAGCTAGTTTATTTGTACTCTAGTGCAAGTGGGAGACTGTTGGAAATATTCCCTAGAGACAAATAATAATATAGATTATTATCATCTTTCATAAAGTTTATGATTAAGTTTTATATAATGCTATAACTATATTGAAAGGAAACATCAATACATGTGTGATATATAAACAACCAGGAGTTCCCGATGAATCTCTAGTCACTAGTTCATTGGTCAACATATGATCAAGGTTTTCTGACCATGTGGCATTTATGCCAGTTGACATTGGAGTCACCTCATTGCGAGAATGAGACCCATCCTAAGCATCGTGACCTGATCGTGTCACAAGGTTCGAGTTACGATGATTAGAATAGACCTAGTGTCCTATTTCTTAGACCGTGAGACCATATCAATCACTGTAACCCAAGGATATTATGATAGCATCAAACATCATCTGGTGACATGGTGATTATAAAGGTGTGTTCTAGTATTCGGAGGAACAATTGAGGCAATATGCGTCAAGAGCGGGATTTGTCCATCCGTGTGACGGGAAAGATACTTGAGGGCCCACTCAGAGAAGTTATATCCAATAGCTGTGCAACGTGTGATTTGATCACAGGGATATCACTTGTCGGAATGAGTCAAAGAGCATTTGTTGATAACGAGATTAAAGATGACATGGTGATGTCATTGGTCAGATCTTTGATAATGCAAGTATCGAGAGACAAAAGGAATAAGACACGACGTTCATGGTTCACCGATGAAAGATTTCATGGAATGCATAGGGCTTAACATGGCCATCTAGGTCCCTCTGATGATCATTGGTACGGGAAGGTCTCGACCATTTTTGGAGTGTTCCCGAACTGTGGGGTATCACGCTTAAGGGCTTGATGATTCTCATAGAGTGTTTTGGTATCGACAGAATCACCGAAGGAAAGACAGAGAGAAAACCGGAAGGGTTTCGGTAAGTCTAGAGGATGTCCGTAATGTGATGGAAGGAGTTCCACATCAACAGGGATTGAATAATATGTAAGTGAATCTTGAATATTGATTTAATCATTCATTTATATTTATTCAATAAAATAAAAGAATTAAAAAAGGGCCAAATAGCTAATTGGGCCAAAATCTGTAGGGAAAGGGCCCATGAGGGAAAGACAAAAGGGGGAGAGAGAGGGGATGGCCGGCTGGGCCTTGGGCACCCTACGCGGGCCCTAGGGCCTTGGCCGGCCGGCCAAGCCCCCCTCTGCCCTCTCCTTTGTTTAGTCCCACATGTCTAAGGCAATTGCCTATGTGGGGGAGGGGGTTCCCCTATATAAATAGAGGTATTTTGACAAATTAAATACACAATAATCAATAAAATGCTGTCTCTCTTTTGGGGAGACCTCCAACTGATTCTCTCTCTCTCTCTCACTTCCCCATGGTCCCAAGTCTGGATCATGTGAGCAGGAGTCTTCTTCACCACAGAGCGCCGTCACGCTATGGGATTCGGATTCAGAAGCTCTACTTCCGCAACTACTGCTGGATCGAAGGAACGGGAGTCATCGTCAGGCACTAGACATGTGTAACTCCCTGCGAGGTGCAACACTTGGGGCACTAGGAGTCATTGGAGCCGCATGAGCTGTCAGGACTTCAACACGACCTCGAGGTCGTCTTCGGTTCGTCTACATAAACCACTACTAATAGATAGGTCCTGGCTTTAGGGTTATTGGTGTAGGGAAAATTTATTGTTTTCATGCGCGAACCCCTACATCTTCATTAAGGGTCAACTGCAGCATGTGATCCTAGGCACTATGTAAGCGCGTAAAGTGAGACATGCATTAATAAAATAGTATATTTTTATCTCTAGTTATTGTATATGTTGACTATCGAATTTGTCGGAGATTGGAGTCCCACGAAGGGCCTAGGATACCAACAAGCCCCGAATTCATGAGGGGACTGAACACGCGCTTAGGTCTTCTCGACGGCAATGGAAGTGATGGACTTCGCACACAACCGAGAGATGACACATATTTTTTTACCTAGGTTCAGGCCCCTTGTGAAGAGGTAAAGCCCCTACTCCTGCTTTGTTATATTGCTCGCGGTGCTTCGCGAGGGTATAATGACGAGTGAAATCCTAGGTTTTTTTATCGTAAGGATCAAAATCTTCTATGGTTGGGGTAGCTCCACTTTTATTGTGGCGCCGGACCTCTTCCCCTAATTCATTAGGAGGGAAGGGTTACCACATTGCCGCCTAAGGAGAACTAGTCTACATCACCACTTTACATGGACTAGGTCTTGGATCTTCGGGGGCCGCTGGTCCAGCATAAAGGTGTGGTTGTCGTTGACGTCTCCCCTACAGCATGGCACCGTCCATCGTCTCCTTGCTCTAAAGTGGCAAAGGGAGAGGGGCTGACGCTAGTGCCATCAACCCTTCTTTATCACCGAAGCAGCCAGATAGTATCTCCTTCTTACCGAGGTGGACCACATGATCTATATGGCAAGTGGACTACCCGTTGGGCTTCTCGCTTTCTTCTGGGGTAAGAAGATTACCATGGTGACCTTGGTGAGGTCAGAAGGACCAGAGAGTTATCCCGAAGGGGTCTACGAACGAGAACCCCCCTCTACAGGCTCCTCACATGGGAGTTCCCTCGCTGTACGCTCATGAGGCCCAATGCATCTTTCGTGAAAAGTTGGTAGTAAGGGCGGATGGCCAGCTGATGGCCCAAAATATATCTAGCTCGTTGGGGAACCCCAAGAGGAAGGTATGATGAGCACAACAACAAGTTTTCCCTCAGTTATGAAAACAAGGTTATCAATCCAGTAGGAGCAAGGCAACACCTCCAAGGTGTTGCTAGCTAGACTTTGGCAGGGCGCACTACCGGTGCCAGCAGCAGCGTGGAAACCTGCACAACACAACCACAGAACTCTACCCCCAACTTATAGTGAGGTTGTCAATCTCACCAGTTTTGCTGAAAACAAAGGATTAAACATATTGTGTGGAAGAAAGTAAACAGAAAACAGTAAAAAGTTGTAGATTGATGATAAAAGAAAGGACCGGGGTCCATAGTTCACTAGTGGTGGCTCTCCTTAAGATAGATGACATGTCAGGTGAACAAATTACAGCGGGGCAATTGACAAACATCGAGAAAGCAATCATGCATATACTACTCATCTTGACTCCTTTGAGACTTGATTGGGCATTACAACATTATACATAGACCGTAATCTAGCTGCATCTATGACTAATAATCCACCTTCAGGTTATCATCTGAACCCCCTCCAGTATTAAGTTGCAAGCAACAGCTAATTGCATTGCGCATTGCGTGTAAAGTAAACAATACGATTGTTCTATGAACAAAGGATTGCTGTTTTCTCCCTAGTAGAAACAACAAATCTAGTAACTTAGAGATTTCTGTCACTTCCCCAGATTACTAGAGGCATGAACCCACTATCGAGCATAAATACTAACTCTTGGAGTTGCTAGCATCTACTTGGCCAAGATAGCTACTAACAACGGAAAGCATGAAAGATCACAAATAACAAAGACATGATAGAATCAATAATAAATATGAAATAACATCTCAATATCTATCGGATCCCCGCAAACACAACATGTAGGAATTACAAATAGATGATCTTGATCAGGAACGGAGCTTACAAGATCTAAACATGATAGCACAAAGGAGAAGAACCAACCATCTAGCTACTACATGGACCCGTAGTCTAGAGATAAATTACTCACGCATCACACCAGAGGCTTGCATGGTGATGAAGAAGGCCTCCAGGGTGAATTCTCCCCTCCGGCAGGGTGCCGGGAAGAGCTTCAGATCCCTCCCGATCTAGGGATGGAGATGACGGCGGCTGATACGTTGCTAACGTATCCATAATTTTTGATGTTACATGCTTTGTTTTATCTACTTTCTTATGTTTTGTCCACACTTTGGAGTAGTTTTCATATGATTTCTTGGACTAACCTATTAACAAGAGCCACAGTGCCAGCTGCCTGTTTTCTGCTGTTTTTGGTTCCAGGAAAGTCAGAAAATGAATATTCTCGGAATTGGACGGGACAAAAGCCAAAGTCAGTTTTTCACCAAGGGACACCCGGAGCCAGAATACGAGACTGAGAGGGTCTAGGGCCCGGCCACACCACCTGGACGGGCGGCCAGGCTTGGCCCGCGCCAGGGGGTGGTCTGGCCGCCCTAGGCACCCCCTCGGCCGCTCCTTCCGCCTATATATTGCCTCCGATACAGAAACCCTAAGTACCCAATCAAAATTCCACGAAAGAGTCTGTAGCCGCCGTCATCTCCATCCCTAGATCGGGAGGGATCTGAAGCTCTTCCCGGCACCCTACCGGAGAGAGGAATTCACCCTAGAGGCCTTCTTCATCATCATGCAAGCCTCCGGTGTGATGCGTGAGTAGTTCATCTCGGGACTACGGGTCCATGTAGTAGCTAGATGGCTGGTTCTCCTCCTTTGTGATATCATGTTTAGATCTCGTGAGATCCGTTCATGATCAACATCATCTATTTGTATTCATACATGTTGTGTTTGCAGGGATCCGATGGATATTGAGATGCTATTTCAGCTTGATTATTTATTCTATCATGTCTTTGTTATTTGTGATCTTGCATGCTTTCCGTTGTTAGTAGCTATCTTGGCCAAGTAGATGCTAGCAACTCCAAGAGTTAGTATTTATGCTCGATAGTGGGTTCATGCCTCTGGTAATCTGGGGAAGTGACAGAAATCTCTAAGGTACTAGATGTGGTGTTGCTACTAGGGAGAAAACAACAATCCTTCGTTCATAGAATAATCGTATTGTTTCCTTTAGAAGCAATTCATAATGCAATTATCCGTTGCTTGCAACTTAATACTGGACGGGGTTCGGATGATAACCTAAAGGTGGATTATTAGTCATAGATCTAGTTGTATGGCGGTCTATTTGCGGTGACCCAGCATACCACTGCATGTGTAGTACACTATAGTCGTTGATATGACACTCACAGAACACCGTTCCGTAAATATCACACCCCTCAGAGTGGTACAACAAAAACATTGTGGGTCCATATTACAAACATACACACTTTATTATTACAAACTGAGAGTTCTCAAACTTCAAGCATTATGAAATTACAAACCAACTTAAGTAGTTTCAGCGGAAGATATAAAATTCCAAATTCATACTTTGAATTGAGCTCAACAACTTATTATCGCTTGTATGTTTGTTTGTTTCCTTCAACTCTTATACTTGCTATCCAGCCTTGCTAGCCAAAAACCTGTACTGAGAGGGAATTCTTCTCGTGCATCCACCTCCTTAAAACCAAAACCTTTGCCATTTGTGTCCACCATACCTACCTAGTCACATTATTGCTATTCCAAGTAAATTCTTGTTTTATCTACCTCCCAAATCAAAATTGTTATGAGAAAATTAGTGATTAAAGCTCTCACGAACTTGATGGCACACTTTACTTTCTTGCACTTAATAAACTTGAACCATTGGGTCCTTCTTTGTTGCGTATATTCTTGGGCTTTATGAGTTGAAGTTAGCAGAACCATGCATCATGGGGACCGCTTTCAACACTTCATTGGTACTTGTACCTAGTTGATATCATGTTCTTTTTTGCTTATGGATCCCGGCGGTGTGAAATAAAAGTGGAACTTGTAAGATCATGGAGTTTATATGTGTTAGAGAAACGCCTGGGCCGCTAGCCTAAGCCATGCCTAATCATGGTGGAAACTTGCAGCATAACTGTAGTGAGCATTCTATGAAGCATCCTCAATAAAAACCTATGCAAATAGCAAATAAAAAGATCGCTGAGATGCTCACTGTCTGCTTGCCTTGTCATTTTGATTATGGGATAGCTCCTATGTCATGTGAAAGGGGTACCCCGTTGGCGGTTCTCAATGATACGCATGTATTTACAATGACAAGAGCTTGCTCGTGACTGAAGTTGACTAGCATGAGGATCGGTACTCATAAGTAAGGGGCATGAGATTTCAACTTATAACTTGTCAAGCATATCCTCTTAGTTGTGTCACTTTAACCTTAACCACCAAAATATGCCTATGATAGGGGCAATGAGAGCTGAAAGCTAGTAAGTATCATAATTTTTGGGAGCTCTTTATGAGACTTGTAATCCCTGCTTCCCTCTGCGAAGGGCCTTTCTTTTTCGTTGTAGTTGAGTCAGTAAACCTATTCCCTTCTATCTCGGCAAGTATTTTGAGTTGGTGTGTTTCATTCATTCATATGATGATTTATTCAATCATGTTTCTGTTCCTTGTTTTGCACAGTGCTCTTATCTTGATGTTTACTACTTTGAAAGCTATAATTTGAAAACCAGCTATTTGTGAACTGCAGCAAATTATCAACTATTCTTCGACCAAGAGCTAAGTTTGCCATTACCAATTATGATTCACTTTATGTATCTTTATTGTGTTTCCTTTACTCATTACAAGTTGAGTTATATAATAGTGAGTTGTCTTATATTATGATCTATGCTTTTGATTAATGTGATGCTTCTTGTCCGTATTCTTTTATCGACTCTTCACTCCATAAACCTAAGGCCATGTTTATTGAGGTCAGTTTCGCTTGGGGACAAGCGAAGTCTAAGCTTGGGGGGAGTTGATACGTCCATTTTGCATCACTATTATATGTCTTAATTCACTATTATTCATTGATATATTTCGTATTGAGAGGTGATACTTATGTTATTTCAGCTGTTTTTGCATGGTTGATGACTTTTGGAGCATGGACCGCTGTAGTCAGGATTCTGATGGAAAAGGTGCTGTTTGGAGGCAAAATTTGCGAAGATCAGAAAATCCGGGAAAATATACGGAAAATCCTATTTTTCCAGAAGACTAAGGATGCCAAAAGACGGAGTGGAGATGGGCCAAAGGGGGCCCACACCACCCCTGGCGTGGGCAGCCCTAGGTCGCGCCAGGAGGTGGTGTGGCCACCCTGGCCCACTCCAGCCTCTCCCCTCTGGCGTATGTCATCCTCCCGAAACCCTAAGACTCTGGGAGGGACCACAGAAAGATTATGCCGCCTCTGCGGGGCGGAAAACACCGAGAGAAAGATCTCTCCGGCAGACAGATTTCTACCGGGGGAATTCCTTCCCAGAGAGGAGAGATCGTTGCCATCAACACCACCATCAAGCTGGACTTCATCGAGATCATCATCATCACCACCATCATCACCATCAGCACCCTCATCACCATCTCCATATTGCTGTAACAATTGGTTGAATCTTGCTATAGTTCATAGGGGAAACTTTCCCGGTGTTGATTACTCCTTGTAGTTGATGCTATTGAGTGAACCATTGAATTATTGTTTATGTTCAGATTTTTATACATCATTATTCCATCTCTGATAATGATCCATATGATGTCTTGTGAGTAGTTCGTTTTGTTCTTGAGGACATGGGAGAAGTCATGTTGTTAGTAGTGGAGTTGTGTTGAGAGAGATTCAATAGATTATTATTTAAGTTGTGGTGTACTTCTTCTAGTGGTGTCATGTGAACGTCGACTACCTGACACTTCACCTATATGGGCCTAGGGGAATGCATTGTGTATTTGGCTACTAATCGTAGGGGTTGCCGGAGTGACAGAAACCTGAAACCCCGTTAGGAAACCATTGCACAAGGGACGTAAGGGTCTTAGAGTTTAAAGCTGTGGTTAGGTTTCTACCTTAATTACTTTCTTGTACTTACGGATGTTTGCAAGGGGTATAATCACAAGTATGTATTAGTCTTGGACGGGGCGGTACATTAGCACAGGTTCACCCACACAACACTTAGCAAGCTAAAGAAGATTAATCAACTATATGAAGCGAAAGCACTTGACAGACTTCCCATGTGTCCTCGAGAACGTTTGGTCATCTTAAGTAATACAACCGGCTTGTCCTTTGATGCATAAAGGATTGGGCCACTTGCTGCATTTATTCTTACTGTCTTTTATTTACTTGTACTTTGTTTACTTGCTTTATCGAAAATCCCTAAAAATCCGTTTGCTAAGTATTTGCAGAGAATTCCTGATCCATACCACTAGCCATCACCTTCTGCTCCTCGTTGGGTTCGACATTCTTACTTATCGAAAATACTGCGATACACCCCCTATACTTGTGGGTCATCAGGCCACCCTGTGGCCCCTCTCCGACTCTCCTTCTGGCTCCGTGAGTCTTCTGGGAAAATAGTAACTTTGGCTTTTGTCCCGTCCAATTCCGAGAATATTCATTTTCTGACTTCCTGGAACCAAAAACAGCAGAAAATAGGCAAGTGGCACTGTGGCATCTTGTTAATAGGTTAGTCCAAGAAATCATATGAAAAGTACTCCAAAGTTGGAACAAAACACAAGAAAGTAGATAAAACCAAGCATGGAACATCAAAAATCATAGATACATTTGCAATGTATGAACATCCCCAAGCTTAACTCCTGCTCGTCCTCGAGTAGGTAAGTGATAAAAAGAAAGAATAATTATTGAGGTGACATGCACCATCATAAACTTGATCAAAGTATTTGTAAAACATTGATTGCTGGGATTATATTACTTCAACATAGCATGAAAGATAAAGTTCTAGCAATAAGACAAAGCAACTATGCTGCAAGATGAAAAGGCACAAACAAAAGATTCATGAATAACAATGCTTTGCAAGACGTTTGTTTGTTTCACATAAAGAAAACATAGCATAATAGCATTCAGCTTGTCCCTCATAGAGTAGCAAATATAAATGCATAGGACACCTTCAAAGTTCATCAGAGTGACTAGATACAAATAGTTTAAAACAAGCAATATCAAGGTATGCATCAATCAACAAGTCTTGGGACAATGCACATAGAACTAAGAATGGTCACTATGCTCTCAAAGTAGGTGCATAAAGGTATAAGGTGGAGACTCAATATAATGGTGGAAGAAAGGCCTTCACAGAAGGAAGCAGGGATTCAAGTCTCATAAAGAGCTTCCAAAAATTATGATACTTATAGATTTTAGCTCTCATTGCCCCTGCCATAAGCATCTTGAAGTGATTAAGGTTAAAGTGAACAAACTATGGTGTACATGCTTGACGAAGTATAAGTCAGAAATCTCATGTCCCTTGTATATGAGGGACGCTCCTCATGCTACTCAAGTTTAGTCACCGGTAAGTTCTTGTCATTATAAGTACATGTGTATCATAGAGAACCGCCAACGGGGTACCCCTTTCCCGATGATACGGAAGAATCCCCATATCAAAATGACAAGGCAAGCAGACAATGAGCATCTCAGCAATCTTCTTATTTACCATGGGAATATGATGCTTTTTCTCTCTTTCCTCTTTTCATAATCTCTTTTTTTCCTTTTTTCTCTTTTTTTCTCAATATATGACTCTTTTTTTATAAGAAGAATGCTTCATAGACAGCTCATTATGGTTACGCTGCAGGTTTCCACCATGTCAACATGGATTAGACAAGCGGCCCAGGTGTTTCTCTAACACATATACATAACTCCATGGACTTACAAGCTCCCCTTTCATTTCACACCGACGACATCCATATACAAAAGAGCATGATATCAACTAGGTACAAGTACCAAGTGCAATTTTGAAAGCGTTCCCCTTGAAAGCATGGTTCTGCTAATTCCCAACAAATAAGTGCAAGCATATACAACATAGAAGACACAATGGTTCAAGTTTATTAAGGGCAAGAAAAGTAAAGTGTGCCATCAAGTTCGTGAGAGCTTTAATCACTAGTTTTCTCATAACAAGTTTAATTCAGAAGGTAAACAAAATCATGAATATACTTGGAATAGCATAAGCTAATAGGTAGGTATGGTGGACTCCTTGGAATAACTTGGTTTAAGGAGTTGGATGCATGAGTGGAACTCATACATGGTTGTGGAGGCTAGCAAAAGACTGGGAGCGACAAACTAAGAGAGCAATAATGGCCATAATCATGCAGAGCGACAAAACATCATTGATCAAAGCATAAAGTGATACTACAAGTTGAAAACTATAGGATCATAAAGGCTATGGTGACTTGAGATAGTCATAACATGGTGTGAGCATGCGCCAAGTCAACCCAAATAAAGCATCAAAGGAGAATACCACTATACTATGCTTTAATATGCTAAAACAACGCATGATTCATTTAAGGCACATTAAGCAATCTCAATTGTTTATAACAAGTCATGCTACAACAAATAATACTAAGCATAAAGCCAAAACAATATCAAGCATGGCATGACAAAGCATAGGCCACAGTCAAAAACGAGCTCTTTTTACCAGATAAGTATGAACTTTCCTACTCTTTTCCAAACCAAACCAAACTATTTGCGAACCAATGTATGAAAGAGGGGGTCCAACCAATTTATTCAGAAAACTAAGAAAACAAAGCAAACAAAAAACCAAAACGAAGACGCTCCAAGAACAACACAAATGTGCATGAAACAATAAAAATGAAGCATTTGGAAGAAACCTGGGATTTTTATTGATGAAAGGCATCCCCAAGCTTTGACGCTTTAGTTCTTGGATATTTTTTGGGGTTACACGCGTGGCATCCCTAAGCTTGAGCTTTAGTCCATCCTTCGTCTCATTACTCATTCCTTCCATACACCTGAAATTTTTTCCTTCATACAAAACTTCACACAGTCTTTATTAGCAACATTAGTGCACTCAAGATAATAAGTCTTTAGTTCAGTTCCAACACCAATAAAACTTCCATTAAAACACAAGCTACTGTAGAACTTCCCTCAAAAATCTCAATTCCCCAAAAGAACTCAAAAAGGAACCAACAAGAAGCAAATGCAGAAAATGGCAGAAATCTGTCAAAACAGACCAGCAAGTAAAGACGAATTTTTTGGAATACCTTCTGTTGCTTAAATAAAAAAGTGTTGATATAACTAAAGTTAGATAACAACCTAGGGCAGAAGCACAAAATTTTACGCCTCAAAAGGACGTACAGAGATTTCACACGAATTTTTACAGTGAAGAACATAAATCTGTTTCGGGACAACAACTTTCCCAAGCATTACTTCTCTCTCATTAGAGGTTATTGTTGGCACGAAAAGCAAATAAAAAGGATAAGGAGCGGTTATTACTGAAGTAATAACTTCCAAGTCTCATCTAAAACTTTTGGGTTATCTCCCAATAAGTACTTTTCTTTAACGCCTTTAAGTTAGGCATGATAGTTTGAGAAGATGCTCACATAAGAAATATGAATTAAAGAAAAGAGAGCATCAAGAAGCAAATTCAAAACACATTTAAGTCTAACCCACTTCCTATGCATAGTAACCTTGTAAAGAAACAAGTCATGAAAGCACAAAGAAACAATCATAGGAAAGCAAAACAAGTGCAACTTCAAGACTTTCAACATATAGAGGGGAAACTTAATATTATTGAGATGCACAAAACCATGTTTCCCTCTCTCATAATAACTTTCCGTAGCATCATGAATAAAATTAATAATATAACTATCACATAAAACATTCTTACCATGAGCCACATGCTTAAAAGAATTAATACTCCCCACATAAACATAGTCATTCTTATTAATTATAGTGGGAGCAAATTCAACAAAATAGCTATCATTATTATTCTCATCACCATAATCATCAAATATAGGAGGCATATCGTAATCATAATTAATTTTCTCCTCAATAGTAGGTGGACTGAAAATATCATACTCATCATTGCAATCATCATATATTGGAGGTATAGTATCATCATAAGCAATAAAATAGTTATCCTCCAACGTTTGTTCATTTGTAAACATATCATTATTGGAAGGATCATGGATAGCACTAATAGTATAGCAATTACTAATATCATCATTTTCAGAATTGGTACCGAAGAGATTATCAATATCAAAAGTAGTGTGCTTTTCCCAATCATGATCACTACTATAGATAATAGGCATAGGAACATCATCGAGTTCAGACTCATCAAAAACTATAATAGGAGCTACATGCTTAGGGGAAAATACCATTTCCTCTCTTCTTTTACTCCTCCCCTTCTTCTTTTTATTCTTCTCTTTAGGAGGGAGAGGCTTGAAAGGAAGATTCTCCATATACCCTGGTTCATTGTGAGAGACAATAGAAGAAACTTTGGAGGATTCCTCTTTTTCATTAATAAGACCAAAACACATATTAGTCATGTCATATTTGGTAAAATCTCATCTTTTATAATATTTTGTATGTAAGTATTTGTGTGGCAATTATCAACACAATAAATATGAAAACCATGCATGACACTATTCATACCAAAAGCACTCATATCTACCAAAGAAGTTTTTCTTGATAACTCTTCACACCCCAAAAATAATGTAAGTTGATCATGCTGATTAGGAGTGATCATGTCATCACAATACAAACTTGCAATACTCATTGGATTAGAAGGGCTATTATTATGGCCTGAGCATTGAAAATTGAAATAACCCACTTCAAAGCAAAGTTCACAAATAAAAGGATAGAGGGCACAGACTTTTTTACCAAGATCATTTAGTTCCTTATACCACGTTCTAGTTTTTTCATTCTTGTGGGTGATACAATATTCTTCTTCAATTTGATTATTCTCACAAGGTCTATGTATTCCACCGAAATTAACATGCTTATAAGAAGTAGTACTTTCAGAGGTTTGAGCATGTTTATTGCTATCATTAATAACAATTTCATTTTCCATGCAAGTGTCTTTAAAAGGCTCATGATACATGTCCCATTTTTCTTTAGGAGCATTAATATGAGAAGCAAAGGATCTAAAACAATCAATAAGAATTTGAGGATCAAGACCATATTTAGCACTAAGCTCTTGAAAATCAATAGTTTCAGCAAAAGACTTAATGCAATCATACTCATAGTTTATACCTGGTTCTTTACCTTTGTTGTTATCCCATTCTTCGGTATTGCTTTGAATTGTTTCAAGAAGATCCAACTTAGCTTTGACCTCCTTACTTGTGAAGGATCCCTCTAAACAAGTATCTAGATAGTCCTTGTAATGTCCTGAAAGCCTTGCATAGAAATTATTAATAACAATATTACTAGGGAGCTCATGAATGGGACATTTGAGCATTAGTGACTTCAATATCCCCCATGCTTGGGTAATACTTTCTCCATCATGAGGCTGAAAATTATAAATGTAATTCCTATCTTTATGAATTTCATGAGGAGGATAAAATTTAGAGTAAAAGAGAGATTCAAGTTCCTTCCACTCCAAATGACGAGGATCATCTAGTAGCTCATACCACTCCCTTGCTTTGCCCTTAAGTGAAATAGGGAATAGCTTCCTCTTAACTTGGTTCATTGAAATACCTGCACACTTGAAAAACTCACATAATTCAAGTATAAAGAGTAAATGATCACCAGGATGGACAATTCCATCTCCAAAATAGCAATTATTCATAATACGTTCAACAATTTTTATAGGTATTTTAAAAAGGGATGCTTTCAGTATGTGGATTTAACATATCACAAGTATCATTAGAATTACCACATATGGAAGATAAAGTATCATCAAAGCAATTTTTCTTCTTCAAAGCTAGGGAACTAAAAAGTTCATTTTCATAAAAACTAACTTCCCCAAGCTTAGATGTTTCCATAGCATTAGTAACAAAGGTGTTCAAAAGATTCACACTAATAATATTGCTACTAGCATGCAAAGAAAGTTCCATGGGTTTTTTAATTTTGTTTTCAGACAATTCAAGTTCTATCTTAGGAAAAATACTAAAAATCTCTCTAATTTTTTTGTTATTTTCCATTAAGCCTAACTAGTGAAAACAAGAAACAAAAAGACAAAATTGCAGAATCTAAAGGAAATAACTTCGAGCACTCACACCGGAGGATGTGAGTACCTTTTACCTTACCTCCCTGGCAATGGCGCCAGAAAATAGGCATTTGCCGTGGGAGGTTCTTCTTCTTTAATCCTCCGGTGTGAATACCTTTTACCTTACCTCACCGGCAACAGCGCCAGAAAATAGCTTGATGTCTACGCACTTCTATCCTTGTATATAGTTGGTGGGCCTCCAAGTGCAAAGGTTTGTAGAACAGTAGCAAGTTTTCCCTTAAGTGGATCACCCAAGGTTTATTGAACTCAGGGAGGAAGTGGTCAAAGGTATCCCCTCTCAAGCAACCCTGCAATCAAGATACAAGAAGTCTCTTGTGTCCCCAACACACCCAATACACTTGTCAGGTGTATAGGTGCACTAGTTCGGCGAAGAGATAGTGAAATACAAGTGGTATGGATATAAGACAACGGTGCCGGAAAATAGCTTGATGGCATGGAAGAGACTAAAGGCAAACTGAAATAAAGATGGAAGCAAGCAAACATGTAACAGATCTAAGTGCAAACGGTGTATCAATGCTTAGAAACAAGGCCTATGGATCATACTTTCACTAGTGAACACTCTCATATAGATATATTCTTCTTTATGATACTACACTGAACTACTCTCTGATTGGACACTCTAGTCGATGGTAGGGCTATAACAGCACACCTCAAAGTTCATCTTTCCCATCTAGAAAACCCCACACTGTCACCTTGAGCACTAGATGGTTCCAGCAAACACCACAATTTCATAGAGACATCCAACTCCAAATATAACTCATAACAAGTATTTGTAATATCTAGCCTAAGTGCCACCATGGTGTGCACACTGTCAACTTCACACACATGGGGAGAGCAGAGATCTACTAAAGCACTTGAGTAGCAAGGTAGATCTATAGATTACAACCTCATTATCTCAAGAAGATCATGCATAGAGAGAGAGATGAACACATAGCTACCGGTAGAACCCTTAGCCTCGAGAGATAACTACTCCCTCCTCATCATGGGAATCAACAATGGTGATGGAGATGGCGGTGGAGATCCATGGAGATGGCTCTGGGGGCACTTCCCCATCCCGGCAGGGTGCTGGAACAGAGACTTTCTGTCCCCCGAATCTCCCCTTCGGTGGCGGTAGCGCTGTGGAACTTTTTGTGGATTTTTGATTGACGATCTAGGGTTTATGCATCGGGAGGCTTCTTATAGGCAAAGAGGCAAGGTCGGTGGGCGGCCAGGGGGCCCACACCATGCCCTAGCGCAGCTTGGGCTGGCCCGCGCCAAGGGGGGGTATGGCCACCCTGTGGCCCCTCTCCAACTCTCCTTCTGGCTCCGTGAGTCTTTCGGGAAAATAGTAACTTTGGCTTTTGTCCCGTCCAATTCCGATAATATTCATTTTCTAACTTCCTGGAACCAAAAATAGCAGAAAACAGGCAACTGGCACTGTGGCATCTTGTTAATAGGTTAGTCCAAGAAATCATATGAAAATTACTCCAAAGTTGGAACAAAACACAAGAAAGTAGATAAAATCAAGCATGGAACATCAAAAATTATAGAAACATTTGCAATGTATCAACCGCCTGGTGCTGCTCCTATAACTTGATGCATGATCTCTCTTTCCACCTACTCCACCCCCTCCTTATGTTACCATCAGGTAGATATTTGATGGTTGATGTGGCTAACTTGGTGGAGAAATTGGTTATGGTTTCAGCAAGTTCTATTGCTATGTGTGTGTGACTGAGAAGAAGAGCTAAACTTCTGTATTTCCCCTTCGACTGGTGCTCTGTGTGGTACATTGTACTGCTACTGGTAGCTTGACAGCACACCCCATGCAGTCAGTCGACTAAGATGTGTGTGTTTGTTGTTCATGTGGATCAGCTCAAGTAACTGGGTTGTTACTCTTACCTGTTTACTAATGGTCAGCCTGGTGAAACCTATTTTTTTTATCCACTTGACTTTTACTGTAACTTTTGCTATTAACTGAGAAGAACAGATACTTCACTCTTGGTGAAACTTACCCTTTTATTTACTCAATGTTGTACTAGGAATAGTGCACTCCACTATTCAACACTGAGAGTAAAATTACCTTACTAATCCCTAATCTTCCTTTCTAGTTATTTTTTTTACTTGCAGGAACAAGATATGGACTTCCAAGATTAGTGTAGGATAGATAGTTAGTATAGGTTCTAATTATAACCTTCTTTGTAATTCTTTTGTAAAGGATCTTGTAAAGATGTTATTACAACTTTAATAAAGTTAAATTTCTGGTCTGTGTAAGCTTATACCTTTGATGTATTTGTCATCATTTGTGCCCTCATTATAAAAAAATAGAGAAATAAACATTATTTCTTATTTAATTCTTTTTCCTTGTCATTAAATCTTATTATTGATTACTATTCCTTTCTTAAAATCAAACAATGTTGATAAGTTCTTCTTTTGGAAAACACTTCAATATTAATAATTTCTAATATTTAAATAATTTCAAATTGATTTGAAATTTCAAATTTAAATTCCAAATAACTCCCTCAATTTCTTAATATTGACTAAAGATCATGTCAGAATTCATAGAAACCACCAACAAGAGCTATTCCTACCTCCAGTTAGTGAAACAAACTCTGATCCCTTTAGTGTTTTATTTGGCGAAAAATTTATCCAGATTTTACAGATGCATGCATGCACAAACTTATATTCCTATTTCTACCCTTCGTTGGATCCTAATGCTGGGATGTTACAGACTTCCCCCCTTAGATTAAACTTCGTCCCGAAGTTTACAGATGGTACCTAAACAACTCTGGATATGCTTCTCTCAAGTCATCTTACTTCTTCCAGGTAGCTTCTCGTTCTGGGTGATGTTCCCACTATACCTTGCAATACTTGATTGCCCTATTTCTTAACCTTTTCCAATTTTCTTCTATAATCTTACAGGGTTTCTCAACATAAGTCAAGTCTGCTTGTAACTCAATCTCTTGATGAGTGATAGCACATCAGGAACTTTCAGACATTTCCGAAGTTGTGAAACATGGAACACATTCTGAACCTGAGCTAACCTCTTTGGTAACTCCAGAGCATAAGCTATTGTTCTGTTTTGACTTAATATCTTGAATGGTCCAATGTACCTTGGATTTAATTTTCCTTTGACTCTGAACCTATTCACTCCCTTCATCGGACTTACTTTGAGATATACCATATCTCCTACTTATGGATGCCATGATCTACGACTTTGATCAGCATAACTCTTTTGTCGACTCTGAGCTATCTTCAACCGATCTCTAATGATATCAATGATATCTTGCCTTTCCTTGATATAATCTGGTGCAAATTCTTTGCTACTACCAGGTTCATACCAGCATATAGGTGATCTACACCTTCTTCCATATAATACTTGATAAGGTGCTGCCTTCAGACTACTCTGATAGCTATTGTTGTAAGAGAATTCTGCCAATGGTAAATGATCTTCCCACGAACCTCCAAAATCTAATGCACAAGCTCTAAGCTTGTCTTCTAAGATTTGATTTGTCCTCTCTGTTTGGCCTCCAGTTTTCTGGATGATAAGTTGTGCTAAAATCCAACTTTGAACCTAGTGCTGCATGTAATTGTTTCCAAAATGATGATGTAAACACAGATCCTCTATCAGACACAATTTTCTTGGGTACCCCATGTTTACTCACAATCTCTTTGACATAAATTTCCACTAATTTCTCAGCATTATCCTTTTGATTCATTGAAATAAAATGAGCACTTTTTGTGAGTCTATCGACAATTACCCATATCATATCCTTCTGTTTCGGTGTCATGGGTAGTCCTGTGATAAAATCCATACCTATTTCTTCCCACTTCCATTCTGGAATTTCTAAAGGCTGTAATGGTCCTGCTGGACTTTGATGTTCTGCATTAACCCTTTGGCAAGCATGGCATTCCGATACATATTTTGCAATATCCCTCTTCATATTATTCCACCAGAACAACTCTTTTAAATCCATGTACATCTTTGTACTCCCGGATGTATGGAATAAGGTGTTTCATGAGCTTCCCGAAGTATCACTTCTTGAATCTCTGTCACATCTAGTACACAAAGACTGTTTTGAAACCATAAAGATCCATAAGCTCCTAGGTGAAAAACTGAGGTTTGACCTTGAGAGATTCTTCGAACTTCTTTAGTAATAAAAGGATCTTCACCTGGATGTCTATAAATTTCATGTTGAAGATCACTACTCTGTTCTTCAATCACTCGCATGGTAGCTAATCCACCAAGAACTTCCGTACTTATAAATTGTAATTCCATCCTTTCCCAATCCATTTGTAGTTCTTTTGGCAGTTCTTTATTCAGAGGTTGTATATCTGTGCTTTTCCGACTTAAAGCATCTGCCACAACATTTGCTTTTCCAGGAGTGTAATTGATTGTTAGATCATAATCTTTAATCAACTCCAGCCAACGCTTCTGTCTCATATTCAGTTCCTTTTGAGTGAAGAAATATTTGAGACTTTTGTGGTTAGTATATAACTCACATCTTGCCCCATAGAGAAAATGTCTCCATCCTTTTAAAGCAAACACTACTGCTGCTAATTCTAAATCATGGGTTGGATAGTTCACTTCATGTGGTTTCAATTTCCTAGATCCATAAGCAATTACCTTATGATCTTGCATAAGCACACAGCCTAATCCTTCCTTGGATGCATCACAATAAACTGTATGATCTTTTCCAGGTTCTAGAATTGCTAGGATTGGTGCGGTAGTTAATCTGGTCTTCAACTCCTGAAAACTTGCCTCGCAGTTCTCATCCCATAGGAAAGGTGTATTCTTCCTTAATAATTTGGTCATTGGTCCAGCTATCTTGGAGAAAACTTTTATGAATCTTTGATAATAACCGGCCATACCTAGAAATCCTCGATTTGCTTCACATTGGTTGATGCCTTCCAATCCAGTACTAATTGAACTTTGGACAGATTTACAGCTATTCCATCCTTACTGATCACATGACCAAGAAACTCTACTTTATCCAACCAAAATTCACACTTACTGAACTTAGCATAAAGCTTATGTTTTCTTAAGGTTTGTAATACTACTCTCAAATGATCTGCATGCTCTTCTGTATATTTGGAGTATATCAGAATATCATCAATGAATACTATGACAAACTTGTCCAAATACGACATGAAGATTTTGTTCATCGAATTCATGAATATTGCTGGTGCATTAGTCAGACCAAAAGGTACGACTAAATACTCATGATGTCCATACCTTGACACAAATGTTGTCTTAGGAACATCTTTAGGTTTAATTTTTATCTGGTGGTATCGAGATCTTAGATCATTTTTGGATAATACTCCTGCTCCCTTGACTTGGTCAAATAAATCCTGTATTCTTGGTAATGGATACTTGTTCTTGATAGTGACATTGTTGAGATTTTTATAATCCCCACACATTCTCCGTCCAGCATCTCGTGTATCCACAAAGATCACCAGAGTTCCCCATGGAGATACACTTTCCTGTCTAAATCCTTTCCGGGCTAATTCATCAATTTGCTCTTTAAGATCTTTTAATTCCTTGGGCCCCATCTTATATGGTGCTTGAGCTATTGGTGTTGTATCGGGTATCAGGTCAATAGTGAACTCGATCTCCCGATCAGGTGGCATTCCTGGTAATTCTGCTGGAAAAACATCTTGAAACTCCTTCACCACTGGAATATCTTCTAATTTGGCCTCCTTCATTGAGTTCAACTACAGATCTACCATGATGTGACTATGTTTATCCGCCTGATAAACTATCCTTCCTCCGCTTGGAGATCTGATTGAAACGGTTTTCTCTTCACAATTGATCTGAGCTCCATAGTCTGTCATCCAATTCATTCCCAGCACTACTGCTGTTCCTTTTAATGGGATCACATAAAGATCCTCATAGTAGGTTTGACCACAGATTGAGATGACTTGGTTTAGTTTAATATGTCTAACTACCACAATTCCTCCGGCGGTAACTACGGTCATAGGTTTTTCTAACGGTGCCCTTCTAATCCCGAATTTATCACAAAACTCTTCAGATATGAAAGAAGTAGTTGCACCAGTATCAAATAATACTTTTCCGGGATTTGTGAGAATATCGAGCGTACCTATCACCTCCTGATTTGAGTTATCCACCTCCTCCAGGGTTGCGCAATTCAGCTTCCCCGTAGTTCTACCCCTCTTGCCATTATTGTTTTTGGCATAGCTTCCACCTCTGTTAGGCTATCCACCTCCTCCTCCACTGGCTTGTCCTCCACCCTTTGTGGGCCAACCACCGGGTGGTTTGTTTGGGCAATCAGGCTTAATATGACCCTTTAGTCCACATCCATAACAAATTATCACTGGTTTCTAGCAATCCTTGTTGATATGTCCCGGAAGTTTGCAGTTATGACATATGACATTCCTTCTAGGATTGAATTGTCCTCTAGTGTTATTGCTACTCCTGTTGTTGTTGTAGGGTCTGTTTCTAGGTTGAAACTCCAGATTAGTTTTGGGTTTACTTGCTTGGATCCTCTTTGTTTCCTTCTTTGCTCTCTTCCTACGGTCCTCTTGGACATTTTTGTAATCATCTTCAAAAGTGATAGCTGCATTAAGCATCTGTTGAAAAGTTTGAGTGTTGGCAAGCCTCAACTGCATCTTCACCAATGGATTTAATCCACGCATGAACCTTTTCTTCCTACTTGCCTCCGTGCTAACTTCTTCAGCAGCATAACGAGATAAATCACTAAACTCCCGAATATACTTCATGACACTAGAGTATCACTGTTGCAGTTCTTCAAACTCCCTACGCTTCAACTCTATGATACTCTCTAGAACATGATATTCACGGAATCTTTGTCTAAAATCCTCCCAATTGTACTCTCTTCCTGGAGGTTGCATTGCTAGCTGACTGACGCTGCAGGTCCGGTCAATAAATGTGTTGCATACCTCAACTTCTCTTCCTCATTGCATCCTATAGTTCTCAACTTTCTTTCCGTATCTGTTAACCAGTCCTCCGCATCCATTGGTTCAGGAGCGGATGCGAAAGGTAAAGGTCTGGTATCCTGGAAATCCGAAAGACTAACACCACGTCCTTGAGGTGCCATTAGCTGTCCCACACGGTCTAATAACCCCTCCATGAATTTATTCTGGGACTCTTGCGTCATTTGCATGTACTGCATAAATTTTTGCTCCATCAATGGCCTCATTGGTGGTGGTGGTAAGTTTTCTTGTATTCTGGCGTCTTCATCTGCCTTTTCTTTGGCTTCGCGCTCCATGCGCTGCTGTTCAACCTCGTTTTCTACACCCATTTCCATACCCCCTAGTCCTGTAACATAAGCGAATACTCATAATTACATCATGGATATCTGTTCTGAGCTCAACTTCATGCACAGAACTAGTCACACAATGGAAAACAAGATCCAAATAAGAACCAAATATGCATTACACACATATTCTACATTACAAGCAATATAGTTTATACAACGTGATTACAAGCCCTTACTCATTAGACATTACAAGCTCATGTGGTACTATCTCACTTATTTATTTACATCAATCCTCCAACTCCAACTCTCGTCTCCTGTGGAAATGTTCCTAATCAAAGTCACACTCCCCAGAAGTTGCGTCGTTCATCATACATACCCGGAATACAACCATGTTGTCGTGAAGTACGACGTACCGACTGTGAAACGACTTGCCTTTTCGACAGACAATATTCAGTATCAGAAGTCTCCGGACTTGATACATCATTCAGCTGAAGTGTATCCATACCTTCCAACTCATCTGAAGTATCTATCGAATCATCCTCATCATTTTCTTCTTCATCCATCTCCTGCATCCCGACTCTAGAGGAATCAACAGAATATTCCCCTTCTGGTGCCCCCCAAGTACTCTGCTGGGTATGAGAGTCCTCAACTATGACTAGATAATGCACATTATCTGGAGTAGGATAATCCTCGAACACCCTTTCTTCAGGATCTTCCTCCTCGGACTCTATGTCTTCCACGTGGACATATCTTCCATCAACGGAATAAGATCTTACGCCCATGCGACTAGTCTGTCTGATATCTCCAACTGAATCTTCCACAGGAATAGGATTCCCGGCAGATCCATCCATTGATCCGTACCTCCAACATTCATAATTCCCAATAGGTAATTCTGAGTCCTCAGTTCCCCAAGAACTATGTGGTACTGGATGACTAGTGCCCTCATCAGGATATCTAAGAGGTTCTGGTATTGGTGAATAGGGATATGGTGTAAAAGATGCTGGATCTATAGGTATATCCTTGAAAACTGGGTTAACCCTATCCACTGCTTCATTTTCCAGTTTAGATGCTAACTTCTCCCTTCTTTCAGGATTCATTAAATCCTCTAACATATCAACCTGATCTTCTACGATAACTGGATGTGTCTTATACAAAGACCCAACCATCAGTCGATATAGATCCATAAACTTAGAGGCTAGTTTTGGATGCTTCCTTACTAAAGTAAGATGATCTGGTTCCGGTTCTTCATCTATAGAGTCATGAGGAATCACAGAATATGTGCTTCCGGCTAACTCTTCTACTTTATGTTCCCGAACATTGGCTATTGCCTCCACAATAGCAACATGATATGCTGCTATGTGACTTCTACCTTCTCCCATAGGTAATTATGATATAACCCAAGCTTCTTTGGTAGTTGGATGCTAACACGATATTTGGCTAACATTCGCCCATCATGATAGGTAATGGTATTGACTGGGATATTATTTGTGCAACCAAGAACCTTCATAAGTTCTCGAAGCTGTTCAGTTAAAGCCCCCTGATAATCATCGAGAGTCTCTTCTTTCCTTGCCAAGGTCTGTTTTGGAAACTTTGGTGCCATTTCAACTGTATAAATATAAATATAATTAGTATCCATTAATTGTAATGATGCATCATAATAAACAATTATCGCACTAAAAAATATAACAAAATATTCCCAATTGAATATTCATCATATAGTCTAGAGAACTCTTTACCGTTGCTCCTAGACTCCTACAGTTATTTCCCTTTACTAGGTTTCCAACCTAAGGTCAAAGCAATTGCTCTGATACCAGCTATGGTGACCCAGCATACCACTTCATGTGTAGTACACTATAGTCGATGATATGACACTCACAGAACACCGTTCCGTAAATATCACACCCCTCAGAGTGGTACAACAGAAACATTGCGGGTCCATATTACAAACATACACACTTTATTATTACAAACCGAGAGTTCTCGAACTTCAAGCATTATGAAATTACAAACCAACTTAAGTAGTTTCAGCGGAACATATAAAATTCCAAACTCATACTTCGAATTGAGCTCAACAACTTATAATATATAGTTCCTGCTGCTCGACTCAATTGATTTACTAATATCTAAGGCAACTACTCGGACTCGTTTCCCTCCACTCCATAGCGTATCTCCTAGTCCACCCCTTCAACTCCTCTGGACAGGTCTGGTTCTTCATAGCAGACATCCTCTTGTCCATCAGTTTCGTACATCGAAGTGTCTTCTGGATTCTCAGAGTCTAAGCAGGGGTTCAAAGGAAAGAGTGAGTAACAGCGTTACCCAGCAAGTTCATTATATGTAAGGTGGGAAGTTTGATGCTATATCTACCACCTCGGACGATATGCCCTTAGTACTATGCATTTTTCGTAAACATTTCTTCAAAGATTGATTTTAATTATCAAAAACTATGTCCATCAACCTTCATAGGTTGACCAGAACTTCATGGAGTTCCTTTCCTGCCGCGTTCGTAGCTCCTTCCCGGAACAGGGAGTAACATGTTACAATTCTTACACTCTGTAGAGGTGCGTTGCTTTACCCATGAGAGACCAACTCCTTGTTGCACAACCGGGCGTACTTTCCCGTCCACAATTCCATGACGTGGGGCCCAGTAGGTGATCCAGGCAAATCACTGCCCTCTCCGCGACCCCATATGTCTGCATGATCCTCCGAGGCTGACTACACCTCCGTTAAGCCTCCAAACTAGGGCAAGCTATAACCCTGGTGAGTTCCCGAAGACTCTATGAAGTGGTGATGCCCTGGTAAGCTCCCTAAAAGGCCCGACTATATCTCCGACAGCCACTCATAAATAATCTAGACACCAAAATTGTGGGGCCTAAGGGTGACCACACATATGTTGGATCCATACGAGGAATCCCAACGTCACGATAAGGTCATCTTGCCTCCATATGAAAGGAAGAAGTTACAGCTGACTTCTCTGTCCCATTCCAAATCTCATGGTTAACGCGTATTATACGGTGCTAGAATCACTGATGTCATGGGTTGTTAAGCCTATATGACTTACGCAATTGGAACCCTAAGTTCCGTTGCTCATCATTATCATCACTTAGGATGATACTACATTTTATTTATTAGAGAAGATATCATTTTCTTTCTCCAGATCATAGATGATAAGACACAATTTCAATATATTTGATAAAGACTATTCAAAAGACATGAGCAAGTTATGAACTTGCCTTGTGATTGCAAGGTAGTGAAGTTTGATGCTTCCACCTTACCTTGAGCTCCGGTTTCTACATAGAACCATTATTGCCAATAAGGACAATATTTAAAGAAGAAATATGCAATACATAGTAATGTCATGCAATGATTTATTATTTGCTTCCTGGCATGTTTTACCCATTTAGTAAAAGCTTACTATTTTATTTAATTGATAAAAGATAAATATCATTCTATGAATTTATTTCATTTAAATATGTTATGAAATTCCTTTAAGGATCTTAAAAGAGAATTTTATTTTCATCATACTAAATTTACTTTGGAAAAATACAAATTAGTATTTTTCTACAATAGTGTATTCATTTAGGATCTTAAAAGTGAATTTTATTCAATATTAGGTCTTTCCCATATTTTTGTAAAAATTTCAAAAGTAATTAGGATCCTTTTATTTTTAACCCTAATTTTAATTGCCAAAAATTCTATTGATTAATTTTATTCAATAGAAAATATTTTTGTGAATTTATAGATATATTATTTGTATTTTTAGGATTTTTATTTATTTAGCTAGAGTTATTTTTATCTCAGGGGTATATTTGTAATTACTTTCTTTTTAAATAATCCTATTAAGATACGGGCCTGACCCACTGGGCTGGCCCGGCCCAACTTAACCCAGCCCACCTGGCCTGGTTACACTCACTCGAGTGGTACTAGGCTGCCCACAGGCCGAGTACCCCCTTTGCACGCTCACTCTTCTCCCCTCTCTCACTCTCTCGTGCATAAGACCATTTCCTCTGTCTGCCGCCGCCGCCGCCGCACACGATTTCGGCCGAATCCGGCCGTTGTTGCCGCCGCCACGGTTTAGGGTGACTAAGTCGATGACACTGCATCATCTTGTCCAAGCAGATCCGCGGTTGGTGCTTTCTCCTGGTCGTGCTGACCTCTGCCCTAGGCTAGGGTTAGGGTTTGCCTTCCTGGGGCATCAGCGACGGTGCGCCGGTTCTTCACTGCGTTCACCGCTCTTCTCCGGTGGATCTAATCACGCGGTTGGTGTGGGTTGCAGCGCCCCTACAGGGTGCTCCCCATGCCGTTGTTCCTCCTTCGCCGTCGATCAACCTCTGCTTCCTCTTTGGTTCTTTTTGCGAGGCCCTTGGGTAAGATTGCCTACTCCTCTTCTGTGCTCCACTCTACCTTGCTCAATACCCTCTGTGTGCCTCTAGTGGTAAATCCCTAATGGATTTTATGATTCGTTTAGAGTTCATCCCTCTGGCCTGAGCATGATAATTCTATTAGGACTGATTGTAGTGGTTATATTGTCCTGGGTGTTTACCCCCTTATGCTAGTGATGTGAATTTCATTATGGTTTCATGACCTTAGTTCTGACAGTGGTTCTGTCAGTAATGTGGAGTTGATCTTTATACACTGATTTATGTTGATCTCTTACACTAGAGTGAAAATGGTACTCCTATGCTTCCCTAATTATAGAAATGCAACCATGATTATGATTCCTGAATATTTGTTTCAGGAAAATGATTAGTTCTTTTTTTGTAAGTTAACTGATCAAATATCAGTAAAACATTGGCTTGGATTTAGATGTGACATTTGTGACACCTTCTTTAGAATGGTACACATATGCCTGTAGTTCTATTGCCAAAATCTTCCTGTCTTCAAGTTTGGCTGGTTAAGTGACTGAGAAGCTTCTGCTTACTTTATTATCCTAATCTGCTTTAGTCTATTAGCCAATGATGTTGGTCTGAGGCATGACTAGGAAGCACTATGATGTTTCTAGCTGTTTCTCAAAGATATGCTCTGATGCATGTATCAACTAATGATCCTTGAATCTTTTTAAGAAATGATTGATTTCCTCACTGTCAAATATTGATCCTTAAGACCTTGATATTACCGAGGTGCTACTCCATAGGAGATGTGCCATGAATCTAGGTCTAAGACTGTTGTTTATTTATAAATGTGGAGAAATTAATATATATCCAAGATCTATGATGCAAAGGCTAAGATCTCGGATTTGTTTGTAAGGATTTGCTATTGGCTTTCATTTAAATGCTTCTGGGATGAATCTACACCCCACTTGGGTGTTTTTCTGAGAAGTTTAAGTAAAAATGATATGCTCATATGATTCTATGATGATCTAATAATGTGGTGATGTGATTTGAACTCACCAGATTGCTTGTTGTTTGATGATGTTGTGATGTAGCTTGCTACTTGATCTTGCTCTGCACCACCTGGTGCTGCTCCTATAACTTGATGCTTGATATCTCTTTCCACCTGCTCCACCCCCTCCTTATGTTACCATCAGGTAGAGATTTGATGGTTGATTTGGTTAATTTGGTGGAGAAATGGGCTATGGTTTCAGCAAGTTCTATTGATGTGTGTGTGTGACTGAGAAGAAGAGCTAAACTTCTGTATTTCCCCTTCGACTGGTGTTCTGTGTGGTACCTTGTACTGCTACTGGTAGCTTGACAGCACACCCCACGCAGTCAGTCAACTAAGCTGTGTGTGTGTGTGTGTGTGCTGTGCATGTGGATCAGCTCAAGTAACTGGGTTGTTACTCTTACCTGTTTACTAATGGCCAGGCTGGTGAAACCTATTTGTTTATGCACTTGACTTTTACTGTAACTTTTGCTATTAACTGAGAAGAACAGATACTTCACTCTTGGTGAAACTTACCCTTTTATTTACTCAATGATGTACCAGGAATAGTGCACTCAACTATTCAACACTGAGAGTAAAATTACCTTACTAATCCCTAATCTTCCTTTCTAGTTTTTTTTTATTACTTGTAGGAACAAGATATGGACTTCCAAGATTAGTGTAGGATAGATAGTTAGTATAGGTTCTACTTGTAACCTTCTTTGTAATTCTTTTGTAAAGGATCTTGTAAAGATGTTATTACAAGTTTAATAAAGTTAAATTTCTGGTCTGTGTAATCTTATACCTTTGATGTATTTGTCATCATTTGTGCCCTCATTATAAAAACTAGAGAAATAAACATTATTTCTTATTTAATCTTTTCCCTTGTCATTAAATCTTATTGTTGATTACTATTCCTTTCTTAAATTGAAACAATGTTAATAAGGTCTTCTTTTGGAAAACCCTTCAATATTAATAACTTCTAATATTTAAATAATTTCAAATTGATTTGAAATTTCAAATTTAAATTCCAAATAACTCCCCCCAATTTCTTAATATTGACTAAAGATCGTGTTAGAATTCATAGCAACCACCAACAAGAGCTATTCCTACCTCCACTTAGTGAAAGAAACTCTAATCCCTTTAGTGTTTTATTTGGCGAAAAATTTATCTAGATTTTATAGATGCATGTATGCACAAACTTATATTCCTATTTCTACCCTTCGTTGGATCCTAATGCTGGGATGTTACATCTATGTATAATGTTGTAATGCCCAATCGAATCTCAAAGGAGTCAAGATGAGTAGTATATGCATATTTCTTTCTCGATATTTGTCAACTACCCCGCTGTAATTTGTTCACCCGACATGTCATCTATCTTAAGGAGAGCCACCACTAGTAAACTATGGACCCCGATCCTTTCTTTTATCATCAATCTACAATCAACTGTTTACTGCTTTGTGTTTACTTTCTGCAAACTATTACTTTCTTCCATTCAATACGTTTAATCCCTTGTTTTCAGCAAAACCGGTGAGATTAACAACATCATCGCAAGTTGGGGACAGAGTTCTGTGGTTGTGTTGTGCAGGTCTCCACGTTGCTGCTGACACCGGTAGTGCGCCCTACCAAAGTCTAGCTAGCAACACCTTTGAGGTGTTTCCTTGCTTCTACTGGATTGATAACCTTGGTTTCATAACTAAGGGAAACTTTCTGTTGTGCTCATCATACCTTCCTCTTGGGGTTCCCCAACGAGCTCGTTAGTACATGAGTCAGCAAGTGATTTTCTGGCGCCATTGCCGGGGAGTCAAGGACATCTTCACAAGGGGAGTCCCTCATAACCAATCTCTTTACTTTATTGTTTTTTTTTTGCTAACTTTACTTCTGCTTTGTTTTCTTGTTTCTTTATCAAAAACACAAAAAAATTAGTTTTACTAGTTTCCTTTCTTTATTAAAAACACACAAAAATTATGTCTTTCTATAGTTGTTACCCCTTCCTTAGCTCACCATGTTGATCCCTAAATTCACTTTGAAAGACCTTTCAATAGGTAGTGTCTCTATAATTGGAAAAGATAATATTGAAGAATTCTTTAATCATGTTAGTAAACATGAAGATATTGAGGATAGATCCCTTGCCGAACTTGCTCCAAACTATGAAATTGCTACAGCTTCTTTAGTTCACATGTTGGAATCTAGGTTTGTTAACCTTAACCCCTTAATGCAAGTAATGTTTCTGTGGGGCCCCCGGATTAATCCACCAAGAATCCCTGTTATGCATACAACCACGATCCCATGATCAGTTAGTCGTGGCACATAACCGACAAGTATCATTGTAAACACCCAAAACATAACGAATACATGTCATAACTTATTTGCCATTATGGCTACATCGATCAACATCAGCGGAACTTCATTAAGCGTAGAGCCCGAGCCATGCCTTAACCTACAGGCAACTGACTGGGAGAACGTCCTAGATCGCATAGTCGTCCACTTCACCTCTTCTTGATATCTGACCAAGTTAATAGCCAGGGACAATGCCAGTGAGTACTTTGAATGTACTCGCAACCACCTTAAGAGAAATAAATAATAAAAAGAGGATATGCATTATGGCTGTGGTAGTAGGAGGGCTTCAAGAGAGGTTCTTTTATCAAATAGTTTTTCTTGTAGATATAACATCTACATATCTTTGTTGAAGACATTTTTGTAAACCATTTTGGAAACCTTTTGAAAAGTTTTGTAAACACTAGGACTGGGGTACCCATTTGTTCCCGTCTTCAGGTCGTCCCACGACCAAACTCCTTTCTCCTCCTTCTGACCATCCCATGGTCAAAACATTTCCAAACCCATTTCTTTTCCGAAATCCTTTTGAAAACAAAACCACCACCGCTCTACAGCAACCTTCCCGACCGTCCATGACCGTGGACACGGCTATTCGAATAGATTTACACTCTGCAAAGGTTGCACACTTTACCCACACCATCCGGGTACACTACCCTGATCTCCACCGATCGTGGGTCGAGTAACCGATCAAGACACTCTGGATGCCCACTCCAATATAAATGCCTACCCTATGAGTGTTACTCCCCTCAAAACCGGGATGTCGGGTAGCGAGGACCAACCGAAGCGCATTTTACACTTCACAGAGTGGGCGCTTTCAATGAGGGGCTCATAGTAACACCTGGCTGCCAGCAGACAGTTCGTTCCTTCTCCAGGTCGATGTCCCACATGGACCTTTAAGGGAGAAGGCCCAGCCTCCGGGGATCACGATCCCCTATAGTAGTTGCGAGGCATCTTATACCAGAATAGACAAACATCAAATCCAGCTCTGTCCCATTCCAGAGTAATGTGGTTACACAGGGTTAATTGTTCTAGGAAAACTACAAAGAACCGGGTGCGTTTTCGTAAACCTTTTTCCTCCATCTTTCCTTTAGCATTTTGTAAAACAAAACCCTTTTCTTTCTCAACATCTCGTGGGAGGTCCCACCTCACCAAGTTTTTATCATAGAACATTTGGTAAAACTTATTCCGGGGTCTTCCCATCCTGTAGCTTTGCTTCGACTAAGGGTCTCCAAAGGGTATGGTGTATTACACCATCTACCACACTAGGGACAAGTAGGTGTCATCAAGGGGGTTGTACCTAATAGTACAAAAGTGTAATAGTTCGGAGGAGCCAAACCACTACCATCTATATATCAACATATAGTAAAACAATGCAGTTTTAAAAAACAGTAGATAAAACATGCACAAGTAAAACAATAGGACAAGACTTATGAGCAAGAAGGTGGCTTGCCTGATGATCAACAATATGGCAATATGTCCATGGACTTCTTAGAATACCCAATAATACCAAACATAATTACCACTTCTCCTGCTCTCCGATTTCTTCGCAACTATCGTCGTCCAGACAGCACATGCAAACAAACAAGGGCACAATCAACATAAAGCAATACAAGCATCAATACAATACAACAGACAAACATACCACACATTACTCAATTCAGTACGTTTTGAGAGGATTGGATTTAGGAGATGAGATGGCCTTGGAGAAGGGGATGAACACTCCTTAGGGTTTATTGTCGAGGAACTACCTAAGAGGGGGTTTTGGACCAATGACCTATTCAGTATGATACCATTTTGTACAAGTGATACTGACATGGGTATACCCTACATGTACTCGAGCTTGGTATATATGGCCTGAATACATGGAGGCCCACGGTGACGCCAGGGCCCAAATAAAGAACTCGAGTAACCTACGGACTCTCGATTACTTGAAGAACAAGAAGAAGCTAAAGATAGGAAGTTTAAAGGGGAAAACCCTAACCTGTAACTGACTCGACCTACTACCCGAGACCTAGCCTGTCTATATAAAGGCTAGGAGGGGGCGGCGAGAAGGACACACGCATCCCTAGTTTCCACAACCCTCGCCAGATTGCATCTGCGCACCATTGTAATCCTCGATTCCTTTGATAATTCCACGAGCAGACAAGCAGGAGTAGGGACCTCTACGAGGCCTGAACCTGGGTAAATCTTCGAGTCCCCTGTGTGCTTGTTTGCTAGCCGATAGATGTCTCCAGAGCTCCCTCCTTCTCCAAAACCCAAGTCCATAACAATGGGCATTGATGAGTTAAACCCTAGTCAATTGGCGCCGTCTGTGGGAATTGGGAATGCTGATGTTGCGGCTTCGGCGGCCCCATCAACCGCGATCTACAACTCTACAACAGCGGAGATTCCACAGCTCTTCGGCGCGTTCGACTTCACTGTCCACACACCGGCCACTCGCCCGGCTTTCGAGTCCGTGGGTGATGCAGTCAGCCTGGCAATAGGGAGCTTCCGCTTCCAAGTTGGTCAGATGGGCACGCTTCGCATGCCTGACCAGCCGACGGTGCCGTCGATTTCCCCAGCATCATGGTTCCCTCCATCGATCAGCACCCTCAGTGAGCTCAACGCCCCGACAACAGTCGAGAACACGGTCAACGACAGCAGTCGCGACTCCGATATCAGCGATCTAGCCACTGAAGATGGAGCCTACGGCTCCGGATCTGAGAGTTGTGGAAGCAGCAGCTTCCCCAATCACTTCATGTGTGCCGTCATCAACGCAGGCGACACCTCCGCCAACCGCAACATCACGGACCGACCCGCCTAACGGCGGCAACGGTGGCAATCACACCCCCGTCGACAATGGAGGAGCAGTCGAACCTCCAACCATAATAAACGAGCAAACCGGCGAACGCGTCGTGATCAGGCTCAACGAGCAAGAATGGGCTCGCTGCCGCGAGGCCCTACAAGGCACTCCTCTACCCTTCGGATCTCCACAAGAACTGCTAATGGGCTACCACTAGCTCCTGAAGGAAGAATTCAAGCGCCAAGTACAAACAATCGCGCAACTTGAGGCGCACAAAAAAGCAGCAGACGAGTCGAGCCTTCGTCGTGCTGGGCTCTCCTCCCATGGAGGATCCTCCTCAAAAGGCAACGAGTACATCGCCAAATAGAGGCAATCTCGGATGGCCCATCTCACCGAGCAAGAACGCATAGAAGCTGCAAAGGTCCCCGACTTTAGCTCTATGACAGTCGATACACGGGGCAATGTGGTCCCCAAGACGTCGCAGGCTGCGGTGACAGTGGCCACCATGTACCTCCTCAACAACCAGCCGCCAGCTGGAGATCCCCGAGCCGCCATGCACGGATCTATGATCGCGGGCTTGGGATAAATCGAGGCTGCCCTCGACAAGGAGCCAACACCGGAGCCGAAGAAAGGCAAAGCACTACTCCTCGCCCTCATCCAGAGATGACAGTCATGATCTGTCTCGACGCCGCCGCTCACGGCGACACGACCATGACTACGACGCGCATGATGACATCACGCAGCGCAAGATCGACAAATCAAGGGCGCGACGTGCTCGGTCGACTGACTCGGAAGAGGAAGATGTGGAGCTCTGCGGCGCCAGATGCTTCAGCAGATCCATAAGGCAAAAGCGAATGCCCAAGGGGTTCAAACTCCCATCGGAGAACCCGAAGTTTGACGGCCTACAGGACCCGAAGATCTGGATGGAGGATCACATCTCCTCCGTCAGGCTCCACGACGGCAGTCGAAGCATGACCATGCAATGCTTACAGCTACAGCTGCAAGGAGCCGCCCGAGCATGGCTCAACAACCTCCAACGCGGATCCATTCGCAGTTGGGATGAGCTGGTTTATAGCTTCGTGCACAACTTCAAGGGCACATACAAGCGGCCTGCATCAATCGAAGAGCTGAGATGCTGCTAGCAAAGATCGGGCGAATCGCTACGCTCCTACATCCAAAGGTGGTCCATCATCAAGAACTCCGCAGAGAACATCTCGGAGGATCACGCGATTGATGCATTCAACGGCGGCGTCCGCCGCATAGAACTCAGGGAGGAGCTGGGCCGCTCAAAGCCCAAGACCATTGACCACCTGATGGAAATCGCAAATCGGTGGGCTGATGGAGAAGATTCGGTGAAAAACCGCGTCCACTCCGATGAGGAGGCAGAACTCGAGCGCAGACACGACCGCTGAGGCAAACGCCATATGCGCATCTACGATGACCGCGACGACGTCAACATGGTCGCAGCTGGCTATGCCGCCAGACAAGACGATAACCGCAACAGCGGATACCGCAGAGGTGGATACTGCGACTCTGGGAAAACCACGCAAGTGTGGCAACACCGCAACCGTGATGAGGCACCCGTGACATCCATCGAAGAAAAACTGTCCTGGCCATGCACGGTGCACTTATACATCGACAAGCATGATGGAAAGAAGAAGTCCAGCCACCTCCTCAAAGACTGCCGCGAGTTCCTCAAATTACATGAGGGATTGGTTCGGATGAATCGCAACACAGTCGAAAGAGGCTACGGAGCGGCTCCACGTGCCGTGGCACATGGCGCTCCGCCACCACCACCTGGAATGCCCCCAAATGCAGCTGCGCCGTACCAATACCAGGAAGGTGAACCCTACCCATGGGCCATGGGTACTATGATGATCCAAAAAGGACGCCCGTCCAATCGGGTCCACAAGGCCATCACTCGCCAAGTCAACTTGGCCACACACTCACCACCATCTACCACAGAGTACCTCAGCGGAAGCGAGTCCTGCATCACCTTCAACAAACATGATCATTCGCCTCAAGTACCTCGTCCAGGCCACTGTCCCCTCGTACTCGAAGCACAAATTAGAGGCTTCGATATGAGCAGCGTCTTCATGGATGGTGGAAGCGGCATCAACCTTATATTCGCAAGTACCTTGCGAGCCATGAGGATCCCTCTGACTTTCCTAGAGGCCTCGTATACAACATTCCACGGCATCGTCCCAGGAAAAGGCGTATATCCCCTGGGCAAAATCACCCTCTACGTCATCTTTGGCACGCCGAAAAACTTTTGGCGCGAGCGCATCGACTTTGAGGTCGTCGACTGGCCCTCATAGTACCACTGCATCCTCGGACGCGTCGCGTTCGCGAGGTTCATGGCAGTGCCACACTACGCCTACCTGCAGATGAAAATTCCAGGTCCCAATGGCGTCATCACAGTCAACGGGAGCTTCGAGAGGTCCAACAGTTGTGATAGGGAATTCAATAGAATTTCCCAGTCCTTCGGCATGCAGGAAGAACTCGCAAGACTAAAGGAGTCAACAGACAACAACCTGCCGCCCCTAAGCCGGCCAAGCTCGCCTGACCTATCCTTCGACTCATCAGCGCATATAAAGAAAGTGCAGGTCCACCCATCAGATCCCGCCAAAACGGCCCTCATCGCCAACAATTTGAGTCCCGCATAGGAACTCGCGCTCGTCGAATTCCTCCGTGAGCACTGGGAAATTTTTGCCTAGTGTCCTGCGGACATGCCAGTAGTTCCCAGGGAATTCGCCGAGCACGCACTCAACATCAACCCCGACGCAAGGCCAGTCAAGCAAACAATCCGGCGATTATCTGAGCCACGGGCGCAGGCAGTTGGAATGGAGATCAATAGACTCCTCGACGCCAAATTCATACGCGAGATCAAGGAAAGCACTTGGCTCGCCAACACGGTGCTGGTACCAAAAAAGGACACGGATATCCTGCGGATGTGCGTAGACTTCACCTCTCTGAATAAGCACTGCCCAAAGGATCACTTCCTGTTGCTGCGCATCGACCAGATCATCGACTCCACCGCAGGATGCGAGCGCCTCTGCTTCCTCGACGCCTACTCAGGCTATAATCAGATTCAAATGAAGGAGGAAGATCAAGAGAAAACAACATTTACAATGCCCTTTGGTGTGTTCTACTACAACACAATGCCCTTCAGGATAAAGAACGCGGGAGCCACCTACAAACGCTACATGCAGGCTTGCCTCAAGGAACAACTTGGTCGCAACATTCAAGTCTATGTCGACGACATAGTAATCAAGACCAAGGAGGAAGCCTCCCTAATCGACGATTTGCGTGAAACCTTCGCCAACCTCGACCGCTATCGGATCAAGCTCAATCCGGACAAATGCGCCTTTGGCGTGCCATCTGGGCAACTACTCGGGTACCTCATCTCTGCGAGAGGAATCGAGGCAAACCCGAAGAAAATAAAAGCCATACTGGCCATGGAGAAGCCAAAAAACATAAGGGGCGTTCAACAACTAGCTGGCGAATCGCGGCCCTCAGTCGATTCATCAGTCGAATGGGTGAAAAGGCACTGCCCTTCTACCAACTCCTTCGCAAAGCTGAAAAGTTCGAATGGACCAACGAAGCGCAAGAAGCATTCGAAGACCTCAAGTGCCTGCTATCCACCTCGCCAGTACTAGTGACCCCACGAGAAAGGGAACCACTGTTGCTATATATCTCCGCCACCAACCAGGTGGTCAGCACAGTGCTCGTCGTCGAGCGAGCCGAGGAAAACAAGGTCCATGGGGTACAACGCCCAGTATACTACCTCAGGGAGGTCCTCACGCCAACAAAACAGCGGTACCCGCACTACCAGAAGCTAGCGTACGGCGTCTTCATGACCGCCCAGGGACTACGCCATTACTTCTAGGAACACCCAATCGTGGTGGTCAACGACGCCCCGTTGGGACACATCCTCAACAACCCCGATGCCATGGGACGAGTCGCGCTTTGGGGAATAGAATTGTCTCCACGAGACATTACATATGAAAAGCGCGACGCAATCAAGTCGCAAGTTCTTCCTAACTTCCTCGTGCACTGGATGGAGAACCAGCTCCCTGAAAAACCAGATATGTCCTACCTCTGGACAATGCACTTTGACGGGTCCAAAAGGAAGGACGGAGCAAGCGCAGGTGTCATACTGACATCACCCCAAGGGGACAAGCTGAAATACATCCTACGAATGCAGTTCGCCGCCTCAAACAACGAAGCTGAATATGAAGCGCTACTACATGGGATGAGGATGGCAAAAGCCTGCGGCGCCAAGAGGCTCATTATATACGGCGACTCCAAGTTGGTCGTCAACTAAACAATGCATGAGTGCGACGCACAGAACGACAACATGATCGCCTACTGTGACCTCTACGACACACTCGAAAGGGACTTCGACGGCTGCGAGCTGCGACACGTAGGTCGCGAAAGCAATGAAGAGGCAGACGCACTCACCAACATAGGCTCTACCTGAGCCCCCATACCACCTAGGGTATTTCTCGAGCGCATCTGCGAGCGCTCCATCAAGCCAAAGGCAGCAGAGAAGAAAACAAGCGCGGCAACGGACTCGGGGGCTACACCGCCCAATGAGCCAATGGCACTCGACGACCTAGAGCTGGACACAGGACTCGAAGGACCAATGAACGTCATGATGATCGAATCATCCTGGACTCAGCCGTACATCACGTACCTCCTCAGCAAAAGGCTACCTGATGACCCGACTGATGCACGACACATCACGTGGCGATCCAAGGCATTCGCTGTTATCAATGGCGAACTATACAAACGCAGCACCATAGGAGTGCTCCAGTGATGCGTCTCCACGGCTGATGGAAGAGCTGTCCTACTCGACATCCATGAGGGAACCTGTGGTCACCACGCTGGCAGTCGCGCCCTCGTGGCCAAAGCTCTGCGAGCTAGGTTCTACTGGCCTAATGCCATGCGCGACGCCAAGGACATTGTCCAGAAATGCAATGCGTGTCAACAATTCGAAGACAAACCGCACGCACCTAGCACAGAGCTCCGGCCGATCCCATTGGCCTGGCCCTTCGTGCATCGACATGGTCGGCAAACTCCCCAAATCTTCATGAGGAGGTTACGTCTACCTCCTGGTAGCAGTCGAAAAGTTCACCAAGTGGATAGAGGCCATGCCAGCGACCAATCAATCAGGGCACAGTGCGGTCAAGTTCTTCGAGTCCATAGTCTTCCGCTTCGGAGTGCCACACAGCATCATCACGGACAATGGAACAAACTTCACATCCAAGTAGTTCCAAGAATTCTGTGAGAATCTGGGAATCAACATCAGCTACGCCTCGGTAGCACATCCAAAGACCAACGGTCAGGTTCAAAAGGCGAATGGGCTCATCTGCGGCAGCATCAAGAAGCGACTCCTCCGGCCACTCGAACACGCCGCGGGTTGCTGGCCAAATGAACTGCAATCAGTACTCTGGAGCCTACGCACAACTCCAAACAGTGCTACGGGCTACACCCCGTTCTTTATGGTGCACGGGGCCGAAGCGGTGCTACCTGCCGAGGTACGGTACAAGGCGCCACGCGTGGTCACTTACATCGAACATGAGTCATCCCTTGCACTCGAAGACTCCGTTGACCTCCTCGACGAGACAAGGGAAATCGCCGCAGAAAGATCAACGATCTACCAGCAGAACCTGCGAAACTACCACAGTAGGAGGCTACGCCCCAGATCCTTCGTCGAAGGAGACCTGGTCCTGCGACTGAAGCAGCAAGGACATCTCAAGCTCGAGTCCCCCTGGGAGGGACCATACGTGATTACAGAAGTAATCCCAGATGGTGCATATCGCCTTCAAGATTTAGAGACAGGAGTCGCATACTCCAACCCCTGGAACGTCGCGCAGCTGCGACGCTTCTACCCTTAGTCGTTTTTACTTTCGCATCACAAATAAGGCACTCAGCCAAGGCTACTTAGCCACACATTGTACTTTGTACTGTCTCACGAATAAATAAAGCTAAGTGCCCCCAAACTCCGCGTTCTCCTTTATTTTTCCGCAGATTATCGACTCAGGGGCTGCGCCACCCTGTACACACCTGTTCTACGAACCAAAACGGGATATCCTGAGTAGCTGGCACATCAATTGAAACCCTTGACATAACATCACCTCAGTTGCAACGCACCTGATAGGTTGACAAGGGACTGAGATAAGAGCTTGGCCAGGCTAACGAAAAGGAATCGCATAGTGCAACGCACTTACACGCTAACAAGCTCTTTATACATAATCGACAGTCAATTCTACACAACATTTATACGAACTTTACAACATTGGTACACTTATGTGTAGGGTACAAACTAAGCCACTACTGCAACAAAAGAACGTTGGTCTGCTCCTCGAAGAAATCGACTATCTCCTCCGTCGGGCGATCCACTGCCTGATAGTGCGGCACCATATTCCAGGCAGAACCTGCTGGTGGCGCAGGTGGCCCAGCCGCAATTGCTGCAACGTCCACGTCAGGCCTATGCAATCGCACCATCGACAGAGCGGCCTTGGCACCAGCCACTAACTGTTGCCTTACACACTTGCGAACCGCGGCCAGGTCTTGGAACTTGGCGAGGAGGGCCATCAGGCTCGATGGAGCAACATCTAGCGGAAACATCGTCCGATAAATGTTCTTCAAGCATGACTGTGACTTCTTCAGAAAGTGCAGCACTCGCGACACACGATCCTGCAGGGTCGCCAGCGCAATCGCAGGATCATGATCTACCCAGAAGTATCCACTCTCTTGAAGTTGCTCCTGGGTCAGATCATGCATGCGAATGGCAATTCTATCCTTCTCATCCTGCAGATGACGCGCGCTGACAACTATACAAAGCAACAACAGAGGCATAAGGATATCACACCATCGCGAGTGACTACAAGGAAAAGATAAGAGCAAGCAAACTAACACTTGAATTGGTCGCCCAACTACGTCACCTCGCCAAGCAGATATTGTTCTCGGGCGGTGGCTTTCTCTGCCTTTGACTTCCACACATCCACGTTACCACGGAGCACGGGAAATTCAGGCTCCAACTGCTTCACACGGTCACGCAGTCGCGAAAGCAGCGACAGTTCATCCACCCTGGAGCGTGGTGGTGCCAAAGTATCATCAAGGGGCGGCGAGTCCTGAGGTTCCCTCAAAGGATCACTTGATGTACCCTACCACAAGTCAAGCAAGAAGCGAATAAGAAGATCAAATCGACACACAGACAAAAGATTCGAGTGCATTCAATATTGGCAAAAGTATCAGCAGATACACCCGCCAAAGGCATGTTCTAGACAAAAGGCATAAACTAATCAACTATTACAAAACTACTGAGGAGCGATTGGCTTCTTCGACTTTGACGGCTTCGGGGGCTTCATCGAGTCCGTGGCAGTGTCAGATGCCACTGACTTTCCGCTAGCCCCTGGTGCCACAGCCTTCGCCGCCTTCTTGGCTCGCTTCAGCTCCTCGGAGTACTTCGCAACCGTGTTAATCAGCTGCGGCCCATACTTGCCACATGCAGTCGCGAAGGGAGCAAAGACTACCTGCTGGCCGTCCGCGCTAATGGGCATCGCCTTCGAAACCGTTGCAGGATCAACCTCGACTCTGTGGGCCTGCACCATGGCGAGTAACATTAAAGCGCCAGCCGCACGAAGTGAGTTCTTGAAGCTTGCAGGAATACCCCCGGCGAGAGACTCCACCAGCTCGTTCATGTTCTCGATTAGCTCGGCCTTGGGCATCAACTCCTCGTGGAGGCGGCCGAGAACGCCCTTGGCCTTGGAGAGCATATCCTGAACAGCGGTGCTGCGGTCTTCGACTGCTGAAAGCGCACCCGCCAGGGCATCATCGCGACGGAGGGCCTGAGGGTCGAAGCTCAAATCACAGCATCTGCACATAAACCCATACATGGACAAAACATCAGCACCAACGGCAAAAATCGAACAGAGAAGGATAACAGTATCCAAGCATAGTACCTGAGGGGGCCTTCGCAATCGATAAAAGTTGTTCTTCGAACAACTTCTCTCGAGCTACGATGGAAGCACGCAGATCCTCTTCACGCCTCTGTGCCTCGTCGCGCGCCGTGATTGCCTCATCGCGACCCTTCACAGCTGCGGCGAGTATCTTCTCCATGGTGGCAGGGTCGCGCAAAAGGGCATTATGCTCAGCTACAAAGGAAACAAGGGATGGACTATCAGTCGACTACACAAAAAACGGCACAGAAAAGAGAGAAGTAATGGGCACTTACTTTCTACCACGCGATGGCGCGTTTCCAGCATTGCATGTTGGCGGCCCATCACAAGCATCTGCTCCGCCAAGTGAGCAGCTTCTTTCACAATGAGCTATGGAAAAAAGGAAAACAACAAAGGATAAGCATATGCCATCGATAACATTGACTGCAACAACAAAAAGAAGAAATCCTACACTTACATGATCCTCCAATGGCTCCGAAGTCGATTGGTGTGCAGTCATCCGGGCAACCATTCGATGCTCCCCTTCATGAGGGGAGCTGGAAGAGTTGTGCTCGGAGTGGGCCGCCAATGGAGGAGAAGGAGAGCGCTGGACCTCCTTCTTGGCCCTGGAGGTCGCGACTCCCGATTCTTTCAAAAATTGGACGTCGCTAGAAGATGACGACGCCTGCTGACTGCAAGACAAAATCAACATCAAGAAAAGGCAAATCCAGAGACGAACACAAAAAAGGGCAAATCCAGAGAAGAGCAAACAAACTAGAAAACTTACCAATCAAACTTGTCAAAGTCAAAAGTGGGCTCCCCCTACTCTGACGAGGACTCCTTGGGCAGTCGCATCTTCTTGCGAGAAGATGGTGCCACGATGCTCACGGGAATGGCAGGGACTAGCGACTCCGCACCAACGCCTGAACCTTTCGGAGTCGAAGGAGATGACGCATTGGAATCCTCGCTACGCGAACGCTTGCGAGTATCCGGACTACCCGACTCGGGGGCTTCCTCCTCCACATCAGATAGGACGGTCGACTCCGACTTGTCCTCTTCCAAGGCTTCGCGAGGAATAACCCCCTCTGGAAGGGGGGCATACAAGGTGACACTGCCCAATCCTGTATATAAACAACAAATTTAGCAAAAATCAAATAAACAGCAAAGAAGCAATCAACAAACTAAGCTACTACGTAGCACAATTGTACCTCAGGAGGAGGGTTAGAAGCGTCGAACGGAGGAACGACTGGCTCACTAGGAAGCACATCCTTGACGATGTACGTGGTCACCAGTCGAACCCTTTTATCTATCTCACTCGCAGACATGCCATCGGCAGACACGCGAGTGGCATCGTTAGCACTAGCCCACTGAAACATGGGGTGGACTCTGGCCTGCAGGGGATGGACGCGACGGCGCAGCCACGTGCGAATGAGTGTGTAGCCTCCTTCCTCTTTACCTATGCGACTCTCGAGGTCGTAGATGCGCTCGTACAGCACATCTGTCTCCGTGGACTCGCCAGGCATGACTACATTCTTCCAGGAGCGCCTCCTCTTGCATGGCGTCGAGGGATCGACGTGTCCCTCCACCCTTGGACGGACTTCATTAGCTTGATGTCGAAATAGGTGGCGGATGGATCGACGTGGATTCCGTAGTTGCCTACATCGTAGACTAAGGAGCCAAACGCCGATTGGCGCTTCAACTTGAAGAGGCGCTTGAAGAGTCCGAAGTGCGGCTCGATTCCGAGCCAGCACTCGCAGAGGGTGATAAAGCAAGAGATGTGGAGGATAGAGTTCGGGGACAGCTGATGGTCCTAGAGGCCGTAAAAACAAAGGAGGCCCCTGAAGAAGGGATGCAGGGGCAACGAGAGGCCGCGAATGATGAACGCCAAGAACATCACTCGAAACCAGCGGGAGGAGAGGGGATTATATCACCGTCGGGGACGCGCGCGTCGGCGACTGTGGCGGACAACACTCCGTCTTGGCGAAGTAGACGAAGATCAGAGGACTTGATGATGGAGGGATGCCACGCGCCATTCGTGACGCGGGTGCCTGTGCCCTTCTTCTTCCCGCCGGTGGTGGTGCTGGTACCCGTAGCGGCGGACCCGCCTTTCTTCTTCACCGCAGCAGCGGTAGCCACGGAATCGGCCGCAACACCTCTCTTCTTCTTCCCCATTGCGCGGTGGCGATGCGACCGGAGAAAGTAGCTGGGAAATGTGTGGAGCTGGTCCAACGCCGCGGAGGAAAAGAGAGCAGAGAAAGCAGGGGAGCAGCGGCAATAGCGATGAAGGCAAACGATGAGCGAAAGCTGATGTGAATTTTACCATCGCAGCACCACTACTTAACCCCTGGAAGATGCAATCCAACGGCTCAGAAAAACCCTACTAGACGCGTGGCGATCATCATGCTAGACACGTGGAGGAGCTGAAACACGAACCGTCCCCCCCCCCCCGCCCACTACTCCCATTACATGCGGAAGTCTAGGAGGCGCGGTTAAAATAAAGATTACGCACGCCCAGTCAAATCAGAGTCAGAAAGTGGGGCCCACCGCTCGTCACGTCCCGTCAAACTCACTCACGCGGGCCACTGAGGTCATGAAATCGTCAGCACTGACGTCATCAAAAGCTACGAAGCAGTAGATTTCGACTACTTTAGTTCTTGCTCGACTCTTCGACTCCACCAAGCACTCGGGGGCTACTCCCATAGGGAGCGCTGGTCGCGCACCCTATGATTTTTCTTTCTTCTTCTTTTTTAGGAACATGGAAGATCAAAGCAAACCCAACCACTCGAAGCATGGCTCGACTATGTACATGGGTTACTCCCATAGGGAGCGCCAGAAGCAAATTCGACTGAAACAAGAAAACAAAAGACGACAGCAGTCGCAAAAGTTATTTAGTCCCAGCCTGAGTCTTCGACTCAACCAGGCACTCGGGGGCTACTCCCATAGGGAGCACTGGTCGCGCACCCTATGATTATTTGTACAAAGTACTGTGTGTTGATAAACATCCACACTCGAAGTTTATGGCGACACCGCCTCATAATTTTTCCCTACAAAGAGACTGCGTCTCCTGGGTCACCCGAATCGTCTCCGCGATGATAAAATTCGGATGTCACGCTTACAGTGTGAAGGTAAGACCTGAATAAGGCATGGCAACGCATTTCCTGCGCACTACTAGAAATATATCCGTGCCTACAGGTACGATGAATATGCCTTGATGGACGCGTCGAGTGCTCACACCCATATACTGGAATTCGACTCCTGTAAGACCTCCGCAGCTTGAGTCGAATTACACTAGCACTTTTCCGGATTCGAGTCCGGGGACTCGAGTTCGAGTAGGTGGCATTGTTTTACCCTAAGATAGTTAACTGATACCGATACATCAGTTAAAATCAGGCACGCACACCAACAATCCCTATGACACAGACAGAGCAGTCGAAAAATGTACTTAGTCATGCACTCGAAAGACTTCATAAAGTCTCTAGTCGAATCTGTGATTCCACTGGACACTCGGGGGCTACTGACATGGGTATACCCTACAGGTACTTGAGCTTGGTATATACGACATGAATACATGGAGGCCCACGGTGTCGCTAGGGCCCAAATAAATAACTAGAGTAACCTACGGACTCTCGATTGCTTGAAGAACAAGAAGAAGCTAAAGATAGAAAGTTTAAAGGGGAGAACCCTAACCTGTAACCGACTCGACCTACTACCCGAGACCTAGCCTATCTATATAAAGGCTAGGAGGGGGCGGCGAGAAGGACACACGCATCCCTAGTTTCCACAACCCTCGCCAGATTGCATCTGCGTACCATTGTAATCCTCGATTCCTTTGATAATTCCATGAGCAGACAAGCAGGAGTAGGGACCTCTACGAGGCCTGAACCTGGGTAAATCTTCGAGTCCCTTGTGTGCTTGTTTGCTAGCCGATAGATGTCTCCAACGCTCCCTCCTTCTCCAAAACCCAAGTCCATAACAATGGGCATTGATGAGTTAATCCCTCGTCAGATACCAATAGATAGGTGTTGATAAAATGAAACCAACAAAAGTGGTTTCACTATTTTATCACTTTTCCATAATTTCTTAGGAATTTTCTAGTGATAAAAGCTCTAGTTTTAGGAAATAAATCACCAGAAAAGTTTTGTAGCTCCAAAAATTATTTCCTTGGATGGTTAGGTAGAGATTGATGTACTTGTTCACTGAGAGTTAAAATCATGCCAAAATATTTACCAGAATGCCCACAGGAAATTCCCAAATGCAGTTCTGGAGCTGTTTTGTCTTTTTCACCAGATTTAATCTACAGAGTCTTTTGATTTCATTCCAAGGACACATGGTAGGAATTTAGAATACCTTTCTATAGGAATTGGAATCAACCTTTTTGAACTTGTAGAGCTACTGAGGTGATTTTATTTGAGAAATAACCCCACACAGAAAAGTTTAAATACTAATAAATTAACCAGGACTTAATTAAATTTGGGCTCCCGATTTTTGAAGGATAATATGTTTTTGGAGTCTTGAGAGTTGGAAATGGGTCAGTACCTATTTTGGTTTGACCTAGAGAAATTTCTAAAGTAAGATTAGAGCTGTTTTTGCTATTTTTGCTAAGGGCAGACTAATGTTCACCTTGGTATGAGATAAATATTACCTAACAGGTAAAGTAAACACCTTTCAGAGGGACTTGGATTTAATAAATATTACTTTCTGGAAATTGATTTAATATATTTAATCTATAAATCAACTGGGCTAACCAGGGTTACTAAATGTTGAAAAAAACCTTTAGGGATCTATTCAAATTTAGATTTGGGAATTTGGAGTTGTTTAGAATTTTTGAAATGATTTAAACTGAAGGCCAAAATCTGGATCTGGGCAAAAATAAATAAAACCGAGGGATTTCGCAGGCTGGGATTTGGGGGTATATGGGTCGGCCGGAGGGGTTTCGGCCCACGGCGGGCGACGCGCGGGAGGGAATTCAAAGGCCGCCAGGGCGGGGCCCGCTGGTCAGCCTCATAGGGCCCCGAAGGGGGTGTTCCGTGACATAGGCAGTGGGATCTAAGAGGGATCGACGGTGCAGAGCCTGTCTTCCTCCACTCGCCTCAAAAAATGGGGATGAAACCCTAGGGGAGGCCTATGGGCGGCAGGGAGCTCACCAGAGGCGCGGGGAGGGGTCGGAGAGGGCACGGGGCGACGCAGTGGTCTGCTGCAGTTTCGACGATGGGCGGGACGATGCGGTTCTTCACCGGGAGATGTCTCGCGTGAAGACATCCGACGCGAGCTTGTCGGAGCTCGGCACCGTCCTCGGAGAAGTCGTTCCTGGGAGAGAAAAAGAGAGGATTAGAGGCAGAAGGGACAGGGGATCCCAGTACTGCGACATGCAGAGGAAGAAGTGGAGGGGTGGAGGAGTTATGCTTGAAACGAGGGAGGAGGCCGACGCTCCTTGTTCTGCTTCTCATGGGCAAGGCAGAGCTGGGGAGAGGGAGTGGGTTTCGGGGGAGGTGAGTGGGGAGCAAAGGGAGTAAATGAGGGGCAGAGGGAGGTGCGGGGTGGACTGGAATCTTATATCCAGGGAGGGGGTGGTCTAAGTGCACCGAGTCCATTTTGGACATGGGGCAAGGGCGACAGTAGTGGATTGGTCAAGAGGGGTGGTGGGAGCTCGAGGGAGGGTGCTAGGATGTCTCTCCATTGTTGAGCATGGTCGAGGACGACCAGGGTGGAGCATGGGTTAGAGGGCGGGAGCGTGTATAGGGTGACGTGCTCACAGCCGGTTGGGGGTACTCGGGGGCGCTGGGAGGGGTAGAGGGCAGACAAGGCGTGCCTGGGGACTAGGAGAGATGCAGAGGGAGGGTAGAGGCTGGTCAAGGTGGTCCGAAAAAAGAAGGGAGATGAGTGGGGGGTAACAGATGGAGGATCACTTTCTAATATTTCTCTCCTTCTCTCTCTTTGAGCCAGGTCAGGGCCATGTGGGGCTATGGGGAGATGGTACTCGACCAGAGCATGAGTGATGGTTCTGGTGAAGTTCAGGTGGCCAGGTTTGATGAGGTTTAGAGGATGAGTTGGAAGGATTTTAAATAATGGCCAAACTATTGGATCATGAAGCAACTCTTGCTTTATGACAAGGTCAAGCTAGGGCATTGATACTAGTGGATAGGTATGGTCCAGATATCCCTCCTAGAATTATTTGAGATCTTTCCAAGGATTTTTAGTCCACTTAAAATCATCTATTCCAAAATGCAGAAGTAGTTTCTAGAAGCTCATTTGATATTTTTACATTGTACCAGGTTGGTTTCTAATTTGAGAAGGTCACAAATGTGAATACACACTTAGGGGAATTTTCCCAAGATTTATTGTGGCTTCAAAGTATTTAAAACAATTACTATTCCATTTCTGCCATTTAAGAAAATAGGCAAAAAGAAATAATAAAAGTCTTGAAAAATATTTATCTTTGAGGTGGGAAGATAGATTATGATTTATTGATCTCAATTGAGCTAAAAGTTGCGGAAGTGTTTTGGCAAAAACCAAGCTTTCCCCTGGGAAAGGAGTTTTGGGGATTTTGTCTATTAAAGAGATTAATTAGATTTGGAGCCATAATAATTATGGATAATATTTGATAAATCTTGATGAGCAAGGTAGATGATGTAGACAAGGTCTAAAAAGCATTTGCAACCTTGGTATTGGAGAATCCAAGTTGATTTTGGTGAAAGCGAGAGATTTAAGGATCTTGCGTAAGATTGTTTTCATGCCACCAAAACCTTGTTGGATCGTGGAGCTCAGATCTCCCCTTGAAGCAAGGGATATATGGATAGTTGGACCAAGTCATATATATGATCATGGCAGAAGGAGTTTGGATTGGTTACATTTGAGGTGGTCTGGAAGTGATGGCAAACTTTGTTGAAAATAAGGCTGCCATACCAGATGAGTCATGATGCCTTATAAACCATGTGGGTTTAAGAAGCACAAAGATCCACTTCGAACAAGTGAAGTAGATGTAAATAGACCGATATGAGTAGAACACAACCATGCAAAGAGTTGGTCCAGAGAAGGTGGGATGGTGGTGTGAGCTTCTATCAAAGTAGGCATGTTGACTAGATTTGCAGGAATAGTTATTTTCTTGCCTGCAAAACCATCGAGAACAAGTGGGTTGGAGGATGATCTAAATAGGGGCAAGAGTGGGCCTTGGTAGTCCTCAGGATGGTTAGCAAGATGGTTCAAATGCATTTTCAAGGATGCACAAGGATTGAGAAAAGGAGGCACTCAGAAAGGTGATATTGGGAATAGTTTTCCAGACTTAACCAAATTTGGCAGATTTTGGGTTTTTGACTAGATTATGAGAGGGAAGGCTTTTGATCGATAGCAAGATACCAAAGCATCATCAAGTTGATGAGGTTGAGGAGTAGATTGAGTATAATGGATCCATGCTTGATAGTGGTCTTCATTGACTTGGAAACTTCTAGAATGGATCACTACAGAATTGATCTGGTTAAGGGTTTTAGATGATCACCTAGTGGCTAGAGATAAGATCCAGATTGTATTCTTGCTTACGGTTTGGTGATTTGGAATCCTTGATCCTAGTGATGAGCTCCTAGAGTAGCTTCATACTATCCCTAAGCAGACAAATCAATTAGCAGATCAAGGCAATTCATCAGACAGCAGATCAAGGCAACTCATCTTATAAACAAGTCAACTACTACTAGGGTTACCATCAAGCTTAGCTTGAGGTAAGGATGGGTAATTTTTAAAGGTTGGAGTTTGACCAAGGTAAGGTCCTTGGTACATCTACCAAGAGTAGAGTTCAAAAGATTTATAAAAGGTTTTGAGAATCCTAGAGGTAGGACTAGTTGAAGGATCTGTCTTGAGAACATAAGGAGGTTATATTATATATCTCTCCATAGTTTTGTCAATAGAAGATACTAAAATAGTTTTGATTACATAAGCATCTTGGCTCATGTTTTGAAATGCCAGAACATTTGAGAATATGTAAAATGAGAGAGGATAGTTTTGTTTAATAGCTTTTGTCAACAGATGGTGATGTAAGGAGTATCATATGGTATACACTCACATGCGCAAGCACAAACAAACAACAAGCAAACACTGCACCAAAGTACAAGAAAAAGTTTTTGTTCCCCCTGATTTTCGCATTCTGGACAACTAATCAGGGTTGCTGAAATTGGGATGTTACAGTTTCTTAAACTTAAACAAATTGAGGACCCTGAAAAGAGGGATTTTATTCTAGAAACTTTGCTTAAGGAATTCTATGATGTTGCCAAGGAAGCTATAAAAGTCTTTGAACGTTTTAATATGCTAGGCACATGTGTAGATTTTGTTGGTACATGAGAAAAGATGAACAAAACCGAACCTAATGGGGAGGAAATTAAGATACCAATACCTTTTAAACTCGTAGCAATGCATGAAGCCATAGAAAAGAATCTTGATTGGATTGTTCCCGAAAACCCGTTTGATGAAAATAGTGAACCAAAGAGCATTGAGAGAGGATCCTCTAGAACTTATTTGGATGAGATACCTTGCCTTGTTGAAGATATTTCTCGTATTAATCTTAATGCTTCTTCATTCGAGAATACTTGTTTCTTTTTCTTGCATCTTATGCATAACTTAAAGGCGTTAAAGAAAAGTACTTATTGGGAGATAACCCAAAAGTTTTAGATGAGTCTTGGAAGCAGTAATAACCGCTCCTTATCCTTTTTATTTTCTTTTTGTGCCAATAGTAACCTCTAATTAGAGAGAAGTAATGATTGGGAAAGTTGTTGTCCCAAAACAGATTTTTGTGCTTCATTGTACAAATTCGTGTAAAATCTCTGTACATTCTTTTGAGGCATGAGTTTTTGTGCTTCTGCCCCAGGTTGTTATCTAACTTTCGTTAGTTCAACACTTTTAGATTTGAGCAACATAAGGTCTTTGAAAAAATTCGTCTTTACCTTCTGGTCTGTTTTGACAGATTTCTGCCATTATTTGCATTTGCTTCTTGTTGGTTCCTCTTTGAGTTCTCTTTGGGGAATTGAGCTTTTTGAGGGAAGTGCTACAGTAGATAGTGTTGAAATGGAAGTTTTATTGGTGTTGGAACTGAACCTAAAGACTTATTATCTTGAGTGCACTAATGTTGCTAATAAAGATTGTGTGAAGTTTTGTATGAAGGAAAAATTTCAGGTGTGTGGAAGGAATAAGTAATGAGATGAAGGATGGACTAAAGCTCAAGCTTGGGGATGCCACGCGTGTCACCCCAAGAAATATCCAAGAAGTACAAGCGTCAAAGCTTGGGGATGCCCAAGGCATCCCCTTCTTCATCAATAAAAATCCCAGGTTTCTTCCAAACACTTCATTTTTATTGTCTCATGCACAATTGTGTTGTTCTTGGAGCATCTTCTTTTTCGTTTTTCGTTTTGGTTTTCATTGCTTGGTTTGCTTAGTTTGCTGAATAAATTGGTTGGACCCCCTCTTTCATACATTGGCTTTCAAATAGTTTGGTTTGGATTGGAAAAGAGTAGGAAAGCTCATGCTTAAGTGGTAAAGAGAGCTTGTTTTTGACTGTGGCCCATGATTTTTCATGCCATGCTTGATATTGTTTTGTCTTTAGGCTTAGTATTATTTGCTATAGCATGACTTGTTATAAACAATTGAGATTGCTTAATGTGCATTTGAAGAATCATGCGTTGTTTTAGCATATTAAAGCATAGTATTGTGGTATTCTCCTTTGATGCTTTATTTGGATTGACTTGGCACATGTTCACACCATGTTATGACTATCCCAAGTCACCATAGCCTTTATGATCCTTTAGTTTTAAACTTGTAGTATAACTTTATGCTTTGATCAATGATGTTTTGTCGCTCTGCATGATTATGGCCATTATTGCTATCTTAGTTGGTTGCTCCTAGTCTTTTGCTAGCCTCCGCAACCAAGTATGAGTTCCACTCATGCATCCAACTCCTAAAACCAAGTTATTCCAAAGATTCCACCATACCTACCTATTAGCATATGCTATTCCAAGTATATTCATGTTTTTGTCTACCTTCCAAATTAAAGTTGTTATGAGAAAACTAGTGATTAAAGCTCTCACGAACTTGATGGCACACTTTACTTTCTTGCATTTAATAAACTTGAACCATTGAGTCCATCTTTGTTGCGTATATGCTTGCGCTTTATAAGTTGAAGTTAGCAGAACCATGTATCATGGGGAACGCTTTCAACATTGCACTTTTACTTTGTACCCCGTTGATATCATGTTCTTTTGCTTATGGATCCCGGCGGTGTGAAATAAAAGGGGAACTTGTAAGATCATGGAGTTTGTATATGTGTTAGAGAAACGCCTGGGCCGCTAGCCTAAGCCATGCCTAATCATGGTGGAAACTTGCAGCATAACCATAATGAGCACTCTATGAAGCATCCTAAATAAAAACCTATGCAAATAGCAAATAAAAAGATCGTTGAGATGCTCATTGTCTGCTTGCCTTGTCATTTTGATTATGGGATAGCTCCTGTATAATGTGCAAGGGGTACCCTGTTGGCGGTTCTCTATGATACATATGTACTTACAATGACAAGAGCTTACTTGTGACTAAAGTTGAGTAGCATGAGGTTTGGTATTCGTAAGTAAGGGGCATGAGATTTCGGCTTATAACTTGTCAAGCATATCCCCTTAGTTGTGTCAATTTAACCTTAATCACCTTCAGGATGCTTATGATAGGGGCAATGAGAGCTGAAAGCTAAGAAGTACCATAATTTTTGGAAGCTCTTTATGAAACTTGAATCCCTACTTCCTTCTATGAAGGCCCTTCTTTTACTTTTATGTTGAGTCTCCACCTTCTATCTTTATGCACCTACTTTGAGAGCACAGTGGCCATTCTTAGTTCTATGTGCATTGTCCCAAGACTTGTTGATTGATGCATAGTTTAATATTGCTTGTTTCAAACTATTTGTATCTAGTCACTCTTATGAACTTTGAAGGTGTCTTATGCATTTATGTTTGCTACTCTATGAGGGACAAGCTGAATGCCACTATGTTATGTTTTCCTTATGTGAAACAAACAAATGTCTTACAAAGCATTGTTATTCATGAATCTTTTGTTTATGCCTTTTATGTTGCAACATAGTTGCTTTGCCTTATTTCTAGAACTTTTTCTTTCATGTTATGATTGAAGTACTATGATCCCAGCTATCATTGTTTTACAAATACTTTGATCAAGTTTATCATGGTGCATGTCACCTCAAAAAAATTTCTTTCTTTTTATCACTTACCTACTCGAGGACGAGCAGGAGTTAAGCTTGGGGATGTTGATACTTTGCAAACGTATCCATAATTTTTGTTGTTCCATGCTTGGTTTTATCTACTCCCTCCATCCCAAAATAGGTGACATGAGTTTGTCTAGATTCGCATGTATCTATACACTAAAACATGTATAGATACATCCAAATTTAGATAAAGCCAAGTCACTTATTTTGGGACAGAGGGAGTACTTTCTTATGTTTTGTCCACAATTTGTAGTACTTTTCATATGATTTCTTAGACTAACCTATTAATAAGAGCCATAGTGCCAGCTGCCTGTTTTTCTGTTGTTTTTGGTTCCAGGAAAGTCAGAAAATGAATATTCTCGGAATTGGACGGGACAAAAGCCAAAGTCAGTTTTTCACCGAGGGACACCCGGAGCCAGAATACGAGACTGAGAGGGGCTGGGGCTTGGCCACACCACCTGGCTGTGCAGCCAGGCTTGGCCCACGCTAGGGGGTGGTCTGGCCGCCCTAGGCACCCCCTCGGCCTCTCCTTCCGCCTATATATTGCCTCCGATACAGAAACCCTAAGTACCCGATCAAAATTCCACGAAACAGTCTGTAGCCGGCGTCATATCCATCCCTAGATTGGGAGGGATCTGAAGCTCTTCCCGACACCCTGCCGGAGAGGGGAATTCACCCTGGAGGCCTTCTTCATCATCATGCAAGCCTCCGGTGTGATGCGTGAGTAGTTCATCTCTCGACTATGGGTCCATGTAGTAGCTAGATGGCTGGTTCTCCTCCTTTGTGCTATCATGTTTAGATCTTGTGAGCTCCGTTCATGATCAAGATCATCTATTTGTATTCATACATGTTGTGTTTGTTGGGATCCGATGGATATTGAGATGCTATTTCAGATTGATTATTGATTCTATCATGTCTTTGTTATTTGTGATCTTGCAAGCTTTCCGTTGTTAGTAGCTATCTTGGCCAAGTAGATGCTAGCAAATCCAAGAGTTAGTATTTATGCTTGATAGTGGGTTCATGCCTCTGGTATTCTGGGGAAGTAATAGAAATCTCTAAGGTACTAGATGTGTTGTTGCTACTAGGGAGAAAACAACAATCCTTTGTTCATAGAACAATCATATTGTTTACTTTACACGCAATTCGTAATGCAATTATCCGTTGCTTGCAACTTAATATTGGAGGGGGTTTGGATGATAACCTGAAGGTGGATTATTAGTCATAGATGCAGTTGGATGGCAGTCTATGTATAATGTTGTAATGCCCAATCGAATCTCAAAGGATTCAAGATGAGTAGTATATGCATATTGCTTTCTCGATGTTTGTCAATTGCCCCGCTGTAATTTGTTCACCCAACATGTCATCTATCTTAAGGAGAGCCACCACTAGTGACTATGGACCCCGGTCCTTTCTTTTATCATCAATCTATAATCAACTATTTACTGCTTTGTGTTTACTTTCTGCAAACTATTACTTTCTTCCATTCGATACATTTAATCCTTTGTTTTCAGCAAAAGCGGTGAGATTGACAACCTCATCGCAAGTTGGGGACAGAGTTTTGTGGCTGTGTTCTGCAGGTCTCCACGTTGCTGTTGACGCCGGTAGTGCGCCCTCCCAAAGTCCAGCTAGCAACACCTTTAGGTATTTCCTTGCTCCTACTAGATTGATAACCCTAACTGAGGGAAACTTACTGCTGTGCTCATCATACCTTGCTCTTGGGGTTCCCCAATGAGCTCGTTAGTACACGAGTCAGCAGCGGCTACAGACTCTTTCGTGGAATTTTGATCGGGTACTTAGGGTTTCTTTATCAGAGGCATCTTATAGGCAAAAGGGGAGGCTAAGGGGGTGCCTGAGGCGGCCAAACCACCCCCTGGCGCGGGCCAGGCCTGGCCGCGTGGCCAGGTGGTGTGGCAGCCCCCTGGCCCCTCTCTGTCTCGTATTCTGGCTCCATGTGTCCTTCAGTGAAAAACTGACTTTGGCTTTTGTCCCGTCCAATTCCGAGAATATTCATTTTCTGACTTTCCTGGAACCAAAAATAGCAGAAAATAGGCAGCTGGCACTATGGCTCTTGTTAATAGTTTAGTCCAAGAATGTGTATAGAAAGTACTCCAAAGGGTGGCAAAACATAAGAAAGTAGATAAAACCAAGCATGGAACATCAAAAATTATGGATGTTTGCAATGTATCAACATCCCCAAGCTTAATTCCTGCTCGTCCTTGAGTAGGTAAGTGATAAAAAGAAAGAATAATTTTTTAGGTGACATGCACCATCATAAACTTGACCAAAGTATTTGTAAACATTGATAGCTGGGATCATAGTACTTCAATCATAACATGAAAGACAAAGTTCTAACAATAAGACAAAGCAACTATGTTGCAACATGAAAATTCACAAACAAAAGATTCATGAATAACAATGCTTTGCAAGATGTTTGTTTGTTTCACATAAAGAAAACATAGCATAGTGGCATTCAGCTTGTCCCTCATAGAGTAGCAATCATAAATGCATAGGACACCTTCAAAGTTCATAAGAGTGACTAGATAGAAAAAGTTTAAGAACAAGCAATATCAAAATTATGCATCAATCAACAAGTCTTGGGACAATGCACATATAACTAAGAATGGCCACTATGCTCTCAAAGTAGGTGCATAAAGATAGAAGGTGGAGACTCAACATAAAAATAAAAGAAGGGCCTTCATAGAAGGAAGTAGAGATTCAAGTTTCATAAAGAGCTTCCAAAAATTATGGTACTTATTAGCTTTCAGCTCTCATTGCCCCTATCATAAGCATCTTGAAGGTGATTAAGGTTAAAGTGACACAACTAAGAGGATATGCTTGACAAGTTATAAGCTGAAATCTCATGCCCCTTACATACGAAGACCGAACCTCATGCTACTCAACTTTAGTCACAAGTAAGCTCTTGTCATTGTAAGTACATATGTATCATAGAGAACCACCAAAGGGGTAGCCATTGTACATGATACAGGAGCTATCCCATAATAGAAATGACAAGGCAAGCAGACAATGAGCATCTCAACGATATTTTTATTTGCTATTTGCATAGGTTTTTATTGAGGATGCTTCATAGAGTGCTCATTATAGTTATGCTGCAAGTTTCCACCATGATTAGGCATGGCTTAGGCTATCCAGGCGTTTCTCTAACACAAATACAAACTCCATGATCTTACAAGTTCCCCTTTTATTTCACACCGCCGAGATCCATAAGCAAAAGAACATGATATCAATGGGGTACAAAGTACAAGTGCAATGTTGAAAGTGTTCCCCATGATACATGGTTCTTCTAACTTCAACTTATAAAGTGCAAGCATATACGCAACAAAGATTGACGCAATGGTTCAAGTTTATTAAGTGTAAGAAAGTAAAGTGTGCCATCAAGTTTGTGAGAGTTTTAATCACTAATTTTCTCATAATAAGTTTAATTCGGAAGGTAGATAAAAACATGAATATACTTGAATAGCAAATGCTAATAGGTAGGTATGGTGGACTCTTTGGAATAATTTGGTTTTAGGAGTTAGATGCATGAGTGGAACTCATACTTGGTTATGGAGGCTAGCAAAAGATTGGGAGCGACCAACTAAGAGAGCAATAATGGCCATAATCATGCAGAACGACAAAACATCATTAATCAAAGGATAAAGTGATACTACAAGTTGAAAACTAAAGGATCACAAAGGCTATGGTGACTGGCGATAGTCATAACATGGTGTGAGCATGTGCCAAGTCAACCCAAATAAAGCATCAAAGGAGAATACCACTATACTATGCTTTAATAAACCAATATATGAAAGAGGGGGTACAACCAATTTATTCAGAAAACTAAGAAAACCAAGAAAACGAAAACCAAAAACAAAAACGAAGACGCTCCAAGAACAACACAACTGTGCATGAAACAATAAAAATGAAGTGTTTGGAAGAAACCTGAGATTTTTATTGATGAAGAAGGGGATGCCTTGGGCATCCCCAAGCTTTGAAGCTTGTACTTCTTAGATATTTCTTGGGGTGACATGGGTGGCATCCCGAAGCTTAAGCTTTAGTCCATTCTTCATCTCATTACATAATTCTCTCCATACACTTAAATTTTTTCCTTCATACAAAACTTCACAGAATCTTTATTAGCAACATTAGTACACTCAAGATAATAAGTCTTTAGGTTCAGTTTCAACACCAATAAAACTTCCATTAAAACACAAGCTATTGTAGCACTTCCCTCAAAAAGCTCAATTCCCCAAAAGAACTCAAAATGGAACCAACAAGAAGCAAATGCAAATAATGGCAGAAATCTGTCAAAACAGACCAGCACGTAAAAACCAATTTTTTCGAAGACCTTATGTTGCTCAAATAGAAAACTATTGAACTAACGAAAGTTAGATAACAACCTGGAGCAGAAGCACACAAATTCACGCCTCAAAAGGACATACAGAGAATTTACACTATTTTTTACGGTGAAGCACTGAAATATGTTTTGGGACAACAACTTTCCCAATCATTACTTCTCTCTCATTAGAGGTTACTCTTGGCACGAAAAGCAAATAAAAAGTATAAGGAGAGGTTATTACTGAATCAATAACTTCCAAGACTCATCTAAAACTTTTGGGTTATCTCCCAATAAGTACTTTTCTTTAACGCCTTTAAGTTAGGCTTGATAGTTTGATATGATGCTCACATAAGAAACATGCATTGAAGTAAAAGAGAGCATCAAGAAGCAAATTTAAAACACATTTAAGTCTAATCCTCTTCCTATGCATAGAAATCTTGTAAGAAAATAAATCAAAGAAGCACATAGTAACAAGAATGGGTAGATAAAACAAGAGCACCTTCAAAACTTTCAGCACATAGAGAGGTGTTTCAGTACCATGAAAACTTCTACAACCATATTTTACTCTCTCATAATAATTTTCAGTAGCCTCATGAATAAACTCAACAATATAACTATCACATAAAGTATGCTTTTCATGATCTACAAACACATAATTTTTATCAAGCTCAAAAATAGTGGGACTAAAACCTTGAAACCCACTTTTAACAATTCTATAACAAGATGACTGATCATTCAATATAGGACCATCGTCTAGAGCTTTATCATAAAAAATTTCTAAGCAAAACTCATTAGTACAATGCATTTTTAAGTTACGCACAAATAAAGGATTATCACAGATGACATGAGCATAACATTCATCCTCCTTTGGTAAGCATGGGGGACAATCAAATAATGTAAGGGATAAAGAGTTACTCTCATTAGAAGGTAGGCATGGGTAGCTAATCCATTCTTCCTCCTTTTGTTCATCACTTTCCTCCTCTTTTTCATCTAATGAGCTTCCTGTTTCAGCAATTTCTTCATCCATAGGCTCCTGCAAGGCATTACTCTCTTCCGCTGGTGGAGTGCATCTATTAGGATATTCAAGAATATAGCCATTTTTTTCCTTATAATTATCAAAGCAAAATTTAAGTATATCATAACCTCATATTTATAAGGTGCATCATCAGTATTTTCAAGCAAATAAGATAGTTTGAATGCACCCTTCCAAGAAATAAATTCTTCAATTTGTTACACATCATAAAAGTCATAATTTCCCTTAACATAAGAAGATATGGTAACATCATCATTATACTCACATTGAAAAGGAAGGTGTTTATACCTCTTAATGCAACGAGATTTATCAAAGCAATAAGTAACATTATAAGCAGAGCACACGTTTCTAGCAATGGTATACACTTTATCAATTTGTTCCCATAAGTGTTTCCCTTTCTGTGACAAGCGGTGTTCCTTATAATAATATTTTTGTTCTTCTGTGAACCCACCTTGCCAATTAGATTCAGTTTCAAAGAAACCAACAATTGATAGAAAGCATGATAAAGAAAGACAATAACAGACCAATGAAAATAACAACTATACTAGGAACTAATTTTTTATATTTTTGATAAAAAGAACAAGCAAACAAAGAAGAAATAAACTAAGCAAAACAAAAATAAAAAAGTAAAGAGATTGGTTATGAGGGACTCCCCTTGTGAAGATGTCCTTGACTCCCCGGCAACGGCGCCAGAAAAATAGTTTGATGGCCCAAAATATATCGAGTTTGTTGGGGAACCCCAAGAGGAAGGTATGATGAGCACAGCATCAAGTTTTCCCTCAGTTATGAAACCAAGGTTATCAATCCAGTAGGATCAAGGAAACACCTCCAAGGTGTTGCTAGCTGGACTTTGGCAGGGCGCACTACCGGTGCCAGTAACAACATGGAAACCTGCACAACACAACCACAGAACTCTGCCCCCAACTTACAATGAGGTTGTTAATCTCACCGGTTTCGCTGAAAACAAAGGATTAAACGTATTGTGTGGAAGAAAGTAATAGTTTGCAGAAAGTAAACAGAAAACAGTAAATAGTTGTAGATTGATGATAAAAGAAAGGACGGGGGTCCATAGTTCACTAGTGGTGGCTCTCCTTAAGATAGATGACATGTTGGGTGAAAAAATTACAGCGGGGCAATTGACAAACATCGAGAAAGCAATCATGCATATACTACTCATCTTGACTCCTTTGAGACTTGATTGGGCATTACAACATTATACATAGACCATAATCCAACTGCATCTATGACTAATAATCCACCATCAGGTTATCATCCGAACCCCCTCCAGTATTATGTTGCAAGCAACAGATAATTGCATTACGCATTGCGTGTAAAGTAAACAATAGGATTGTTCTATGAACAATGGATTGTTGTTTTCTCCCTAGTAGCAACAGCACATCTAGTACATTGGAGATTTCTGTCACTTCCCCAAATTACTAGAGGAATGAACCCACTATCGAGCATAAATACTAACTCTTGGAGTTGCTAGCATCTACTTGGCCAAGATAGCTACTAACAACGGAAAGCATGCAAGTTCACAAATAACAAAGACATGATAGAATCAATAATCAATCTGAAATAGCATCTCAATATCCATCGGATCCCCGCAAACACAACATGTAGGAATTACAAATAGATGATGTTGATCATGAACGGAGCTCACAAGATCTAAACATGATAGCACAAAGGAGAAGAACCAGCCATCTAGCTACTACATGGACCTGTAGTCCAGAGATAAACTACTCACGCATCACACTTGAGGCTTGCATGGTGATGAAGAAGGCCTCCAGGGTGAATTCTCCCCTCTGGCAGGGTTCCGGGAAGAGCTTCAGATCCCTCCCAATCTAGGGATGGAGATGAAGGCGGCAACAGACTCTTTCGTGGAATTTTGATCGGGTACTTAGGGTTTCTATATCGGAGGCATCTTATAGGCGAAAGGGGAGGCCGAGGGGGTGCCCGAGGCAGCCAGACCACCCCCTGGCACGGGCCAAGCCTGGCCGCGCGGCCAGGTGGTGTGGCGGCCCCCTGGCCCCTCTCTGTCTCGTATTCTGGCTTCGTGTGTCCCTCGGTGAAAATCTGACTTTGGCTTTTGTCCCGTCCAATTCCGAGAATATTCATTTTCTGACTTTCCTAGAACCAAAAATAGCAGAAAACAGGCAGCTGGCACTGTGGCTCTTGTTAATAGGTTAGTCCAAGAAAGTGTATAGAAAGTACTCCAAAGTGTGGACACAACATAAAAAAGTAGATAAAACCAAGCATGGAACATCAAAATTATGGATACGTTTGCAACGTATCACCAGCCACAAGTGGGCTAGGGTACCCCCCCAAAGACCGGGCCCGACAGTAGCCCCTAGGTGCTTGGCCTGTTCGTGTCGGTTGATGAAAAAGAAAGGGAAAGTGCCCAAACAGCAACGTAGGTTGCCATAGATGTGTTGTAGGGCTCGCCCCCTTGGGGATTCATCCTCTTCGTTTATCCTAGGAGACCAGTCACCGAGACTCGTTGGATCTGAAAACCGTCGTGTTGATAACTGTGCCTTGGGAATGGTGCCACCTTTTACCTTTAAGAACCGAGCCCATCCCGGTGTGGTTTTATTATTTTCCCACAGTCTCGTGAGACATACTCTCCATGTAGGGTTCGCAGCATGGAAAACAAAAAAATTCTATTGCGAGAACACATAAAAGCCAAGATCTAATCTACGAGATCAATGCAACGAGTTTGTAGAGTACTAACCCCCGTAGATCCAAAGCGTTTAACGAGATCGGATTCTCGTGGTTGATGTAGTCGTTCACTTGCCAATCTCAAGATCGAGAAGACGATCCTTCCAGCTCCACGTTTCTGCTACGCTTCCATAGTCAGTCACATGTACAGTACTCGATGAATACCTTCCTCTCCCTTGTTCCAGTAAGTAGCATAGGTTGTATATCTCCTCGCGATTCTAGAAGCACGACGGCGTGGTGATGGAGGTGGAGGAGTAGATCCTGCAGGGCTTCGCCTAAGATGAAGCAGGTATGGTGGAGTAGAGGGGATCCTCGATGGCTAGGGTTTAGGCACCGAGGGAGGAGGTGGCATCAGTGGCGGTAGGGTGCCAGCGACTCCCAGCGGCGGTGGCGCTTCGAGCTAGGGTTTTGGGGTAGTGGAGGGGGTGCCCCTCCCCTCCTGTTATGAGAGGGAGAGGTAGTTTGGGGAGAGGGGAGGCCAAGTCCTCCCCAAACTCCCCTTGGTGGCCGGCAGATTGGGGAGGGAGAGGGAAACCTCTCCCCTATAGGTTTCCTTTCCTCCCTCCACTAGGATTTGACTTTTCAAAAATCTGGTTTGACTTTTTCAAACACTTGTTTGATCTTTATCAAACATTCTTTCTTTCGACCAACCAAGTTACCTATGGTATGAAGCATTCATCCCATTAGAGTTTAGTGCATTCAATGTACTCGAAGTGGTGGACCTTCTAGAACATTCTAGAAACTTGCGGTCTAAACACCGAAAACATTTCTGAACCCCGGAAATTGACATCCCTTATATGAATCTTATTCTCCGGACCATTCCGACTCTCCTCGTGATGTCTTGGATCCAATCCAAGAATCCGAACACCATTCTATTCTCCAACACATATTACATATCTACTAAACAACATCGAATCCTTAAGTGTGTCTCCCTACGGTTCATGAACTATGCAGACATGATCGAGACTCTTTTGGGTTCATGAACTACCCAAAAGAGGAATCTAGAAATTCATATGGCTCCCACATATTTCTATGATGACTTCGTGATCAAAATGAACCATTAACATTCAAAACCAATTCCTCTTTGTCTCACGATACTTTACTTATCCGAAGTTTGATCATCGATATCTCTATACCAGTTCAACCTTGTTACCGATAGGTACTCTTTACTCGTTCCTGTGGAATGGCATCTGATACGTTGCGAACGTATCTATAATTTTTGATGTTCCATGCTTGTTTAGTATCTACTTTGCTTTGCTTTGTCAACACTTTGAGGTATTTTTATATGTTTTCTGGGACTAACCTATTAACAAGATGCCATAGTGCCAGTTGCCTGTTTTCTTCTGTTTTTGGTTCCAAAAAAGGCAGCAAATCAATATTCTCGGAATTGGACGGGACAAAAGCCAATATGCCTATTTTTCTCGGAGCAACACGGAAACACGAAGCAGAGACGGAGTAGGGCACCAGGGTGGGCACACCATATGGTGGCGCAGCTATCCCTGGCTGCGCCACCAGGTGGTGTGGGCCCCCTGGCCGCCCACTGACCTTGCCTCTTTGCCTATAATATGCCTCCCGATGCAAAAACCCTAAATAGAACAGCCTCCAGCCACAAAAAGTTCCGCAGCACCGCCGCCACCGAAGGGGAGATTCGGGGGATAGAAAGTCTCTGTTCCGGCACCCTGCCGGGATGGGGAAGTGCCCCCGGAGCCATCTCCATCGATCTCCACCACCATCTCCATCGCCGTTGCTGATTCCCATGATGATGAGGGAGTAGTTCTTCCTCGAGGGTAAGGGTTCTACCGGTAGCTATGTGTTCATCTCTCTCTATGCATGATCATATTGTGATCATGAGCTTTGTAATCAAGTAGATCTACTTTGCTACTCAAGTGCTTTAATAGATCTCTACTCTCCCCATGTGTGTGAAAGTGACAGCGTGCACACCATGGTGGCACTTAGGCTAGAGATTACAAATACTTGTTATGAGTTATATTTGGAGTTGGATGTTTCAATGAAATTGTGGTGTTTGTTGGAACCATCTAGAGCTCATGGTGACAGTGTGGGGTTATCTAGATGGGGAAAGAGAACTTTGAGGAGTGATGTTATAGCCCTATCATGGATTAGAGTGTCCAACCGGAGAGTAGTTCAGAGTAGTATCATGAAGAGAATATATTTATATGAGAGTGTTCACTAGTGAAAGTATGATCCCTAGGCCTTGTTTCTAAGAATTGAAACTTCGTTTTCAACTAGATCTGTTACATGTTTGCTTGCTTCCATCTTTATTTCAGTTTGCCTTTAGTCTCTTCCACGCCATCAAGCTATTTTCTGGCACCCTTACCACTTATAATTATCCATACCACTTGTATTTCACTATCTCTTCGCCGAACTAGTGCACCTGTACACCTAACAAGTGTATTGGGTGTGTTGGGGACACAAGAGACTTCTTTTATCTTGATTGTAGGGTTGCTTGAGATCGGATACCTTTGACCACTTCCTCCCTGAGTTCGATAAACCTTGGGTGATCCACTTAAGGGAAAACTTGCTGCTGTTCTACAAACCTCTGCACTTGGAGGCCCAACAACTGTCTACAAGAATAGAAGTGCGTAGACATCAAGCTATTTTCCGGCGCCGTTGTCGGGGAGGTAAGGTAAAAGGTACTCACATCCTCCGTTGTGAGTCTTAAAGTTATTTCCTTTAGATTCTGCAATTTTTTTCTTTTTGTTTCCTGTTTACACTAGTTAGGTTTAATGGAAAACAACAACAAAATTAGAGAGCTTTATAGTATTTATCCTGAGTTAGGACATGAAGTGTTTGAAGAGAAAATTAAAAAACCTATGGAACTTTATTTGCATGCTAATAGCAATGTTGTTAGTATGAATTCTTTGGACACCATTATTGCTAATGCTATGGAAAAGTCTAAGTTGGGGAAGCTAGTTTTTATGAAAATGATCTTTTTAGTTCCCTAGCTTTGGAAGATAGCTATTCTATTGCTTATGGTGATACCAAACTTCCAATATATGATGATTACAATGATGAATATGATATTTTCATTCCACCTACTATTGAGGAGAAAATTAATTATGATTACAATATGCCTCCTATATTTGATGATTATGGTGATGAGAATAATAATGATAGCTATTTTGTTGAATTTGCTCCCACTATAATTAATAAGAATGACTATGTTTATGTGGAGAGTATTAATTCTTTTATGCATGTGGCTCATTATAAGAATGTTTTATGTGATAGTTATATTGTTAATTTTATTCATGATGCTACTGAAAGTTATTATGAGAGAGGGAAACATGGTTTTATGTATCTCAACATTATTAAGTTTCCCATCTTTATGTTGAAAGTCTTGAAGTTGCACTTGTTTTGCTTTCCTATGCTTGTTGCTTTGTGCTTTCATGACTTTTTTTACAAGATTACTATGCATAGGAAGTGTGTTAGACTTAAATGTGTTTTGAATTTGCTTCTTGATGCTCTCTTTTACTTCAATTCATATTTCTTATGTGAGCATCTTCTCAAACTATCAAGCCTAACTTAAAGGCGTTAAAGAAAAGTACTTATTGGGAGATAACCCAAAAGTTTTAGTAGTCTTGGAAGTTATTACCTCAGTAATAAATGCACCTTATCCTTTTTATTTGCTTTTTGTGCCAAGAGTAACCTCTAGTGAGAGAGAAGTAATGCTTGGGAAAGTTGTTGTCCCGAAACAGATTTTTGTGCTTCACTGTAAAAATTCGTGTAAAATATCTGTACGTCGGTTTGAGCTGTGATTTTTTGTTCTTCTTCCCCAGGTTTTTTTCTAACTTTCATTAGTTCAAAATGTTCGATTTGAGCAACACAAGGTCTTCGAAAAAATTGGTTTTTACCTGCTGGTCTGTTTTGACAGATTTCTGCCATTATTTGCATTTGCTTCTTGTTGGTTCATTTTTGTGTTCTCTTTAGGGAATTGAGCTTTTTGAGGGAAGTTCTTCAGTATCTTGTGTTTTAATGGAAGTTTTATTGGTGTTGAAACCGAACCCAAAGACTTATTATCTTGAGTGCACTAATGTTGCTAATAAAGATTGTGTGAAGTTTTGTATGAAGGAAAAATTTCAGGTGTGTGGAGAGAATGATGTAATGAGATGAAGAATGGACTAAAGCTCAAGCTTGGGGATGCCATGCGCGTCACCCCAAGAAATATCCAAGAAGTACAAGCATCAAAGCTTGGTTATGCCCAAGGCATCCCCTTCTTCCTCAATAAAAATCCCAGGTTTCTTCCAAACGCTTCATTTTTATTGTCTCGTGCATAGTTGTGTTGTTCTTGGAGCGTCTTTGTTTTTGTTTTTGTTTTTCATTTGCTTGGTTTTCTTAGTTTGCTTGAATAAATTGGTTGGTCCCCTTTTTCATACATTAGTTTTCAAATAGTTTGGTTTGGATTGGAAAAGAGTAGGAAAGTTCATGCTTAAGTGGTAAAGAGAGCTTGTTTTTCACTATGGTCCATGCTTTGTCATGTCATGCTTGATATTGTTTTGGCTTTATGCTTAGTGATCTTTGATGTAGCATGACATGTTATAAACAATTGAGATTTCTTAATGTGCCTTGAAAGAATCATGCGTTGTTTTAGCATATTAAAGCATAGTATTGTGGTATTCTCTTTTAATGCTTTATTTGGGCTGACTTGGCGCATGCTCACACCATGTTAAGACTATACCAAGTCACCATAGCCTCTGTGATCATTTAGTTTTCAACTTGTAATATCACTTTATGCTTTAATTAATGATGTTTTGTCGCTTTGCATGATTATGTGTCGTGGTGGTGTCACGGCAGATGCCATGGATAGGCTAAAGGTGGGGACAAGATGCACTAGAGGAATCCAGGGAGGGATAGTGTGGTGATTCCACACACAGTTGCTTTGTATTCGATTCACTTTCATGGTTTACAAGTGCTCCTTGAGCCGTATTGGGGAGAGGAGGAAGAAGGAACTCTCTTACTCTCACCACTAGCTAGCCCTTAAGAACACACTGGTAAAAAACAACCCTCTAGTGACTAACCAAACTAGAACTCAACCCTTTCTACAGAGGCCCTAGCCCGCCTTATATAGGGGTGTCTATGTCTCCAATTAGGGCATACATGGAGGCATATTCCAAGGAATATGCCTCCTCCCAAAATAGTAAGCCGACCGGGTCACTTTTGCCCAGTGGCATCCATGCAGGGGCTACGTGAGCCTCTGCGGCACCCGCGTCATACGACACAGGCATCGTCACCTTTGTCGGCCATGCCTCGATGGTCCTGGCTCTGTCTGCTTCGCTCACGCTCTGTGTACAGAGGTCACCCTTTGACCAGCGAGATACCTTCCTTCTCTTACAAGCTTGATATAACCCGGATCGCCCCTAGTTGATCCGGTCATACCTGTACCTCCATATGAGTTAGATACATCTTACCGACAGTGTAAGTCGGCTGAGACCCATGTTAGCTGGACATCCCCTGGTCTAGGTTACCCCGTGATTCGGCCTGCCTTAAGGTGACTTAGCCAGCACCTGCTTTGACCTTGCCGTACCTCGGCTAACTCGGCCTTTATACCCCGGTGTGACCCTACCCGGGGGTATCCCCCCAACATTAGTCCCCGAAGCTCGTGCGGTCTTAGCTGCCTTAGCCGCTAAGGCCACATCAGATTCAATTTCATCGAGCCTTTTGCTCCCTTTTCGAGTTACTTCATAGTCCAGATTTCATAGGTTTACTTTCCCTTGGCACATTCCGAGTTTTCACTCGCTGGCCAGGCCACCTCGTACTCATCCGGGTCATTCTTCCTTCTCTTGTACGCTTCCCCACGTGGAGGTTAATCATTACTTTGCCTCATTTTAAGGGCCTACTCCAGTAACCGCCGCAGTAATTGTCAGTTATTACTGTAGCCCACGTCACATCGTGCCTGCCTCCTCGTTAACTGCATCATAACGTCACGTCATGGGATCTCCTGTGCCATGTGGCCCTTCCTGTGGCTCGTTGCTGATTGGTCGATCCGGGTTATACACGGCCACACCGCGTGGCCCTTCCGCACAGCATGATCCCACTACCCCTCAAGGGCGTGGTTAAATAGGGGTGGGGGCGCCCCTTGGGTCTTTTCCCCACTCTCGCTCCCCCTTTGCCTCCTCTTCTTCCTCTTCCTCTCTAGCGATAGCGCCGCCGCCGCACTGCTTCCTCACGCACCAACGTCGCCGCCACCTCCCCGCATCCCTTCCACCACGGGTCCTCGCCTGTCCAGGCCACTGTCGCCCCGAAATTGGAGAGCAGGTGCCCTTCCCTGGTTGTTACCCTCCCAGCCCCTGCCGCTAGCCCTAGTGAGGACAGTGACCTCGAGATGACTGAAGAGGAGCTCGCCGTCGCGGAGCAAGAAATGGAGGAGGACGCGGTGAACGCCGACCGTGGCGCTTGGGCTGGGTCCTAGGTCTGCCAGGACGATATTAACTGGCTATACCACACCCGGCGTATCCCGGAGGGTGTTGTCGTGTGTCTTGCCGCCGTGGAGCTTGCCCCCTCACCTAATCCGGGTGAGTATGTGGTATTCCTCTCCCACTTCCAACGTGGGTTCGGGCTCCCCGCTAGCGATTTCTTCAACGACTGGCTCAACACATATGAGCTTTAGCCGCATCATCTTCCGGCTAACACCATCACCTCTCTCTCTGCCTTCGCTTCCACCATCGAGGGCTACGCCGGACTGTGGCCCAGGAAGGAGCTCTGGATCCGGTTCTTTGGCCTTCACCGGAACGTGATTCTGAATATAGCTCTAGACCCGGAGGACAAGCAGCTCACGCAGTTCGGCGTAGCCTTCATCTCTCCTAGGAAACAGTCAATCTTCCCCCGAGTCACGGGGCTGGACTCTTGCAAGGGATGGGCCCGAACCTTTTTCTATGTCCGGAACAGCACAACTGAGGATCTGATCCAGCTGTGCCCGTACATTCCGGGTCCTCCTAATCCAGATCTGTGGGACAATGTCTCCAAGAAGCCCATCGTCCTGGCGAACCAAGTCAACAAAAGGTTCCAGGAGCTGAAGGACCTGGGATTGCGCAACAAGTACGCGATGATCACATTCGTCCACAACCGGATCTCCCCCCTCCAGAAACGCACACATAAACTCTGTCACATGAGCTAGGGCCGTGACCCCAACCGGACCTCCTCATTCGAGTTGAGCAACACCGAGATCTACCGCCGGGTCAAGGCCCTCTTCACCACCCACAAGGACTTCTCTCCTGAGTGGACATGGGGGATTGAACACTTCTGCCGTGATAGGCTTCCCCCTGAGGTAAGTCTCATGCCCCAAACCTTTTTCGAATTAAATCATATGTCGGTTTCGTTGTAGGTTTAATCATGTTGCCTTTTCTTTCCCTTAGATGTTTCTTCAGCAAACTATTGAGGATGGCACCGAGCCTTCTCTCAAATGGGCGGCTGATCGAGATACCTCGGACGAGGAGGAACCGAATCAGGAGATGTTCCTTCCTATGGCTAATGCGACCAAGCGACCCACCGGTAAACTCTCTTCCATTAGAGATTGGCCCGACGATGAAGATGATTCAGATGTTGAGGTGATGGAGGCATTTGACGCTGTCCCCCTTTCTTATGCTTTTCCGGCATCAACTAACCCTGGTGGGCAGATCCATGAAGACCCTCCCCTTGCCGTGGGTGAGCCTGTCCCGGTCGCACCAAAGAAGAAGAGGGGGGCTGCATCTGCTTCTTCCTCCAGACCTTCTCAGCCAGCTAAAAGGCGAAAGAAATCCGCGGACAAAGCTGCCACCAAGCGTACAACCAAGGCCATAACCCGGAGGGCTCGGAAGCCCAAGGAGCCTTTGACCTCGGATGAGAAAGCCATTTCTCCCTTTGCTATTCATTTGTTCTTCCTTTGTTATAGTTTCTCATCATTCATGATTTGATTCGGTAGGGCCACGGTGGAGGTCCCTCAGAGTGGATCCGGCATTACCTCCCCGCTCCGACATAGCCCTTCTCCCCCTCGTGGCGACGATTCACGCCCGTTGAGCCCCATTCAGGAGGGCTCAGCGGCTGCTCTGGGTTCTAGCCCACCTTGTCAAGAGGAGGGCAACCTCGTAACGGGGGGAAGCGGTTCTGCTGAGGCTGCAGTTGCTCCTTCTTCGGCACAGCCGCAACCAGCCACCACCGAAGTTCCTTCAGCCCCCCCACCGAAACGGAAATCAGTACCAGCACCAGCTCCAGCACCAGCATCAACAGCAAAGGCACCAGCATCAACGCCAAGCCCCTCCGCCTCGTCCGAGTCTTCCAAGACTCGGCGAGAAGGCACCAGCAGTAAGGCCGCTCCCAAGGGGAAATCCGCCGTAGCAACCTCCACCTCACAGCAGCAACTCAAAGGCAAAAAGGCTCCTGATGCCAGCAGGTCAGCGTCAATCGAGGTTGGACAGCGTACACTTGCGTCCATGCTCCCGAAGAAGACTCCACCGCCGAAGGACGCCCCTGCCGAGCCAGCTGATGTGCAACTCGTTTTGCACACCAGCCCCGCCGTTGCCCAGGTTTAGAGGAAGGAAGCGCATGCCAAGGGTCTAGTGGCACCCCACATGCTTAGCGGCGAATGATATCCTCCGACCTTGATCGAGTTTGTAAACAACTTGAACACGGCGGAGTTTGTCCACAATGACGATCTCCCGGAGAAGTTCGGTCCCGCCGAATTTGCTGCGCAGATGAATACTGCAGCCAAGGCAATTAACCCTGCGGGTCGGATGATGGAGGTACATTACTTCGCCCTTTCCTTAGCATTTAGTGATATAGCCATTAGTCCCCGAGCCTCCGGGGGAGTAACTTGTTACTCGACTGGATGCTCCTTAGAGAACTAACGTAGCCCCTTAATAACTTCGAATATGCACACACCTAGAGCCGGGTTAAGTTCCACTTGGCCCGGATCTTGTACACTTCGAATATGCACACACCTAGAGTCGGGTTAAGTTCCGCTTGTCCCAGATCTTGTACACTTCGAATATGCACACACCTAGAGCCGGGTTAAGTTCCACTTGGTCCGGATTTTGTACACTTTGAATATGCACACACCTAGAGCCGGGTTAAGTTCCACTTGGCCCGGATTTTTTACACTTCGAATATGCACACACCTAGAGCCGGGTTAAGTTCCACTTGGCCCGGATCTTGTACACTTCGAATATGCACAAGACTAAGCTATCTTTTTGTACTTTTTTCAGGTGACCACCAATCGCCGGAGTGCTGAGTTTCAGCGTCTCCTGGATACCCACAAGATGCTGCGTGCGAAACATAATGGGCTTCTTGCCGAACACGATAAAAGGGGTAAGTTTTCTCCTTGGCATTCTTCCATTTCTCTTCGTCTTTTTCCGCCGAACTAATCAATCATTCGGATTTCACAACTGGGGTGGAGGCTGAGAATATCCTGATGAGGAAAAGCTTGGACCACATAAAGGGTAAGTTATTCTTGCTCAACCTTGCTATGCTCTCTATCTCCTTTTCTCCTTGGCTCGGCAAATATTCATACCTCGGCTTTGCCAGGTCAACAAACTATTTCAGCCTCTCTTGAAGATAGTGTGCCCGTGCCTAATATGATGCTGCATTTTCTCGAACAAGCAGGGCAGCACCAAGCCGAACTCAAGAAGAAAGATGATGAGCTCACCGTCCTCCGAACAAAAGATGATGAAATCGCCAAGCTTAAGGCAGACATGAAGAAGCTCAAGGCGCAGCACCAATCCGAACTGGAAAAAGCTGTCCAGGATTTTACTGACGAGCGCGAGCGCCTCAACCCCGAGATCACCAAGGACCAAGAATTGCTTAAGGAGGCCGACTCTAAACTTGAGTCAGCGAATACTGAACTTGCGCAACTCCGGAAAAGGCGTGATGACTGTACCAAGGAGTTTACCCGGATCCACAGCCACATTTCTCGTAAGTTCTTCTCCTTCATTCGGCATTAATTTCTTCTTACTTGCTTCACTTGTCTTATTTTCAGGAAAATTTCCGGAGGGCAATGCCATTGCAAGCACTTCTGTTGCCAAGTTCCGCCAGCAGAGGGGTACCCCCATTGCTCCTGCCGCTGGAGAAATTCCCTATGACATGGAGGACCTGCTGGTCAGTCTGTCCTCTCGCGTGGAAATTGTGAAGAATTATGGCAAGGATATCCTTGATGTGGCAATTCGGATCTTCAACGCCTTTTGGCCTGATGAAGATACTCCGGAGGGGACCGCAGCTTTCGTCGACAAATTAATGGACTACGAGACCCAGCTTGACCTTTGGAGGGAATCTGCTGGACGCCCCGGAGCTGAGATCGTTCTCCACTACGAGCTTACGTGGTACGAGAAGATTGACCTCAAACTCCTTGAGCGCATGTGCACCGGATCAAGGTGGTCCACTGACCCGGATTGGGTAGCTCGGCGCAAGGCTTGCACCCATAGCTTCATCCAATACGCCCCCATTCATCAATGGAACGAGGGAATAAGCTTCCTAGATGCCGCCGACGATGAAAATGTCGAAGCTGATTCGGGTGAGGACGAAGAGGATGAGGCTTCGGACGTCGAGGAAGATGAAGATGACGCTGAAGCCGACGCTAGAGCTGCACCTGCTGGCGCCGAATTACCTCCTCCTGCTGCTCCTTGAGCAAAAACACTTTAAAGTTTATCAGATCCCCGGTATGTCGGGTGCAATTGTATTAAGGACACAAGTGATATTTTGCTACTAAGTTTTTATGCTGGATTGACTTGGGCGTAGTCCCCGAGTTTCATTTTCTTGTTCTTCCAATGTCTTGGCTCGGCTCATGTCTACCTTGGTTCGGTTTTATGACTTACGAGTCCGAGCTTCAAAAATTGACTTAACAATACTTGGAAACTTTAGGATTAGCTCAAAATAATTCGGTATAGTAAATCAAAAATAAACATAAAGTTAGTCTGAAAAACAAACGTCGGCTCGATTAAGTTCCTTCCCTTAGTCGTTTTTCATGTGTTACGCAATTCCAAACTTGTTCTCTTGCTTTCCATGAAGCCAAATCTTGTTGGACAGCAGCAAGTCGAAGAGTTAGGTTTTGGTGCTCACACACTACTAATCCGGGTTAGGTAGAAACAACTTACGCCAGCCGACGTATAAATAAATACCAAATACAATAAATATTATTAAGGCAGTCCCCGAGTTACTGCTCGAGGTGCCAAGATTTCATTGATAAGTTCATTGCCGGCATACATACCGACATATGAGTGACTCGGATACACACACTTCTCTGCTAAGTGTAGAAAGGACGAAGTAGAGCTACATTCCATGGATGCTTAGATTCCTCGCTGGACCTATCCGCCTTGTTCTTCTCCTGTGGTTTTGCGTCGATGAGATAATATGAGTCATTGTGCAATGCTTTGCTCACGATGAATGGCCCTTCCCATGGGGGGATAACTTATGCATGCCAGTAGTACGTTGTACCAACCGGAGTACCAGATAACCTTCCTGGAAAACTCGGGGGTTTACTTTCCGGCTATGATAGCGTCGGAGATTTTGCTGATATATGGCAGATCTGGACAATGCCAATTCTCTCTCTTCTTCCAGCAGAACAACATCATTTTGCCGGGCTTCTTGCACTTCGGCTTCTGTGTATTGGGTGACCCTAGGCGAGTCATGCTCTATGTCGGCTAGTAATACAGCTTCTGCCCCATATACCAGAAAGAATGGCGTATAGCCTGTTGATCGATTCGGAGTTGTTCTTAAATTCCACAGTACCGCTGGTAGTTCTTCTATCCAGCACCCCGCTGATCTTTGCAGCGGCTCAATGAGCCGGAGTTTTATCCCAGATAATACCAATCTGTTGGATCTTTCCACTTGTCCGTTCGATGCGGGGTGAGCTACCGAGGCTATGTCTAGCCGGATCTTCTTATCCTGGCAGAATCGCGCAAATGCTCCTTCAGCAAAATTTGTGCCATTATCTATTATGATACTGTGAGGATAACCGTTCTCAAGATGATATCCTTGAGGAATGTCACGGCTGTAGATCCATCACATTTCCTTATTGGCTTTACTTCGATCCATTTTGTAAACTTATCAACCATGACCAAAATGTGGATCATGTTCCCCCTCGCAGGTTTGAATGGGCCAACCATGTCCAAACACCATACAGCAAATGGCCAAGTAATTGGTATAGTCTTGAGCTCAGACATTGGCATATGTGTCTTGGTAGCATACCTCTGACAACCATTGCATTTTCTTACCAAGTCCTCTGCTTGTTCTAAGGCACTTGGCCAGTAGAACCCATGCCGGAAAGCTTTTGCCACCAATGCTATGGACGAGGCATGATGCCCATACTCTCCTTGATGTATATCCCGGAGGATGTCGAGCCCTTCTTCCGGCTCAACACATCGCTGGAGGACATTGGTCACACTCCTTTTTTATAGCTCGGAATTGATGATCATGTATGCCTTTGCTCTTCTTTGAGTTTGCCTGGACATCACCTCCTCAGCGGGTAAGGTTCCATCCTCCAGGAATTGAAATATGGGCAATGCCCAAGCTGGTACAGCTCGCACTAGGAACACATCCTCATCAATTTCCATCTGATCCACCGGCATAACCTCAATCGGATCATGCTGAGCAGTCCCCTGGTCTTGCGAAGAGTCCCCGGGTTTGCCGAGGCAGTCCCCGGGTTTTGCTTACCACCTCCCATGTCAATGTCCATGGGTACGGCTCCGGACTCCGGATCTTCCGGGACGTAGATTGAGTCGGTTTCTGGGGACGGCCTGATAGATGGTTTTCTGAGGTGCTCCAATGCTACACCAGGTGGAATTGCTTGTCAGGTTGATCCGAGCTTTGACAATACGTCGGCGGCCTCATTTTCCACCCGGGGTACATGGCGAAATTTGCATCCCTCAAAGTAACCAGATATCTTCTGCACATGGAATCTGTATAATGCCATGTTTGGATCCAGAGCATCCCACAGCCCTGACACCTGCTGAACTCCCAAATCCGAGTCACCAAAGCATTGGATCCGACGTATTCCAACTTCCTTTGCCATTTTGAGCCCATGCACAAGTGACTCATATTCGGCGACATTGTTTGATGCTGCGAAATGGATCTGTAGCACATACTTCAGCTGGTCATTTTTTGGCGAGGTAAGTACTACTCCGGCGCCTAACCCGGTTTTTGTTTTTGATCCGTCAAAGTGCATCCTCCAATAGTTCGGATCTGGTAGTGGTGGTTCATATTGCACCTCGGCCCAGTCCACAAAAAATACGGCCACAGCCTGAGACTTGATTGCCTCTCTTCTGTCATATTGTGGCGCATAAGGGGCTAGCTCAATTGCCCATTTCACAATCCTTCCACTAGCATCTTTGTTACTCATTATCTCGGATATGGGAGCTTCACATATTACTTTGATGGGGTGCTCCTCAAAATAGAGTTTTAGCTTCTTAGCCGACATGTAGACACCATACGCCACTTTCTAATAGTGCGGATAATTTTGCTTTGATGCGGATAATACTTCGCTTAGGTAATATACTAGCCTTTGCACTAACTTACCCTCTTCATCGCGCTCTACCACAATTACTGCACTTACAACTCGGTTGGTTGCGGCTATATAGAGCAACATTGGCTCCTTTGATAGTGGAGAGGCTAACACAGGTGTAGTGGCTAACATTCTTTTTAATTGGATAAAGGCTTCATTGGCCTGCGGAGTCCAAATGAACTTATCCGACTTTTTCATGAGTTGATAGAGAGGCAGTGCCTTTTCTCCCAACCGACATACAAACCGACTTAAGGATGCCAGGCAACTAGTGAAAGTCTGGACATCGTTAAGACACTTCGGTAGTTCCATTCGCTCTATGGCCTGGATTTTAGTTGGATTGACTTCGATACCTCGGCTGGAGACAAGAAATCCGAGTAATTTTCCAGCCGGGACACCGAAGGTGCATTTTTCTGGGTTCAGGTTCATTCGGAACCTCCTTAAGTTCACGAATGTCTGCCTGATATCGTCATGGAGCGTTTTTCTTTCCTTGGTTTTGATAACAACATCATCCACATACACTTGCACATTTTGACCAATTTGGTCATGCAAACATTTCTGCATACATCTTTGGTACGTTGCCCCTGCATTACGTAAACCAAATGGCATGGTGCAATAGCAATAAGCCCCATACGGGGTGATAAACACAGTCTTTATTTGATCACTGGGTTCAGAGGTATCTGGTGGAAACCAGAATATGCATCAATGAATGACAACAGTTCACACCCAGCAGTGGAATCTATGACATGGTCTATCCTTGGCAGTGGGAATGGATCTTTTGGACATGCCTTATTCAGGTTCGTGTAATCGATACACATGCACCAAACCACGGCCACATTCGGATCGTCCTTCTTCTTATCCACCAGCACCGGATTATACAGCCAATCCGGGTAAAGCACTTCCATGATAAATCCAGCTGCTAGCAGCCGAGCTATCTCATCTCCTATGACTTTTCTCCTATCTTCGGCGAAGCGGCGAAGAGGTTGCTTCACCGGCTTTGCTCCGGGTCTCACGTTCAAAGAGTGCTCGGCCAACTCCCTCGGAACACCTTGCAAGTCCTGTGTGGACCAAGCAAAAATATCCCGATTCTCACGGAGGAAGTTGACGAGCTCGCTTTCCTATTTGTCGTTTAACCCGGCAGCAATTGTTACGGTGCGCTCTGGGAACATGTCATCAACAGGCACTTTCTTGGTATCTTTTGTTGCTTGGAATGAGACACTACCATGCGGATTACTCAACGCCGGCATATATTGCTGCGCGGACTGAGCCAATGCCGCCACCTCTTGGATTTTTCTCTTCTCTTGCGCAATCACAAGTGACTCGGCCAAGTTAGACCCGGCCGACGCGCACTCAATCGAACTTCAGAAATCAACAGTTATGGTAATCACACCATTTGGACCGGGCAGCTTCATCTTCAAGTAACTGATATGAGTACTTGTCATGGACTTGTTTAGAGCTGGCCTGCCGAGTAACGCGTGATATGCGCTCTCCAAATTGACAACCTCAAACTCCAAATTCTCAGTTTGGCAGTTATCTCTTGTGCCGAACAATACATCAACTCGGACCTTTCCTATGGGCTCGCAAGAAATGTCGGGCACAATGCCATGGAAAGTTGTCCTTGTAGCTTGGAGCATGTTCTCCGAGATTCCCAACTTGCACATCGTGTCCAAGTACATGATATTTATGCTACTACCATTGTCAATCAGCACCTTTGAGAACCTCACATTGATATTTGGCCCAATGAATGTTGGGTCAAACACTAGCGCATATGAACTAGGACTTGGCATAAGCTTGGGGTGATCTTTGATGCTGCAGGTGATCTCCTGGTCCGACCAAGGCATATACCTCGTCACTGCTGGCATTACCGCATTAACTTCCATGTGTCGGCGCTTCAAACTCTTTATGTCTGTCTCTTCTGTGGTAAACACACAGTAGCTCTGATGATGCTCTCTGTACTCATTCCTCCCCTCACTTTCGGGGTACCTCTGATCCGGTTGATGCTGGTCCTCCACTTGATGCATTGCATCCCTTCTCTCATGGTTTTCATACCTCACCAGAGGGGGAGGCAACATTAACTGTTGCGTGTTCGCTCCGGAGAGCAATTGCTGCTGGGGTAACTCCTGCCGAGGTTGATCATTCCGAGGTGCCTGAGCATTCCCTGAACCACCTTGCTCTATCTTTCGTATCCACTCACACTACCTAGTTGTGTGACCTGTTGGGTTACTCGGATTTGGCGTGTGAAATTTACACGGCTAATCCAGCATTGACTCATAAGTATACCTCAGACGGTCCTTCTTTTCTTGCCACTGTTTCTTCTGCTCTGGCGTCCAAGTTTTCTTGCCATCATTCCTTGGATTCCACTGTTGTCCCCCAGTTTTCTGACGTTGGTTGGTTCCTGCACCAGGTTGATCTTGATTCACAGCAGCAACTTGTTGCGAACTGTACCGGTAATCCGGTCTGTCATCTCTTCTTTTACCTCGGTAATCATTCCTCCGGGATGACCTGGCTCCATCTCTCTGGTAGTATTCCTCGTTTGACTCACTTGGCATTAACCTAGGTTGAGTTGGATCACCCAAGGCATACGAATCAGCGATCCGAATTGTCTCTGCCAATGTAGTTGGCATATCCCTTTGCAATCTTTGCCACAACATGCTTGCATATCTGCACCCTTGCGCAAACCATGCTATGGCCTGTGACTCGATTACACCCTCACAGGAGTTTCGCACAGTACACCACTGGGTTAGGAACTCTCGGTCTGTCTCATTCGGTTTCTGCTTGCACATTGCTAGAGTTTGTGGCCTATTCAGCCTCTGATACATACTTGAGAAATTGCTGACAAACATTTCCTCAAAATCGATCCAACAGTTAATACTTTCGGGTGGCAAATCGTTTAGCCATACCCTCGCTGGCCCTTCCAACATCTGGGGTACATATCTTACAACCCATCTCAAGTTGCCTGTTGCAATTTTCACTGCTGTAACATAGTTAATCAACCAATCTTCCAGCTTTGTGCTGCCGTCATATGTCTTAGTGCCTCCAGGTAGCTGGAAGTTAGGTACCGGAGGTTCCTTCATGATCCGGGGCCCAAAACATGCAGGACCCGGAGGACCTTGACATTCGATTTGCTCCGACCTATACAGCCGATCCAGTTTTAACCTGGCATCGTCAGGCATCAAATTCCCGCTTCCCAATCTTGACCCTATCACGTGGTAGTCCGGCCTGGAATATCCAACGTTCACCATTTCCGAATCACCGTCATTGTATCTATCTTGCTCCTGTGGAGCTGCTCTCTGTTGCAGACCGTGGTCGGCACTGCGCTCTTGCCGTGGTATATTCCACTGCTGCGGTTGCCCTACACCTACCGAATTATGCTGTCCGGCATTTCCATTTACAGCATTCCCTTGACAGGCATTGCCTTGGTCGCGGTTATCTCGGCTGGCTTCACCTCGGCTCACACTTAGTCGATCCTCATTTCTCTGCACTTCTTTTCCTTTCCCTGCCCTTGTCGGGTCATATGGGACTATCTGTTTGTTTCTCCTAGCCGAGGTTACTACCTCCTCTCTCCTAGGACCACCATGAGGAGATGATGCACCTCCAGCAAATTTCTCTGGGTTAGCCACCGCCGAATGAATGATCTTGGAGGCCCCAGCTCTCTCTGGGTTAGCCCTGAGTAGTTCCTCATTTTTCACCCGTCAGACCCTCTAGCTTGGACGCAGCTGCATCTGCTGCCCTGAGGTTCTTTGCCAGGGTACTATACTTCGCCAGCCCCACGGACAAGCAGTTGTCTGATTCCTCAATCCTAGTATCACCCTCCTTGTTCATTTCAGTTATGAGGTTTCTCCCCTTTACTTTTACAGCATCTACCTTATTTGACTTTGCGTACTCGCGCAGTGTCATGTTCAACGACTGCTGAGCCGCGGCTATCTTTTTCGCACCCTCTAGTATTTTTTGCCTTGTCTCCTCTAGCTCGGCCTGTGCCTGAGCCGGATCTACTACTACTGCTACTGGGTTTGCCAGGCTATCCATCGCCTACTGCAGCACATTCTCTGGCCTCTCTAGAGGAGGACCTCTACTTTTTCTTGGTGCCTTGGGCGTTACCTCCGGATCTGGTGTCGGATCCTTGCTTGCGCCAACGCCTGGTGCGGTCATTATCACCTCGGCGCGGTCTGGGGAGCGAACCATACGCGCCCCACGAACCGTGCTAAGGGGTGGCTCGCCTCCTTCGACGACGTGCCGCGGGTGAACGCATGACACATCAACAACAACGTAGATCTTGTGCGCGCCGAGCTTGACGAAGAGGCCGTTGCACGGAAGAGGACGCTTGCCGAAGCAGCCAGCGTTGTCGCTGACGAAGTCCAGCGCTCCAAAGTGCTGAACGAGCCCGGAGACGACGCGTTCGCCAGTGCCGATGAAGTTTCCCGTCGGATCTTCACTCCTGCTAGCGCCGCTAGCCCCACGGTGGGCGCCGACTGTCGTGGTGGTGTCATGGCAGATGCCATGGATAGGCTAAAGGTGGGGACAAGATGCACTAGAGGAATCCAGGGAGGGATAGTGTGGTGATTCCACACATAGTTGCTTTGTATTCGATTCACTTTCACGGTTTACAAGTTCTCCTTGAGCCGTATTGGGGAGAGGATGAAGAAGGAACTCTCTTACTCTCACCACTATCTAGCCCTTAAGAACACACTGGTAAAAAACAACCCTCTAGCGACTAACCAAACTAGAACTCAACCCTTTCTACAGAGGCCCTAGCCCTCCTTATATAGGGGTGGATAGGTCTCCAATTAGGGCATACGTGGAGGCAGGGTCACTTTTGCCCAGCGTCATCCATGCAGGGGCTACGTGAGCCTCTGCGGCGCCCGCGTCATCCGACATAGGCATCGTAACCTTTGTTGGCCACGCCTCGGTTGTCCTGGCCTCTGTCCGCTTCGCTCACGCTCTGCGTACAGTGGTCACCCTTTGACCAGCGAGATACCTTCCTTCTCTTACAAGCTTGATATAACCCGGATCGCCCCTAGTTGATCCGGTCATACCTGTACCTGCATACGAGTTAGATAAATCTTACCGACTTATAATGTAAGTCGGCTGAGACCCATGTTAGGTGGACATCCCCTGGTCCGGGTTACCCCGTGATTCGGCATGCCTTAAGGTGACTTGGCTAGCACCTTCTTTGACCTTGCCGTACCTCGGCTAACTCGGCCTTTATACCCTGGCGTGACCCTACCCGGGGGTATCCCCCCAACATTATGGCCATTATTGCTCTCTTAGTTGGTCGCTCCCAGTCTTTTGCTAGCCTCCATAACCAAGTATGAGTTCCACTCATGCATCCAACTCCAAATAAAACAAAGTTATTCCAAAGACTCCACCATACCTACCTATTAGCATTTACTATTCCAAGTATATTCATGTTTTATCTACCTTCCGAATTAAACTTGTTATGATAAAACTAGTGATTAAAGCTCTCACGAACTTGATGGCACACTTTACTTTTCTTGCCCGTAATAAACTTGAACCATTGTGTCGTCTATGTTGTATATGCTTGCACTTATATGTTGGGGATTAGAAGAACCATGCTGTCATGGGGAACACTTTCAACATTGCACTTGTACTTTGTACCTAGTTTATATCATGCTCTTTTGTCTATGGATGTTGTAGGTGTGAAATGAAAGGGGAGCTTGTAAGTCCATGGAGTTATGTATGTGTGTTAGAGAAACGCCTGGGCTGCCGGTCTAATCCATGCTGTCATGGTGGAAACCTGCAGCGTAACCATAATGAGCTGTCTATGAAGCATTCTTCTTATAAAAAAGATTCAGATATTGAGAAAGAAAGAGAAAAATAAAAAAAGAGATATGAGAAAAGAGGAAAGAGAGGAAAAAGCACCATTTTCCCATGGTAATAAGAAGATTGCTGAGATGCTCGTTGTTTGCTTGCCTTGTCATTTTGATATGGGGATTCTTCCATATCATCGGGCAAGGGGTACCCCGTAGGCGGTTCTCTATGATACACATGTACTTACTATCACAAGACCTTACCAGTAACTAAACTTGAGTAGCATTAGGAGCGGACCTCGTATTCAAGGGACATGAGATTTCCAACTTATATTTTGTCAAGCATATACTCTATAGTTTGTTCACTTTAACCTTAATCAAGTAAAGATGCTTATGATAGGGGCAATGAGAGCTGAAAGCTAATAAGTACCGTAATTTTTGGAAGCTCTTTATGAGACTTGAATCCATGCTTCCTTCTATGAAGGCCTTTCTTTTATTTTTATGTTGAGTCTCCATCTTCTATAGTTATGCACCTATTGAGAGAGCATAGTGGCCATTCTTAGTTCTATGTGCATTGTCCCAAAACTAATTGATTGATTTATAATGTTGATATTGCTTGTTCTTGAACTATTTGTATCTAGTCACCCTTATGAACTTTGAAGGTGTCCTATGCATTTATGTTTTGCTACTCCATGAGGGACAAGCTAAATGCCACTATGCTATGTCTTCTATATGTGAAACAAACAAACGTCTTTCAATGCATTGTTATTCATGATCTTTATGTGTACCTTTTCATGTTACAACATAGTTACTATGTCTTATTGTTAGAACTTCACCTTTCATGCTCATGTTTAGAGTACTTTGATCCCAGCTTTCAATGCTTGCAAATGGTTTGATCTTGATTGTGATGGTGCATGTCACCTCAAAAATTATTCTTTCTTTTTATCACTTACCTACTCGAGGACGAGCAGGAGTTAATCTTGGGGATGTTGATACGTTGCAAACGTATCTATAATTTTTGATGTTCCATGCTTGTTTAGTATCTACTTTGTTTGCTTTGTCAACACTTTGAGGTATTTTTATATGTTTTCTAGGACTAACCTATTAACAAGATGCCACAGTGCTAGCTGCCTGTTTTCTTCTGTTTTTGGTTCCAAAAAAGGCAGAAAATCAATATTCTCGGAATTGGACGGGACAAAAGCCAATATGCCTATTTTTCCCGGAGCAACACAGAAACACGAAGCAAAGACGGAGTAGGGCACCAGGGTGGGCACACCATATGGTGGCACGGGCTAGCCCTGACCACGCCACCAGGTGGTGTGGGCCCCCTGGCCGCCCACTGACCTTGCCTCTTCACCTATAATATGCCTCCCGATGCAAAAAACCCTAAATAGAACAGCCTATAGCCACAAAAAGTTCTGCAGCGCCGCTGCCACTAAAGGGGAGATTCGGGGGACAGAAAGTCTCTCTTCCAGCACCCTGTTGGGACGGGGAAGTGCCCCTAGAGCCATCTCCATCGATCTCCACCACCATCTCCATCGCCATTGCTGATTCCCATGATGATGAGGGAGTAGTTCTTCCTCGAGGCTAAGGGTTCTACCGGTAGCTATGTGTTCACCTCTCTCTCTATACATGATCATATTGTGATCATGAGCTTTGTAATCAAGTAGATCTACTTTGCTACTCAAGTACTTTAATAGATCTCTGCTCTCCCCATGTGTGTGAAAGTGACACCGTGCACACCATGGTGGCCCTTAGGCTAGAGATTACAAATACTTGTTATGATTTATATTTGGAGTTGGATGTTTCTATGAAATTGTGGTGTTTGTTGGAACCATCTAGAGCTCAAGGTGGCAGTGTGGGGTTATCTAGATGGGGAAAGCGAACTTTGATGTGTGCTGTTATAGCCCTACCACGGATTAGAGTGTCCAATCGGAGAGTAGATCAGAGTAGTATCATGAAGAGAAGATATTTATATGAGAGTGTTCACTAGTGAAAGTATGATCCCTAAGCCTTGTTACTAACCATTGAAACTTTGTTTACAACTAGATCTGTTACATGTTTGCTTACTTCCATCTTTATTTCAGTTTGCCTTTAGTCTCTTCCACGCCATCAAGCTATTTTCTGGCACTTATAATTATCCATACCGCTTGTATTTCACTATCTCTTTGCCAAACTAGTGCACCTATACACCTGACAAGTGTACTGGGTGTGTCAGGGACACAAGAGACTTCTTGTATCTGGATTGCAGGGTTGCTCGAGAGGGGATACCTTTGACCACTTCCTCCCTGAGTTCGATAAACCTTGGGTGATCCACTTAAGGGAAATCTTGCTGTTGTTCTACAAACCTCTGCACTTGGAGGCCCAACAACTGTCTACAAGAATAGAAGTGCGTAGACATCAGCATCCCTTGTGACCAAGTCACATGCTTGCAAGCTAATTGGATGGCATTACACCGAGAGGGCCCAGAGTATATCTCTCTGTCATATGGATGGACAAGTCCCACTCTTGATCCATGTGCTTCAAAACATACTTTCAGAATACCTAATGCCACATTTATAGCCACCCAGTTAGGGAAGTGGTGTTTGATGTCATCAAAGTATCCCTTCAGTGATGGCAATTAACATGATCTCATGGTCGAAGGATTAGGTTACAACATATATGAAAGCTTATAGCAAACGAACTTCTAAATGACTTCATCTTATGCTATGCTTAATTATAGGAGTATGTTCATCACATAATTCTCCTAATGATATGATCTTGTTATTAATATCATCCAATGCTCATGATCAGGAAACCATGATCATCTATTAATCAACAAGCTAGTCTAACAAGAGGCTTTACTAGGGACCCTTTTATGTTCACAAAACACACATGTATTAATGTTTCCGGTAAATACAATTATAGCATGAGCTGTAACCATTTATCATAAACACAAAGATATAATAATAACCATTTTATATTGCCTCTTGGGCATATCTCCAACACTCCAAGCTCGCGTCCCTCTGCCGCAAGCCCCGAATATCCGATATGCCTCCCCGACAAACTTCCGCTATCCAGAAGCGGAAGAAGGTGGTGGCCGAATCCTCTCAAGCGGTGGAGATGGAGATGTAGTTCGATGGGGTGTTGTTGCCTTCCACCATCTGACGTGATTCCAACATTGATAAATTTCTCTTTCAGTTAGTGTCAAGCTGGAATGAATAGGGGGCGACCAAAGCGTGGCCCGTCTTGGCGAAGCGAGAAGGCCTTGGCGTCTCTATATATCCCTTCTTCTACCATGTCATTCTTGCGGCACTAGTTCCTCCCTTCTCCCCTTTTTTCATCTCCATCCTTGAGAATTACCAGATATTGGCGCTGCACCTCCAACCCAACTTCGTCACTACCTTGTCCATTTTTGCCTTTTGGTGTGAGGCGTTTGTCGGAGTGAAACCCTCTGTAGCATTGTTTCGCTAGTTCTACAGCCTCTGTATCACCTCCACGGTGCACAATGTCGGTTGTGTTTCCTTTGAATTCAAGGACATGATGTCTTGGGTTTCCATGGGTTGGACAAAGAGGTGGAGGATTTCTGCAAGCGCTGGATCTATATGGAAACCTTGGAGGAGAGTCGTTTACTCCATCCTACCATGACGCTGGTCGTGAAACTCCGGGGGCTGTGGTCCAGCAAGTGTTGGAGGGGGACAAGGTCGACGTCCTCCGGATGCGCATTACATTGCTGGATGCGGCCAACCTGACCGGTCCGCTGGTGGATATGGAATTTCTCTGACGCTAGATAGCCCCATTGCAGAAGCACAAGAAGGATTTGTGGGATCTGAACGATTCAGATCGCGTGCCTCTAGAAGCATGCATCACCGACTATGTGGTCATGGAGGTTCCTCCATGAGCTCCTTCACATGACCGCCGTGCTTGAGCTCCCTTCTAGGGCCTAGTCGCTCTACCATGACGGGCAAAAAGTGAGATCTGCGCGACGCTCCCTCACTTTGATGAATGGGGGATTCTCCTGCCTGGTCACGTTGGGAAACAGGAGAGTCCTCTGGGTCCGGCTCGTCGTCACTGAAGGGAATATGCCCGAGAGGCAATAATAAAGTGGTTATTATCTTATTCCATGTTTATGATAATTTTTTATTTCTTATGCTATAATTGTGTTAATTGCAAACATTAATACATGTGTGTTTAATAAACAAATAAAGATTTCCTAGTTATTCCTCTCATATAAACTAGCTCGTTGATTAACAAGATGATCAAGGTTTCCTAATCATGGACATTGGATGTTGTTAATAACGAGGTCACAACATTGGTGGAATGATGTGATGAACATTCACCCGAAGTATAGTAATATGATCTAAGTCATTTATGTTTACATTGCTATAACATCATGCGAAGTAACTTTAGTCCTTAGACCATGCGATCATTTCGATCAGTAACACTAGAAGTGTAACTTGATAACATCAAATGTCACACCGTAACAGGGTGACAATAAAGGTTGGTTCAGATACTCTAAAAGTGTTATGTAGAGGCTCATGGATAAAGAGTGGTATTTGTCCATCCTGATGACGGAGAGATATACTCAAGGACATCTCCATAATATCACATTGAAATAGCTTGCAAGCAAGTGATAAGATCACTAAGAATGTTATATCACGGGAATCAGAAAAGAGTACTTATCGATAACGAGATCAAACTAGGTATGGGGATACCGATGATCGAATCATGGACATGTAGCATACCGCGATAAAAAGGGATTTAGTTACGACATCAAAGTTTCTCAAGATCACTAGAGTCATCATTTAATGTCTGGGAGTCAGTATGGATCTCTAGGTTCCGCTGCTGCTTATTGATCGGAGAGGGGTCTTGTAACACCCTCAAATCAGCCCTCCTTTGCATCGCACATCGCTGTTGGCTAGTAGATACCAGCTCGTAGAGCTTTGGCAATGAGGGTGTGACTCCCAGCGTGATGACCGTAGGTGCCTTCATGTATTTCAAGGAGTACGACTCTTCCATCACCATTGGAGACGCACCGCTGGAGGAATTCTGTAATGTTGTGTTTGTACAACTCGCTATTGATGATTGTGATGGCTTTGGAGCATGGCGCTATGTGCCGCGCATTAATTGGTTCATCTAGTTGCCTGCCGCTGATCAGGTATGTGATGTATGGTTGTGTCCAGGATGGCTCGAAGAGCATGACCTCCATGGGGCCTTTGAATTCTTCGGACCCTTGGTCTATATTGCTGGGACCTTCAGTTTCTTTAGGTGGCACAGCCCCCGAGTCCTTTGATGTACTAGATGATCCTTCAGGAGTCTTTGGCTTGATGGAGCATTCACAGATCTACTCGAGTAAAACTTCGGGTGGTACCGGAGCGCAGGTGGACCCTATGTTGGCCAAAATATCAGCCTCCTTGTTGCTTTTGCGGCCTACCTACCGTGGTTCGCAACCATTGAAGTCACCTTATAGTGCATCGTAGAGGTTGCGGTATGCGATCATGTTGTCGCTCAGAGCATCACACTCATGCATGGTTTGGTTCACCACGAGCTTGGAGTCGCCATAGATGACGAGTCCTATTGCGCCGCAGGCTTTGGCCATCCTCATCCCATGGATTAGGGCCTCATATTCTGCCTCGTTGTTGGAGGCGCGGTAGTGCATCCGCAAGATCTACCTCATCTTATCGCCTTATGGTGATGTGAGGATGACACCAGCACCAGCTCCCTCTTGACGCTTGGACCTGTCGAAGTGCATTGTCCATAGGCAGGACATATCCGGTGTGCTTGGTAGCTGGTTGTCCATCCAGTGAACAAGGAAGTCCGGTGTGCTTGGTCGACTTGATCGCATCTCACTTCTCATATATAATGTATCGTGGAGACAGTTCGATCCCTCAAAGCACGACTTGTCCTGTGGTGTCAGGGTTGTTGAGGATGTGCCCTAGTGGAGCATCGTTCACCACGACAATAGGATTCTCCTGGAAGTAGTGGCACAGTCGTTGTGTGGTCATGAAGACACCATAAGCCAGCTTCTGATAATGCAGACCGCTGTTTTGTTGGCCCGAGCACCTCGCTGGGGTGGTAAACTAGGGGCTACACCCCGTGGACTTTGTTTTCTTCGGCTCGTTCCACCACCAGCATAGTACTGACCACCTGGTTGGTGGCAGATATGTATAATAGCATGGGCTCCTTTTCTCTGGGTGTCACTAGCATGGGTGAGGTGGAGAGTAGGCGCTTGAGATCTTCGAATGCCTCTTGTGCTTCGTCTAGCCACTCGAACTTCTCAGCTTTGTGGAGGAGCTGATAGAATGGTAGCACCTTTTCACCCATTCGACTAATGAATCAACTAAGCGTTGTGATTTTCCCAGCTAGCTGATGGACGCCTTTGACGTTCTTCTGCTTCTGCATGGCCAGTATGGCATTTATCTTCTTTGGGTTAGCCTCGATTCCCCTGGTTGATATGAGGTACCCGAGCAGTTTCCCAAATGGTACGCCGAAGGTGCATTTCTCCGGATTCAGTTTGATCCAATAGCGGTCGAGGTTGTTGAAGGTCTCGCGGAGATCGTCGAGTAGTGAGTCCTCCTATTTGGTTTTGAATTGTATGTTCTGGCCAAGCTGGCTCTTGAGGCTGGCCTACATACAGCGCTAGTAGGTGGCTGCTGCGTTCTTCAGCCCGAAGGGCATTGTTGTGTAGCAAAAGATGCCAAAGGGCGTGATGAAGGCCTTTTTTCTTGGTCCTCTTCCTTCATTCGAATCTGGTGAAAGCCTGAGTAGGCATCGAGGAAACATAGGTGTTCACATCCCATGGTGGAGTCCACGCACATCCGCAGGATATCCATGTCCTTTTTAGGAACAAGCACGAGGTTTGCTACCCAGGTGCTCTCCTTGATTTCTCGTATGAAGTTGGCGTTTGTTGACTTCCATACCGACCGCTTTTGCCCTTGGTTCTGACAGTCAACGTATCGACTGCTTCATTGGAATAGCTTCGGGATTCATGTTGAGTGAGTGCTCGCCAAATTCCCTGGGAACTCCTGGCATGTCCGCTGGACACCAGGCGTAGATCTCCCAGTGCTCATGGAGGAATTCGCTGAGAGTGAGTTCCTATGTGGAACTCAAGTTGTTGGCGATGAGGGCCATCTTGGTCGGATCCGTCGGGTGGACCTGGACCGCCTTGGTGTGCACCGATGAGTCAAAGGACTGGTCAGGTGAGTTTGGCTTACTCGAAGAGGGTAGACTGTTGTCTGTCGATTCCTTCATCCTTGCTAGCTCTTCCTGCATGCCGAAAGACTAGGAAATTCTATTGAATTCCCTGTTGCAACTGTCTGACCTCTCGAAGCTTCCGTTAATGGTAATAATGCCATTAGGGCCTGGCATCTTCATCTGCAGGTAGGCGTAGTGTGGCACCACCATGAACCTCGCGAACGCGACATGTCCGAGGATACAATGGTACTGCGAGGGCCAATAGACCACTTCGAATTCGAGGCGCTCTCGCCAGAAGTTTGCCGGCGTGCCGAAGATGACGTCCAAGCTGATTTTTCCCAAGGGGTACACGCCCTTCCCTGGGACGATGTCGTGGAATGTCGTGTTGGAGCTTTCCAGGCACGAAAGAGGGATCCGCATGGCACACAAGGTGCTGGCGAACATGAGGTTGATGTTGCTGCCGCCGTCCATGAATATGCGACACATCTCGAAGCCCCCGATTTGTGCTTCGAGCACCAAGGGAGAGTGGCCTGGGCGAGGTACTTGGCGCGGGTGATCGCGCTTGTTGAAGGTGATGCAGGACTCGCACCCACTAAGGTACTCAGTAGTTGAGGGTGGAGAGTTAACCGCCAGATTGATTTGGCAAGTGATTGATTTTTGCACTCGATTGGATGGGCGTCCTTTTTGGATCATGCCCATATTCTCCAGCGCTCGTTGGTATTGTTTGCCTCCATTTTTCCCGGCTGGTGCAGCCACAGGTGGTGGTGGCGGTGCTCCGTGAGCCATAGCACCTGGGGCAGCTCCGTAACCCTGATTTATCGCGTCGCAATTCATCTGGGTGAGGCCTTCGTGGAGCTTGAGGAACTCATGGCATTCCTTTAGGAGGTGGCTGGACTTCTTCTTGTTTTTCGTGTTTGTCGATGTAGAAGTGTACGTTGCAAGGTCCAGACAGTTTTTCATGGATCAACATTCCAGGAGCTTCATCATGGGTATGGCGTTGCCATACCTGCGTGGTTTTCCCGCTGTCGTGGTAGCCACCGCTACGGTATCCGCTATTGCGGTTGTCATCGTCACGTCTATTGGCGTAACCAGTCGCTAGCATGTCGATTTCTTCGCGGTCCTTGTAGTCGCGCATCCGATTCTTTCCTCGGCGGTCGCGTCTGCGTTCAAGATCATCGTCGTGTGAGTGGACGTAGTTGTTTTTCACCGAGTCCTCTCCATCAGCCCACCTGTTAGCGATCTCCATCAGGTGGTCAATTGTCTTGGGATTCATGCGGCCCAGCTCCACCCTAAGCTCTCTGTGGCGTACGCCGCCGTTGAATGCGTCAATTGCGTGGTCCTCAGAGATGTCCTCTGCTGAGTTTTTGATGATGGACCATCTCTACATGTAGGATTGCAATGATTCGCTAGGCTTCTGATACCAGGCTTTTAGCTCTTCGATTGATGTGATCCTTTTGTAAGCGCCCTTGAAGTTGTGCACATATCTATAGACTAGATCTTCCCAGCTACGAATCAACCCGCGGGGTAGATTATTGAGCCATGCGCGAGCAACACCCTACAGCTGTAGCTAGAGGCACTGCATGGTTGTGCGTTTGTTCCCGTCATGTAGCTTGACAGAGGAAATGTGGTCCTCCAACCATATCTTCGGGTCCTAGAGGCCGTCAAACTTTGGTTTCACTGACGGGAATTTGAACCCCTTTGGCATTCGTGTTTGCCATATAGCTCTGCTGAAGCAGCCGGCGCCGCAGAGCACTGTTCCTTCATCCTCCGAGTGCGTCGAGCGGGCGCACCTTGCATGCATCTTGTCTACTTTGCATTGTGTGATTTCATAATGCGCGTCGTAGTCGTGATCATGTCGGTGTGAGCGGCGTCACCGCGATAGGTCGTCCTCATCATCGCTAGAGGAGAGCGAGTAATACTTGACTGGAGCCTTTCTTTTCTTCGACTCTGATGTCGGATCCTTGGTGAGTGCGGCTTCGACTAGTCCTAGGCCAGCAATCATAGATTGGTGCATGGCGAATCGTGGATCCCAATTGGTGGCTGGTTGTTGAGCAGGTGCATGGTGGCTGCTATCACCACCGCGTGTGGTGTCTTTGGGAGCATGTTGCCCTGCGAGTCCACCGTCATGGACGAGAAGTTGAGGACTCGAGTAGCCTCTTCCCGCTCCTTATTGTTGAGGTGGGCCAGTCAAGAGAAACTTTTGGTGGCTACATAGTCGTTGCCCTTGGAAGAGGATCCTCCGATAGAAGAGAGCGTAGATCGTCGGAGGCTCGATTCATCCGCCCTCCTTTTACGCTCCTCGAGTTGAGATCTCACGTGTTTCTAGCGCCTGAACTCCTGTATGAGCAGCCAATGATAACCCATCAGCATTTGTTGTGGTGAGTTTGGGGGCAGGGGGTTGCCTTGTAGGGCCTCCCTGCATCGTGCCCACTCGGCGCCGTTGAGCTCAATCAGCTTCTGCTCATTGGTGCGTTCACCCACAGGGATATGCGGCTGATGGTCTCCTTGGATGGGCCCGACAACACGGGGTCGGTTTGTTGGCCTGTTGTTGGTGGGTCCGATGTTGGCATTTTCCCTTGAAGTACCTCCATCGCTGGTGTTGATGACGGCGCACATGTAGTGGCTGGGGAAGTTGTTGCTCCCGCGGCTCTCAGATCTGGAGCCGTAGGCTCTTTCCTCTGATGCCAGGTCACCCAGATCAGACTCGCAACCGTTGTTTCCATCCATGTTCTTGACTGATGCCGAGGCGTTGAGTTCGCACAGGCTGCCGATCAGTGGTGGGAACCACGACGCAGGAGCAATCGTGGGGATGTTTGGCTGATTGGGGAGGCGAACCGTGCCGAGCCTACCAATCTAGAAGCGTAGGCTTCCGATCGCTAGGCCGATCCCGTATCCCACGGACTCGAAATCCGAGTGAGTCACTAGCGCGTGGACGGTGAAGTCGAGGGCACCAAAGAGGAGGCGAGTCTCTGCTGTAGCAGAGTCGTAGATCGCGGTTTACGGGACCGAGGAAGCCGCAACATTAGCACTCCCGTTTCCCACACACGGTGCCAATTGACGAGGGGTTAACTCATCAATGCCCATTGTTGATGGACTTAGGTTCGAGGAAGTGGCGAGAGCTGGAGGCATCCATCGGCTAGCAAACAAGCACACAGGTGACACGAGGTTTTACCCTGGTTCAGGCCTCGTAGAGGACCCTACTCCTGCTTGTCTGCTCTTGATTATGAAGGAGTCGAAAATTACAAGGGTGCGCAAATGCAATCTGGCGAGGTGTATACGGGGCTGCGTGTATCGGTCCTCCTCCCCGCCCCCTCCTAGCCTTTATATAGAGAGGATAAGTCTCGAGGTAGCAGGTCAGGTCGGTTACAAGTTAGGGTTTCCCCTTCAAGTTTCTATCTACACTTTGCCATGCCCTCCAAGAATTCGAACTCCAATGGGCCACCCAATTCTTTGCTGGGATTCGATTGCACCATGAACTCCTTCTTGCACCGAACCGTATAGGATAATCTCAGGTACCTGTAAGGTATGCCCGCGTCACATACGGTGGGTGTAAGTCATGTTGCACAACAAATACACTTATGTTAAATTGGCGAGCCTAGCATGTACATACATGGCCTCGAAACACGACAGATCGAAAGATCAAGCATGAATCATATGAATGATGTGATCGACATTGTGTTGTCCACCTTTGCAACTATATCACCGGCCATGACGATCGGGGGTAGTGTAGTGACTTAGGGTCGTGTAATCACTAAAAATATTTAGGGATGATAGATTTAGTGGGAGCTTGATTATTTGAACTTGCATTATGAACTTAGTCTTATGTCTTTGCAAATATCCTTTTAGATCATGTCATATCCTAATGTGTATTTCGACCATGGTTCATTCTTGTGTGATGAGGAACTTAAAATAGATGGGTACAACTTCATAGACTAGTACCAACGCTTAAGGGACATCCTCAAAATAAATGACATAATCTACACAATACAAGGACTATTAGGAGATGCTCCTGCTGATCTGCAAGTGAGCAAGATCATGATGACTTTCGCGCTCACCATGACATGTTCACATGTGTCCAATGCACCAAGCGCTTCAACATGGAACCTGAATTGTGGGATTCCTTTCACCACACCAAAACATATGATATGATCGATGAGTTGAAGGCGCTATTTATTCCACATGTCAGACTTTTGAAGTTTGAGCTGTTGGACAAGTTTCTTTCACAAAAGATGGAAGAAAACACATGCTTGTAGTCTCACTAGGCGATCATGCATGGGATTCATGGACACCTTGTGTATGATGTGGACTACTGGATGATGGACATATTTTCTATAGATGGAGTGTTGCTTTCGCTTCCTCCCAGCTACAAAGATGTCGTCAGGGGCTATGTTATGTGAGAGGAATCGTTCTCCTTTCATGAGTTCATGGCACAGTTGAGAACTGTAAAGGTAGAACGTATCGCGGGGGAAATCATCGACGAAAAAGGTATATATGATATACATTTTATAAATATGTTTCACACAAAACACTTATTGCAGTTTTTCCAAGTATTTGAAACTTGTTCTGTTTTGTGAAAGCAGGACCTTCTGCTTGAAGGTTGGTGGAAGAAGATGAGGAGACACGGCGTGTTGATAGCAAGCAAGATGTTGATGGCCGATGACACTTCTTCCTCTACATTTATCATCTGGATTAGTTTGGAATTTGAATAAATTTTGTAATCGATTCGAGTGCATGAACTTATTAGTGTATCTTGCATCTTGCGAAATAGTTACTCATATAAGTTAGTGAAAAATAAATTGTTCTATTATTACAAATAATTTCTATTATGGTCACATTTTCGATTATGAATGCCTTATTATTATTGTAATCTTTTTGATGGTTTAAGAATTTATAAAACATTGAGAGCCGAAAGATGTCCAAACTTAATAATGAAATCATTTTTGAATAACACTAATGTTTAAGTCATGAATGGAGTTACATGCATGTAGTGAATCATATTCATGAAACATAAAGTCTTTAGATATTCGATCTTTTGACGCATGCAAAAACCATGCCTCGTTGGACAAGATGACTAAAACTCCACATTCTGGTAAAATAGATTATGTGCTAAGTCGTTAAATTTCGTACAGAGTGATGTATTGTAATTCATCAAAGTAGTGGATATCATTATTTTGTAAACGTAATTGTGGATTTAAGTGAATGTAAGTATTTTCTAAATGAAACATGAATCTGGAATCATTTAAACTGTTCAATGTTTTCAGAGTAAAGATGGATATTAATTTAACAAGAAACACGAGTCTTTGAGATTTTATCAAAGTGAATAGTATTTGACTTAAGATTTTGGCATAAAGGACTTGTGAAAGATGTTCCACAAACTACGATGATTGGATGTTTCAAAGTGTATTGATATTTCTAAACATCATAATCATATTGTATTGGATACATATGGTCTAAAATTATCCCTTACCAGGTTACCGTATTACTTTAGAGTTATATGTCAAGGTAGCAAAACACTAACTGTAATAAGGAATCATCTAGATTCGTGGAAACAACACCATATGAGTTATGGCGTGAAGTAGATTCTAGGATTTGGAGTTATGTGATAATTCACGATCATGACGAATAAGTAAATATTTATAGATTATTATTAGGCAACTATGAATAAATTTTCCACAACTAAACCCGAACATGGTAAACCTTGTTGCCTAATATTTTTCTTTCTCGGGAAAGAGTTTTTCGATAAAGGTGTTGATGGAAGAAATTCAAAGCCAAAACTAGGTCTTTCATCTTACCTCCACAATGTTGAGTACTGCAACAGAATGTGTTCTAGAATGAAACTTTACAAGTAGAGGAGAAACTAATGATAATGATCATAATATTTCAAGTAATACTTTTACTAAAGATAGTAGGATTCAAGAATACATTCCGCCAACTTGTAGAATTATATTGTTGACTCAGTTATCATGTTAATAGAAAAATACATACCTACGAACTACAAAGAAGCGATGATGGACTTAAGTACGAGAAATGACTAAGAGTCATGAAATAAAATCCTAAACTAAGTTAAGTTTAGTATTACAAAAGTAAATGTTACTTGATCTTATTAAGTAAAGATGTTACTTGATGTTCCCAATAACTGCAAAGTTATGAGGAAGATATGAAAATTTAAGAAAAGGCACAAAATCTTGATTTGTCATGGAGTATGTCTTGACAAATTCAATGGTTGAATACAATGTGTAGCGATGCTTCAGTTTGTTGGATTTACACTAAGCAATTACTACAATTTTGATAATTGTTAGAAGATTGTCAAAACTATGTGTTCCTCAGTGACAAGATTGAAGAAGGGTTGTAATTGGTACAGCAAGCAGGTTTTGTCGAATCACATGGATGCTAGTATTTCATAGCTGGAAATTCTCGATTTTATACATGATCAAAGAATTTTGGAGTTGCTAAGATTATCGAGAGGACCTGCACTTTAAAGATTTTGAGTGGGAGCTAAGTGAATTCCCTAATCAAGTATGTTGATGGCATATTTGAGTTGCGAGCCTAGTGAGTATCCTAGTCTTATATGTTGATGACATATTCGAGTGGGAGTTTAAACAACATTCTTATATATGTGGATGACATATTGTGAATGGTGTAGTTGGTATTTGTGATTATTTTAGTAAATATTCTATGGATGAAGTTGAGCAAGTATTCAACATTAAAACCTATCGAGATAGATCGACACGTTTAGTAAACATTAAAGTCAAAAGGTTTCTTAGATGGATTATGAAGGAAGTTCAAAATGTCCTAGTTTAGACTCTGAAAAAGTTTAGAATGGAACAGGCCCAGAAACAAGTTCTTACTTGTATAACTAGGTGAAACATTGAGTTAATCTCGGTATGAGCAACAATGGTTAAAAGGGAAGAAAAGAGATGATCTTCATCCCTATGCCTCGGTCATAGGTTCTTCCATACAACCATATTGTATACTCAATGAAATGTAACCCATGTTCTTGGTTAGAAGAGAAGGTTCTAAAGTGATTCCCAAGTAAGCCACTGAACCAGAATTAAGAATATCCTCAACGTCTAGAGAAAACTAAGGATCTACATTGATATAGAAGTGGCTGCATCAAAAGTGGTTAGTAAAAATATTTGGCTATGGAAGTTTGACTTTCAATTGAGTGTGTTTCTAGTATACATGACTATAGTGAAAGTCCACTTGACTAAACATATGTCATTGTAGACACATGGAAACAAAGTCTCACTCTACAGCCAAACATATACTTCAAGGATATTATGTGATAATATATAATGATGTCAGTTTAGGTGACATTAATGATTTGCAAAGAATATACAGATCTGACGCATATAGACCATTGACCGAACATTTTCCACAAGCCAGCATGATCATATGTGATGTGATGTTGTGATTACTAACAAATGCAACTAAATTATTTGTACTCTAATGCAAGTGGGAGACTATTGGAGATATGCCCTAGATTCAAATAATAAAGGGTTTTTATTATCATATCTCATTAGTTCATAATAGTTTTATACCATGCTATAACTGTATCAATTGAAAACATTGGTACCCGTGTGGTATGTAAAAAACCAAGTTCCTAGTAGCGTCTATTCAACTAGTTCATTGGTCAACTGATGATCAAGGTTTCCTGATCATGGACATCATGTCAATTGACAATGAGGTCACGTCATTAGATGAATGATGTGATTGGACACCATACCCAACAAAATCATTGCAACGTGATCAAGTCACAAAGTTCACCTTTGCAATAATTAGGAAATGGAGTATCCTACTCCTTAGACCATGAGATCATATCTAATCACTATCACCTGAGACTGCTTTGATTGCATCAAACCTTCACACTGTAATAGGGTGATCATAAAGGTAGATGTCAGGTATTCTGAAGGGATAGGCTGAGGCGTATGCATCGAGATCAGGGTTTGTTTTCCCACGTGACAGGAAAAAGATACACTAGGCCCACTCGGTGGGATATTACATCCAAGAAGCTACAGTATATGACTAGGTCATGAGGATAGAATATCACAGGAATGAGTTAACTAGCACTTGTTGGTAACGAGATGGAACTAGGTGTGTTGATACATGATGATCAAATCTCGGACAAATCATGTTTCAAAGTAATAAATGGAATTGGACTCAGCATTTATGGTTCAAATGACATTGATATCGTGGAAAACACAAGGGTCATTATGGGTATCCAGATCCCATTGATGATCATTGATTGGAGAAGCGTCTCGATCATGTTTGTGATGTTCCCGAACCATAGAGTAACACACTAAAGGGTTCTACGATGCTTTGAGATCATTTTGGCATCATCGGTATCACCAGTACAAAGAAGAGAGAAAGTTGGAAGGGTTCTGAGTAAGTCTAAAGGTAGTCCAGAGTGATCCAAAATGGGTTTTTGATCATGAGGAATAGTTGAATATGATTTTGACATTAATTGGTTGAATTAATGTTGAAAAATCTAATTTAAATTTTATTTGGGCAAAACCTCCCTATTGGGCCACTTCCTAGAGGTAAGGGCCCATGAGGGAGGACGACTGCCCTAGGTCATGAGGTCGGCCTACCTTGGGCCGCGCGCGGGTGAGGTGGGGCCCATCAGGCTACCGTTGTCTCCCCTTGCCTCTCCTCCTCCTTTAGTCCCACATTGCCAGATGGCAAGTGGGGGCCTCTCCCAGCCCCACATATAAAGAGGGGCATGTGGGGGAGATAAATAATAATAAATAATTGATAAATTCCTAAGGCAATTTTCCTTAGGGATTTCTCTCTCTCATTAGCTCTTGTGCTCGTGGTTCTAAGAAGAACTGCGCGCATGGGAGATGACGGTTCCTTTGGCACGCCGTCGCGCTGCTGGATCTCGGATATAAAAGGTCTACTTCCACAATCTAGGTTGGATTAGGGAGAATAGGAGTCGTCGTTGAGCACCATACGTGTGTGAAACCGGGTGTGATGCTAGTTGTGGTACCTGGATTGTCGTGTGAGGAGCAATGCGATCTTGAGGGAGGCTACGGGTATGAATACATCATCCATGTTTCTTGTGAACTTTAAACACTTTCAGTCTACAAGGATATGTCACTGAAACCTCTTTCCGTTACTGCATTAACTCACAGATAGATCTTGGCAGTGGTGTTGTGCTAGTCATGAAAAATTATTGTTTTCTGCTCCAAACCCCTTCATATGAGGGGTATCCTAAATTCCTTGATATCATTAAAGTTGCTTGCTCACGATTATTAGGGAGCTCTCCCCACACATGTCCTTACGAAATACATAGGTTCATCCTAATTATAATTAATAACAATGCTAGAGAGGTATCCTAAATTCCCCGATAACATTTCACCTTTCTAAAGTTTCATTAATTTTTACACTGTGTTTGTCACTCTTTCTTTAATTTACTTTTATCTTTTACTTTGAACCCAAAACAACCTTCTTAAAACACTTACTTGATGTAGCACCCCATCCAACGACAGGCCCTGGGGGTGTCACTTCTGGCAGCTTACTAAGATCTCTAGACTGGCCCTATAGACCAACACTTGTATTTTCTATGCACTTTGTCCTAACCCGTGCGCACCCGGGAACAACTTATTGGTCGGTCACCCATCCTCAGATTTCTCCAACACAAGCATGCTTAACCTCAGAGTTCTTTTCAGATGAGCTTCCAGAAAAGAAGTTGCAGCTTGTTGGTATGAGTATCCTATCAATCCTATTAAGCCATGTGTCTGCATATCACACTTGAGATCAAGGACAGCTTACAAGTGTCTTTTGATAAATAGTGACAAAGGGCATAAATACCTATACCAAATAGCTCTCTGTGGTTTGACACTCTTACTTTTGAAACTATCTACAATTTACCTATGCACTTGTAGTCATCTTGCCCACAAGCTCGTGCTAGCGATGCAGTCACCGGTTTTCAAGGCGGTGCTCTATGGGCATATGAGGGAGAAGGATTCAAACCGCATCGTCATTGAAAGAATGCAACCTGCCATCATCAAGGTTCTACTCCACTTCATCTATATTGATTCCTCGCCTGGCATGGATGAAGACTTTGATGGAGACGATAAGAAGGAGGTGACCAGACAACTGCTTGTGGTTGCGGATCGGTATGGCATTAAGGGGTTGAAGATTATGTCGTAGAGGTATTAGCGCTAGAAAATCTGGTGCTATTACCCCAATCGACTTCCCGTCCAACCATTTGTCCTCCCAAAATAGCGCAGAGGATCCATTGCCTAGAACCATTGTGATGGAGGCAAAGAAAATCGGGCACTCACCCATAGTAAACTCCATATCGAGACCGCGCCAAGGTTGCAAGGGGTTTGTGCGCAACCTAGATAGCCAACATGTTCTGAGGCTAATGGTAGTGCTTGTGAGATCCGTTATAACCAGACCTCCATAGCACAAGGGCCTACTGACTTTAACCCAGTTGACATGGCAGTGTCCACCCATGGCATCTTTCTTACCCACCCAAAGAAAACCGCACAAATCTTGACCACCTGCTTAAGAGTTCTCTTGTGTAGATATAGCACTGATACGTCCAAAACGTATCTACTTCCCCGAACACTTTTTCTATTGCTTTTCCTCTAAACTTGTGTGATTTGGATGCAACTAACACAGACTGACGCTGTTTTCAGCAGAATTACTTTGGTGTCTAGTTTTTGTGCAGAAAATCAACTATCAGGAAAAATCCCGGAAAATATGCCAAAAATCCTATTTCACCAGAAGACTCCTGGAGCCAGAATATGAGATGTAGTGGGGCTGGGGCCCAGCCCCACCACCTGGCGGCGCGGGCTGGGCCTGGCCGCGCTAGGGGGTGGTCTGGCCGCCCTAGACACCCCCTCGGTCTCCCTCTTCGCCTATAAGATGCCTTCTGACCTAAAAACTCAGGGGTTCGATGTTTTTCCAGAAAGAGTTCCGCTCCGCAACCACCACCAGATTTCGCGATTCGGAACCAGAAACTCCGTTCTGGCACCCTGCCGGGACGGGGAATTGGAGGAGATCATCGCCATCATCATCACCCACTAGTAGAAACCGGGCAATTTGGCCCGGTTCGTAAGGGCCTTTAGCCCCAGATTTTGAACCGGGGCTGCTGAAGCGGGACTAAAGGTCCAAGCTTTAGCACCGGTTCAGTTACGAAATGGGGCTAGAGGTCCAACCACGTGGCTTGCTATGCGCGCTGGGCGGCAGGACATTTAGCCCCGGGTCGTGTTACGAACCGGGACTAAAGGTTCCCTGCCGCGGCAACATTTTGGGCCATTTGGCTGCCGCGGCAGGGGATGGGGTTTTAGAGTTTTGTGTTTTTCTTTTCATTTTGTGTTTTGTGTTCAATTATTTTTCATTCTGTGTTTTCATTAGAAACAAGTTTTCGTATACATACAGAACGCTACTACACAGTACTTGGCCACATTGATGCAATATATAATATAATTACTCTTACAAGCATATATGGAGTCCCAACAAGGTCCAGAGCATGTCTATTTGATTACATGGAGATCATTATATGGATGCTTTAGGGTCTACTTATACAGTATTCTCCATGTGGGTCTATGACCTCGTCGAGAAAAAATGCAGCAAATTCCTCTTGGATTGCTATTAGGCGGTCCTCTGGTAGGAGCTTGTCCCGCATCGTGTCCAACTATGTAAAAAGGAGATCGTATGGATTAGACTCAACACGATTTTTTGTAATAAAAATAAAGGGTGAATATATTGTTTACTTACTCGAACATTTTCCGAGGGCTTCTCAATACTGATGCGAATGAACTCGCACACGTAGAATCCACATAGATTAGTTCCCTGTGGCTGCCTCGTGCACTTTACAAGAATAGAATTCAATCACATAATAACGCTAGCATGATAAATGCACATAAACTAGAATTAAATAGATGCGCGGACTTAGCTCGTACTACTTACCGAGAGTGATTTAGAAAATAGCTCATCACGCCATTGACCGCGGACATGTTTCTTGAACTGTGTCCAAACCCTACCCGACAAAGAAAATTAATGTATGAGTTAATAACTACTTGATATCCCAGAAAATGAACGAAAGAAACCGATATAGTGCGATAATGGTTGAAATTACCTCTGGAGCGCATCGATAATGATGCGGTAGTTTTCAATGTCTTTGTTTAGTGAGTCCATGATGTGAACTCTTCCCATGTCAAGTGAAATGCTTAGAAGAATCCAGTGGTACCTACGCAAGGTTTACATACGTTAGTAACTCATCATTTACACTGAACATCGAGTAAGCAAAAGTTAATGTGTACAAAAACTCACTTGCCGTCGTGGTAAGGAAATAGTATTTCGTTATAGAAATGCTGTTTCGTGAGAAACCGCAACAAGTTGTGTTCAGTCTCCAGTGGTTTATCCTTTAGTATAGACCCATGAACTCGATGTGGGTCAATGTACCCAAATCCGTTGATAGCCTTTCTTTTACAATCGAGCATCTTCATTCTGCATCATTATATATAGCGTACAAAAGAATATAGTGAGTATACTTACCGGCAATGAATTGAAAAAACTAAGATAGAGACCTAATTACATAAATAAAGTAATCACTAACAAACAATACGAACTGAGGATAGTTTTGTCGAGTTCCTTTAGATTGAATAACTGAAATAATTCTGTAAATTCAATAGGGACCTCGTCTTCAATGAAGTAATGCGATTTTTGAACTTTCAGTATGAGCCAATTTTGCTGTTCTTTTGATGCTTTCATGTACCATTCATGGAATCGTCGCATTTGTGTTGGCATATCCCGAAGCCTCTTAGAACTGACCAGAGGCTCCCCGTTGACAAATTTGGGTGCTACCTTAGCCTTGGGCATAATGTCGTGAATAATTTCATGAATAGGCATACCACATTGCTCGGCCAATATCCTAGCCGTTTTCGGATCCATAGGTTCTTCCTCATATAGTTGAGGTTTGGGTATGTTCACCTGGAGTGGGGGGAGCGATTGGTTTGCTTGTTTCCCCAGCTGGGGAACATCTATTTTGGTTCTTCGGCTACCACTCGATTGTTTTGCTTGTTTCCCCAGCTGAGGGACGTCTGTTCTGATGCTTCTGCTACCACTCGATTGTTTTGCTTGTTCCCCCTGATGGGGAACCTCTTTTTTGCTGCTTCCTCTACCGCTTGATCTCTTTTGTTTCAATGTCTTCTGAAGACATCGTGTATAGTCATCTGGCGCATTTAACTGAGCTTGGGATGGCTGTGTCAGTAATTTCCTAAAGTGCTCCTTGGTTTCCGGTTTTATTTGGACCTCTGGCTCAGGTTGTTTCTTTTTAAAATGAGCATCCACTTTGGCACGTATGACCGCATCGGTCTCCTCATCGGTCAGGTCGTAAGCCCTCTTGGGAGGAACCGGCGGTACTCTTGGGAGGGGCGACAACTGTCGCTTCGGGCGTTGGTTATCGCTCGACGGAGCGGTGGTATTCTTCCGCTTTTGCCCCTTAGTGGGTGGAGGCGGCTGCGTAGATTGAGATTGACTCGTGTTGGGGTCATGGATTGGAATATTACTGGGAGGAGACGGTGCACTTGGAGGTGGACTTGGAGGAGACGGTGCACTGGGAGGAGACGGTTGCCTTGGTGTCGAGCCTGGGAACTTGATGTATTCTTTTTTCCAAAGAATGAAGCCACTAGTGACTTCTCCCAGTGTCGTCTCCCCTTCACCTCCAGGGAGGTCAAGCTGTAGTGACTCACACATAGGTAGAATTTCATCCACACCGACGCGAGCATAGCCATCTGGAATTGGATTGCAATGGTAGGTCGCTCCCGGTGCAGAAGGTAAAGCAAAGCCGACCGCCACCTTCATGGATATATTCTTTTGTTCAACATGCAGCTCACAACTAGTCTTCTCCTTAATTGCATCCACAGGGTACACATCCATCGTTGCATCATTACCGTGGCCATTCGTGGAAGCCGCGCCGCTTTTCCATTGCGATGGGCCGACCGTACTGTCCGGTGTAGGATCTTTCTGTCGGAGTCCTTTAAATTCATTAAGCTCTTGGCGATACTCCTGCAGCGCGGCTTCAAACCTCGCGAACCACTCCGTATCCTCCTCTTTTTGCCGCTTTGTTCTTCTTGATCGGATTCTGTACGTGTCACGGTGCTCGGGAAACCCGATAACCCATGGATAAGAAGGTCTGAACCCTCTTGTTCGTCCAGCCTTTTCAGGATTCCCGAGAGCCTTTGTCAGCTCATCATTCTCTCTATCGGGAACAAACGTTCCCTCTTCAACCTCTTTGATCACTTTAACAAGTTCTTTCTTGGGTGTAGAAATTTCGTCGGCTGCAACAATCTCGCATGTTTCTGGGTCTAATGATGCCCCATGCCCGAGTACCCAATTTCTTGACCTCAAGGGCCAACTAGACGTAGCTGGAGTGACCCCTTTAGCCTCTAGGTCAGCCTCAGCTTTATCCCACTTAGGCATGGCACTCTCGTAGCCACATGTGCCCATATGGTGGTGATATTTCTTTTTGGCTGCAGTTTCCTTATTTTTTGCTGATATTGCCTTAGCTGGTGCTGAGGTCTTGTATTCCACAAATGCGGCCCAGTTATCCTGCTGCAACTCTAGTGGGCCAACGAATGGAGGAGTTGTTTCCTTCAAGACATACTTGTGGTACAATCTTTTTTTCCATTCCTTGAATAGTTCGACCATCTTCTTAAGAGCAAAGTGCTTGACTTTCCTCGTCATTTGCTGTGTGAGCTCATCACTCTCCAAGACAGGTAGGGTGAAATGTGTCATGAGAGAATTCCACATTGTATCTTTCGCTCTGTCATCTACAAAACTAGCCCCAGCTGGATCCTTTTTCTTTCCTGGCTTGTTCCAGTTTCGCGTGGTGATCGGGACTTTGTCTCTAACAATCACTCCGCATTGACTTGCAAATGCATTCGCAGCTTCTTTGGGCTCCAGCGGTTGACCCTGCGGAGAGACTAAGTCAATGCTGAAACGGACATCAGCGGGCAACTTGTGTGTCGGGCCTCTTGTATTTGTAGAAGATTGGCCGGAAGCGGAGGTCTAAGAGAAGAAACATTCGTCAGTACATATATACGAATCAATTAGTGCATATATACTAGTGAACCATCGATAGAGGCTTTATATACCTTGACGGAGTTTGTCATTATTATGGTGTCTTCACCATGGTCCACGATGGTCAGCACCATCGTCTCCACTATTTGGTCCACCATAGTCTCCTCTAGACAAATTAAGATATTCGGAGTCATCATAATAAGACCCCCTAGTACCCTCATCTATCATGTTGAGAAAGTCCTCTTCATTCTGTCTATCGTCCATAGCTTAACTAATACAGAAAAAGAATATTGCATTAAGTAAAAGAATATTACAACTGCGACAACTCGGATACAGTACTTAGTGATTAAGATAAATTACAATAATATAAGATCAAGTACATTATTAATACATCACCGGAGAATAGCTCGGGTGCATTATAGGATAAAGTATAAGATAAAGTACATTATTAATACATCACCGGAGAATAACTCGGGTGCATTATAGGATAAAGTATAAGATAAAGTACATTATTAATACATCACCGGAGAATAGCTCGGGTGCATTATAGGATAAAGTATAAGATAAAGTACATTATTAAGATAAACTAGCGAACGCGGCTGCCGCGTTCTGTGCTACGGGAGCTCTGCAGCCACAGAAGAGGAACCATCACCGGAGAATAGCTCGGGTGAGATCCGTGAACCTGCCAGATATTGGAGAACCTAGTCTCCAAAAGATACATGTATCGCCGTACATGCTCGTCCTCATCCCTGATACGACGACGTACCACCTCCTCGGGGGCTGGCTCCCTCTGCACCGCTCCTGGACCTCGTGGACGCCACCAAAGAAGCTCCAGGTCGATGATGATACCCGGATTCCTCACCAAGGTACGAGTCCCGACAGGTAGCACCTCCTAGTGCCAACCCGGCGGAGCCCAGACTCGGACATCCCCGACGGAGTCCAGTAGGCTCGGACGAGATGGACGCGGCATAACTAAATAATAGCAATAAACAATCATAAAACATAAACAGTAACTAAATCACTAAGTATATATTGCCCTAATAACAATAACCCTAAACCTATCACTAACTAAACTAAACCTCATTAACTAAGTATTCTAACTAAACCTAATCCTAATCCCTAATAAAACGCTAAGCCCTAATAATAAACTAACTAAAATCACTAACTAAAATCCCTAACTAAATCACTACTAAAATCCATAACTAAATCACTAACTAAATCAGTACTAAAATCCCTAACTAAAATCCCTAACTAAATCACTACTAAAATCCCTAACTAAATCACTACTAAAATCCCTAACTAAAATCACTACTAAAATCCCTAACTAAATCACTACTAAAATCCCTAATTAACTAAATCCCTAATTAACTAAAATCCCTAACTAAATCACTACCCTATCCCTAACTAACTAACAAAATCACACTAATTAACTAAATCCCTAACTAAATAAAATCCCTAATTAACTAACAAAATCACACTAATTAACTAAATCCCTAACTAAATAAAATCCCTAATTAACTAACAAAATCACACTAATAATATCCCTATAATTAACTATACCTACGTATACCTCGGGGGCGACGCGGCGGGAGCGACGACGACGAGCGACGGCGCGGGACAGGCGAGGGCAGAGACGGTGCGGCGGGACGGGCGGCGCGGAGACGGTGCGGCGGGGCGGCCCGGGGCAGAGACGGGCGGCGCGGGACATGCGGCGCGGAGACGGGCGGGACGGGCGGCGCGTTCGGCGGCGCGGCGGACGGCGTGGGCGCGTTTGTCTCTGCTGGGGAAGAAACTGGCGATCTCCGGGTCGTGGCTCGACCTGGGGCGGGGGTGGTATTTATACCACCCCCACTTTAGCTCCGGGTGGTAATACGAACCGGGGCTAAAGGTCCCCTTTAGCCCCGGTTCATATTATCACCCGGGGCTAAAGGTGTTTTTGGCCCACCACACTTCCCGCGCGCCGAAACCCTTTAGCCCCGGTTTGTAATTTTTGGCGTCAAACCCAAAAATGGTTTATAGTTTTCAGAAAATTATGTATTATATATCAAAATTTTCCAAAAAAGAAGATCTATAATTTAAATCTATTATCATACTTTATTATACAACTTAAATGAAATTATCTATTATCTAACAAATATTATATTTAGTAGATATGTTCACAAAAAATAATAAAAATATAGTTTATTATTTAAAAATGGAAAAATACATATAATATAGCAAAATATTCACAAAAATATAGTAGAAATGTTCTCCCGCCATTTCCCCCGCTTCCCGCCATGTTCTCCCGCCATGTCCCTCTATATCTAGGCCGACCGCCATTTCCATCGACACATCCACACCTTCTCTCTCACAACAATGGACACCGCTTACTGGGCTTTTCTGACGCTCGAGGAGACCGAGGCGCTGTGCGCCTCCAGCTACCCATGCCCGCCGGGGTACCGGCTGCCCGCTGGCTGGATGCTGAGCGCTGGAGGGGTTCCTGTTCCTCCTATGTCTCAAGGTTCGGCCCGCCAGGCGGCCATCACAAACCACTTCTACCTCGAGCTCACGCCGGAGCAGCGAATGGATCCCCATTGGGATCTCGACAACCTCGACACCTGGAATGCCTTCTTCGCAAACCGGCGGGAAAGGGAGCTCGCCAGGTACGAGGGTGACGACCCGCCCCTAGTGAACCACAACGAGGCTGGTCGCCGGATGTGGTGGGCGAACCGGACTATCGCCGGTGTGATGCGCTACATTGCCATGGGAGACCATCCTCGCCTGAGGTACCCGCACTTTCACCAGCAACATAGCCACAAGAATGGTGGTGGTGGTGAAGGCCTAGGACGTACTGGGGTCGTCATCCGGGAGCCCCCTCCCCCGCGCGTTGTGAATCCGACGGCGGAGGATCCATCTGCGTGCTACGAGAAAGGGCTGAGGATCCATCCGCGTGCTACGAGTGACGACGATGACGATTCCGAAGACGACATAGAAGCTATGTACTACAGGGCTAGATATGATTATGGCTAATTTTTACGTTTTAATATTAATAAATGTCTGGCCACAACAAGTTGCAATACTACCTATTGAGATCGAGAAAGTTCATATCCATATACATATAAGAAGATCATTAAAAATAAAGGTTTAATAATATTGTACATCACCAACATCCACACATGTGTAAGATCTCACCATGATAAGGTAAGATCCCTGTGATTGCAGTGCTAGTCCCTGGATCGAAATGCTAGCACCCACAGTTTAAGATGTAGTACACAGAAACAAAGGTCATTATTACATCGCACATCTAGGAGTATAATGGTTCTTACAACTCACTTAGCCCAAGGCTAAGACACAAGTTCTCATTACATAGTATAATAATAATAGAGTCTTTAGTCTTCATGTGCCACAGGCAAGCATGTCGAGAGTAGACCCGCAACCCTACTCATCATCAGAGTATCCTGCAACATAATAAGTTACAGCCACAAGGGTCAATACATTTCGAATTGTATTGGCAAGTGATACCAAAAGATACTTAGTATAATCCAACCACTACATGAATATATGGCTGAGTGGGGCTATGGCTGGCTTTGCTAAAATTAGTTTAACTTATAGTTTTTGAAGAAGTTTTTCATTCAAGCTATAAGGTACCAATGATAGACATCACTGAACCTTTACCCCTGTTCACCCACAAGTTTTAACTTAGAAATTTGGATGAGGAAATTATTGAACTACTTCACTGTCTTGAGGCTCAGAAGTTGTCCATAACCGGGGACACAGCTAAGTACTTAGTTTTACCCTCTCGAGAGGTGGTGCACTTTCCCCACAAGACTCGACATGCATCGAGACAAGACCTTTCAGAATCATTCCCTCAGACCACCACGGACGCGTTCCATCCTATCACATCTACCACCTTCTATCCGTCTGGCTGAGTTCTTGCAACCTAGTTGGTCAAGGCAGAGCCCATATGCCATGTGGTTGCACTGGAAGCTTCATGACAAGAATGTCTCCAATCTCTTTGTTCCTGGGTGGCCATCCACAAGTGTGATACACCATCTGACCATAGACATGGCCCCTGAGTAACCACTCAACATAATCTAAGCAAGTCCCAATCCACCTAGGTGTTTCATTAATAATAGTTGTTTTCTTAGTCAAACAAAATAATATCTTTCCATACTATCTTGATATGTATTTTCCACCCACAAACTCTACTAGCATAGCTAAGCATTCTAGCATACAAAGTCCTTTAACTAGGGGGATACTACCAAAATATAATCTATAGGATAGCATAGCATAGTATAGTAACATAGGAATAATTCTATCATGTTAAGATCTACCAAAATATCACTAGTGCAATAGCGAAAATAATAGGACATGGGATGAAATATCACTTCCCCTGGTAGCTAGGGGAATAGGTACAATCCTCACAGCAACAAACTTCACAATCCACACAATCTACACAAGATTAATACAACAACAATAATTCAATCAATAAAACATTACGAAAACATGAATGCATGCAAAATGCAATGATATGATCACAACTCTATAATTTACAGAGTCTACAGTACTGAGGATAGAATACCTCATCTAAATACATAAGAAATACTCAAAAATAAATTAGAGAACAATTTTTGTGAGCAAAATACTCCTAAAAAGGTTCTGCCTATAATTCCAATTTTTTAGAGGAAAAAGTGTGAAACAAGGCCTCCATAATAAAGGACTCATTTTTCTAAATCCATAGACACCAAATTTGTATTTTTCTGATTGGTGGATCAAAAGTTATTGAATTTCTAAGTTAAATACTAAATGAGTCTAATTTTCTATTTAAACGAAATAGCCTGGCGACGTGGCGCTTTCCTATTGGCTGGTACCGGTTCGGCCGGATTGATCACTGTGAGCCGTCAGATCTTAAGTGACTACGGACGGATCTGATTAGCCCGTACCTTTCGATAAGTGATCTAATCCTATCTGATAGGATTTGATCGAACGGCTACTAAACGTCTCGCCAGAGATTGGCGACGTAAGCGACGGCGCGAGGCAGCGGCACGTCAGGTGAGCGGCGTTTCGGCGATTCTAGAGGGGTGGGGGAAAAGGTAGTCTTACTGAGGGCTTGCGGTGGTCTCGGCGATCTGGTCGGTGGTCGCGATGGAGAGAGGGGAGCTCCGCTGCGCTCAGTATTCCTCGCCGGAGTGGCATCGATGGCAGAGATCACGGCCACGAGACGGTGGCATCGATCTGGTACATGAGCAGACAAGAAAAAGGGTTAGGGGGAAGCGCCTGGTTCTGCACGGTCTAGTAGTGCCCAAAAAGGAGCGGCGGGAACCTTGCCCTCACCGGAAAAATCGTCAGACGGTGGCGGCAGAGGAGTTCGCCGGACTTGGTCCGTGTCGTCGACCTGGGGCAAAAGAAAACATGCGGCTCGGTCAGTACGTGTGCTAGGACATGGTGAAATAGATGGGACAGAGGAGAGGGCACCGGGCGGCCTGGGTTCACCGAAATTGCCGCCGGAGTACCGTCAGTGAGCGGCGGTTTGAGCTCAGAATTAGGGGAGCCTGGGGGCTCTCTGGGGGTGGCAACCAGGGGAAATGATGAGGAGGGGGTGAGGATTAAGTAGGAGCAGTCACCGGGGGGAATTACTGTGAGAAACGGCCGGAATCGAATCGATTCGAAAACGGCAGAAGAGTGGGCTTGCTCGACGACGGGGGTTGAAGACGACGGGGTGGTGGGGTGACGTGGCGTGGGGCCGGTCTGTCAGCGAGAGGGGGTAGTCAGGGGCGCGGTAAGAAATGTTGGGGAGAGGGGAAGAGCCGGGTGGGCTGGTGGGCTGGTTTTGGGCCGAAAGGCCAGAAGCTGACTGCTGTTCTATTTTTTTCTCCTTAATCTTTTTCTTTTTCTAATACTGTTTTCTCCAAAACTTTTGATTTAAAGATTCAAATTGATTCAAACCAATTTGTGAAAATTTGTAAAAACTCAAACTAGGTTTTTAGGGTATTATAAAATATATTTATCTTCTATTTTAATCCAAAGTATTTACTTGGACTTAATAGGTAATATAGCATTTTCTTTGATTCTATTTTCAAAATAAATCATATCTTTCTATCCATGGCCCAAAATTGCACCAAATTTTTGGAGGACATTCTAAATGCAATGCAAAAACATGTTATGATGATATGAGTGCAATGATGATGATTTCAGATGAAATTTTGGGATGTTACAACATGTTACGGTTTTCTTCTAATCTGTAACCATGGAGCATCTTCCTTATTTAATGGGATGCTTGGGTCATCCTTCACAGCGAAGGGAGGAATTTCATGAAACTTATCATAATCGTCTCATATGTCTGTCTTATCCTCCACCCGCACGATGTTTCTTTTTCCTGAAAAAACTATGTGGCGCTTTGGCTCATCGGATGCTGTATTCTTTTGCTTATCTTTTCTTTTTCTCGGTTTGGTAGACATGTCCTTCACATAAAAAACCTGAGCCACATCATTGGCTATGACAAATGGTTCATCTCTATACGCAAGGTTGTTGAGATCCACTGTTGTCATTCCGTATTTCTTGTCTACCTCAACCCCGCCTCCTGTCAGCTTGACCCATTTGCACCGAAACAAAGGAACCTTAAAAAAAGGTCCATAGTCAAGTTCCCATATCTCCTCTATGTAACCATAATATGTATCATTTTGCCCATTCTCATCTGTTGCATCAAATCGGACACCACTGTTTTGATTGGTGCTCTTTTTATCTTGGGCGATCGTGTAAAATGTATTCCCATTTATCTCGTACCCTTGGAAAGTCAATATAGTCGAAGATGGTGACCTGGCCAACAAGTACAACAGCTCTCCAACATTTATGTCATTCATGAGATGTGACTGCAACCAACCGCCGAAAGTCCTCATATGTTCATCTCTAATCCAGGAGCCAGGCTTTCCCGGGTTGTTGGAGTGTACAATATTCTTGTGTTCCTCGTTATACGGAGCCACCAAGGTGGAACTTTGCAGAACTGTGTAGTGTACTTTAGTGAGAGAATGTCCGTCCATACATATCCTTGCTTTCTTTCCTAGCGTGCCTTTTCCACTAATTCTACCCTCATGCCATGATTCAGGAACACCGATGGGCTTAAGGTCAGGAATAAAGTCAACACATAACTCAATGACCTCCTCTGCTCCATATCCATTTGAGATGCTTCCTTCTAGCCTAGCACGGTTATGAACATATTTCTTTAACACTCCCATGAACCTCTCAAAGGGGAACATATTGTGTAGAAATACAGGACCAAGAATGTTAATCTCATCGACTAGGTGAACTAGGAGGTGAGTCATAATATTGAAGAAGGATGGTGGGAACACCAACTCGAAGCTGACAAGACATTGGACCACATCTTTCTGTAACCTTAGTAGACTATCTAGACTGATTACTTCTGAGAAATTGCATTGAGAAACGCACATAGCTTCACAATGGGTACTCGAACATTTTCCGGCAGGAGTCCCCTCAATGCAATCGGAAGCAGCTGGGTCATAAGCACGTGGCAGTCATGAGACTTTAGGTTTTGAAATTTTTTCTCTGCCATATTTATTATTCCCTTTATGTTCGACGAGAAACCAGACGGGACCTTGATACTGTAAAGGACTTCAAAAAATATTTCCTTCTCTTCTTTGGTAAGAGCGTAGCTAGCTGTACCTTCAAACAGCTCTGGATGCATGCCGTCTCGGTCTTTTATACGTTGTTGGTCCTGCCGTGCTTCAGGTGTATCTTTGCTCTTCCCATACATGCCCAAGAATCCTAGCAGCGTCACGCAAAGATTCTTCGTCAGGTGCATCACGTCAATTGCAGAGCGGACCTCTAGGACTTTCCAATAGGGTAGCTCCCAAAATATAGATTTCTTTTTCCACATGGGTGCATGTCCGACATCGTCCTTCGCAACAGATTGTCTACCAGGACCCTTTCCAAAGATTACTTTTAAATCCTTCACCATGTCAAATACATCATCACCAGTACGACGGATAGGCTTACACCGGTTGTCTGCCTCACCATTGAAATGTTTACCTTTCTTTCTTAGGATGCGCGAGGGTGGAAGAAAACGACGATTCCCCAGGTACACATTCTTCTTACATTTATCCAAATATATACTTTCAGTATCGTTTAAACAGTGTGTGCATGCATTATATACCTTGTTTGTCTGTCCTGAAATGTTACTAAGAGCAGGCCAATCATTGATTGTTATGAACAACAACGCTCGTAGGTCAAATTCCTCCTGTTTGTTCTCATCCCACACACGTACACCTTGTCCGTGCCACAACTGTAAGAGTTCTTCAACTAATGGCCTTAGGTACACATCAATGTCGTTGCCGGGTTGCTTCGGGCCTTGGATTAGCACTGACATCATAATAAACTTCCGCTTCATGCACAACCAAGGAGGAAGGTTATAAATACACAGAGTCACAGGCCAGGTGCTATGACTGCAGCTCTGCTCCCCAAAAGGATTCATGTCATCTGTACTTAGACCAAACCATAAGTTCCTCGCATCACCTAGAAATTCCAGAAACTCTCTCTCGATTTTTCTCCACTGCGACCCATCAGCGGGGTGTCTCAATATCTCGTCTTTCTTACGGTCTTCCATGTGCCATCGCAACAACTTGGCATGCTCTTTGTTCCTGAATAAACGTTTCAACCGTGGTATTATAGGAGCATACCACATCACCTTGGCAGGAACCCTCTTCATGCGGCGCTCGCCCTCAACATCACCAGGGTCATCTCGTCTTATCTTATACCGCAGTGCAGTGCATACTGGGCATGCATCTAAATTCTCGTACTCGCCGCGGTAGAGGATGCAGTCATTAATGCATGCATGTATCTTCTGCACCTCTAATCCTAGAGGGCAGACAACCTTCTTTGCTTCGTAGGTACTGGCGGGCAGTTCGTTATCCTTTGGAAGCAACTTTTTCATTATTCTCAGCAACTTTTCAAATCCTTTGTCAGTCACACCGTTCTCTGCCTTCCATTGCAGCAATTCCAGTGTGCTACCCAGTTTTGTTTGCCCATCTTCACAATTTGGGTACAACAATTTTTTGTGATCCTCTAACATCTTCTTGAACTTCAACCTCTCCCTTTCACTTACGCATTCTTCCTGGGCATCAGCAATGGCCCGACTAAGATCATCATCGGGCAGATCTGATGCCCGTTCTTTATCTTTTTCTTCATCAATGTCTTCCATTGTAGTACCATCGTATTCAGGGTAGTCGTTGTCATTCTCTTCTTCTTCGCTGTCTTCCATCATAACCCCTCTTTCTCCGTGCTTGGTCCAACAATTATAGCCGGTCATGAAACCGGACCGAAACAGGTGGCTGTGAAGGACTCTTGAGGAAGAGTTTTCTTTATGATTCCGACAGACACCACATGGACAAGATATAAAACCACTCCGCTTGTTTGCCTCGGCCACAAGAAGAAAAGAATGCACGCCTTTAATGAACTCGTTAGAGAGTCGGTCAGCGTACATCCATTGCCGGCTCATCTGCAATATATAATTAATTAAGTACATCAAACATAATCATAATTAATTAGTACTAATCTAAAACCAGCAACCGAGACTAAAGATATGATGAACCTTTAGTCCCGGTTGGACACCAACCGGGACTAAAGGTGGATGTGGAGAGAACATGTTGACACTATGTCCTCAGTGGGCAGCACTAAGCCAGTAAATTAAATGCCGACACTATTTTGGGTGGGTGGCAGCACTATGCCAGCGTGAGTGTGTCGACATTATGTCATCAGTGCCCGACACTATGTTGTGCTGCTTAATCTATAAATAGGTATGCATTCTTATGAAGAACTGCAAGATGGTGTGTGAGACCAGGGACACCACTACGGCGGAGCTTCTCGAAGATGTCTTAGGACCTCGTCCTCAGACATCTTCGAGGAGCTCGCCGTAGAGGCACTCTCTAATATGTGAAATTAGTTAGCTCCCCCAGCATACTGATTTAGCTAGAGAAGATATAAACCGAAAGATGGTGTGGGAGAGCAGGGACACCACTATGGCAGAGCTTCTCGAAGATGTCTTAGGATCCCGTCCTCAGACATCTTCGAGGAGCTCGCCATAGAGGCACTCCCTAATATGTGAATTGTGATGTCTTCTTATCAAGCTTTTATGAATTAACCCTATCTTTGTTACAAATTTTTCAGTTTGTTGAACGCAGGTAGATAAAGAAGGATATTTTGCCTAGTTAGCTAGTTAGTTAGAATGATGAACTCACGCATGTGTGTGCTTATAAAATCAATTTTCGAGACTCTATGTACCAAAACAAGATATATATTAATAGAATAATCCACATATTGTGATATTTACCTTAGAGTTTCTTACATTAATACAAGATAGATAGAATCTAAACATTGATATCGTGCTATCACTGCAACCAAACTAAATCCACAAATCCATCTATAAGATAGAGCATGAAATGAGCTAATATAGCAATGAGAGTTCAAAGGATGAAGTTGCTCACCTTTTAGAACCTTTGGATAGATGGGGCAGCACAAAATCTAGACAAATCTTGAGGAAAAAAAGGGCATGAACTCGAGCTTGAAGCAAGAAAGAGAGAGAGAGAGGAGAGCCACCAGCTTGAATGGTGGCTTGGGCAGGGGAAGAAGATATAGTCAGACCTTTAGCCCTGGTTCGTGTCTAGAACCGGGGCTAAAGGTCCGCCTTTATCCCCGGGTCGTGTAACAAACCGGGGCTAAAGGGTCTGACGCCCGACCCGGCCTGCCTGAAACCCTTTAGCCCCGGTTTATTACACGACCAGGGGCTAAAGGTCCCGTTCGAACCGAGGCTAGTGTCTGCCATCACCCTGGGCCAGTTCTAGCCGTTGGACCGGGGCATTAGTCCCGGTTTGTAGCCAAATCGGGGCTAATACCCCTGGACCAAAGGTCTGTTTTCTACCAGTTACCATCGCTTCTCCATCGACCATCCATGTTTCCCACATCTATGAGTGAGTAATCCCCCATTGTAGGCTATGGGGATGGTAGGGATTGGATGAGATCGTTCATGTAATGGCCTCGGATTGTTACGGCATGGTGCCTAGTATCTACTATTGGTGCTTTTTGACTTTGTTGCAACTTGTTATGCTTAATGCTTGTCACTAGGGCCCGAGTGCCATGATTTCATATTTGAACATGTTATTGATTCATTTTGATAGTATTGTTTATGGTCTTACCTGCAAGTTGTATACACACGTTGTTGTCCGGAACCAATGGCCCCGAAGTGACAAAGATCGGGATAACCGGAGGGAATGGCTTTGATGTGAGGATCACATGTGTTCATGGAGTGTTAATACTTTGCTCTGGTGCTCTATTAAAAGGAGCACCTTAGTTGCCAGTAGTTCCCTTGAGACCCCGCCGCAAATGGGCTGACAGGACAAAAGATGTTGTCTAAGTTCTCATTGCGAGCACGTATGACTATATATGGAACACATGCCTAGGATTATCTAGTACTTGGATGCTTTATCTTATTTATCTGCAATTGCCCTATGTTCTTATTTCCATGTGAATTGTCTTATCCATGCAACGCCCGTCCATCCATCACTATGCCTACCGCACTCGAATCCTACTGTTTACTGCTATTGTTACTACTATCTTTACTTTACTACTGCTGCTACTTCACTACTCCTACTACAAAACTGTTGCTACTGATAAACTGTTGTGAGCAAGATTGTTTACAGGTGCAGCTGAATTGACAACTCAGTTGTTAAGGCTTATAAATATTCTTTAGCTCCCCTTGTGTCGAATCAATAAATTAGGTTTCACTTCCCTCGAAAATACTGCGATACACCCCCTACACTTGTGGGTCATCAAGCACCATAAGTTTATGGAGTGAGATTGCAACGAGCACGGATCGGATCAGAGAGAGTCGCCCAGCATTAGGCATCATATACGCCTTCCAGGTTGGCAACTTATCTCTGGTCCTATCAACCACCAGTTGGAAAGCCTCAGCTGGGAGTCGCTGGATATCCAAGCGGGTACCTAGGAACTTGATAGGGTATGGTGCCAATTGGCACTCCATAGTAGCCACCGCACCATTGCCCTCCTCTTCGGAGCACGCAATCGGGGGCACCGAGCATTTTGCGTAATTTGTGCAAAATCCAGATGTGTGGCCAAAAACCTCTAAAAGATCACCACACCCGAGTGACAAAGATCATCACATCATCCCAAATAGAGCGAGACCAAAGTCGTCAGCTCTTGGCGGGCAAACCGTCGCAAAATGCCTAGCTTGATGGCCTTTGCCAATGAAGATTCTACTCACTATAGGAGTATTGTTGGAGACTTATACTCCCTCCGTTTCAAAATATAATATGTTTTAGCTTTGTGAAAGGAGTGTATCTAGATCTCATTTAGCGTGTAGATTCTTGTAGGTTTGGAGTGAACCTACACATTAAAAAGGGTCTAGATACACTCTTTTCACAAAGCTAAAACATCTTATATTTTGAAATGGAGGGAGTAGTATATTAGGCTGACAAGGCCATATAGTGCTTTTTTTCTGAGGAAGGTTTTTTAGTTTCTGGATGTCCCCACAATAGCTCATTGGACATCTATTAAAAGGATCTTGCGGTATTTGCACGGTACAATTTCTCTTGGACTATAACTTGGGAGATCTGATTCTACCCCTGTTAGTGAATTCTCAGATGATGACTAGGGCAGACTGTCCTGATGATAGGAGATCCACATGTGACTTCGCTGTGTTTCTTTGATCCAATATGATCTCGTGGGGTGAAAGAAAACATGCCACAGTTTCACGCTCCAGTACAGAGGTTGAGTACAAGTCTCTTGCTAATGCAACAACAGAAGTTATATGGATGCAACAATTGCTTGGTGAATTGGGAGTGTCGCAATGTCAAGCGGCGTATTTATGGTGTGATAATATTGGAGCTATGTCCCTCTGCTAATCCACCGTTTCATGCGAGGACACATCATATTGAAGTGGATTATCATTTTTTTTGAGAGAGGGTTACTAAAAAGCTTTTGGATATTCGGTCTATTCACTATAGTTTTACAAAGTCACTTGCCACGAGACAGTTAGGAGCTTTCAATTTTAACTTAGATAAGTTATGATTGATGGTGTTAAACGAGTTGTATTAGGCTTCCATGTATCTTATGTATTATATCTCTCGTATGTCATGTGTATTGCACGCTTGTATGTCAAGGTGCACCCTCTTGTAACCGTATGTAATCTCCTGGGACACATATACATCAAACTAACCTAAGATTTCGTCAAACTAGTACGAACCAAAACAGCACTAACAGAATATGTACACATATACTTTCTCCGTTTAGAAATATAAGACGTTTTAGTTTTAAGAATCAAATGTATCTAGACGTTTTTTAATGTATATATTCGTAGAGGTTCGAGTGAATCTATACACTAAAAAGCGCCTACGTACATTTATTTAACAAAGCTTAAATGTTTTACATCAAACTAACCTATAATTTCATCATCCCCGGTTAATAATGAATGCAGGCCTATCTTGAAGTCGTCTTCGTCCTCCTCGAGGTAATATATGTATTCTTGGACATCTGGATCCAAGTGCCATGGGAGAGACCGGTGGAGTTTGGCGACCCTGGCGTTGCGTTTCTTCCGCTCCTTGTCGTGGTCGTAATTGTGGAGCTTCCCCGCTCGCCGGTACTCCACGACCACGTCCTTCTCGCTCATCTCGCCGTAGCGCTCGATGTCCGCGCGCACCGCCTTACGGTACGCCAGCAGCGCCTGCACCCACGCCAGCTTCTGCTCGTCTGTGAGGTGCGTCGCCTTCTCGAGGCGCTTTAGGATATCTTCACCGGGTCTACTAAACGTCCGCGCGGACGTGCGATGGTGTGCACGGCAGCGGCACAACTCATCCGGCTCGATCCATCGGCACACCTAATTTACGTGACTGATGCGTCGGCTCAGACAACGCGTGTAGCGCGCGGATATCCGACAATCGACCACACGGATCCCATATGCAAGTGGAACATTAATACTTAACTTGGTTTTTTATTAGATTAGCCCTGCCGATTATAAAAGGACCTTTTTGGATAAACTAAAAATTAAAACTACTACTGCTAATAGAGGAGGCTGTCCCTATGGCTAAGGCCGCCGTTGTCGCGGCCGCCGGTAGCACCGTCGATCGCCGCTATAGCCGACCAGATAGCCTTCTGCTGGAGGCGGTCGTGGTAACGCTCGTTGGCTCGGCTACGAGTCTCCTTCCAGCCGGCCGCCTTCACGTGGTTCGCCGCCGTCCGGTTGGCCAGGGCCTTCTCCATCTCGACCGCTGTCAGGATATCGTCCCCGGGTACCCCAAAAAGCATACAAATACAGTTAAAAAGGCATGGTAAAAGGAAAACTGCAGCAGATTCGTTCTGGGCCGACTGGAGGCCTCCAGCCGGCCTTCCCGCGCCCTCCTAGGCCAGCCGGCCGCATCCGGCCACCTCTTCTACTGGGTTCCCCAGCTGGGCCGCTCCAGTCGGCCCACTCCAGCTCGCCACCGCCAAGCACTTCTTCCGGATGAGCCTTCCTGCCCCAGCCGGCCTGCTTTCGCCTCGTCTAGGCTGCGCCCGCCCGGCCTCCTCCCTGCGCGCACCCCGCTAGGCCGGCTCGGCGTACCCGGCCCGCCTCGGCTACGCTCTGCTGCTTCCGGCCAGCCTGGCACGCCAGCCGTCCCCCGCGTGGGCTTCCTCCATCCGCCTGGGCCGGCCTGGTTAGCTCGGCCGGCTCCGTCCCGGTGCCCACTGCCGCGTCCGACTGGGCCGCTTACGACGCGGGTGGCTGGATCGCTCGCCAACTCCCGGTCGGGAGGATCGACCAAGTACTGGCTGGCTCCCTCGCCCCAGTCGGTCGCTCCAGCTACGGCCGCTATCGATTCCATTGGATTCTAAAAGACAGACAACGAGAAGGACAAGGCACGTACGTGCAGCCAGAAGACAAGGATCAGACTGACAAGACCTAGAGCAGGACATAGGCTACAGTGAACACTATACAACTTGTACTAGTAGATGACACATGGAATAGTAGAAATTAGGCTAAGTGGGTCCCACCATGTTTTTTGGACCACCATTATAAGGCACCAGGGAGGGACACATTCATTCATGGATTACACATCCATCGATCCCTCTCTCTGGGAGCTAGCTCTCTCGCTACCAGCGACACACTCACACATCTATCTATACCTATACCTAATAATAATAATAATAATAATAATAATAAAGTACCGATTGTTTCTTCCGGTCCAACACTTTTTAGACCGTTTTGCCCTCCTAACAATGTAGAAATTAACCGTGTGTGGCACCCATAAGTCAAATAAAATAAAAAAGTCTACCGATTAGTGGACGCCTTCATATGCACCCACCTTGCTTCGCGTGTTTCCATCCTACAGTACGTAGGTTGGATTCCGGAAACAACAACACGTTGGTAGCGGGCGCGTGCGCGTTCCAAACACCCACCCCTGGTGCATATATAGGCAAGCACGATGAAAGCTATCCAATATACCTGCCTTAACCCATGACCATCAAAAGAGTTTGGTCAAGATGGAGACCTTCTTCAAGATCCTAACGGGGATCTCATCTAATCTAATGTCGACCGATAGTTCATCATCGCCGCCTTCAGGCCTGTTGTGACTATTCATCATCGCCAACGTCCGGCCGCCTGTCCCCTGGGGTGGCGAGACAACAGCAAGAACAATGTTCCAAGAGGCTGCGGTGTTGCCGTGGGAGGCGTGGTGCGCGTGCCGATCCTGATCCACAACACCGACTTCAGCTGGGGCCGAACCGTGCTCATGGGACATGGCATCGTCGTGTACTTGGAACTTGCGTTCGTGCCCCTAACATCAACCGCGATGGCATCTTGCCGGTGGTCGTCTAGCTGCAGGCCGAGTACATGAAGAAATTCAAGAAGATGATATTCAGCTTCTAAAACGATCAAACGACACGCCCGCGATCTCTGCCTGGCCTCCTCTTCCGCCCAACCTGACACTCCTACCGGCCACGTGCAAAGACCTTGGAGGAGAGGCAGCTGACGGTGGTAGGCGGTGGATGTGCTCCTGGTGCAGGACATGACAGAAGCTGTTGTCGGTCGATGGGTAGGCACAAGCAGACATCGACGTCCTTCTGAACTTTTCTGAATTAACAGGCACAAGCAGCAGGCACCGGTTCCAGACGATGGATCTTTATGCGCCGAATTGAATTAGCTATTGTTCAGTTGAATTAGCTAGCTAGCAAGCAGCACTGAATAGATGTAGGTTTAATTGTATTCTTTTGGCTACATATGTGTGTTGAAAGTAGTTCGGCAGTAGGTTTCATTTAATTACTGAATGTTCTCGACTTTATCCGTCACATCATATACAGACTATAAAATTGGTGGCAATTGCTATGTAGATTTAGCTAAGAATTAATCATTTTTATGATTCAGCTGATAACTAATCATATTTTTTTTACTGAATTTAGGGAGCACAACGATGATTTGGACGAAGAGAGATGAATGGAAGGGCACCACATCAGTCGCCGGAGTTGGGTGGTGAGCACAGACCGAGGGTCAATGGCGACTCGTCTTCGATGAGTGGCGCAAAGAGAGAGAATGGAGAAGAAGTTAGGTGCAGGTGACGGTGCTTTAGTGTGAGGATTTATTTTCCCGGTGAACATGTTTACTATTTAGATAAAGTTGAGATGATTAACTTAAAACAGGAGTACACGAGGACTATTATGTGTGGATCATAGTCGAAGAGCTCGGAGAGCTCGGCTCGAGCAAGACAACTAAGATATATCCGGTACATTCATTTTGAATGAAAAGATAACGGTTAGTGCTAAATTAACCCGTAGCAACGCACGGACAATTGTGCTAGTACACATAGAAATGTTGAGCATTTAAGAGGTAGCTAGTCCATACAGCTCGAGGAGCAAGTGTATTTTGTATACCATCCTTAGTTAGATCGGAAGGAGTAGGAGCTTTACCTCACACAAGGGCTCCGAATCTGGGTACTTCATGTGTCTCGTTACACTCGCTCGTACCCAATCCCGCCTACGGACATCGTCGATAGCTTTCCTACCATTTGCCCACACCACTATCTAGCCTTCTTAGGCACTGTCGTTTCCAATACAACGACAGCCGCCCAGTGGTCCTTTGCCTTGTGGTCCTCCACCTCCCCCTCTGCCGCCATGGCCGCCCTCGCTGCCAAGGGGGGCAGCATCACCAGAGCTCCATTTGGGCTGAGGCCAAGGGCCTGCGCGATCTGCAGGGGGACGGCGATCGCCTCCTCCCTCTCCTCCTCCCCCGCCCCCTCCTCCGCCACCACCTGATCCACCTCCTCCCTCCTCGTCGCCGTCCTCCACCTCGGTCTCGTCCTCGTTGATGGGAGCCCACGCGCTAGCCACATCGGAGGCCATAGCCACTCGCAGCTGCTTCGCTGCCATTTCAGCAGCATGCTCCACCGCTTCCACTGTGTCGTGCGTGGCGGCGGCCTGGTGAAGCTCTTGGATGGCCGCCTTGGTGGCCTTCTTGGCCACCTTCTCCAGTGTGACCATGGCCGCCTCATGGCGGATCTCGCGGAGGGCGCCTGCTACGGCCTCCTTGGCAGCGACATGGTGTACCTCACGCACCGCCCATTGGGCCGCCACCTGTGCAGCCCCGTCTACCACCTGCTCCAGCGTCGCCTTGGCCACACGGCCTTCCTCATCGAATGCCACCACCTCCGCCTCGGCCATGCGCTAGGACAGGAACGTGGTGTGGAGGTCGACAGTGTTGGCGTCTTTGAAGCGGGTGTGGCATAGCTCCCTGATCTTGCTCCAATTGGCGATCTTGCGGCGGGGCATGGCTGCGGTAGGAGCTTTTTTCAGGCGGTGGTTTGCTCTGGCTAGGCTTGTTGTCCTAGCGGCGCCGCGTGGCGGTTGATGGCCCAAAATATATCGAGCTCGTTGGGGAACCCCAAGAGGAAGGTATGATGAGCACAACAGCAAGCTTTCCCTCAGTTCGAAACCAAGGTTATCAATCTAGTAGGAGCAAGGAAACACCCCAAAGGTGTAGCTAGCTGAACGTTGGCAGGGCGCACTACTGGTGCCAGTAGCAACGTGGAGACCTGCACAACACAACCACAGAACTCTGTCCCCAACTTGCGATGAGGTTGTCAATCTCACCGTGTTTTGCGGAAAACAGAGGATTAAACGTATCGAATGGAAAGAAGTAAAAGTTTGCACAAAGTAAACACAAAGCAGTAAACAGTTTATAGATTGTATGTAAAGAAAAGGACCGGGATCCATAGTTCACTAGAGGTGGATCTCCTTAAGATAGATAACATGCTGGGTGAACAAATTACAGCGGGTCAATTGACAAACACCGAGAAAGCAATACATGCATATACTAATCATCTTGACTCCTTTGAGACTTGATTGGGCATTACAACATAATACATAGACCGCCATCCAACTGCATCTATGACTAATAATCCACCTTCAGGTTATCATCCGAACCCCCTCCAGTATTAAGTTGCAAGCAACAGATTATTGCTTTACGAACTGCGTGTAAAGTAAACAATACGATTGTTCCATGAACAAAGGATTGTTGTCTTCTCCCTAGTAGCAACATCACATCTAGTACCTTAGAGATTTACGTCACTTCCCCAGATTACCAGAGGCATGAACCCACTATCGAGCATAAATACTAACTCTTGGAGTTGCTAGCATCTACTTGGCCAAGATAGCTACTAACAACGGAAAGCATGCAAGATCTCAAATAACAAAGACATGATAGAATCAATAATCAATCTGAAATAGCATCTCAATATCCATCGGATCCCCGCAAACACAACATGTATGAATTACAAACAGATGATCTTGATCATGAACGGAGCTCACAAGATCTAAACATGAAAGCACAAAGGAGGAGAAACCAGTCATCTAGCTACTACATGGATCCGTAGTCCAAGGATGAACTACTCACGCATTACACCGGAGGCTTGCATGGTGATGAAGAAGGCCTGCAGGGTGAATTCCCCTCTCCGGTAGGGTGCCGGGAAGAGCTTCAGATCCCTCCCGATCTAGGGATGGAGATGACGGCGCCTACAGACTCTTTCGTGGATTTTTGATCGGATACTTAGGGTTTCCGTCCCGAGGGCAATATATAGTCGAAAGGAGAGGCCGAGGGGGTGCTAGGGCTGGCTTCACCATCCCCTAGCGTGGGCCAGGCTGGGCTGCACGGCCAGGCGGTGTGGTGGCCCCCTGGCCCCTCTCCGTCTCGTATTCTGGCACTTGATGACTTCCGGAAAAATAGGCACTTTGGCTTTTGTCCCGTCCAATTCCGAGAATATTCATTTTCTAACTTTCCTGGAACCAAAAACAGCAAAAAACAGGCAGCTGGCACTATGGCTCTTGTTAATAGGTTAGTCCAAGAAATCATATGAAAAGTACTCCAAAGTGTGGACAAAACACAACAAAAAGGATAAAACCAAGCATGGAAAATCAAAAATTATAGATACATTTGCAATGTATCAACATCCCCAAGCTTAACTCCTGATCGTCCTCGAGTAGGTAAGTGATAAAAAGAAAGAATAATTTTTGAGGTGACATGCACCATCAAAGACTTGATCAAAGTATTTGCAAAACATTCAAAGCTGAGATCATAGTACTTCAATCATAACATGAAAGACAAAGTTCTAGCAATAAGACAAAGAAACTATGATGCAACATGAAAAGGCACAAACAAAAGATTCATGAATAACAATTCTTTGCAAGTCGTTTGTTTGTTTCACATAAAGAAAACATAGCATAATAGTATTCAGCTTGTCCCTCAATAGAGTAGCAAATATAAATGCATAGGACACCTTTCAAGTTCATAAGAGTGACTAGATACAATAGTTTAAAACAAGCAATATCAAAGTATGCATCAATCAACTAGTCTTGGGACAATGCATATAGAACTAAGAATGGCCACTATGCTCTCAAAGTAGGTGCATAAAGATAGAAGGTGGAGACTCAATGTAATGGTGGAAGAAAGGCCTTTTTGTAAAAGGAAGTAGGGATTCAAGTCTCATAAAGAGCTTCCAAAAATTATGGTACTTGAAGTTTTCATCTCTCATTGCCCCTATCATAAGCATCTTGAAGGTGATTAAGGTTAAAGTGACACAACTAAGAGGATATGCTTGACAAGTTATAAACCGAAATCTCATGCCCCTTACTTACGAAGACCGATCCTCATGCTACTCAACTTCAGTCACGAGTAAGCTCTTGTCATTGTAAGTATATGTGTATCATTAAGAACCGCCAACGGGGTACCCCTTGCACCTGATACGGGAGCTTTCCCATAATCAAAATGACAAGGCAAGCAGACAATGAGCATCTCAGCGATCTTTTTATTTGCTATTTGCATAGGTTTTTATTGAGGATGCTTCATAGAGTGCTCATTATGGTGATGCTGCAAGTTTCCACCATGATTAGGCATGGCTTAGGCTAGCGGCCCAGGCGTTTCTCTAACACACATACAAACTCCATGATCTTACAAGTTCCACTTTTATTTCACACCGTCGGGATCCGTAAGCAAAAGAACATAATATCAACAGGGCACAAAGTACAAGTGCAATGTTGAAAGCGTTCCCCATGAAACATGGTTCTGCTAATTTCAACTTATAAAGCGCAAGCATATACACAACAAAGAAGGACCCAATGGTTCAAGTTTATTAGAGGCAATAAAGTAAAGTGTGCCATCAAGTTCGTGAGAGCTTTAATCACTAATTTTCTCATAACAAGTGGAAGGTAAACAAAAGCATGAATGTACTTGGAATAGCATAAGATAGTAGGTAGGTATGGTGGAATCTTTGGAAAAACTTGGTTTAGGGAGTTGGATGCATGAGTGGAACTCATACTTTTTTGTGGAGGCTAGAAAAAGACTGGGAGCGACAAACTTAAGAGAGCAATAATGGCCATAATCATGCAGAGCGACAAAACATCATTGATCAAAGCATAAAGTGATACTACAAGTTGAAAACTAAAGGATCATAAAGGCTATGGTGACTTGAGATAGTCATAACATGGTGTGAGCTTGTGCCAAGTCAACCCAAATAAAGCATCAAAGGAGAATACTACTATACTATGCTTTAATATGCTAAAACAACGCATGATTCATCCAAGGCACATTAAGAAATCTCAATTGTTTATAACAAGTCATGCTACAACAAAGAATACTAAGCATAAAGCCAAAACAATATCAAGCATGACATGACAAAGCATAGGCCACAGTCAAAAACGAGCTCTTTTTACCACAAAAGTATGAACTTTCCTACTCTTTTCCACACCAAACCAAACTATTCGCAAACCAAAGTATGAAAGAGGGGGTCCAACCAATTTATTCAGAAAGCTAATCAAACCAAGCAAACTAAAAACCAAAACAAAAACGAAAAAAAAGACGCTCCAAGAAAAACACAACTGTGCATGAAACAATAAAAATGAAGCGTTTGGAAGAAACCTGGGATTTTTATTGATGAAGAAGGGGGATGCCTTGGGCATCTCCAAGCTTTGACGCTTGTACTTCTTGGATATTTCTTGGGGTGACACGCGTGGCATCCCCAAGCTTGAGCTTTAGTCCATCCTTCATCTCATTACTCATTCCTTCCATACACCTGAAAATTTTCCTTCATACAAAACTTCACACAATCTTTATTAGCAACATTAGTGTACTCAAGATAAATAAGTCTTAAGGTTCAGTTCGAACACCAAATAAACTTCCATTAGAATACTAGCTACTGTAGCACTTCCCTCAAAAATCTCAGTTCCCCAAAAGAACTCAAGAATGAACCAACAAGAAGCAAATGCAGAAAATGGCAGAAATCTGTCAAAACAGACCAGTAGGTAAAGACGAATTTTTTTGAAGACCTTCTGTTGCATAAATCAAAAAGTGTTAAACTAACGAAAGTTAGATAAGAACCTGGGGCAGAAGAATAAAAAATTACAGCTCAATCCGACGTACAGAGCTCTCTCAAGAAGTTTTACAGTGAAGCACAAGAATCTGTTTCGGGACAACAACTTTCCCAATCATTACTTCACTCTCATTAGAGGTTACTCTTGGCACAAAAAGCAAATAAAAAGGATAAGGAGAGGTTATTACAGAGGTAATAACTTCCAAGACTCATCTAAAACTCTTGGGTTATCTCCCAACAAGTACTTTTTTTAACGCCTTTAAGTTAGGCATAAGAAGCAAAGAAAGAATCAAGTGTTCTCAAATGAAGAAGCATTAAAACCAACTTTCTTGCCCTTACCTCTCTTATTTTTATTCCTAACCTTTGGGAAAATATGATTGTTTGGTGGAGAAGAAAGGTGCATGGTCCCCTTTCCTACATCTATTATTGCTCCAAAAAGTTCCAATAGGGACCTTCCAAGTGTAATTTGTCCTTTTCCTGAACATTCAATAACAAGATAATCAATAGAAATCGTTTTCCCAAGGATCTTTGTAGACACTCCTTCAGCTATTCCAAGAGGTAAAATGGTAGTATTATTAGTAAGAGATATTTCTTTTCCTCCCTCAATGAGCCCCAAAGTATTTAGAGATTCATAAATATCTTTGGGCATAAGGCAAGATTCAGACATGATATCACAGCGAGCTTGAAAAGTATCAGCGTTTATCTCAATCTTTACTATAGGGAACCACTTTGATGATTCAGAGTTTATTGGAACATAATCATGATACTCCTTAAGCGTATTATAGCACCCTTCTAATCTAGTAGTGCTAGCCTCAAGAGTATCCAACCTAGCAAATATTTTTGCGAAGGAAATATTAGTTTGGCTAGGCATGTTGTAAGTGAGGATCAATTCATCCACATTACATTGGAGGAAATATCCTCCCACAATAGCATCTAGGGCATATCTATAGCAAAGAGAAATCCCAAGGTAAAAACTGCTAAGGAACAAGCTTTGAGTCATTTTAGGCTCAGTTTTTTCATGTAGATCAGAGATTCTAGACCAAGCTTCCTTAAAACTTTCCTCAATTCCTTGTTTAAAAGTGAAAATCATTTCCTCGGGTGACATAATGATAGGAGCAAGGCTAGACATAATGAGATAGGAACTCATTTTTTTGTATTTTTGAAATAAGAAAGCAAACAAGTAAAACTAATTTTTTTTGGATTTTTGAAGAATAAAACAAGCAAACAAAGCAAAAAGAAAACTAAGCAAAACAAAAACAACAAAGTAAAGAGATTGGTTATGAGGGACTCCCCTTGTGAAGATGTCCTTGACTCCCCGGCAACGGCGCCATAAAAAGTCTTGATGCGCTCGACTTTCGACGTAGAGCTCGTTGGGAACCCCAAGAGGAATGTACAATGAATATAGCAGCAAGTTTTCCCTCAGTTATGAAACCAAGGTTTAATCGAACCAGTAGGAGCAAGGAAACACCCCAAAGGTGTTACTAGCTGAGCTTTGGCAGGGCGCACTACCGGTGCTAGTAGCAACGTGGAGACCTGCACAACACAACCACATAACTTTGTCCCCAACTTGCGATGATGTTGTCAATTTCACCGTGTTTTGCGGAAAACAAAGGATTAAACGTATCGAATGGAAAGAAGTAAAAGTTTGCACAAAGTAAACACAAAGCAGTAAACAGTTTATAGATTGTATGTAAAGAAAAGGACCGGGATCCATAGTTCACTAGAGGTGGCTCTCCTTAAGATAGGTAACATGCTGGGTGAACAAATTACAGCAGGGAAATTGACAAACACCGAGAAAGCAATACATGCATATACTAATCATCTTGACTCCTTTGAGACTTGATTGGGCATTACAACATAATACATAGACCGCCATCCAATTGCATCTATGACTAATAATCTACCTTCAGGTTATCATCCGAACCCCCTCTAGTATTAAGTTGCAAGCAACAGATTATTGCTTTACGAACTGCGTGTAAAGTAAACAATACGATTGTTATATGAACAAAGGATTGTTGTTTTCTCCCTAGTAGAAGCAGCACATCTAGTACCTTAGAGATTTCTGTCACTTCCCCAGATTACCAGAGGCATGAACCCACTATCAAGCATAAATACTAACTCTTGGAGTTTCTAGCATCTACTTGGCCAAGATAGCTACTAACAACGGAAAGCATGCAAGATCTCAAATAACAAAGACATGATAGAATCAATAATCAATCTGAAATAGCATCTCAATATCCATTGGATCCCCACAAACACAACATATATGAATTACAAATAGATGATCTTGATCATGAACGGAGCTCACAAGATCTAAACATGAAAGCACAAAGGAGGAGAAACCAGCCATCTAGCTACTACATGGATCAGTAGTCCAAGGATGAAGTACTCACGCATCACACCGGAGGCTTGCATGGTGATGAAGAAGGCCTCCAGGGTGAATTCCCCTCTCCGGCAGGGTGCCGGGAAGAGCTTCAGATCTCTCCCGATCTAGGGATGGAGATGACGGCGGCTACAGACTCTTTCGTGGATTTTTGATTGGGTACTTAGGGTTTTCGTCCCGAGGGCAACTTATAGGCGGAAGGAGAGGCCGAGGGGGTGCCGGGAGCCACCACACCACCCCCTGGAATGGGCCAGGCCTGGCCGCGCGGCCAGGTGGTGTGGACGGCCCCTGGCCCCTCTCTGTCTCGTATTCTCGCACTTTATCCCTTCTGGAAAAATAGGCACTTTGGCTTTTGTCCCGTCCAATTCCGAGTATATTCATTTTCTGACTTTCCTGGAACCAAAAACAGTAGAAAACAGGCAGCTGGCACTGTGGCTCTTGTTAATAGGTTAGTCCAAGAAATCATATGAAAAGTACTCCAAAGTTGGAACAAAACACAGGAAAGTGGATAAAACCAAGCATGGAACATCAAAAATTATAGATACATTTGCAATGTATCACTGATTTGCTCCCACTCAAATCTAGGTCCTCTCGATAATCTTGGACATTCCAAAATTCTTTGATCACCATCAAATTGAGAATTCCACTAACGAGATTTCAATGACCATTAATTTCTCGTACTTAGGTCCATCATGCTTCTTTGTAATTCGTAGGTATGTCTTGTTCAAAACATGACAAGTGAATCAACAATATAATTCCACAAACTTGTAGAATATATATAGTTTAATCCTACTTACTTTAGTAAAAGTATTCCTTGAAACTTTATGATCATTATCATTAGTTTCTCCTCTATTTGCAGAGTTTGGATTCACGAAACAAATTCCGCTGCGCCACTCAACAATTTGAAGGTAAGGTCAAATACCTTGTTTTGATCTTTTACTTTCTTCCACCTGTATCTTCATCAAGACACGTTGACTTAGGACAACATCAAGTTTGCCCCTTTGTGGAAGATACATTCATAGCTTCCTAAGAATGCTCTACAAAGACTTGTTTATTTGCCACGACTTCGACTTGTCGAAATCTCCAGAAACTTGAACTTGCCATAACACTTACGGTGTTGTTTCCACGAATCTTTTGGATCTTCCTTTGTATTTCAAATGAGTGTTTGTTTATTTCGATCTTTAACTCTAAACGACAACTATAATCCTAATAAGAGATAATATTATACCATATGTATCTAATACATATTGATTATGATGTTTAGACATTTCAACATAGTTTGAATTCGTCCAATTATCATAATTTGTGAAACATCTTTCACAAGTTCCTTTTATGCTAAACTTAACTTGAATACTTTAGTCATGTCGATCAAATCGAAGAGACTTGTTAATTCAGTTAATTTAATATCCCATTTCGTTATGAACTCATTTGAACAATTCAAATCATTTCAAACTTCATGTTTCATTAAGTAAATACACTTATTCACTTAAGTCCATAATAAATGATTTCCACTACTTGTTGAAAATGTGATACATCATTATGTATAAGATTCAACATTTCTTCGCATATCACCATTTTACCAGAATGCGGAGTTTTAGTCATTCTGCCCAAGAGGCATGGTTTTCCAAAGTCTCTAGATTAAGCATCTAGGACCCCGATCTTTCATAAAGAACCTACAATAACCAAAATGACTTAAACTATAGTGTCACTTCATTATTAAACTTTGGATATCTTTTAGCATTCTAATTCTTTATAAATGTTTAAACTATTATCACTAACATAGTGATGAGAATAACTTATTTGTAATCGTGATGTGACCATAAGGTATTATTCATAAGAATACTACAAACTGGTTTGTAACTTGTTCATATGAATAATTGTCTCGCCAAAAGCAAGACACACATACAAGGATTACAAATTATATTCAAGTCCACTAATCCAAATGATAAACTTTGAGGAAAGAGGTGATGTCGGCCATCAACTGATTTGCTTGCCGTCATCAAGCCATGTTGCCTCAAAACCAGCAATTCTCAAGCAAATCATCCTGTTTTCACAAAACGGGATAAGTATCAAATACTTTGCAAAATGCAACGAGTTTTGCAAGAACCACATTTATAATTTTGTATATCTAACATATACCTTTTTCATCCATGACCTCCTTTTTGCAATCAAGCCCTTCTAAGAGTTCTTAACTCTGATGCAAGATCGCTAAGTGTTTTTCCAAACATTCTCTTTTCATCCATGATGGAGGAAAACCCATCCAACGGCTCATACTCTATGTGCCTTATTCTGTATAATACAAAATGTAGCCCAACTCTCCATCGAATGGAGAATGGATTGTTGGATGATTATGGAGAAAACACAAACATTCTGGAGTCATCGAATTATCTCCTAATGGTTATTATATCAAGAAGAGAAGATCACCTTTTACGAGGATATCCCTCAGGCGTGGGTATTAATCTATGAAGTTTGACCCTTTTGCTAAGTTCCATATTAAGAAATATATTCCCATGGTCGCAAAGGACCTCAATGGGATAGGCTAAGGTCTACTAAGATATTTGCAATCAGACATCTAGACTAAGTTTATAATAAGAGATCAATTTATAATTGGTCTCCACTAAAACGGTCATCCCCTGGACGATTTTAGTGATCGCATGATCCCTATCCTCTGCACCTCCCCCGATCATCACGGCCATCAGTGCATTATAAAAGGTAGACATTCACTAATGCCAATCACATCATCCATGTGACTCATGCTCGATCTTTCGATATCTTGTGTTCCGAGGCCACGCTTCTGTGGCGTGCTAGGCTCGCCAAATCTAACTTGTGTGTATTCGCAGTGCAACATGGCTTACACCCACTGTATGCGAACGTAGATATGTCTGACACCCAGGCCTGTAACCCTGGATCGCCTCATACCGAAGAACTTTCTTGGTGGTGCACACACAAGGCGTACACGGAACATTGGAATAAATAGGGATTATCTTATTTGCTACCGTTGAGTATCTAAATACTAGCACACAATAAGATGTAACAACTGGTATCAACATCATATGTATAATGTGATATGATATGGTCTTTCTTGTGCCTTGATCTCCATCGAGTGCTTCGGCATGATCTCCATCTTGCCCTTGGTTTGACGCCAAGTCCACGACGCCTCCACCAGGTCGTCCATCGGAACGATGACTATTACTATACTACTTAGTAACAGAAAAGTAAACTACTTTACCTTTGTAACAATCAATGCCATATCATAATCACATGCCCCCTGCAAAATAAAGTTAGACGCCTCTAGTTTATCTATTGCAAGTTTTACGTGGTTGTTAGGGCTTTCGCACTAGAGCCGTTTCTAAACTACGAACTTTCCAACCACAACATGGATTCGATAGTTGTCTCTACTACACCCCTTTCGGGGCCCTCCGTTGTAAATGCTATATCAACTATCGAATGAGAGACAGACACCCGCTAGCCACTTATACAGTACAAGCCATATGTTGAGCGTGGAACCAGTCTCGTGTATGAATACGCGTAAGGTCGGTCCGGGCCGCTTCATCAAACAATACCGCGATATAAACAAGTACACGTTAGAGGGTAACAACTAAGGGATTAATGCTCGCACAAAACTTGTGCGTACTAGCCGTACAACACTCCTACGCATAGATCGGCTCTAATACCACTATTGGGGATTGGTGCGGAAAACAAAAAAATTCCTAAGTTGAACCCCAGAAACTGCCTAGGATCTATCTATGTAGTAATGCGGTAATGGCCGGAGCGTATAGAAAACATACCCTTGCAGTCTGTACGCGGTTAACGTTCCGCGGGGAACATGGTTGATGTAGTCGTACTCGAAGCCGACCTCAAGGTCGCGAAGCTCCTCGCAGGTCACCCCTTGCTCCTTCTTGATCTTCATCATCTTCATCATGCAACAACTCCGGCTAACGACATTCTAGCGCCCCAAGTGTTGCTCCTCGTGTCTTCGTACACATCCGGTGCACGATGAGACCTCCGACTCCCCGATCCCGTCGGGAGTGCGGAAGTTGATATCCGGTGATGAATCCCTGCAGCGCAACGGCGTACTGCAGGAGTGCCTCGATCGCACAGCCCAGACTTGGGGCCATGGTCACGAGGCATGGAGAGAGAGAAGGAGGAAGTCAACCAAAGGACTTCTCCAATTGATGGTACGTTCAATCCCACCCATGGGCACCCCTTTATATAGGGGAGGGGGTGTGCCCTCCCCTTTGGGTTTCCCATGTGGGACTATTCAAGGGAGAGGGGGGAGGTGCATGGGCCTTAATGGTCTAGCCGGCCTGGGGTGGGCCCCACCCCGCGCACAGCCCTAGGCTAGCCAGGCGGGCCCCCTCAAGGCGCCTGGGCCTTGGCCCTTTGGCCCTTGGCCCTTCCCTCCTCCGGTTTTCCCTCATGGGCCCTATTTCCCTAGGAAGTTTGGCCCATTAGTGGAATAACCTTTCAAATTAGATTTTAATATTATATTTAATATTAATTACATTAATTAATATGTAAATACATATTACAAAATCAATCTTGACCCGAAACACCTTTCGGTTCCCTTTCGATTTCCTCCGAACGACTTCGGATCTTTCCTGGAATGATTCCGGTCCTTTATTCTTCCTCCGAACAACTTCGGATCTCTCTACAGAACGATTCCGGCTTTCTATTTCTCTACTGTGATTCCATCTTACGAATGATCGCTCTCATCGTACCCTTAAGTTTATCCTCTCACGGCTCGAGAATTCTCTAGACATGATCTGTATCAATAATCAACAGAGGGACCAGGGATATCCATGTGACCCCTATGCATTCCTGATGACAATGTCGTTTGAACCGTCTAAATGTAGCATCCTCTTCCTTTTGTTTCTCGATACAACTTGTCCGAGATCCGATCATTGGTATCCCATACCTTGTTCAATCTCGTTCACAACAAGTTATGTTTTCTTGTTACCGTGATATTACATCCTCGTGACCTAGTCACATGTTGCAACATTTATAGATGTAATCTCACCAAGTCGGCCGTATGTATCTTTACCCATCATGTGGGTGAACAAATCCCGGTCTTGCATTCACATGTCACCTACTGTTCCTTCGGAATACACAACATACAACTTTATGGCCACCGCGTTACCAGATGACGGTTGATGCAGTCTAAGCAGCCTAGGGAAACAGTGAGTAATATGAGCTCACGGTCTAAGGAGAAGGAGTCTAGGTATAGCTGTTGCAACAATGAACTATATGACTTGATCGTGTTGCAATCCTTCGAGGAATATCCAACCACATCATTCTCCAATGATATGATCTCGTTGTCAGTCGGCATAAATTCCCATGATCTTGAAACCCAAATCATCTTCGTGACCAACGAACTAGTATGAATAGAGGCTACTATGGACTTTGTTGTTTCATATCACACCTGTACCAATGTTTCTACTTGGCACAGTTCTAGCACAATATGAAACTATTATAAACTAATTGAGATATGACAATAAAAACCTATTTATTATTCGCTTCTAGGGCATATCTCCTTCACTAGTACCTTAGAGATTTCTTTCACTTCCCCAGATTACCAGAGGCATGAACCCACTATCGATCATAAATACTAACTCTTGGAGTTGCTAGCATCTACTTGGCCAAGATAGCTACTAACAACGGAAAGCATGCAAGATCACAAATAACAAAGACATGATAGAATCAATAATCAATCTGAAATAGCATCTCAATATCTATCGGATCCCCGCAAACACAACATGTAGAATTACAAATAGATGATCTTGATCATGAACAGAGCTCACAAGATCTAGACATGAAAGCACAAAGGAGGAGAACCAGCCATCTAGCTACTACATGGATCCGTAGTCCAAGGATGAAGTACTCACGCATCACACCGGAGGCTTGCATGGTGATGAAGAAGGCCTCCGGGGTGAATTCCCCTCTCCGGCAGGGTGCCGGGAAGAGCTTCAGATCCCTCCCGATTTAGGGATGGAGATGACGATGGCTACAGACTCTTTCGTGGATTTTTGATGGGGTACTTAGGGTTTTCATCCTGAGGGAAATATATACGCGGAAGGAGAGGCCGAGGGGGTGTTGGGGTCGGCCAGACCACCCCCTGGCGCGGGCCAGGCCTGGCTGCGTGGCCAGGTGGTGTGGACGGCCCCCAACCCTTCTCCATCTCGTATTCTGGCATCTGATGACTTCCAGAAAAATAGGCACTTTGGCTTTTGTCTCGTCCAATTCCGAGAATATTCATTTTCTGACTTTCCTGGAACCCAAAACAGCAGAAAACAGGCAGCTGGCACTGTGGCTCTTGGTAATAGGTTAGTCCAAGAAATCATATGAAAAGTACTCCAAAGTGTGGACAAAACACAAGAAAGTGGATAAAACCAAGCATGGAACATCAAAAATTATAGATACATTTGCAATGTATCAACATCCCCAAGCTTAACTCCTGCTCGTCCTCGAGTAGGTAAGTGATAAAAAGAAAGAATAATTTTTGAGGTGACATGCACCATCAAAGACTTGATCAAAGTATTTGTAAAACATTCAAAGCTGGGATCATAGTACTTCAATCATAACATGAAAGACAAAGATCTAGCAATAAGGCAAAGAAACTATGATGCAACATGAAAAGGCACAAACAAAAGATTCATGAATAACAATGCTTTGCAAGACGTTTGTTTGTTTCACATAAAGAAAACATAGCATAATAGTATTCAGCTTGTCCCTCCTAGAGTAGCAAATATAAATGCATAGGACACCTTCAAAGTTCATAAGAGTGACTAGATATAAATAGTTTAAAACAAGCAATATCAAGGTATGCATCAATCAACTAGTCTTGGGACAATGCACATAGAACTAAGAATGGCCACTATGCTCTCAAAGTAGGTGCATAAAGGTAGAAGGTGGAGGCTCAATATAATGGTGGAAGAAAGGCTTTCATAGAAGGAAGCAGAGATTCAAGTTTCATCAAGAGCTTCCAAAAATTATGGTACTTATTAGCTTTCAGCTCTCATTGCCCCTATCATAAGCATCTTGAAGTGATTAAGGTTAAATTGAACAAACTATGGTGTACATGCTTGACGAAGTATAAGTTAGAAATCTCATGTCCCTTCGATACGAGGGCCGCTCCTCATGCTACTCAAGTTTAGTCACCGGTAAGTTCTTGTCATCGTAAGTACATGTGTATCATAAGAACCGCCAACGGGGTACCCCTTGCCCGATGATACGGAAGAATCCCCATATCAAAATGACAAGGCAAGCAGACAACGAGCATCTCAGCAATCTTCTTATTTACCATGGGAATATGGTGTTTTTTTCTCTCTTTCCTCTTTTCATATCTCTTTTTTTTCTCTTTTTTCTCAATATAGGACTCTTTTTTTATAAGAAGAATGCTTCATAGACAGCTCATTATGGTTACGCTGCAGGTTTCCACCATGTCAACATGGATTAGACCAGCGGCCCAGGTGTTTCTCTAACACATATACATAACTCCAAGGACTTGCAAGCTCGCCTTTCATTTCACACCGACGATATCCATATACAAAAGAGCATGATATCAACTAGGTACAAGTACCAAGTGCAATGTTGAAAGCGTTCCCCATGATAGCATAGTTCTGATAATTCCCAACAAATAAGTGCAAGCATACACAACATAGATGACACAATGGTTCAAGTTTATTAAGGGCAAGAAAAGTAAAGTGTGCCATCAAGTTCGTGAGAGCTTTAATCACTAGTTTTCTCATAACAAGTTTAATTCGGAAGGTAAACAAAAGCATGAATATACTTGGAATAGCATAAGCTAGTAGGTAGGTATGGTGGACTCTTTGGAATAACTTGGTTTAGGGAGTTGGATGCATGAGTGTAACTCATACTTGGTTGTGGAGGCTAGCAAAAGACTGGGAGCGACAAACTAAGAGAGCAATAATGGCCATAATCATGCAGAGCGACAAAACATCATTGATCAAAGCATAAATTGATACTACAAGTTGAAAACTAAAGGATCATAAAGGCTATGGTGACTTGAGATAGTCATAACATGGTGTGAGCATGTGCCAAGTCAACCCAAATAAAGCATCAAAGAAGAATACCACTATACTATGCTTTAATATGCTAAAACAACACATGATTCATCCAAGGCACATTAAGCAATCTCAATTGTTTATAACAAGTCATGCTACAGAAAAGAATACTAAGCATAAAGCCAAAACAATATCAAGCATGGCATGACAGAGCATAGGCCACAGTAAAAAACGAGCTCTTTTTACCACATAAGCATTAACTTTTGTACTCTTTTCCAAACCAAACCAAACTATTTGAAAACCAATGTATGAAAGAGGGGGTCCAACCAATTGATTCAGCAAACTAAGAAAACAAAGCAAACGAAAAACCAAAACGAAAGTGAAAAAGAAGACGCTCCAAGAACAACACAACTGTGCGTGAAACAATAAAAATGAAGCGTTTGGAAGAAACCTAGGATTTTTATTGATGAAGAAGGGGATGCCTTGGGCATCCCCAAGCTTTGATGCTTGTACTTCTTGGATATTTCTTGGGGTGACACGCGTGGAATCCCCAAGCTTGAGCTTTAGTCCATCCTTCATCTCATTACTCATTCCTTCCATATACCTGAAAATTTTCCTTCATACAAAACTTCACACAATCTTTATTAGTAACATTAGTGCACTTAAGATAAATAAGTCTTAAGGTTCAGTTCCAACACCAAATAAACTTCCATTATAACACTAGATACTGTAGCACTTCCCTCAAAAATCTCAATTCCTCAAAAGTACTCACAAAGGAACCAACAAGAAGCAAATGCAGAAAATGGCAGAAATCTGTCAAAACAGACCAGCAGGTAAAGACGAATTTTTTTGAAGACCTTCTGTTGCTCAAATCAGAAAGTGTTGAACTAACGAAAGTTAGATAACAACCTGGGTCAGAAGAAAAAAAATTCACCCCTCAAAAAGATGTTCAGAAATTTTACACGAATTTTTACGGTGAAACACACAAATCTGTTTCGGGACAGCAACTTTCCCAATCATTACTTCTCTCTTATTAGAGGTTACTCTTGTCACACAAAATAAAATAAAAAGGATAAGGAGCGGTTATTACTGAGGTAATAACTTCCAAGACTCATCTAAAACTATTGGGTTATCTCCCAATAAATACTTTTCTTTAACGCCTTTAAGTTAGGCATAAGAAGCAAGAAAAAGAATCAAGTGTTCTCAAATGAAGAAGCATTAAGACCAAATTTCTTGCCCTTACCTCTCTTACTTTAATTCTTAACCTTGGGGAAAATATGATTGTTTGGTGGAGAAGAAAGGTGCATGGTCTCCTTTCCCACATCTATTATTTCTCCAAAGAGTTCTAATAGGGACCTTCCAAGTGTAATTTGTCCTTTTACTACACATTCAATAACGAGATAATCAGTAGAAATCATTTTCCCAAGGATCTTTGTAAACACCCCCTTCAGCTATTCCAATAGATAATATGGTAGCATTATTAGCAAGAGATATTTCTTTTCCTCCTTCAGTAAGCCCCCAAAGATTCAAAGATTCATAAATGTCTTTGGGCATAAGACAAAATTTAGACATGATATCACAGCGAGCTTGAAAGGGTTCAGTGTTTATCTCAATCTTTACTGTGGGGAGCCACTTTGATGGTTCAGAATTTATTGGAACATAATTATGATGCTCCCTAAGCGTACTATAGCAATCTTTTAAGCTAGTAGTGCTAGTCTCAAGAGTGTTCAATCTAGCAAATATTCTTACGGAAGAAATATCAGTTTGGCTAGGCAAGTTGTAAGTAAGGATCAATTTCTTTATAGCATTAATAGCATCGTCCTCATTACATTGGAGGAAATCTTGTCCCACAACAGCATCTAAAGCATATCTATAGGAAAGAGCAATCCCAAGGTAAAAACTGCTAAGGAACAAGCTTTGAGTCATTTTAGGCTCAGTTTTTTCATGTAGATCAAAGATTCTAGACCAAGCTTCCTTAAAGCTTTCCTCAATTCCTTGTTTAAAAGTGAAAATCATTTCCTCGGGTGACATAGTGATTGGAGCAAGGCTAGACATAGTGGCAACTTGAGAAAGGAACTAATTTGTTTGTGTTTTCAAATAAGAAAGCAAACTAGTAAAACTAATTTTTTTGTGTTTTTGATAAAGAAACAAGCAAACAAAGCAAAAAAGAAACTAAGCAAAACAAAAATAGCAAAGTAAAGAGATTGGTTATGAGGGACTCCCCTTGGGAAGATGTCCTTGACTCCCTAGAAACGGCGCCAGAAGATATGCTTGATGGCCCAAAATATATGGAGCTCGTTGGGGAACCCCAAGAGGAAGGTGTGGCATCCCGCTAAAACCACTACTAGAAAATCGCTGTGTTTTTGTGCATTGCATCATCCTGACCGCATGCTCATGTCATCATGCCACATTGCATTTGAGCATCGTCATCATGCATGGTTTGTTTAAAAACTATTTTTGAAAAGTTTGGTTTTGTTTTCTAAACGCCCCTCTTTATTTCAAATCAAAACTCCGGTCTTTTCCGGGTCTTTTATTTGTCTAAAATCTATTTACAAAAGTCTATTTTAAATTAAAATAAAAGTTTACATTATTTTTGGGAGGCAACCTGCCAGGCCCGAAAGCCCGCCCGGCCACCTCCAAACCCTAATCTAAGCTGACCCGACCCAGCCCCTAAGCCAACCCTGCCTCACACCACGTCTCAGTGGACACGCACCTAAACCGCCCAGCGACACGCTCCCGCCTGGCCCCACCCCGTCGCATGCCGCCAAACCGCGTCGCACACAAGCGCACACAAGCCGCGCGCAGCACGCACCCCGGCCCCACCCCACATCGCGTCCCGCGCCTGCCCGTTTCTCCACCGACAACCGCCCGCAGTCCCTCTCTCGTTCGTGTCCATACGCACGCGCTTGGCCCCACCACCCCCTGTCTCGACATGCGAGCCGAGCACCGAAATCCCCACGAACCCCGTGGGATCCCCTCCCTCGAGCAGATCCGCCGCCGCCAGGTACGAGCCAGCCACTAGCCACCCCTGCAGCGTGATCTCGGCCACCTCGCCATGCCCGCTGCGCATGTCTTCCCTGCTGCAGAGCCACGACCACCACCCTCCTCGCTGCTGACGCCTCCCTCCGCAGGCCGCCACCGGACCCCGGGCGACCAGCGACCTCCTTCCTCCCCTTCGTGCGTCGTTGGCCTCTCCGCCCCGGGCACGTCTCCGTCCACCACCGGAGCCCAACCCCTCGCAAGCTCTATCGCCGCCGCGCCCTGTGCGCACTCCGCCGTCCTCGGCCTCAAGCCCTTGCCATTGCGTCCTCCATCCTCTATGTCGTGGCCTCCGTCCCCGCCGTCCCTGATGTGGCACCACCGCTAGGGCCGACCCTCTCCAAGCTCCGCCCGCAGGCTGCCAACCGCCACCGCCGCCTTCGACCTCCTCGCCTCGGCCACCATGCCCGCGTCGCCGGGTACTGCCTCCGAGCCACCCTGCCGCCGCTGCTTCCCCTTGCTGCCCACCTCGTCTGCCCCGACCCGACCCGACCCGGAGAAGCCGTGTGGACCTCTCTGTGCTCTGGCCGCAGTCGCGTGCCCCCCTGTTTCCTGCAGATGTGCATGCGTGTGTGCATGTAAAGCTTGAAGGACACCTGTAGCCGCGCGTGTCTGCCTCTGTTTGGCCCTGTTTTCCTGATCCGTTCGAAAAGATGCTCGAGACCCTCCCGATGAACAAGATCGACAAGTGACAAGACCTCCAGCATCGTCTGTGACGTCGCTGAAGCGCTGCTACCGGAGGACCACCGACGAGAACTGTTACAATGCCAAGATCTCCCGAAGATCGAACCCTCGACACGTCAAACTCGCCTTCCCGGACGCCATGACCTTCTTCATGGACCCGATGAACCGAAGCTCTTCCTTTCGGACCCGAAGACCGAACCCGGTGCCTTCTCCCTCTCGGATCCAAGGACCGATCCCTGTCGAACCCTGTCGAACCCCGAAGACCCGATCCTGGATCTAAAGACCGAACCCGATCCCTCGAGACCCCAAGATCTTCGGACCTTGATGTGTGACCCCTATCCGAGACCCTTATTTTTATAATATTGACATATAATTGTTGCATATTAAATTGTTCACGCTCGCATCTCATCATGGGGTTTGGGGGTACTTTGCTGATTCACCTCATAATTAAATATGGAGACTATATGCGGGATATTTTTGTCTCATATCGCCTCCATTTAAATTTGCATAGAGACCGATGACATGCTTTGCATTGATAAATCAACATTTAAATTGCGGGGTAGCTAAATAACATGAACCCTCTAATTAATTATCGGGACCCCGGTTTCGCTTAATATTGCCTAATTGCTTTGCACCATTGCCATGTCATGCATCATATCATAATCATGCCGGATCTTTTGCCGTAGTATTAAATATTGCATCCGGTGTTTCTTCTAGTGTTTGCTTCTTCGCGGATTAGGCCGATGAGTTGAAGCGAGTATCGACAAGTTCTTCGGATAATGTATCTTCAGCAGTGTTTCCCAAGCGAGCATTCTCACCCTTTCTACCTATTTTGCATTTATAGTCTTTATTTCCTCCTGTTGATCTATTGCTATCTGTGTCGCGATGCTTTAGTGTTCCGTACCAGTTATATTCCGTGCAGCCTTTTATATTGCCTTGGACACATCCTATTGCCTGTTGTTTGATAGATAGTCTTGTGAGTCGTAGTTGCTTGCTTATGTGTTGCTTCGCGTCGTTGTCGTTTCACCGTTGACGGCAAGTTGACACATGATAAATGGTGGAGATGCTTTATGGTGGAGAGGATCATGACTTTAAATACAACCATTAAATTGCTGTGATAACTAATGAAAGAGGCACCGGTGGGCAATATATGCTATTTGGTTTTTCATGTCCACTTGTGTCCCGTAGGCCCCGAGTACTTGATACCTGTTCCTTGACTATTCGCACTATCCACATCCGGGAGACCCTATGGAATCCCCCTGAGCCAGAGCTTGATTCATTTCTATTTCTTGGGGCCACAAACTAGTTTGGGGTTTTATTTACTATCATGTATTTATACCATGTTACTGTTTTATTAAGATTGTGCGTGGAGCACCTGTACTGTTTTGGATGCGGAGTGTTTTCGCGGTATCGACAAGCCCAGTCACATTTTTCGGGTTCCTAGTCGTTTACAGCCATTGACGCAAACCTTGGGTCCGTCTCGGAGCCGGTCAACTTCGTTGCGGGTAGCTTAATGGGGTGGCCCCCTGGAATATTTATGAATCCTGTGATTTCTTTGTCGTGAAAGCCTCGTTGGGTTTTGATTTGGTTTTTCCGAGGTTGATCGAGTGTGTGTTGCTATTTGTGCACCCCTGGAGAGTAAATCTTTCTGAAAGCCGTGTCCGCGGTTATGGACGACTTGGAGCATAGTATCTCGATCATAGACAAGCATAACTAAAGTAGTGTTATAAATTTGACTTAATATGTGACTTGTAATTCAGCTTCACTACAATGGAATGGATAATAAAAATGCCAATAACTGGTGGATCTGTGGTGATCTGTGTCATGTTAAACCTGCCTAGTAAGTATCGCAACTCCAATGGAATGAGATAAAAGTGCCAACAACTGCTGGGTTTTGGGATTCCTCAGGACAATTATATCTGACTAGTAAATGTTCCAACTACAACAGAATGTTAACTAAAACTGCCCACTACTTATGCTATCAGGATGACTCATGCTATTTATATATGACTAGTAAGTGCTTCAACTATAATGGAATGGATAAAACTGCCAACTGTGTGAGTTCCTCGGTTTGACTTCCTCGTTTGGTCTCGAGGGGGAATACCAGGATGGGTATGTTTGGTGTTACTATCAGGTTGGATCCGGATAGGTCTTTCTTATCCCTCTCTAATAGCCGCCAGTTTTACTGAGTCTCTACAGGTTGTGTAGTGCTGATGCGCTGCCGCTTCAGTCCACCATACCTATGTAGGCGAGTGCCGCCGAATTCTAGCCTCGCCGTGTACTGGCCTTAGTACTGACGCTCCTCTTTTTCCCTTCACCCTTTGTCGGCACCCCTTTTGTTTTAGCAGGTTTGAGATCGACGTCGTTAGTAGGGTTACCCTTCCGGCTTGGCCTGGGCAGGGTTATGGACGCCATAGGTTATTCTTCAGGGCTCTTAGCCCCATTTGCATCTTGTCCGTACTCGGACGCTGTAACGTTTTCAAGGTGATTTGGATCTTTGTATTGTATATCTGTATTCTTGACTCGCTGAGTCGCTGTTGTATATATGTATGTTCTGTGGGTCCCATCGAGGACTGTTGTGTAATGGTATTACTTCGTTTTCCACCCGCACGAAAGTGCCTAGTGGGCGTCCTTGAATCGTTTCTATGCGGGTTTGGCGGAAAGGGCTAAAACTTGCATAGGGCCGATTCGAGGGTGTTACAGAGTGGTATCAGAGCTCAGCAGTTACGATACCCGGTCCTTTTCTTTACATACAATCTATAAACTGTTTACTGCTTTGTGTTTACTTTCTGCAAAACTTTACTTCCTTCCATTCGATACGTTTAATCCTTTGTTTTCCGCAAAACACGGTGAGATTGACAACATCATCGCAAGTTGGGGACAAAGTTCTGTGGTTTTGTTGTGCAGGTGTCCACGTTGCTACTAGCACCGGTAGTGCGCCCTGCCAAAGCTCAGCTAGTAACACCATTGAGGTGTTTCCTTGCTCCTACTGGTTTGATTAAACCTTGGTTTCATAACTGAGGGAAACTTGCTGCTGTGCTCATCATACCTTCCTCTTCGGGTTCCCAACGAGCTCTACATCAATACCGCCATCAAGCATTTTTCTGGGCGCCGTTCATTGAGCCATCAAGGATTTTCTGGCGCCGTTGCCGGGGAGTCAAGGACATCTTCACAAGGGAGTCCCTCATAACCAATCTCTTTACTTTGTTGTTTTTGTTTTGCTTTGTTTCCTTGTTTTGTTATTCAAAAACACACAAAAATTAGTTTTACTAGTTTGCTTTCTTTATTTGAAAACACAAAAAATTAGTTCCTATCTTGAGTTGCCACTATGTCTAGCCTTGCTCTAGTCACTATGTCACCCGAGGAAATGATTTTCACTTTTAAACAAGGAATTGAGGAAAGTTTTAAAGAAGCTTGGTCTAGAATCTCTGATCTACATGAAAAAACCGAGCCTAAAATGACTCAAAGCTTGTTCCTTAGCAGTTTTTACCTTGGAATTTCTCTTTGCTATAGATATGCTTTAGATGTTGTTGTGGGAGGAGATTTCCTCCAATGTAATGAGGATGATGCTATTAATGCTATAAAAAATTGATCCTCACTTACAACATGCCTAGCCAAACTAATATTTCTTTCGCAAAAATATTTGCTAGGTTGGACACTCTTGAGACTAGCACTACTAGCTTAAAAAGTTGCTATAATACGCTTAGGGAGCATCACAATTATGGTCCAATAAACTCTGAACCATCAAAGTGGTTCCCTACAGTAAAGATTGAGATGAACACTGAAACATTTCAAGCTCGCTGTGATATCATCCCTGAATTTTGTTATTGAATGTGCAGGAAAAGGACAAATTACACTTGGAAGGTCCCTATTAGAACTCCTTGGATAAATAATAGATGTGGGAAAGGAGACCATGCACCTTTCTTCTCCACCGAACAATCATATTTTCCCCAAGGTTAAGAATAAAAGTAAGAGAGGTAAGGGCAAGAAATTTGGTCTTAATGCTTCTTCATTTGAGAACACTTGATTCTTTTTCTTGCTTCTTATGCCTAACTTAAAGGCGTTAAATAAAAGTATTTATTGGGAGATAACCCAAAAGTTTTAGATGAGTCTTGGAAGTTATTACCTCAGTAATAACCGCTCCTTATCCTTTTTATTTGCTTTTTGTGCCAAGAGTAACCTCTAATGAGAGTGAAGAAATGATTGGGAAAGTTGCTGTCCCGAAACAGATTTATGTGCTTCACCGTCAAAATTCGTGAGAGATCTATGTATATCGGATTGAGCTTTAAGTTTTTGTACTTCTGCCCTAGGTTGTTATCTAACTTTTGTTAGTTCAACACTTTTTGATTTGAGCAACAGAAGGTCTTCGAAAAAATTCGGCTTTACCTGCTGGTCTGTTTTGACAGATTTCTGCCATTTTCTGCATTTGCTTCTTGTTGGTTCCTTCTTGATTTCTTTTGGGGAATTGAGCTTTTTGAGGGAAGTGCTACAGTAGCGGGTGTTCTAATGGAAGTTTATTTTGTGTTAGAACTGAACCTTAAGACTTATTTATCTTAAGTGCAATAATGTTGCTAATAAAGATTGTGTGAAGTTTTATATGAAGGAAATTTTTTAGGTATATGGAAGGAATGAGTAATGAGATGAAGGATGGACTCAAGCTCAAGCTTGGGGATGCCACGCGTGTCACCCCAAGAAATATCCAAGAAGTACAGGCTTCAAAGCTTGGGGATGCCCAAGGCATCCCCCTCTTCATCAATAAAAATCCCAGGTTTCTTCCAAACGCTTCATTTTTATTGTTTCATGCACAGTTGTGTTGTTCTTGGAGCGTCTTCTTTTTCGTTTTCGTTTTGGTTTTTCGTTTGCTTGGTTTTCTTAGTTTTCTGAATAAATTGGTTGGACCCCCTCTTTCATACATTGGTTTGCAAATAGTTTGGTTTGGTTTGGAAAAGAGTAGGAAAGTTCATGCTTATGTGGTAAAAAGAACTTGTTTTTGACTGTTGGCTATGCTTCGTTATGCCATGCTTGATATTGCTTTAGCTTTATGCTTAGTATTCTTTACTGTAGCATGACTTGTTATAAACAATTGAGATTGCTTAATGTGCCATGGATGAATCATGCGTTGTTTTAGCATATTAAAGCATAGTATAGTGGTATTCTCCTTTGATGCTTTATTTGGGTTGACTTGGCATATGCTCACACCATGTTATGACTATCTCAAGTCACCATAGCCTTTATGATCCTTTAGTTTTCAACTTGTAGTATCACTTTATGCTTTGATCAATGATGTTTTGTCGCTCTGCATGATTATGGCCATTATTGCTCTCTTAGTTTGTCGCTCCCAGTCTTTTGCTAGCCTCCACCACAAAGTATGAGTTCCACTCATGCATCCAACTCCCTAAACCAATTTATTCCAAAGAGTCCACCATACCTACCTAGTAGCTTATGCTATTCCAAGTATATCCATGCTTTTGTTTACCTTCCAAATTAAACTTGTTATGAGAAAACTAGTGATTAAAGCATCCAACGAACTTGATGGCACGCTTTACTTTACTTGCCTCTAATAAACTTGAACCATTGGGTCCTTCTTTGTTGCGTATATGCTTGCGCTTTATAAGTTGAAATTAGCAAAACCATGTTTCATGGGGAACGCTTTCAACATTGCACTTGTACTTTGTACCCCGTTGATATCATGTTCTTTTGCTTACGGATCCCGGTGGTGTGAAATAAAAGTGGAACTTGTAAGAACATGGAGTTTGTATGTGTGTTAGAGAAACGCTTGGGCCGCTAGCCTAAGCCATGCCTAATCATGGTGGAAACTTGCAGCATCACCCTAATGAGCACTCTATAAAGCATCCTCAATAAAAACCTATGCAAATAGCAAATAAAAAGATCGCTGAGATGCTCATTGTCTGCTTGCCTTGTCATTTTGATTATGGGAAAGCTCCTGTATCATGTGCAAGGGGTACCCCGTTGGCGGTTCTTAATGATACACATGTACTTACAATGACAAGATCTTACTCGTGACTGAAGTTGGGTACAATGAGGATCAGTCTTTGTAAGTAAGGGGCATGAGATTTCGGTTTATAACTTGTCAAGCATATCCTCCTAGTTGTGTCACTTTAACCTTAATCACCTTAAAGATGCTTATGATAGGGGCAATGAGAGATCAAAGCTATAAGTACCATAATTTTTGGAAGCTCTTTATGAGACTTGAATCCCTACTTCCTTTTAAAAAAAAGGTCTTTCTTCCACCATTATATTGAGTCTCCATCTTCTATCTTTATGCACCTACTTTGAGAGCATAGTGGCCATTCTTAGTTCTATGTGCATTGTCCCAAGACTAGTTGATTGATGCATACTTTGATATTGCTTGTTTTAAACTATTGTATCTAGTCACTCTTATGAACTTTAAAGGTGTCCTATGCATTTATATTTGCTACTCTATTGAGGGACAAGCTGAATACTATTATGCTATGTTTTCTTTATGTGAAACAAACAAGCGTCTTGCAAAGCATTGTTATTCATGAATCTTTAGTTTGTGCCTTTTCATGTTGCATCATAGTTTCTTTGTCTTATTGCTAGAACTTTGTCGTTCATGTTATGATTGAAGTACTATGATCCCAGCTTTGAATGTTTTGCAAATACTTTGATCAAGTCTTTGATGGTGCATGTCACCTCAAAAATTATTCTTTCTTTTCATCACTTACCTACTCGAGGATGAGCAGGAGTTAAGCTTGGGGATGTTGATACATTGCAAATGTATCTATAATTTTTGATGTTCCATGCTTGGTTTTATCCACTTTCTTGTGTTTTTTCCACACTTTGGAGTACTTTTCATATGATTTCTTGGACTAACCTATTAACAAGAGCCACAATGCGAGCTGCCTATTTTCTGTTGTTTTTGGTTCCAGGAAAGTTAGAAAATGAATATTCTCGGAATTGGACGGGACAAAAGCCAAAGTGCCTATTTTTCCGGAAGTCATCAAGTGCCAGAATACGAGACGGAGAGGGGCCAGGGGCCACCACACCACCTGGTAGTGCAGCGCAGCCTGGCCCACGCCAGGGGGTGGTGAGGCCAGCCCTGGCACCCCCTCGGCCTCTCCTTTCGATTATATATTGCCCTCGGGACGGAAACCCTAAGTACCCGATCAAAAATCCACGAAAAAGTTTGTAGCCGCCGTCATCTCCATCCCTAGATCGGGAGGGATCTGAAGCTCTTCCCGGCACCCTGCCGGAGAGGGGAATTCACCCTGAAGGCCTTCTTCATCACCATGCAAGCCTCCGTTGTGATGCGTGAGTACTTCATCCTTGGACTACGGATCCATGTAGTATCTAGATGGCTGGTTCTCGTCCTTTGTGCTTTCATGTCTAGATCTTGTGAGCTCCGTTCATGATCAAGATCATCTATTTGTAATTCTGCATGTTGTGTTTGCGGGGATCTGATGGATATTGAGATGCTATTTCAGATTGATTATTGATTCTATCATGTCTTTGTTATTTGTGATCTTGCATGCTTTCCGTTGTTAGTAGCTATCTTGGCCAAGTAGATGCTAGCAACTCCAAGAGTTAGTATTTATGCTCGATAGTGGGTTCATGCCTCTGGTAATCTGGGGAAGTGACAGAAATCTCTAAGGTACTACATATGTTGTTTCTACTAGGGAGAAAACAACAATCATTTATTCATAGAACAATCGTATTGTTTACTTTACACACAGTTCGTAAAGCAATAATCTTTTGCTTGCAACTTAATACTGGAGGGGGTTCGCATGATAACCTGAAGGTGGATTATTAGTCATAGATGCAGTTGGATGGCGGTCTATGTATTATGTTGTAATGCCCAATCAAGTCTCAAAAGAGTCAAGATGATTAGTATATGCATGTATTGCTTTCTCGATGTTTGTCAATTGCCCTGCTGTAATTTGTTCACCTAGCATGTTATCCATCTAAGGAGAGCCACCTCTAGTGAACTATGGATCCCGGTCCTTTTCTTTACATACAATCTATAAACTGTTTACTACTTTGTGTTTACTTTCTACAAACCTTTACTTCCTGCCATTCAATACGTTTAATCCTTTGTTTTCCGCAAAACACGGTGAGATTGACAACCTCATCGCAAGTTGGGGACAAAGTTCTATGGTTGTGTTGTGCAGGTCTCCACGTTACTACTAGCACCGGTAGTGCGCCCTGCCAAAGCTCAGCTAGTAACACCTTTGAGGTGTTTCCTTGCTCCTACTGGTTCGATTAAACCTTGGTTTCATAACTGAGGGAAACTTGCTACTTTGCTCATCATACCTTCCTCTTGGGTTTCCCAACGAGCTCTACATCAACACCGACATCAAGCATTTTTCTGGGCGCCGTGCATTGAGCCATCACGCCCTTGTACCCTTGAAGCTGCGAGGACCTATCTATTAGTAATACAGTAATGGGAGGGGATTTTCGTGAACTTACCCTTGAAGACCAAAAAGCATTGTCAACGATCAGGAGAGCGTGGTTGATGTAGACGAGCCGAAGCCGACCGGAAGGTCGTGATGAAGTCCTTGCGCTCCTTCTGGCTCCAACAACTTGAGTGACTCAAGTGCAACACCTCGCGGGGAGTTACACACGTCTGGTGCCTGACGATGACTCCCGCTTCCCTGATCCAGCAGTAGTTGCGGAAGTAGAGCTCCCGGATCTGAATCCCGCAGCGCGACGGCGCTCCGCGGTGAAGATGTCTCTCGCTCGCGTAGTCTAGACTTGGGACCCCGGTCACGAGAGAGAGAGGGGGAGAGAGAAAATATCAATTAGAGGTCCTCCCAAAAGTGGGGAGACCTTTATTGATTATTGGTGTATTTTTCTAGGACAAATACCCCACTATATATAGGGGGAGGAGGGGGTACACCCTCCCTAAAAGTCCCGGAGTGGGACTAAAGGAGAGGAGGGGGTGGGGTGGCCGCCGGCCAGCCCCTAGTGGGCCCTGTGGGGGGCTAGGCCCAGCCGGCCAACCCCCTTGGACCCTCTCCCTCTCTCCTTTCCCTAATGGGCCCTCTCCCACCGGAAATTGGCCCATTAAGACTTTTTGTAACACCCTCAAATCGGCCCTATGCAAGTTTTAGCCCTTTCCACCAAACCCGCAAAGAAACGATTCAAGGACGCCCACCAGGCACTCTCGTGCGGGTGGAAAATGAAGTAATACCATTACACAACAGTCCTCGATGGGACCCATAGAACAGATGTATATACGACAGCGACTCAACGAGTCGAGAATACAGATATACAATACAAAGATCCAAATCACCTTGAAAACGATACAGCGTCCGAGTACGGACAAGATGCAAATTGGGCTAAGAGCCCTGAAGGATAACCAATGGCGTCCATAACCCTGCCCAGGCCAAGCCGGAAGGGTAACCCTGCTAACGACGACGATGTCAAACCTGCTAAAACAAAAGGGGTGCCGACAAAGGGCAAAGGAAAAAAGAGGAGCGTCAGTACTGAGGCCAGTACACGGCGAGGCTAGAATTCGGCGGCGCTCGCCTACATAGGTATGGTGGGCTGAAGCGGCAGCGCAGCGGCACTAAACAACCTATAGAGACTCGATACAACTGGCGGTTATCAGAGAGGGATAAGAAAGGCCTATTCGGATCCAACCTGAAGCTAACACCAAACAAACCCATCCTGATATTTCCCCCTCGAGACCAAACGAGGAAGTCGGACCAAGGAACTCACACAGTTGGCAATTTTACTCATTCCATTATAGTTGAAGCACTTACTAGTCAGATATATAGCTTGCATCATCTTGGGAGCATAAGTAGTGGGCAGTTTTAGTTAACATTCCGTTGTAGTTGGACATTTACCAGTCAGATATAATTGTCCTGAGGAATCCCAAAACCCAGCAGTTGTTGGCACTTTTATCACATTCCATTGGAGTTGTAATACTTACTAGGCAGATATATCAGAACACGATACGACCAAGGTCCACCAGTTGTTGGCATTTTTAATATCCATTCCATTATAATTGAGTTGATTACTAGTCACATATTAAATCAAATTTATAGCACTACTTTAGTTATGCTTGTCTATGATCGAGATACTGTGCTCCAAGTCGTCCATAATCGCGGACACGGCTTTCAGAAAGTTTTACCCTGCAGGGGTGCACAAATAGCAACACACACTCGATCAACCTCAGAAAAACCAACTCAAAAGCCAACGAGGCATTCACGACAAAGCGATCACAGGATTCATAAAATATTTCAGGGGGGCACCCCACTAAGCTACCCGCAACGAAGTTGGCCGGCTCCGGAACGGACCTAGGGTTTGCGATGACGGCTGTAAATGACTGGGAACCCGGAAGTGTGAATGGGCTTGTCGATACTGTGAAAACGTGGCGCGATCCAAAACAGTACAGGTGCTCCACGCACAATCTTAAATAAAGCAGTAACATGGCATAAGTACAGGATAGTAATAAAGCCCCAAACTACTTTGTGGCCCCAAGAAATAGAAATGAATCAAGCTTTGGCTCAGGGGGGGGTCCACGGCCTCCCGGATGTGGATAGTGCAAAAAATCAAGGAACATGTATCAAGTACTCGGCGTCCTACGGGAAGAACCAAATAACATCTATTTCCCACCAATGCCTCTGCATTAGTTATAGCTAGCATTTTAATAGTTGTATTTAAAGTCATGATCATCTCCACCATAAACATCTGCCAGCATTCCAACAACTGTGGTACTTGACAACACGAGATCGCACCTGAGCAAGCAACTATGACTCTCAAGGCCACCTATCTACCAAACAACAAGTAATAGGAGGTGTCCAAGGCAATATAGAGGCTGCACGGGATATAACTGGTGTACGGAAACTAAAGCATCGCGACACGGATAGCAATAGATCAACAGGAGGAAATAAAGACTATAAATGCAAAATAGGTAGAAGGGGAAGAGATGCTCGCCTAGGAAACACTGCCGAAGGTTCATATCCGGAGAACTTGTCGATACTCGCATCAACTCATCGGCCTAATCCGCGAAGAAGCAAACACTAGAAGAAACACCGGATGCAATATTTAATACGACGGCAAAAGATCCGGCATGATTATGATATGATGCATGACATGGCAAGATGCGGTGCAATTAGGCAATATTAAGCGGAACCGTGGTCCCGACAAATGATTATATGGTTTGAGTTGTTTAGAACCCCCGCAATTTAAATGTTGTATTAACAGGGTGAAACATGGCATCGGTTCGCTACACCAATTTAAATGGAGTCCGGAATAAGACAAAGATATCCCGCATAAACACTCCATATTTAATCATGCGGTGAATCGGCATAATGCCCCCATACCCACAAACATGTATGCAAGCATGAACAATTTATATGCAACAGATTTTATATATAGCATTTATAAAATATGGGCTCGGGGAAAAGGTTCACACATCTGGGTTCGAGAGATCTTGGGTTCCGGGGGTTCAGGGTCGACAGGGTTCGACGGGGATCGGATCTGGGGTTCGGATCGACGGGATCTAGTTCGGACAACGAAAGGAGAGCTTGGCGTTCCGGGAAGAAGGACTTGGCATTCTGGTGGCGATCTTGGCGGTCTTCGGATCCGGGTCTCGCGTCCAGGGAGGAGTACTTGTCGCATCCGATGGATCGGTCCTCAGGGTCGAAGAACTTGGCGCGCCAGGGTTCGGTCTTCGTATCTTGGTCGGGTCGTCGGTTTTTCCGGGGCCGAAGGACTTGGCGTTCGAGAGACGATCTTGTCACATCCGCGGTCTTCGGGTCATGTCGACGGTCTTGTCGTTTTGCGGCGGAGATCTTGGCGTCCCAGGTCTCGGCATCTTCGGGTCCGAGAGAAAGAACTTGGCGTGCCGGGGTCGATGTTCCATGAAGGAGCCCCTGGTATCCTTCTTCGGTGTCCACCTCGAGCATCTTGCAATAAGTACCAAGCAATCAACACTGCACCACATGTATCTGTCTTCCATTGGATCTTCACCATAAATATCTTCCAACTCTGATCAAAACCACACCGAACATACACAGCCTCTACACTACACGAACCAACATAGGCACCGGGTACCAACACGACACATGGCGATGCAGGCTCGGGGCTGCAGCGGTCGATGGCGGCCATGTCCAGGGGAGCTTGAGGGCGAGGAGGGGACCGTCCATGTCGGTGCTGTAGAGCGGGAGACGAGGAGGCCGACGGCCATGCGAGCTCGGGGAAAACAAGAGCGGCGGGGAGCAGAACAGAGGAGAGGAGCACGGCATGAGGGGTCGCTGCCGACGGCGTCGCGGGGTGCTGGAGGAGGCGCTGCCGCGGCGCCTGCAGAGCTCGAGGCGTCTGGCGGGATGAGGTCGCAGCGGTGAGCGAGCGTGCTCAGAAGAAGGCAGAGGCGGCGGGAAGGAGATGGCGGCGCTGGTCGGCAGGGCACCGTGGCGAGGACAGAGGTCGCCCGTAGGTTGAGGAAGAGGCAGCGGCGCAGGAGCTCGGGGTGGAGGCCGGCAGAGGGAGGCCAAGGCGGCAAGGAGGAAGCAGGGTGGCAGCCTCGCTTGTCGGCGGGTGCGGGGCGGAACCCGGGTGAGCGGAGGCACGCGCTGCAGGGGGAGAAGAAGAGGGCGGCCGGCAGGAGAGAGCATCGCGTGGAGGGAGGCGAGGGAAGGGCAGTCGCGGCGGCGGTTGCTTGTGGCCGAGGCGGAGCGTCGCGATGGGGTTTGTGGGGAGCTCGTGTACGAGGCGTGGGGGTAGGTCCAGGCGGGGGTAGGTGGCGTACGCGGGGTGGGGATCAGACCGGGTCGAGCGGGAGATGGGCACGTGGGGTGGAGGTGGGCCGGTGGGGCGTTGGGACGTGCACCCAGGTGGGGCTGGGGAATTGCGTGCGTGGGATCGGGCGGGAGGTCATGGGGTCCAGTGTGAATGGGACAGGACCAGGTCCTGGGGATGAGGCGGTCAGGGCGGGAAACAGCAGGTAGCGGGGGGGGGGGAATTTGTGGCGGCGGGGGAGGGAAAAAGAGGGAGGAGGGGGTACGTAGCTAGGGTAGGTAGGGTTAGGTTTGGTTAGTCTAGGGTTAGGGTGTTTTCTAGTTGGGCCGGGTAGTAGACTGCTGGCTCGCTGGGCTTTGGGCCTGGCAGGCTGGCGGTCTCCCCGGTAAAGCGTTTGTATTTTATTAGACTGTTATTTTATTTTTTTAACAGACTTTTTGTAAATTATTTTTAGACAACACAAAATACTCTGGAGGGCCAGGGTTTTACTTTGAATAGAGACGGGGCATATTTAGAGAATAAAACTAGGCTTTTAGAAAATAGTTTTAGACAAACACATGCACGATGATGACGATGCTCAAATGTAAGGTGGCATGATGACATGAGCATGCGGTCATGATGATGCAATGCACAAAAACACAACGATTTTCTAGTAGTGGTTTTTGCGGGATGCCACACTTTTTGACCTTTAATTGATTTTATCTTTATTAAATAATTATGAATAAATGATTAAATCAACATTTAACATTCATTCACATATTATTCAACCTCCGTGGCCATGGAACACCTTCCACCTCCTCTCCGGACATCCTGTGGACTTACCGAAACCCTTCCGGTTTTCTCCCTTGTTTTCTTCGGTGATTCTATCGATCCTATAAACACTCTCTAAGCATCATCAAGCCCTTAAGAGTGATACCCCACGGTTCAAGAACACTCTAGACATGGTCAGGACACTCCCGCACCAATGATCAACAGAGGGACCTGGATGGCCATGTGACCCCTGTGCGTTCCATAAAGATCTTTCGTCGTTTGAACCAGGACAGTCGTGTCTTATTCTCTTTGTCACTCGATTCTTGCATTGCCCGAGATCTTATCAATGACATCACCATGTCGTGTTCAATCTCGTTACTGAACAAGGCTACTTGACTCGTTCTGACAAGTGATATCCCTGTGATCAAATCACACGCTGTGCAACTATTGGATATAACTTCTCCGAGTGGGCCCTTGAGTATCTTCCCGTCACATGGACGGACAAATCCCGCTCTTGACATATATTGCCTCTACGGTTTCCTCCTAATACCTGAACACACCTTTATAACCACCGTTTTACCAGATGGCGTTTGATGCTATCTAAGCACTCTCGGGAGACAGTGATTGATATAGCCTCACAGTCTAAGGAATAGTCTACGAGGATCCATTTCTAATCATCGTAACTTGAACTTCGTGACATGATCGGGTCACGATGTTTAGGTTGGGTATTGGTTCATCATCTCATTCTCTGAATGAGATGACCTCATTTCCAACTGGCATAAATGCCACATGATCAGGAAACATGATCATCTGTTGACCAATGAACCAGTGACTCGAGTTTCACTAGGAATCCCCTGGCTGTTTGTATATCACACGTGTATTGATGTTTCCACTCAATACAGTTATAGCATGATATAAAACTTAATCATAAACTATATGAAATATGATAATAGTCCTTACTACTATTTGTCTCTAGGGCATACTTCCAACAGTCTCCCACTTGCACTAGAGTACAAATACACTAGCTGCATTTGTTCTCAATCATTGGCACCATATACCCGGCACCCTGAACATGCTTGCTCATGGAAGAGGTTGAGTCTTGGGTCTGTAGTTTATAGTCCCAAATCCTTTGCAACTTACTAATGTCACCTTGATTGACATTAATACTTTATCATCACATAATAGCATCTGTGTGAATGCATCGTTGCTATGGCAGCAGAACGAGGCCTGATTCCAGGAGCCTCTAGTGACATTAGATCAACCTCAAGGGCTTTCTCATGGGCATTGTGCCCTGGGACACATTATTCTACGTTAAAAGCGAACTAGCCCCGCCATAACTTTATACAACACTTTAGATGGTACCCTTATCTATTATTATAAATGTATTCATCGAAACACCAGTGCACTTTGTGCAACTTTCGATGTTTTGTTCACCTTGTTTCCTACTTGACTTTAATTGGTATCTAAAGGAGTTTCCAACATATTCCCTTATAACATAACCCTTTATGCTTTAAGATATGTCATCCTTTATGGATTTGGAAAACATGTCTGCACTTCTCTATTAGACACTGCGGACAAAACTTAGCTCAACGTTCTGTGATTCGAACTTAACCACTTTTAAACGCTCCTTATTTGGATCACATATTATGCTAAGTTATCATCATGGTTTACTAAGATAGAACCTATGTCCCAACATAGTGGATGACGATCATCCTTTTCTTTCTTTCAACCATTGACGTTAAACTTAATACTATTCCTAATTTTGAGTCATTAACTTCTACTCTGAAACCCTTAATTAACTTCTACTCTGAAACCCTTTTCAGAATCCCTTAAGGAATACTACATAATATCATAGTACACATATTATCAACTTCTACATCTTATAAATCATTATTTATAAGTATTTGCGCCTTTCATTCTTAACATACTTAAGAATTACTCCTATAAGCTCCCACTCAAAGTATGTTCCTACATATTTGAATTTGAGTCTTATATTGCTCCCACTTAAAAGTATGTCAATCACATATTGTTTCAGGAAGACTTTTATAGCTCCCACTCAATTTTATGCAAATTGCATATCCACTCACTACTTTGAACAACTTCAAAATCCTTTGATCAAATATCAAACTTGGAGTTTTACTATGAGATACTAGTACTATTACTAGTTTTAAATCCAGTAGACATTTAGCACATTTGAATCAAATTCATTTGAATTCATCCAATACTTGACAAATTGTGCTTTTTTCATTCACCCCTTTTTCCTATGGCTTTGCAGTCATTTCGGAAAATCCAAGTAACCCCTTTTACTTGTGAGATTCAGCAACGAATTGCTTTCTAATCTCAAGGGAATTTTGCTTTTAGGATTTCTCATAATTCTAGTTTACCATTATTTTCTTAGTAATTCGTAGGTATGTCATATTTCAAAAATCATGACAAGTGATTCACAAATGTCTCCATACAAGATATGGATTACATTTTGCATCCTACTTTATGTAGTGACAAACACAAGTGGGGAAAACAAAATGATCAATATCATTGATTCTTTCCTTCTGAACATTGTCCGTTGCGCTTCTCAACACTCTGATGCAGGGTTTTGAATCCTCACTGTGTTTTACACTATTTTCCATTTGCTTCATAATTGAGAAACATCACTAAAAGTGAGCTTTCTCAAGAATGCACCAAAATCCAAGCAATACAAGTTTTGCTTTCCTTTTGGTTTCAGCTATGGGTTTCATATTCAAAGTTTCCAATGAATACTCTACAAGGACTTATTTGCTATTGTTTTGGTTATATTGAATAACCCCAAAAACTTTCACGAATTCAAATGGTTCACTACAAATTCTAATTGAGTGCTAACTATTTCTAAGCTAACGGTCTCTACATCTACACTACAACGATTTATTTGGTGCCTTCTATTCAACCCCTTTGATATCTAATATCACATTGTGATGCTTTGTATTTTGACGTTTCAAAACGCTTTGCATTCCACAATTACTTTTATGCCATTCTTATAAAGTTGAATTTCATTACTATTGATCAAATCGTAGTAATTAGATTCTCTTTTATATTTATACCCATTGTTGATGAAACACTTTGATCAAATCAAATAGTTTCATATTCATGTTTCCTTTGGTAAACTACTTTACACATTTAAACAATATATTGATAATTACCATTTTTGTTAAAAACCAAATACATCGAATATGTATTAACTTTTAACAATTCTTTAAACACTTTGTATTCAAGTAATACACGGTGTTCAAGTTATTTTGCCGAACTTAGGCATGATTTATATGTGAAAAGAAATCGAATGACTTTCACATATTATCGCATAACTTTGAATTTAAACAATGGTTTTTCATTCATTAATGAACATATCATTAAGTTGGGTATTTTAAACAAGGCATTTTTTTAATGTTTTACAAATGTTCATGCATTATCAATTAGTTTCAAACAACAAGGATAATTAACACATAATCAAACAAGATATGAACACAAATAGAAATCATTCATAAAAGCAGAACAACTGTTTGTTACAAACTCATATGAATAACCATCTCACGAAGTGTGAGACACACTAAATAAGTTCACAATCTCTTGATTACAATAATCATCCTAAAACATAAACTGCATGATAAATGTCGAGGGAGAGTGTCGTCGGCCATCATCATCATGCTCGCCATCAACACACAACGTCACCTCCTCTCCAGCAAGCACCTCTTATGCAGAAGGACCTGTTTTCAGTAAAACAAAACAAGTATCAGATATACTTAACACTACAATGTGTTTGCAAGATTATAACATTTATAAAACTGTATATCAAATATATAACTTTGTCGTTGACGACTCCAGCGACGTTCTGTTCTTCTACCACATTTCTGAAATGTGATATGAACTCGAGGAAATCCAGTGTTTCCGCGTCGCCTCTCATAATGCAGATTCTGACTTGTGCTTGGAAGCTTGGAGGAAGAGACCGTAGCACAAATCCCATCGCAAATGAGCTTGAAAACCAGTTGTCCAGGTAGTATGCCAGGCTCATGTATGCATCGTAGATGCGCAATAAGTGCTCATCCAGTGAGGAGCCCTCCTCCATCTTTATGGAGAGGAAGTCTCCCATCAGCTCATACTCCGACATGCGCACTTGTTCCATGAAATGCAATCTCAGATGTGCCATGACCAATCTGGGCTTGAGACTTCCCACCCTTGGCCATAGCCCATCTTCCATTCCGAGGCGCATGGTCACTGATATGAATGTGGCCATCACACGACGATGATAACACAGATCTCGCTGCTCCCGGGTCTCGTGAGAATAGGGTGGCTCCAAACACATCTCGCAGGTCATGTAGTCAGCTACATTGTTCTCCCCAAGGAGATCAAATAGGCGTATGACCCATGCAAAAAAGTTGGATCCATCTAACTTGAGCTTTTCTCCTTTTAACCAATCGTCGATAGGAAAGGTAATCTCGGGAAGAACCATTTTCTACATTTATAATTGGAAAAGGAATTTAGACTAAGTTTATAATTAAATGAGTTAATAATAACTCCAGTCAAAAACACCTATCCCCAAAAGTTAATAAATGCCACATGATCAGGAAACATGATCATCTGTTGACCAATGAACCAGTGACTAGAGTTTCACTGGGAACCCCCTGGTTGTTTGTATATCATACGCGTATTGATGTTTCCACTCAATATAGTTATAGCATGATATAAAACTTAATCATAAACTATATGAAATATGATAATAGTCCTTACTACTATTTGTCTCTAGGGCATATTTCCAACAACTCTCCTTAAGATAGATAACATGCTGGGTGAACAAATTACAGCGGGGCAATTGACAAACATCGAGAAAGCAATACATGCATATACTAATCATCTTGACTCCTTTGGAACTTGATTGGGAATTACAACATTATACATAGACCGCCATCCAACTGCATCTATGACTAATAATCCACCTTCAGGTTTATCATCCGAACCCCCTCCAGTATTAAGTTGCAAGCAACCGATTATTACTTTACGAATTTCGTGTAATCTAAACAATACGATTGTTCTATGAACAAAGGATTGTTGTTTTCTCCCTAGTAGCAACAACACATCTAGTACCTTAGAGATTTCTGTCACTTCCCCAGATTACCAGAGGCATGAACCCATTATCGAGCATAAATACTAACTCTTGGAGTTGCTAGCATCTACTTGGCCAAGATAGCTACTAACAACGGAAAGTATGCAAGATCACAAATAACAAAGACATGATAGAATCAATAATCAATCTGAAATAGCATCTCAATATCCATCGGAACCCCGCAAACACAACATGCAGAATTACAAATAGATGATCTTGATCATGAACGGAGCTCACAAGATCTAGACATGAAAGCACAAAGGACGAGAACCAGCCATCTAGATACTACATGGATCCGTAGTCCAAGGATGAACTACTCACGCATCACAACGGAGGCTTGCATGGTGATGAAGAAGGCCTCCAGGGTGAAATCCCCTCTCCAGCAGGGTGCCGGGAAGAGCTTCAGATCCCTCCCGATCTAGGGACGGAGATGACGGCGGCTAGAGACTCTTCCGTGGATTTTTGATCGGGTACTTAGGGTTTTCGTCCCGAGGGCAATATATAGGCGGAAGGAGAGGCCGAGGGGGTCCTGGGGTCGGCCAGACCACCCCCTGGCGCGGGCCAGGCCTGGCCGCGTGGCCAGGTGGTGTGGCTGGCCCCCAACCCTTCTCCGTCTCGTATTCTGGCATCTGATGACTTCTGGAAAAATAGGCATTTTGGCTTTTGTCCCGTCCAATTCCGAGATATTCATTTTCTGATTTACCTAGAACCAAAAACAGCAGAAAATAGATAGTTGGCACTGTGGCTCTTGTTAATAGGTTAGTCCAAGAAATCATATGAAAAGTACTCCAAAGTGTGGACAAAACACAAGAAAGTGGATAAAACCAAGCATGGAACATCAAAAATTATAGATACATTTGCAATGTATCAGCGGTCTTTTCTAGACGGCGGCAAAGGTGGCAAATAGCCACGGAGGCGCGTGCGGGAAACAGAAAGCTGCATTGGCAGGAAACGTCGGCTGCGCGGGAAGCCGCCGGTGCTGATAGCCGACGTCGCGTCGCCATTAACGTCCCATCGTCAGGGTGTCAAGCGGTGATAGTTAGGGGGGCGGACAGATGGACAGGCCGGACCGCGACTCCAAAGTGACTACGGGCCGACCCAAACGGACATAAACGGACCTTTTCGGTCGCGTGTTTGGATCGTCCCGGTGGAGAAGCCCTTAGTAGGTCACTGGCGGCAGCCGTCCTCGCTGCTTTCAACATGGGTCCTATCTTCATGCTGCCTCGATCGACCGCCCCTTTCTCCTTGTCGACACAGTCCCTACCGTGTAGAAGAAAGAAGGCGATGAATCTCCGGAAAACCAGCCCTAAGGATGCAAACGGGGAACCTTTAGGGTACTTTCTACCCTCCATAGTATAAAAGAATGAACTAGATTTTCACAAATCTAGAATTTTTAAGAAAACTAGTTCATTTGTTTGTACTAGACTAAAATAGAGGTTCAAAACTTGCATCTCTAACCAGCCCTGTATACGTGGTTGTGGTTGGATCCGATCGTGTCGTATTCTCTGCCTCCCAAACGTTTGGTTGCTTACTTTATATAGACGGCTCGTAGGCTTACCACCGGCCTGCTGCGGAGTCGCAGTCGGTATTGAGAGGTTTCATTTTTTCTGGACTATATATATCTTGCATTCTTGCTTAAGGACTGGTACGTGGTCCTTGGTCTGCATGAATGCACTATGTACCGTACAAGGGAAACTATAATTAAATAGAATTAACTAGAATTAAATGCGTTATGCACTATGATAAATGCACATAAACTAGAATTAAATAGATGCGCGGACTTAGCTCGTACTACTTACCGAGAGTGATTTAAAAAATAGCTCCTCACGCCATTGACCGCGAACATGTTTCTTGAACTGTGTCCAAACCCTACCCGACAAAGAAAATTAATGTACGAGTTAATAACTACTTGATATCCCAGAAAATTAACGAAAGAAACCGATATAATGTGATAATGGTTGAAATTACCTCTGGAGCGCATCGATAATGATGCGGTAGTTTTCAATGTCTTTGTTTAGTGAGTCCATGATGTGAACTCTTCCCATGTCAAGTGAAATGTTTAGAAGAATCCAGTGGTACCTACGCAAGGTTTACATACGTCAGTAACTCATCATTTACACTGAACATCGAGTAAGCAAAAGTTAATGTGTATAAAAACTCACTTGCTGTCGTGGTAAGGAAATAGTATTTCGTTACAGAAATGATGTTTCGTGAGAAACCGCAACAACTTGTGCTCGGTCTCTAGTGGTTTATCCTTTAGTATAGACCCATGAACTCGATGTGGGTCAATGTACTCAAATCCGTTGATAGCCTTTTTTTTACAATCGAGCATCTTCATTCTGCATCATTATATATAGCGTACAAAAGAATATAGTGAGTATACTTACCGGCAATGAATTGAAAAAGCTAAGATAGAGACCTAATTACATAAATAAAGTAATCACTTACAAAAAATACAAACTGAGGATAGTTTTGTCGAGTTCCTTTAGATTGAATAACTGAAATAATTCTGTAAATTCAATAGGGACCTCGTCTTCAATGAAGTAATGCGATTTTCGAACTTTCAGTATTAGCCAATTTCGCTGTTCTTTTGATGCTTTCATGTACCATTCATGGAATCTTCGCATTTGTGTTGGCATATCCCGAAGCCTCTCAGAACTGACCAGAGGCTCCCCGTTAACAAATTTGGGTGCTACCTCAGCCTTGGGCATAACGCCGTGAATAATTTCATGAATAGGCATACCACATTGCTCGGCCAATATCCTAGCCGTTTCCGGATCCATAGGTTCTTCCTCATATAGTTGAGGTTTGGGTATGTCCACCGGGAGTGGGGGGAGCGATTGGTTTGCTTGTTTCCCCAGCTGGGCAACATCTCTTTTGGTTCTTCGGATACCACTCGATTGTTTTGCTTGTTTCCCCAGCTGAGGGACGTCTGTTCTGATGCTTCCACTACCACTCGATTGTTTTGCTTGTTCCCCCTGCTGGGGAACCTCTTTTTTGCTGCTTCCTCTACCGCTTGATCTCTTTTGTTTCAATGTCTTCTGAAGACATCATGCATAGTCATCTGGCGCATTTAACTGAGCTTGGGATGGCTGTGTCAGTAATTTCCTAAAGTGCTCCTTGGTTTCCGGTTTTATTTGGACCTCTGGCTCAGGTTGTTTCTTTTTAAAATGAGCATCCACTTCGGCACGTACGACCGCATAGGTCTCCTCATCGGTCAGGTCGTAAGCCCTCTTGGGAGGAACCGGCGGTACTCTTGGGAGGGGCGACAACTGTCGCTTCGGGCGTTGGTTATCGCTCGACGGAGCGGTGGTATTCTTCCGCTTTTGCCCCTTAGTGGGTGGAGGCGGCTGCGTAGATTGAGATGGACTCGTGTTGGGGTCATGGATTGGACTATTACTGGGAGGACACGGTGCACTTGGAGGTGGACTTGGAGGAGACGGTGCACTGATGGGAGGAGACGGTTGCCTTGGTGTCGAGCATAGAAACTTGATGTATTGTTTTTTCCAAAGAATGAAGCCACTCGTGACTTCTCCCAGTGTCGTCTCCCCTTCACCTCCAGGGATGTCAAGCTGTAGTGACTGACACATAGGTAGAATTGCATCCACACCGACACGAGCATAGCCAGCTGGAATCGGATTGCAATGGTAGGTCGCTCACGGTGCAGAAGGTAAAGCAAAGTCGACCGCCACCTTCATGGATATATTCTTCAGTTCAACATGCAGCTCACAACTAGTCTTCTCCTTAATTGCATCCACGGGGTACACATCCATCGTTGCATCATTACCGTGGCCATCCGTGGAAGCCACGCTGCTTTTCCGTTGCGATGGGCCGACCGTACTGTCCGGTGTAGGATCTTGCTGTCAGAGTCCTTTAAGTTCATCAAGCTCTTGGCGATACTCCTGCAGCGCGGCTCCAAACCTCGCGAACCGCTCCATATCATCCTCTTTTTGCCGCTTTGTTCTTCTCGATCGGCTTCTGTATGTGTCACGGTGCTCGGGAAACCCGATAACCCATGGATAAGAAGGTCCGAACCCTCTTGTTCGTCCATCCTTTTCAGGATTCCCGAGAGCCTTTGTCAGCTCATCATTCTCTCTGTCGGGAACAAACGTTCCCTCTTCAACCTCTTTGATCACTTTAACAAGTTCTTTCTTGGGTGTAGAAATTTCTTCGGCTGCAACAATCTCGCCTGTTTCTGGGTCTAATGATGCCCCATGCCCGAGTACCCAATTTCTTGACCTCAAGGGCCAACTAGACGTAGCTGGAGTGACCCCTTTAGCCTCTAGGTCAGCCTCAGCTTTATCCCACTTAGGCATGGCACTCTCGTAGCCACATGTGCCCATATGATGGTGATATTTCTTTTTGGCTGCAGTTTCCTTATTTTTTGCTGATATTGCCTTAGCTGGTGCTGAGGTCTTGTATTCCACAAATGCGGCCCAGTTATCCTGCTGCAACTCTAGTGGGCCAACGAATGGAGGAGTTGTTTCCTTCAAGACATACTTGTGGTACAATCTTTTTTTCCATTCCTTGAATAGTTCGACCATCTTCTTAAGAGCAAAGTGCTTGACTTTCCTCGTCATTTGCTGTGTGAGCTCATCAATCTCCAAGACAGGTAGGGTGAAATGTGTCATGAGAGAATTCCACATTGTATCTTTCGCTCTGTCATCTACAAAACTAGCCCCAGCTGGATCCTTTTTCTTTCCTGGCTTGTTCCAGTTTCGCGTGGTGATCGGGACTTTGTCTCTAACAATCACTCCGCATTGACTTACAAATGCATTCGCAGCTTCTTTGGGCTCCAGCGGTTGACCCTGCGGAGAGACTAAGTCAACGCTGAAACGGACATCAGCGGGCAACTTGTGTGTCGGGCCTCTTGTATTTGTAGAAGATTGGCCGGAAGCGGAGGTCTAAGAGAAGAAACATTCGTCAGTACATATATACGAATCAATTAGTGCATCTATACTAGTGAACCATCGATAGAGGCTTTATATACCTTGACGGAGTTTGTCATTATTATGGTGTCTTCACCATGGTCTCCACGATGGTCAGCACCATCGTCTCCACTATTTGGTCCACTATCGTCTCCTCCAGACAAATTAAGATATTCGGAGCCATCATAATAAGACCCCCCGGTACCCTCATCTATCATGTTGAGAAGGTCCTCTTCATTCTGTCTACCGTCCATAGCTTAATTAATATAGAAAAAGAATATTGCATTAAGTAAAAGAATATTACAACTGCGACAACTCGGATACAGTACTTAGTGATTAAGATAAATTACAATAATATAAGATAAAGTACATTATTAATACATCACCGGAGAATAGCTCGGGTGCATTATAGGATAAAGTATAAGATAAATTACATTATTAATACATCACCGGAGAATAGCTCGGGTGCATTATAAGATAAAGTATAAGATAAAGTACATTATTAATACATCACCGGAGAATAGCTCGGGTGCATTATAGGATAAAGTATAAGATAAAGTACATTATTAAGATAAACTAGCGAACGCGGCTGCCGTGTTCTGTGTTACGGGAGCTCTGTAGCCACAGAAGAGGAACCATCACCGGAGAATAGCTCGGGTGAGATCCGTGAACCTGCCAAATATTGGAGAACCTAGTCTCCAAAAGATACATGTATCGCCGTACATGCTCGTCCTCCTCCCTGATACGATGACGTACCACCTCCTCGGGGGCTGGCTCCCTCTGCACCGCTCCTGGACCTCGTGGACGCCACCAAAGAAGCTCCGGGTCGACGATGATACCCAGATTCCTCACCAAGGTACGAGTCCCGACAGGTAGCACCTCCTAGTGCCAACCCGGCGGAGTCCAGTAAGGCTCGGACGAGATGGACGCGGCATAACTAAATAATAACAATAACTTACAATCATAAAACATAATTAACTAAGTAACCCTAACTAACCCTAGATAATACTAACATATACAATTAACCTAATACTAATACTAAGCTAATACTAATACTAATACGAATACTAATTAATACTAATACTAATACTAATTAATACTAATACTAATACTAATACTAATACTAATACTAATACTAATACTAATACAAAAATACTAATATCAAATACTAATACTAATAGTAATGCTAATACTAATACTAATACCAAATACTAATACTAATAGGAATACTAATACTAATACTAACCTAATACTAACCTAATTACTACCCTAATTACTACTAACGGCGAGGCGGTGATCACCGTACCTGACGGCGAGGCGGTGCGGGCGGCGCGGCCGGAGACGGGACACAGACGGCGACGGGCGGCGCGGAGACGTACGGGACGACATGGGCGGCGTGGAGGGATGGCGCGGGCGGGGTGGGGCGGGGCGGCGCGGAGACACGGCGGGGCGGCGCGGCGCAGGGCGGAGACGGGCGCGGGCGGCGGTGCGACAGACGGCGTGGGCGCGGAGGACAAACTGGCGAGGATCTCCGGGGCGTGGGCGGGGGTGGTATTTATACAAACCGGGGCTAAAGGGTGAGGGCGACCTTTAGCCCCGGTTTGTATTGCTAAAGGTCCCACGCGCCAAAAACCTGGGCTAAAGGGCGACCTTTAGCCCCGGGTTATTTTTGGCGCCAAACCCAAAAATGGTTTATAGTTTTCAGAAAATTATGTATTATATATCAAAATTTTCAGAAAAAAAGATCTATAATTTAAATCAATTATCATACTTTATTATACAACTTAAATGAAATTATCTATTATCTAAAAGTATTATATTTAGTAGAAATGTTCACAAAAAATAATAAAAATATAGTTTATTATTTAAAAATGGAAAAATACATATAATATAGCAAAATATTCACAAAAATATAGTAGAAATGTTCTCCCGCCATTTCCCTCGCTTCCCGCCATTTCCCCTGCTTTCCGCCATGTTCTCCCGCTATTTCCTCCGCTTCCCGCCATGTTCTCTCGCCATTTCCCTCTATATCTAGGCCGACCGCCATTTCCATCGACACATCCAAACCTTCTCTCTCACAACAATGGACACCGCTTACTGGGCTTTTCTGACGCTCGAGGAGACCGAGGCGTTGTGCGCCTCCAGCTACCCATGCCCGCCGGGGTACCGGCTGCCCGCTGGCTGGATGCTGAGCGCTGGAGGGGTTCCTGTTCCTCCAATGTCTCAAGGTTCGGCCCGCTAGGCGGCCATCACGAACCACTTTTACCTCGAGCTCACGCCGGAGCAGCGAATGGATCCCCATTGGGATCCCAACAACCTCGACACCTGGAATGCCTTCTTCGCAAACCGGCGGGAAAGGGAGCTCGTCAGGTACGAGGGTGACGGCCCGCCCCCAGTGAACCACAACGAGGCTGGTCGCCGCCTGTGGTGGGCGAACCGGACTATCGCCGGTGTGATGCGCTACATCGCCATGGGAGACCATCCTCGCCTGAGGTACCCGCACTTTCACCAGCAGCATAGCCACAAGAATGGTGTTGGTGGTGAAGGCCTAGGACGTACTAGGGTCGTCATCCGGGAGCCCCCTCCCCCGCGCGTCGTGAATCCGAGGCCGGAGGATCCATCCGCGTGCTACGAGGAGGGGCTAAGGATCCATCCGCGTGCTACGAGCGACGACGATGACGATTCCGAAGACGACCCAGAAGCTGTGTACTACAGGGCTAGATATGATTATGACTAATTTTTACGTTTTAATATTAATAAATATCTGGCTACAACAAGTTGCAATACTACCTATTGAGATCGAGAAAGTTCATATCCATATACATATAAGAAGATCATTAAAAATAAAGGATTAATAATATTGTACATCACCAACATCCACACATGTTAGGGTTTTCTTCTAATCCGTAACCATGGAGCATCTTCCTTATTTAACAGGATGCTTGGGTCATCCTTCAAAGAGAAGGGCGGAATTTTATGAAACTTATCATAATCGTCTGACACGTCTGTCTTATCCTCCACCCCCACGATGTTTCTTTTTCCTGAAAGAACTATGTGGCGCTTTGGCTCATCGGATGTTGTATTCTTTTGCTTATCTTTCCTTTTTCTCGGTTTGGTAGACATGTCCTTCACATAAAAAACCTGAGCCACATCATTGGCTAGGACAAATGGTTCATCTCTATACGCAAGGTTGTTGAGATCCACTGTTGTCATTCCGTATTTCTTGTCTACCTCAACCCCGCCTCCTGTCAGCTTGACCCATTTGCACCGAAACAAAGGAACCTTAAAAAAAGTCCATAGTCAAGTTCCCATATCTCCTCTGTGTAACCATAATATGTATCATTTTGCCCATTCTCGTCCGTTGCATCAAATCGGACACCACTGTTTTGATTGGTGCTCTTTTTATCTTGGGCGATCGTGTAAAATGTATTCCCATTTATCTCGTACCCTTGGAAAGTCAATATAGTCGAAGATGGTGACCTGGCCAACAAGTACAACAGCTCTCCAACATTTATGTCATTCATGAGATGTGACTGCAACCAACCGCCGAAAGTCCTCATATGTTCATCTCTAATCCAGGAGCCAGGCTTCCCCGGGTTGTTGGAGTGTACAATATTCGTGTGTTCCTCGATATACGGAGCCACCAAGGTGGAACTTTGCAGAACTGTGTAGTGTGCTTTAGTGAGAGAATGTCCGTCCATACATATCCTTGCTTTCTTTCCTAGCGTGCCTTTTCCACTAATTCTACCCTCATGCCGTGATTCAGGAACACCGATGGGCTTAAGGTCAGGAATAAAGTCAACACAAAACTCAATGACCTCCTCTGTTACATATCCCTTTGAGATGCTTCCTTCTGGCCTAGCACGGTTATGAACATATTTCTTTAACACTCCCATGAACCTCTCAAAGGGGAACATATTGTGTAGAATTACAGGACCAAGAATGTTAATCTCATCGACTAGGTGAACTAGGAGGTGAGTCATAATATTGAAGAAGGATGGTGGGAACACCAACTCGAAGCTGACAAGACATTGGACCACATCTTTCTGTAACCTTAGTAGACTATCTAGACTGATTACCTTCTGAGAAATTGCATTGAGAAACGCACATAGCTTCACAATGGGTACTCGAACATTTTCCAGCAGGAGTCCCCTCAATGCAATCGGAAGCAGCTGGGTCATAAGCACGTGGCAGTCATGAGACTTTAGGTTTTGAAATTTTTTCTCTGCCATATTTATTATTCCCTTTATGTTCGACAAGAAACCAGACGGGACCTTGATACTGTAAAGGACTTCAAAAAAGATGTCCTTCCTTCTTTGGTAAGAGCGTAGCTAGCAGTACCTTCAAACAGCTCTGGATGCATGCCGTCTCGGTCTTTTATACGTTGTTGGTCCTGCCGTGCTTCAGGTGTATCTTTGCTCTTCCCATACACGTCCAAGAAGCCTAGCAGCGTCACGCAAAGATTCTTCGTCAGGTGCATCACGTCAATTACAGAGCGGACCTCTAGGACTTTCCAATAGGGTAGCTCCCAAAATATAGATTTCTTTTACCACATGGGTGCATGTCCAACATCGTCCTTCGAAACAGATTGTCTACCAGGACGCTTTCCAAAGATTACTTTTAAATCCTTCACCAAGTCAAATACATCATCACCAGTACGGCGGATAGGCTTACACCGGCTGTCTACCTCACCATTGAAATGTTTACCTTTCTTTCTTAGGATGTGCGAGGGTGGAAGAAAACGACGATTCCCCGGGTACACATTCTTCTTATATTTATCCAAATATATACTTTTAGTATCGTTTAAACAGTGTGTGCATGCATTGTATCCCTTGTTTGTCTGTCCTAAAATGTTACTAAGAGCAGGCCAATCATTGATTGTTATGAACAACAACACTCGTAGGTCAAATTCCACCTGTTTGTTCTCATCCCACACACGTACACCTTGTCCGTGCCACAACTGTAAGAGTTCTTCAACTAATGGCCTTAGGTACACATCAATGTCGTTGCCGGGTTGCTTCGGGCCTTGGATGAGCACTGGCATCATAATAAACTTCCGCTTCATGCACAACCAAGGAGGAAGGTTATAAATACACAGAGTCACAGGCCAGGTGCTATAACTGCAGCTCTGCTCCCAAAAGGATTCATGTCATCTATACTTAGACCAAACCATAAGTTCCTCGCATCACCTGCAAAATCCGGAAACTCTCTCTCGATTTTTCTCCACCGCGACCCATCAGCGGGGTGTCTCAACATCTCGTCTTTCTTACGGTCTTCCATGTGCCATCGCAACAACTTGGCATGCTCTTTGTTCCTGAATAAACGTTTCAACCGTGGTATTATAGGAGCATACCACATCACCTTGGCAGGAACCCTCTTCATACGGCGCTCGCCCTCAACATCACCAGGGTTATCTCGTCTTATCTTATACCGCAGTGCAGTGCATACTGGGCATGCATCCAAATTCTCGTACTCGCCGCGGTAGAGGATGCAGTCATTAATGCATGCATGTATCTTCTGCACCTCTAATCCTAGAGGGCAGACAACCTTCTTTGCTTCGTACGTACTGGCGGGTAGTTCGTTATCCTTTGGAAGCAACTTTTTCATTATTCTCAGCAACTTTTCAAATCATTTGTCAGTCACACCGTTCTCTGCCTTCCATTGCAGCAATTCCAGTGTGCTACCCAGTTTTTTGTGCCCATCTTCACAATTTGGGTACAACAATTTTTGGTGATCCTCTAACATCTTCTTGAACTTCAACCTCTCCCTTTCAGTTACGCATTCTTCCTGGGCATCAGCAATGGCCCGACTAAGATCATCATCGGGCAGATCTGATGCCCGTTCTTCTTCTTTTTCTTCATCAATGTCTTCCATTGTAGTACCATCGTATTCAGGGTAGTCGTTGTCATTCTCTTCTTCTTCGTTGTCTTCCATCATAACCCCTCTTTCTCCGTGCTTGGTCCAACAATTGTAGCCGGTCATAAAACCGGACCGAAACAGGTGGCTGTGAAGGACTCTTGAGGAAGAGTATTCTTTATGATTCCGACAGACACCACATGGACAAGACATAAAACCACTCCGCTTGTTTGCCTCGGCCACAAAAAGAAAAGAATGCACGCCTTTAATGAACTCGTTAGAGAGTCGGTCAGCGTATATCCATTGCCGGCTCATCTGCAATATTTAATTAATTAAGTACATCAAACATAATCATAATTAATTAGTACTAATCTAAAACCAGCAACCGGGACTAAAGATATGATGAACCTTTAGTCCCGGTTGGAGGCACCAACCGGGACTAAATGTGGATGTGGAGACAACATGTCGACACTATGTCCTCAGTGGGCAGCACTAAGCCAGTAAATTAAATGTCGACACTATTTTGGGTGGGTGGCAGCACTATGCCAGCGTGAGTGTGTCGACATTATGTCATCAGTGCCCGACACTATGTTGTGCTGCTTAATCTATAAATAGGTATGCATTCTTGTGAAGAACTGCAAAATGGTGTGTGAGACCAGGGACACCACTACGGAGGAGCTTCTCGAAGATATATAATTAATTAAGTACATCAAACATAATCATAATTAATTAGTACTAATCTAAAACCAGCAACCGGGACTAAATGTGGATGTGGAGACAACATGTCGACACTATGTCCTCAGTGGGCAGCACTAAGCCAGTAAATTAAATGCCGACACTATTTTGGGTGGATGGCAGCACTATGCCAGCATGAGTGTGTCGACATTATGTCATCGGTGCCCGACACTATGTTGTGTTGCTTAATCTATAAATAGGTATGCATTCTTGTGAAGAACTGCAAGATGGTGTGTGAGACCAAGGACACCACTATGGCGGAGCTTCTCGAAGATGTCTTAGGACCTCGTCCTCAGACATCTCCGAGGAGCTCGCCGTAGAGGCACTCTCTAATATGTGAAATTAGTTAGCTCCACCAGCATACTGATTTAGCTAGAGAAGATATAAACCGAAAGATGGTGTGGGAGAGTAGGGACACCACTACGGCAGAGCTTCTCGAAGATGTCTTAGGATCCCGTCCTCAGACATCTTCGAGGAGCTCGCCATAGAGGCACTCCCTAATATGTGAATTGTGATGTCTTCTTATCAAGCTTTTATGAATTAACCCTATCTTTGTTCAAATTTTTTAGTTTGTTGAACGCAGGTAGACGAAGAAGGATATTTTGCCTAGCTAGCTAGTTAGAATGATGAACTCACGCATGTGTATGCTTCTAAAATCAATTTTTGAGACTCTATGTACCAAAACAAGATATATATTGATAGAATAATCCACATATTGTGATATTTACCTTAGAGTTTCTTACATTAATACAAGATAGATAGAATCTAAACATTGATATCGTGCTATCACTGCAAAAAAAACTAAATCCACAAATCCATCTATAAGATAGAGCATGAAATGAGCTAATATAGCAATGAGAGTTCAAAGGATGAAGTTGCTCACCTTTTAGAACCTTCGGATAGATGGGGCACCACAAAATCTAGATAAATCTTGAGGAAAAAAAGGACATGAACTCGAGCTTGAAGCAAGAAAGAGAGAGAGAGGAGAGCCACCAGCTTGAATGGTGGCTCGGTCAGGGGAAGAACAAGATATAGCCAAACCTTTAGCCCGGTTCGTGTCTAGAACCGGGGCTAAAGGTCCACCTTTAGCCCCGGGTCGTGTAACAAACCGGGGCTAAAGGGTCTGACGCCCGACCCGGCCTGCATGAAACCCTTTAGTCCCGGTTTATTACACGACCCGGGGCTAAAGGTCCCATTCGAACCGGGGCTAGTGTCTGCCACCTCCCTGGAGCCAGTTCTAGCCGTTGGACCGGGGCATTAGTCACGGTTTGTAGCAAAACCGGGACTAATACCCCTGAACCAAAGGTCTGTTTTCTACTAGTGTAGTCTACATCGATTGTACGGAGTAGTTCTTAAATTCGTCTAGCTCCAAGGAGGTTCAGACGTGCACCCTCGTGTTCTCTAGAAAAATCAGCTAGCTGCTAGGAGCTTCACGCTCGCGGTGGACTGATTGGGTGTTCGCGGGGAGAAGCGAATCCAACGCATGGCTATCGTTGGATCATTCCTGATCATATTGGATGAACGGCAGAGGGCCGGTCCTGAGATTTGATAGGCCCGGGGACGAAATTTCCACCTAGGGCCCTACAAGCATCATGTAACTAACTTCCACCTAGGGCGCTACAAGCATCAATCAATATTTTATATCAAATAATTAAGGTGTTATTATCTTAAAATTTGCTTCTACATTCGCCGATACGAAGTCATTCTAGATAGTATACCGTATTACCCTTTTCGATCATCAAGTCGGCTCTGTCTTAGGTTAATGTGGTCGCGGTGTTGTCTCCTCTCAGTGACTCGGCTTCTCCGCGAAACAGACTTTCGCCCCGCTTTATAAATAAAGCCCCAACGGCCGATCCGATACAAGTTGGAGAGGAGAACCTCTTACGAAGCAGATCAAAGATAAACAAAAGAAAAAGATGGAAAAACCAAAACTTGCGACCGAAGACAAAAACAAAACCGAGATGTATCAGGGCTCCACGACAGCGCCCCCAAGTGGGTAACGATGCACTGCGTCGCCGTCGCCGTCGAGACCGCGAGGTCAAGGGTTTTCACCTGGAGTTGTATCACGGGGTGGATAACTACAACAACGCCCCCAAGAGGGTTACAACACCTGCATGCATTGCCGCCGTTGGTGCTGGGGTGCTGGGCTCTCGCCCGAAAAAAATCCTAGCACCGCTCCCGAGAACTCAACCGCCCAATGTTCCCGAGCCAGGTCTCCGAAACGTGATCTGGGAGCTGCCAAAGCCAAAGCGTCTCCAACACTAGGAACCCCACCGCTGCTCCACGCCATCCACATGAGCAAAGAGAGAGACCACTACTACCACCACGTCACTCGCCATAGAGCCCACCGTGCAGTCCATCTTTCGGGGCCGCCGCCCCGGCGGCGTCCACGCACTTTAGCCCATGACGAGACAAACATCGCACCGCTCTTTTGAGAATTTTTACATACAAATTTCCTTTTTTAAGAATTCTCAAATATTGACCTGCACATTCATCTTTTTGTTTAACGTGCACACAATTCCGAATGTGTTTATTACTAGCAACGACCTCAACAGGCCTGCACATTTCTCAAATATTGACCTGCACATTCATCTTTTTGTTCAACCCACTTAATCCATTTACCAAAATAGGCCGAAGCTAACCATTAAATAGTAAGCCTGACATAATCGAAGCAAAAAAGGCCCAAGCTAATCATTAAAGTACTAAGCCTAATTTAACCGTAGCAAAAAAAGGGCCCAAGGTCAAGTCCATTAGGTGAGTGGCATAACGTTTGGTCCTGTCTCCACTGTAAGCGAGAAAAGCTCTCAATCTGGCTCTAACGGCGCCGGCGTCTCTTTAGAAATCTCACTGCATATACCTTGGCTTGTTGGAATTTGGGGCCTCTTGGATTCAGGGCCGGGGCGGCCGCCCTCATGTCCCCCCTCAGGGCCGGCCCTGCATATGACAGCTTTGCATTGCAAATCAATGGCTGCAATCGATGTTTTGGAGGGAAACTTTGATGATGCTGGTAAATCCAAATTCTAAACTACTACATAATTTTGCATTCTTGCTTAAGGACTGGTACGTTGTCCTTGTTCTGCATGAATGCACTATGTACCATATAAGGGAAACTCTCCTATGTGATCTCAACAGAATACGTGCGACATGGTGTCCATTGTTAGAGTATATTTGTATATTATAGTTTCCTCATATGTTAAAGGGCTTTCTGTATATTTGCACATGTACATGTACTATATATTCTGGTCTTTGGCTTTCTGGTAATACAAGATCTATTACCCTAACATGGTATCAGAGCCGTAAGGCCTTTTTTCTCGCCGCCCGCCCCGGCACCTCGCCGCCGCGTCCGGCCGCCATCCCGCCGCCGCCGGCCGCCCCCGTCGCCGCCGCCTCCTCTCCCTCGTCGCCGCCGCCGCCGACCCGCCCCGGCCGCCGCCTCCTCTTCCGCGTCCGCCGTCGCCGACCCCGCCGCCGCCCGGTTGACCGCCCGCCCGACCCCACCGCCGCCTGGTCGCCGCCCGCCCGTCGCCGCCCTCCAGCCGCCGCCAGATCCGATCTGGTTCGATCGAGTTCGGTTTGAAAAAAAAATGTCTTCCTCGTCGGGCTATGTTGCGATTCCTCGCTACCCAGTGATTTTTTATGGCGCGAATTATCCTGATTTCGCTGCCTTCATGCGCGTCCATATGCGCGGTCTTCGCCTTTGGGGTGTGCTTACCGGTGAGGTCTCCTGTCCACCGCACCCCATTGTGCCTCCAGTGCCTCTTGCACCGACGCCCGTTGTCCTTGCCCCCGATGCTACTCAGGCGGTCAAGGATGCAGCCCAGAGTGCTGATGATTCTGCTCGGGCTGATTATGAGCGCCAGGTTCAGGAGCATTCTACTGCTACTGCGACCTACCGGCTAGATCTGGCTGACTACACTCAGTGGATAGATGAGGATGCTCGTGCTGCTGCTGTTCTCACTTCTAGTGTTCTGCCTCAGTATGCTACTGAGTTCATGGGTCTTCCCACTGCTGCTGCTCAGTGGGCTTTTCTTCGTCAGCGCTATCAGCCGTCTGGAGATGCTCTTTATCTGTCTGTGGTTCGTCAGGAGCACGATCTTAAGCAGGGTGATTCCACTATTGATGATTTCTATACTCAGAGTGCTGCTATTTGGCGTCAGCTTGACTCTCTTCGTACAGCGGTGTGTAACACCTGTCCCTGCTGTCTAATTGTGTGCGTGGATCTGGAGTTTCAGCGCGTCTTTGAGTTCTTGTCGCGGCTCCGCAAGGAGTTTGAGCCGCGTCGTGCCTATCTGCTTGCCCGTGGTCGTGTTTCGCTCTCTGAGGTACTGGCTGAGCTTCGTGCTGAGGAGACTCGTCTTCGTGGTGCTGGTCTTCTTGAGGTTCCTTCTGTTCTTGCTGCTCGTGGTCCCCCCATGCCGCCGGCTTCGTCGCGGTCTCTAGCGCCGCCACTACTCTCTGCTCCACCGGCCCAGGGTCAGAGTCAGTCTCAGCAGCCTCGTGGTTCTCGTCCTCCCTGTGCCCACTGTGGCAAGCCTGGCCACGATATCTCTGGTTGCTGGACGAGGGATCCACGCTTACGTCAGTAGTATCTTGCTCGTCGGCAGTCTGGTTCTTCAGGATCTTCTACTGTTGCTTTTGGACCCCCTGCTAGTGCTTCTGGACCTCCTGCTGGTGCTCTGTCTGATCAGGATATTATTCGTGGTCTTCGTAGTCTGCTCTCTGCTATAGGCTCCTCCTCGTCGGGTACTGCTGGTTCTGTGTCTAGTTCTTCTGGCACCGCGCGACCATCACCTTCTACACAGTCAGGTACGTCATCCCCGTGGTATCTGGATTCTGGAGCTTCTTTTCATATGACTTCTGCGTCTTCTATTCGTTCTGCTCTCCGCTCTCTTTTTTCTCATGTCCGTGTTATTACGGCTGATGGTACCTCTCTTCCTGTTTCCAGTCGAGGCACCCTCTCTACTTCCTCCTTCTCTGTTCCTGATGTTTCTCATGTTCCCAGCCTTAAGATGAACCTTTTCTCTGCTAGTCAGCTTACTGATTCTGGTTGTCGTGTCATTCTTGATGCTGATTCTTGTGCTGTTTAGGACCGTCGTACACAGGCTCTGGTTCGAGCTGGCCCTCGCAGCATTGAGTCTCCGGGGCTATGGGAGTTAGACTAGCTTCGCGTTCCTTCCGCTGACACTTCTTCTACCACTTCTCCTATGGTTGCTGCTTCTGTCACTGGCTCATTTCAGCAGTGACATCATCGGCTGGGTCATCTTTGTGGCTCCCGTTTATCATCCTTAGTTCGTCGTGATCTTCTGGGGCTTGTCTCAGGAGATGTGTCGTCGTTACATTCGTGTCAGGGTTGTAGGTTAGGTAAACAGATTCAGCTTCCCTATCCTACTAGTGTGTCTGTATCTCAGCGACCTTTTGATTTAGTTCATTCAGATGTGTGGGGACCAGCTCCCTTTGCTTCAAAACGGGGCCACCGATACTATATTTTGTTTATTGATGATTTTTCACGGTACACCTGGTTATTTTTTATGCGCTCTCGCAGCGAGGTGCTTGCTATTTATCAGCGCTTTGTGGCCATGGTTCGTACTCAGTATTCAGTATTCCACGCCTATTCGTGTGTTTCGTGCTGATTCTGCAGGAGAGTATATCTCCCAGCACCTGCATGGCATCCTTGCTAAGCAGGGCACCCTTGCTTAGTTCTCGTGTCCCGGCGCCCATGCTCAAAATGGTGTCGCCGAGTGTAAGCATCGTCATATTCTTGAGACTACCCGCGCTATGATGATTGCTTCCTCTCTTCCGCCGCATTTCTGGGCTGAAGCTATCGCTACGTCGACTTACCTCATTAATATCCAGCCTTCAGCTGCTCTTCAGGGTGACATTCCTCTCGAGCGTCTCTCTGGCTCCTGTCCAGACTACTCGACTCTTTGTTTATTTGGTTGTGTTTGCTATGTCCTTCTCCCTCCTCGTGAACGCACCAAACTAACCGCTCAGTCTGTTGAGTGTGTTTTTCTCAGCTATAGTGATGAGCATAAGGGCTATCGCTGTTGGGACCCCGTTGGTCGTCGTATGCGCATCTCTCGTGATGTCACGTTCGATGAGACGCGTCCTTTCTATCCTCGCCCCACCTTTGGTACTTACCCAACGGATGATCTCTCTTTTCTTCTTTTTCCTGATACATCTTCCGCTGTCCCTTCTCCTCCACCTCCTCCTTCTGCTGCGCCTCCTTTGTCTTCGGTGCCATCCTCTCCTCCGTCTAGTTCCCCTAGTTCTCCTCGGTCTCCGGCTTCGGATCCTTCCTCCGCGACTCCCTCTTCCTCCTCTTCTGATGAGTCATCTTCCGCGGATGAGCTTCCTTCCTCACGGCCTGTTCGTCAGTGTCGTGCTCCAAACCGTTACTCCCCTAGTCAGTATGGTCTCTCTGTAGTCTCCGAGCCGACTTCTTATCGGGATGCCGCGTGTCATCCTGAATGGCAGCTTGCCATGGCTGAGGAGATCGCTGCGCTTGAGCGCACTAGCACCTGGGATCTTGTCTCTCCCCCTTCCGGTGTTTGTCCTATCACGTGTAAGTGGGTCTATAAAATTAAGACCCGCTCTGATGGATCTCTTGAGCGCTATAAAGCGCGTCTTGTGGCTCGTGGTTTTCAGCAGGAACACGGTCGTGACTATGATGAGACCTTTGCTCCTGTGGCCCATATGACTACTGTGCGTACTCTTCTTGCTGTTGCTTCTGTTCAACGCTGGTCTGTGTCCCAGCTTGACGTTCAGAATGCTTTTCTTAATGGCAAGTTGAGTGAGGAGGTTTATATGCAGCCTCCTCCTGGGTATTCTGTTCCCGATGGGATGGTTTGTCGTCTTCGACGTTCCCTTTATGGCCTGAAACAGGCCCCTCGTGTCTGGTTTGAGCGCTTTGCCTCTGTGGTGACTGCTGCTGGTTTCTCTCCTAGTTCTCATGATCCAGCGCTTTTTGTTCACACTTCTCCTCGTGGACGCACTCTTCTCCTTCTCTATGTTGATGATATGATCATTACTGGTGATGATCCTGAGTATATTGCCTTTGTCAAGGCTTGTCTTCGTGATCAGTTTCTTATGACTGATCTTGGTCCTCTTCGCTACTTTCTTGGGATTGAGGTTTCCTCCACTTCTGATGGGTTTTCTATCTCTTAGGAAAAGTATATTCAGGATCTTCTTGCTCGGGCTACTCTTACGGATGAGCGCACCGTTGAGACTCCTATGGAGCTTCATGTTAAGCTTTGTCCTACGGATGGTGATCCTCTTCCCGATCCCACTCGTTATCGCCATCTTGTTGGGAGTCTCGTTTATCTTCCTGTCACCCGTCCTGATATCTCTTATCCTGTTCATATTCTGAGCCAATTTGTCTCAGCTCCTACCACTATTCACTACAGTCATCTCCTCCGTGTCCTTCGTTATCTTCGTGGGACGATTACTCGTCGCCTTTTCTTCCCTCGTTCTAGCTCTCTCTAGCTCCAGTGCTACTCGGATGCTACGTGGGCGAATGATCCTACGGATCGTCGTTCACTTTTTGCTTACTGTGTGTTTCTTGGTGGTTCGCTTGTTGCTTGGAAGACGAAGAAACAGGTAGCGGTTTCCCGTTCGAGTGTTGAGGCTGAGTTGCGGGTTATGGCTTCGGCGACTGCTGAGGTGACCTGGTTACGGTGGTTGCTTGTAGATTTTGGGGTCTCTGTTACGACACGCACTCCACTTTTGCAGACAGTACAGGTGCTATCAGTATTGCACGTGATCCGGTCAAGCATGAGCTGACCAAGCATATTGGTGTTGATGCTTTTTATACACGTGCTCAGGTGCAGGATCATGTTGTTGCGCTCTATTATGTGCCTTCAAACTTGCAGTTGGCAGATTTCTTTACAAAGGCACAAACCCGCGCTCAGCATGATTTCTTACTCTCCAAACTCAGTGTTGTGGATCCACCATGAGTTTGAGGGGGGTGTTAGAGTATATTTGTATATTGTAGTTTCTCCATATGTTAGGGGGCTTCCTGTATATTTGCACCTGTACATGTACTATATATTCTGGCCTTTGGCCCTCTGGTAATACAAGATCTATTACCCTAACATCCATCACATATACGGAGTTATGACCATCACCATCACCATCACCACCACCACCTATTAAAATTTGGAAAGGAAAGAGAAAAGGAAATCACCTCAAGAATCAATCCGCCCCAGGATCTCTGCACTTCTTTTCACAACTCTTACCAACAAACTCTAATGTCGATCCTCCTGAGCGCATCGACGTGCACAGCGGAGTCGGAGCAGGGGGGCACCTGTTCAAGATCTTGGATCACAGCCATCACAGGGGCATGGGTGTCGGCCGGACGGCCGGTACATCCAGTCGTCAACCTTCGTTGTTGGCGGCCATGATTGATGCCTCTTAGGGTTGCGAAGCGGCAACCCGCGAGATCCCGTGAAAGCAAAATTTAGTTTAAACTAAAGAAATTTTGATGAAATTATTTTGAACCAGACTAACAAATTTTTCCTATGAAGCGGGACAGATCGGGTGCCGCTTTGCAACCCTAGTGCCTCTACTGTTACCCGGATGGATCGACGGAAGAGACCAAGAACGACGTAGCGGTCGTTCTGGCGTTGATGGAGCTGGACATGAAGGCTGACACGGCGCGGGTATCCTGCACAATCAGCTTCTTCAACTGGACAACCAAGCAGTTTTCTTCCTACGTGGACTTCACGGAAAATCTCCCCAATCCAGACTACCTTGTCTCGCACACCATACGTGGACTTCACGGAGGCATCAGGCCATGTTGCTAACGACCGTCTCACTACCAAATGCGCTCTCGCTGTCACCAAGGAGCCATATGTTTTCAAGGAGGCTGACAGCCGTGTAGAGGTGCCACCGTCGAACATCACAGAGTAACTCGGGAAGCTGCTAGAGGCAAAGGAGGGTGCCGATGTGACGTTCGAAGTCCAGGGAGAGGAGTTCGCTGCCCACAAGCTCGTGCTAGCGATGCAGTCACCGGTTTTCAAGGGCGCGCTCTACGGCCCGATGAGGGAGAAGGATTCAAACTGCATCGTCATTGACAACATGCAGCCTGCCATCTTCAAGGTTCTGCTCCACTTCATCTATACCGATTCGTTGCCTTCCATGGACGACGACGACAAGAAAGAGCTGACCAGACACCTGCTTGTGGCTGCGGATCGGTATGGCATTGAGAGGTTGAAGATTATGTGTGAAAGTGTCCTCTGCAAAGAGCTCGATGTCGAGTCCGTTGCAACTACGTTGGCTTTCGCCGATCAAAACAGTTGTTTCGGGATAAAAGATGCATGCATTCGGTTTATTGCATCTTGTAGTACTAAAATTAATGATGTGGTGGCAAGCACAGGGTACATTCGGCTCAAAAGAACTTGTCCGGATACAGTAATGGAAATGTGGGAAAAAGCAAGTAGGCTCCGCAAAACCTAGAATTATTACTGTGTGCTTCGTATCAATAGCTGATTTTATTAGCTATTCATCTTAAAAGGAGTATTTTTTTCCCCAATAATTCTCGGTGGCCTTCTAGTGCTCATATACATTTTTTTTAGAGAAATTCTAGTGCTCATGCATGTTTGATGGTATGGAACGCGATCGATGAAGTTGATCTCACACCCAACTGTTAGGAATTTCTTGTGTGATGCCTAGGTTTTAGGATTACAGGCATATTTGTGAAGCACAATTCGTGTGCTTTCCTTGTAAGGTAATGAATCATGAGATGGTCTAGGCAGCTAGAACGACGTGCTTTGCCTTTCTCGAGCAGGATTGTTCATGAGGATTACAAAGATTTTGGCTTGATTTGTTGATCCAATTAGACGATCTCACACATGTCCAGCACAAATGCAAAACCTGATTGCGCTGAAGAATACGCAGGGGCACAGGGCAAATATTCGAAACGCTCTGCCCATGAACAATCATATATCATGTCTGAATATCCAACAGAAGCAGAGACGAATTCATTTCAAGACATTACATGTTTAAAACTATCAGTCCGTGAACAATCATTTAACCCACTTTGTGTCTGTACAGGTACAAAGTTTTTGCCGGTCTTCCCTTTTTAGCGCACATCTGATAAATAAAGGTAATCTTCTGATCTGAGCCTGTCAAGAAGACACGAATAAATAGACTATATCAAGAGATTCCACCTTCTTGGATGACAGCCAAGCTTCCTTCTGGCATTATCCTCTCCAAGCAATCCCTACCACATCTTCAAGGGCGAAATGTGGCACCCGTGATCCAGTTTGCTTGTTAATACAATAACCTTAGAATATAGCTTCAAATAATACATCAGCCGAGAATTAAGGCAATGCTGGGAGGTCCAATACACTCCTTGCCTTTGCATATTCAGAGAAAGCTGGGAGGCCAAATGCATCCCTTGAGTTCAAACTGTTATAATCGTAGACGCATAGTTAATCTACCGAGGATCAAGCAATCACACAGCACGACGACGACACCGAGATTTGTTAACGCAGTTCGGCAAATTGCCTACTCTGCGGGACATGACTAAGGGCGCTCCTCCCCATTGATACCGCTGCACCGGCCGCCTTGGTCGCCGGCACAAGCCGTCGGCTTCCCTTGCGCGCCTACTGCTATCAAGTCGTCATAGGTTACATTGTGTGGCACCCCCTCATATTATATGGGAGGCCTTGACTACAAGAGTCCGACTCTAGTACTACTTGTATCCTATCCACAATACAACACAAGTCCAAACGTAACCTAACTCATACACTAATATTCGACACAAACTCAACAAACTCCACCTTGGCGAATATTCTCCGCCACTTTGAATTCGTCCAAGCGTCGAACATCCATGTACTCCGGACTTGGTTGTCTCCATGAGCTTCGATGCTACTCCTGACTCCACGTGACTCCACCTGCAACTGGATTCCCTTCTTCCCATTCTACACTATCACAGACGATCATTGACCTGCGTGAAGATGCTTCCACCTCGAAGGAATTCCATCGTCACCCTTGAATCACCCTGAGTTAAAAACTCGCAGTTGTCTCATCCTTTTCCGGATAGTCTTCTACATGTCCCACATCTATAGCACTCCGCCTCCTTCTGCATCCCGCCACCTACACTTTGCCATGTGCACTAAACATCACAGAATATACAGCCATGTGCTCTCTAAGCCTTCGACATTCCAAACTTTCCAAAACACTTTCTCAGATTCCCCATGACCGACTCTTGTCCATCACTTGACGTCAATCCCGATAGACCTTGTCACCAACTTGAACCTGGTACTCGCCAACACTTCTTCAGCACCCCTACACACTTGTCAGACCACCTGTCCAACCTCCAGCTCCATGTTCCGTAGTTTTGTACCGTGCTTACCACACGCCTCGCCGCTATTCACCGCGCCGAGTATCTGCAATCTTGGCCAAGATATACTGGGTCGCACACCCACACCACCTCAGGCCCCATTGCAGATCCATCAGTCATACCCGACTGATGTCGAGTTCCACACCTCTTCCGGACCACTGAGCTCTAGCTCGAACCTACGTGCTTCTCGCCTTCCCGCTGACTAGGCTTCGGTTCTCTAGATCTTTACACCGTAGCCCCTCCATCAGCCCGAGTAGAATCTTCTGTCATACTTCAGCTCGACCTTCAACATGACTCTATGGATGATCGGTCCACCCGCGCCCTGTTAACTTCAAGCTCTCATGGGTACCCCTCTTGAATCAACTCTGCATCATTGCCATGTCGAACCACGCACCCCTCAGGCATGCGGCACGTGTTTCCACGCCACAGAATTCGGACACCATCAACCCTCACGCTCCTACGCCGCTGTCGCTGATCTTCACCGTTTTCTGTCTCATCAGACTATCTAGTCCGACCCAGCCGAATTTATCCAACTACAACCATGCTCCACCTCGTGCTGTATCATCTCGACGTCCTTTTGGTACATGATCCTACACGACACACTCCAGATTCCGCCGAGCCTTATACGGATGCCGCCGTCCACGCCATACATGCCTCAGGCCCTCTAGTCAAACCTTAGACCTGAAGAATTCTCCCGTGCAAAGTACGCACAATTTTTGTTCTTCCTTGTCACTGTTTACTAGTAGTCCTTACATCCACCTAGACTCTTTTTCTTGGAACTTCTCGCTATTCTTCCTGGTAGCATCCATGTAACTCAACACCAAGATCAATTAAATGATCCACACATGCTCCTGATTACAAAGCTACGCATATAGCATAGTTCCCTTTTTTTCTAGTAACAAATCTCACGTTGAACTCCGATCGATCTCCTGCGTGTGCCCAACGCGCCTGCGCGCTTCCCACATGTCTTCCTGCACCCGGACTCTCCTTGAACCTGGACCTGCCCAACTTGCATGTCCTGCTGCGCCACTACTCGCCGAGTCCGATCAGTCCTCGAACATGTACTGCACGCTGCTGCCTGGCTCGCCGATCCGATCTGATCTGCCCCAGTGCTTTCCCAATTGCTTCATCCACCGCTCAATTCCGTCACCGACCTCTCCCATCGCCATGCCCAGTTTCTCGACGAATACATCAGCTACCTGAACGAACTCCGCGGCACCTCTAGATCAATTTCCGCGACCTTTAACCTTGCTCTAATACCACTTGTTACAATCGTAGACGCATAGTTGATCTACCGAGGATCAAGCAATCACACAGCACGACGATGACACCGAGATTTGTTAACACAGTTCGGCAAATTGCCTACTCTGCGGGGCATGACTAAGGGCGCTCCTCCCCATTGATACCGCTGCACCAGCCGCCTTGGTCGCCGGCACAAGCCGCCGGCTTCCCTTGCGCGCCTGCTGCTATCAAGTCGTCATAGGTTACATTGTGTGGCACCCCCTCATATTATAGAGTCCGACTCTAGTACTACTTGTATCCTATCCACAATACAACACAAGTCCAAACATAACCTAACTCGTACACTAATATTCGACACAAACTCAACACAAACCCGTGAGCTTGGTGCAAGAATGAGATATCTTGAAACTCCTCTCCTCTCGTGAGTCTACAGTAGTTTGAGAGTCATGGAGGGGCGCCAGAGTAGCTAGGTTGTGTAGTTGTAGTCGTAGGAGTGGGCCTTCTGCCCAAGTTTGGCGCTATGCCGAGGGTTCCGGAGTAGATCTTGCTGGCCAGATCTGCTACCCGATGTTGGAGATTCAGCTCGCCATAGTGCTCCTTTGGGAGGAGCCAGGAGCGGCGGTGTCGGTCTCTAGGGGCAGCCCCATCAATAAGGCCTGGGGGCTTGGCGAGCTCCAATTCCTTCAGCCGCATCCATCTTCTTCTTCGGCCAGCCGTGGAGGCGAGGGGAGAGGACGTGGTGGCTGCGCTTTGGGAGTCAGAGCTCGCCGGCGGTGGGGTGGTTCGGCTGCAAAGACAAGGTTCTCTACAACGGCCTATTGCAGGTCGCTGATCCATGATGCCCAGAGGAGGCATCTGCTGACGCCTTCGATGCGTCTCTTCAACCTCCTTGTGTGGAGGCCCCTTATCGACGGTGCGACGGTGGCGCCTGTCGCCTTCTTCTTCCCAAGTGGTCTCGTCCCCGGCGAAAAAGTTGGTTGCCGCCGGTCGTCTCCATCTCTCAAGATCTGCGGTGTGGCAGGAGGACTTGATTGTTTTTATTTTTATTTTTCAGAGGTCCTTCGTGCATATTCCTAGGACTGCTCTGTAATTTTCTTTTTACTTTGGGTCCGCTTTGTATCTTGTACCACCGCTTGGAATGAATGCAACATCTAGGTCCTTCGGGACCTATCCCGTTCAAAAAAAAATGCATCCCTTGCAGTGGCTTGGTCCTTGTCAGTAATGCTCAATGCTTGAGTATATTTTCCTGCAATAAAACTTACAATCATACTTGGACTTGCATATAAGATTTTGATCCAGTCATTGAAAAGAGTTTGTAATTTAGTATGTTTGGTGATGCCTAACGGACTTCTGCATTGTATGCCAGGGAGGGTCGATGGTAGAGTAGTAAAAAGAAATACTGTAAATGGCAACATGAATACATGACAACTAGGTTGCAACTTTTTTTTTCTGATTGCAAGGAGGTTGCAACTGGAAAAAAATATGTCTAGTTGTTGCATTTTCGTCACAATTAGTGTTGGCGATTAGTTGCAAGTAGGTTGCAACTGAGTTTTCTAGTTACTAAATAGACTGCAACTGGATTTCCGCCATGATTCTAGTTTGGAGTTACACGTGAGCTCCAACTAGAATTTTTCCTATATTTGTAGAGCCTTTTATTTATTTTCCTATGAAAGCATGTTTATTTCTTGTGGAGGTCTCGGCTATGAACTCGGTAGCTCAAACAGAATATTTTTTCGGACACGGGATTATTTTTGAATTTTTTCATTGTATAAAGAGATGCGCGTACAAAAATATAACAATTCGTGTACATTGATTGAGCTGAAGCTGAACTAGCACGTGTTGGTTGTGGGCTATAGAGAGAATGTTAATTATCAAAAATGAATAGTCAATGTCTCTCATGGCCCAACATGGAGTGGTAGCATGTACGGCCCAACGGAAGCTTGTTTGATTATTAAGTTGCTGTTATTTTCGGAACATGCCGCGTTCGTACGTGGTTACCTTAGCTAATTGATCGGCAGTAACAAAAATAGCTGAAAATTAACGGGGTAATGCCATGCGACTGAGTAGCTATTTCTCAGGCGCAGGCGTGCCCATATATGATTGTTCATGGACAGAGCGTTTCGAATATTTGCCCTGTGCCCCTGTTATTCTTGAGAGGAATCAGGGTTTGCGTTTGTGCTGGACATTTGTGAGATCGTCCAGTTGGATCAACGAATCAAGCCAAAAACTTTGTAATCCCCATGAACAATCCTGCTCGAGAAAGGCAAAGCACGCCGTTCTAGCTGCCTAGACCATCTAATGGTTCATTACCTTACAAGGAATGAAGGAAAGCAACCGAAATGTGTTTAATAAATATTTGTGTCTCGCCTGTAATCCTAAAACCTAGGCACATTAGTCACACAAGAAATTCCTAATAGTTGTGTGAGATCAACTGCATCGGTCGTGTTCCATACCATCTAACATGCATGACCACTGGAACTTCTCTCAAAACAAAATAAAAAATGTACGAGCACTAGAATGCCACACAGAACTATTGGGCAAAAAAAACATAGTAATCTTTCTTAGGATGAATAATAGCTAATACGATCGATCAGCTATTGATACGATGCACAAAGCAATAATTCTAGGTTTTGCGGAGCCTACTTGCTTTTTCCCACATTTTCATTACGGTATCTGGACAAGTTCTTTTGAGCTGAATGTACCCGACGCATGCCACCACATCATTAGTTTTAGTACTACAAGATGCAATAAATCGAATGCAAGCATCTTTTATCCCGGAACAACTGTGCTGATCGGCGAAAGCCAACATATTTGCGACGGACTCGACATCGAGGTCTTTGCAGAGGATGCTTTCGCACATAAGCTTCAACCTTTCGATGCCATACCGATCCGCAGCCACAAGCAGGTGTCTGGTCACCTCCTTCTTATCGTCTCCATCCAAGTCGTCGTCCATGGCAGGCAACGAATCGGTATAGATGAAGTGGAGCAAAACCTTGAAGACGGCAGGTTGCATGTTATCAATGACGATGCGGTTTGAATCCTTCTCCCTCATCGGCCCATAGAGTGCCGCCTTGAAAACCGGTGACCGCATCGCTAGCACGAGCTTGTGGGCAGGGAATTCCTCTCCCTGGACCTCGAACGTCACATCGGCGCCTTCCTTTGCCTCTAGGAGCTTCCCGAGTTGCTCCGTGATGTCGGATGGTGGCACCTCGACATGACTGTCAGCCTCCTCCCAAGAATATGGATCCTTGATGACGGTGACAGCGCATTTGATGGTGAGACGATCGTCAACAACATAGCCCGATGCCTCCATCTCGCCCCTGTTTATGTGGTGCGGGACAAGGCAGTTTGGATAGGAAAGATTGCCTGTGAAGGCCGCTAACGAAGCAGAAAACTGTTTGGTTTTCCAGTGGAACAAGCTGATTGTGGAGGATACCCGCGCCGTGTCTACCTTCTTGTCCATCTCCGTCAGCTCCAGATCGACCGCTATGTCGTCCTTGCTATCCTCCGTCCATCCGTCGGGGTAGTAGTGGAGGCACCAGTCATGTCCGGCAACAGCGAAGGTTGACGACTGGATGTAGCGGCCGACGCCCATGCCCCTGTGAAGGCTGTAATCGGAGATCTTGAACAGGTGCTCCCCCTGCTCCGACTCCGCTGTGCACGTCGATGCGCTCAGCAAGATCGACATTACAGAATCTCTCAAGTGCAGATCGATCCTTGAGGAGATTTCTTTCTCCTTTTCTTTTCTAGACAACCCGGCCTTGTACTTGTACTAGTGTAGTATGTACATACCTGCGCGCGGTGATCGAACCGAATTAGGAATCACATGACGTACTTGATACGGAGTCTGTCCAAGGATCGGTGGCTGGCTCCATAAGCCTGGGACCTTCCCCTCTCATTGCCGATAGTACCGGCTCCGCAGCCTCACTGGTGACGGGTGGCGGTCTCCCATCAGTGTATCCTTCACAGTAGGAGTATCAAAATGCAATATTTTAGCCCGTACACCCCTTCCTTTTTTTTGCGGGTACCGTACACCCCTTCCTAGGTGCGATGAAAATCGTATACCTCCAGAGGGAGCAGCTTTACGTTTCCACAACTGAAACATGCACACAAGAAGGTGCGAACGAGTTGCCAACTCTTGGATGTGCTCATTGTTAAACTATGTAATATGTCCGTATTGGATATAGAGTAGTACTCTACCCTAATACGGATACCTCTTTGTATACACGCTTGTGAGAGCTATATCTCACCTATATAAACACGTACCACGAGCCCGAGAGGGCATCGTTTCCGCCTACAATATTTTACATGGTATCGGAGCGGGTCTCCTCCAAGATCTAGCCGCCGCCGCCGCCTGCCACCGCCGCCCACCTCGGGTCTCTTGGATGTGCTCATTGTTAAACTACTAGATATATGGGTGCGTCTTGGCGCACGATCTCGTCAATTTGCAATAACATATGAGCGAAAAATAATAATACATTTTTTAGTTTTTATCAAATGGATGGCCATAGCATCAAGGCTCAAATTTGATAGACAATTTCAATGAGAATATAATTTAATGATGATATGAACAATTCAAAAATATTTATTTGATAGTAAAGAGTTTTATATTTAGGAGCCCACGAGCTGAAATTAAGATGACCAAGCCCGTGAAGTGGTTAAAGTGAATGTTGTCCGTATATCAGGGGTGCTTTTTTTTTTTGGTGAAGCTATCCGTGGTAGCTCTCGCACGCATAGTAGCACGACCTCTTAATTTTAGCAATGCAAAACTTGGTATAAGATGCAAGGTATGATTATTTCTGTATTTCTATTGTAAGCCAAAAGGCTCGAAATACTTCAGGACAGAGAGTGGCTTATATGCAAGGTATGATTGCAGTATTTTACCTTAAGCCGAAAGGCCCAGGTTGGTTGGATTCAGTCCATAGACATTTGGTGGTACAGACTCAAATGACTTTGGTAGTCAAGCATGTAACTTAGTAGCCCTGGAGTTAATTGATTTGACAGGATATATTACGTTGAAATTTGTCATATGTTCATGACTAAGGTGTCAAGTATGCAACAAAACTGCATCAGAAAGATTGAAGATACTTCCAATATGAGCTTTGTTGATGGTTAAATAGGATTCAATCTTTTGGTTCCTTTTTGGAGCATCCGACTTTAGATTCTAATTTTGCAGCTTGTCTTTAGTTGATTTGCTACTCAGCATGTTTCTTTATTTTCAGTCCATATCCAATTCACACATATGAGCGCACTGCTTACCTAAGTACCAGATGGAAGTGGTAAAACCAATAAAGAACAGAATATCATGATCATCAGAGTGGACTACATAGATATGGAAGGTGATGTGGTTTCCCTTGAGGAACACGTCCTGTGAGAAGGCATATGATGCACGCAGGCTAGAATGGAGCACGCCAGGTCAAGTGAGGTAATTAAAGAAAAAAAACACAGATGACCGCATCAATTACTCATCAGTGAAGGCTATAATGACCCATCAGTTTCTTATCTTATCAAAAGATAATTCCAATATAAAAAGGTTATTTCCTTAAAAAAGCTATACAATTCATTGTAAAAAGATTAAACTGGCAAGTATAGATCTTCATTAAAAAAATCTATAAAATTCATTACAAAATATGTTCTTTATACTTAGATATGAATGAGATTCAACGAAAAATTATTGAAATAGTATTGGCGAAATACCAGCACCTCCATTTTGTTGCTTCAATGTCTCCTGGAGAACATAATATGGATGTGAAGCAAAAGGGAAATGAAATTACACGCAGTTTGATTCGTAGGGAGAACTGTGTCGATTAAGAAACTTAGTCAGAATTGTAGCAATCAGTCAGCCTCGAGTGTAACAATATACTGATTTGATCTTTCAAACCGAAGACCACACCTGATAAATACAAACTCTAGTTTTGTAGCCATACTCCATAGCAGCCTGAAATCGGCCTCGAGTTCCATGACCATACAAAGTAAATCCATATGTTTTCCCATGATAAATCATCTTGTTTTCTCTCGAGTGTTCATGATATTGAAAAGCAAAGAGGATACATTATGTAAGAAGGATACCAGGCCAAAGAGTGTAGAACTGAAATTCAGTGCCATATTGCGTTAAATCCATACATGTGCAATGTTCTCCTTTATTTCCTTTATGCTGAAAATGAAGGAAATATGCCCTGAGAGGCAATAATAAAGTTGTTATTATGTATTCCTTGTATATGATAGATGTTTATTTTTCATGCTATAATTGTATTGATAGGAAATATCAATACATGTGTGTTTAATAAACAAAAAGGGTTCCTAGTTATGCCTCTCTTATAGACTAGCTTGTTGATTAACAGGATGATCAAAGTTTCCTGATCATAGACATTGGATGTTGTTAATAACAAGGTCACAGCATTTGTGAAATGATGTGATGAACATTCATCCGAAGTATAGCATTACGATCAAGTCATTATGTTTATATTGCTATAACATCATACAAAGTAGTCTTAGTCCTTAGACCATGAGATTATGTTAATTGCTAACACCGGAAGAGTATCTTGATAACACCAAACGTCACACCGTAACAGGGTGACCATAAAGGTGGGTTCAGTACTATGAAGGTGTTATGTTGAGGCTCATGGATCAAGAGTGGAATTTTTCAATCCCGATGACGGATAGATATACTCTGCGCCCTCTCGGTGATATCACATTAAGATAGCTTGCAAGCAAGTGATGTGATCACTAGAATGTTATATCACGGGAACGAGAAAAGAGTGCATGTCGGTAACGAGATCAAACTAGGTATTTGGATACCGATGATCGAATCTCGGACATGTATTATATCATGAGTAAAGGGATTAAATTGCTGACGTTAAAGGTTCTCACGATCACAGAAGTCATCGTTGAATATGTAGGAGTCAGTATGGATCTCCAGGTCCCGCTTCTGATTATTGATCTGAGAGGAGTCTCAATCATGTCTACATTATTCGCGAACCTTAGGGTGACACACTTAAGGGTTGCCGAACACCATTTAGGAGCACATATGTTCCAGACAAAAGGTTTGCAAAGCGTAGGAAATGTTTCGATAGAAACAGGAATTGTTTCGATAGAAACCGGAATTGTTTCGGGTGAAATTGCAGAAAGTGGTTTTGCATGTGATATTGAAATGTTGCAAGGGTTTTTATGTGAATGTTTGTTAATTAAAGTAATTAACAAAATTCTGAATAAAATAAATAAAAGAGTTTTATTAATTGAGAGTTGCATTTAATTTGGTGGAAATTAAATACATGTGAGTGGGATTTTGGGTGGAGGCCATGTTTATGTGAGTGGAAGTTCACCACATGAATGAAGGAGGGGAGGAGTCCCCCCTCCCTCATGCGCCGGCTATGGGAGGGGAGGGGTCTCCCTCCCTCCTATATAAAGCCCCCCTCTCCCCTCTCACAAACTACACCTCCTCGTGAAGGATCTCTCTCCCCCTCTAGATATTTTCCCATGGTCTCGGATTAGCGAGATACATGTTCCCGGTGGCCTTGCGTCTGGAAGGAGTTGCTGCTTCCGCTGATTCGCTGGAGCGAGGAGGTGGAGGTTGTCCGGTGGCTTGAACGTGTGTGTGAGGACGGATGCGCTGCTGATTTGCGGCGCTCGGACTTCCACACGATCTTAAGATCGGCAAGCGTACGACTACATCAACCACGAGTTCCTACTCGTTAACAAAACTCGTTGTCTTCGAGGGTAAGTTCTCCATGGATGTATGTCTACCCGTTGCTCTGTATCTAGTAGATAGATCTTGACGTATAGTTCTCATCGTAGGAATTTTTTTGTTTCCTATGCTGCGGACCTAACAGTGGTATCAGAGCCTGATCTATGCGTAGGTGCTTAGCACAGGTAGTACACATATGTTGATATGTGGACGATGATGATTATGTTATTGCATCTTCTATGTATTTTGGATATTGGTGGCATAGTGGGATGAAGCGGCCCGGACCAACCTTACATGTCATCGTACATGAGACCGGTTCCACGACTGACATGCAACTTGTTTTGCATAAGTGGCTGGCGGGTGTCTGTCTCTCCTACTATAGTCAATATCTGATTTACAACGAGTTGCTAATAACTTAGTTATCCTTGTTGTGGTTCATGTTCGTAGGTGAGAACGGTTCTATCTCCGAAAGCCTTAAGCCACGTAAAACTTGCAATTGATAAATTATAGTCGTCTAGTTTAGATCGTTGCTGGGCTAGTGTATTGATATGGTATTGTTGTAAGTAGATGTATGGTAGATACTCTTACAACACAGTCAACATGTAAGTTCCATAGACCTTGGCCTTACACACAAAGGAATGATAGAGATCATACCACGATACAAGTGATAGAGATCAAATGCATGGACCATATCACCTCACTTCACACATTAGATGTTAGCATCTTATATCGCTAGTTTGGCGTTTTTGGTAGCATTATAAGATGATCCCTCATTTAGATATCAAGATAAAATGTGTTCTTCCTTAAGTATGCACCGTTTTGTGGATCGTGTTTTGAGGCATCACGTGATGATCGGGTGTTCTCGACTCTACGCTTTCATACAACGGGTGTAAGACAATTTTACACACGCGAATACTAAGGTTCTTACTTGACGAGCCTAGCATGTACAGACATGGCCTCGGAACACGGACCGAAAGGTTAAGCATGAGTCATATAGTTGATATGATGCACATATAGATGCTCGCCTTTGAAGCTACACCGACTCACGTGATGATCGGACTTGGTGTAGTGGATTTGGTTCATGTAATCACCAAAAGGACATGAGGGATGTCATTTTTGAGTGGGAGTTCATTAGTAATTTGGATTAGTTGAACTCAATCTATCATAAACTTAGTCTAAATATATTTTACAAATTCTATTGTAGATGGCACCGCCTGCTTTTAATTTCAATGTGTTCATGGAGAAAGAGAAGCTTGCTGCGAATGGTAGCAACTTCACCAACTGGGCTATGAATTTGAGGATTCTCCTCACTGCTGCACAAAAGCAATATGTGCTAGAGGCGCTGCTAGGCCCCCCACCAGCTCCTGATGCCCCTGACGAGGAAAAGAACGTCTATATAACTCGTCAGGAGGACCACAACTTAGTTCATTGCGGCATACTGTATGGGCTAGAGCCAGAACTTCGAAAACGTTTCGAAAATGGCAATGCCTTTGATACCATGGGAGAATTGAAAATGATTTTCGATACCCATGCTACCGTAGAGAGTTATAATGCTTCTGAAAAGTTCTTTAACTGCATGATGGAAGAGAACAGCTCCATTAGTGAGCACGTACTCAAAATGTCTGGGTACGCCAATAAGCTTGTGTCCTTGGGAATAATGATTCCCAATGACTTAGGCATACATCGTGTTCTCCAATCTCTGCCACCTAGCTACAAGAGCTTCGTGATGAACTATAATATGCAGGGCATGAAGAAGTCTCTTCCCGAGCTTATGTCAATGCTTAAGACTGCAGAAGTGGAGATTAGGAAAGAACATCAAGTGTTGATGATCAATAAGACCACCGGTTTCAAGAAGGACAAGAAAGGAAAGCAGAAGGGAAAGAAGGGCGGCAAATATGTTGCCGCGCCTGAAAAGAAACCCCGAGCTGGCCCTAAGTCTGACACCGAGTGCTACTATTGCAAGGGGACTGGCCATTGGAAGCGCAACTGCCCCAAGTATTTGGCGGACAAAAAGGCCGGCAAGGCAAACAAATGTATATGTGATATACATGTTATTGATGTGTACTTGACTAGTACTCGCAGTAGCACCTGGTTATTTGATACGGGATCGGTTGCTAATATATGTAACTCGGTTCAGGGGCTGCGGAACAAGCGACAACTAGCAAGGGATGAGGTCACGATGCGGGTCGGCAATGGATCAAGAGTTGATGTGATCGCCGTCGGAACGCTGCCTCTCCATATGCCGTCGGGATTAGTTATAAACCTAAATAATTGTTATTTGGTGCCTGCACTGAGCATGAACATTGTATCCGGATCATGTTTGATGCAAAGTGGTTATTCGTTTAAGTCTGAAAACAATGGTTGTTCGATTTATATGAATAATATCTTTTATGGTCATGCACCTGTGTTGAATGGTTTATTTCTATTGGATCTCGATAGTAGTATTATGCATATTCATAATGTTGATGCTAAAAGGATTAAACTTGATAATGATATATCTGCATATATGTGGCACTGCCGTCTAGGTCATATTGGCGTTAAACGCATGAAGAAACTCCATTCTGATGAACTTTTGGAATCATTTGATACATGTGAGCCATGCCTTATAGGCAAGATGACTAGAACGCCGTTTTCCGGTTCAATGGAACGGGCGACAGATTTATTGGAAATCATACATACTGATGTGTGTGGACCAATGAGTGTGTCGGCGCGAGGTGGGTATCGTTATTTTTGTTACTTTCACGGATGATTTGAGTAGATACGGGTATATCTATTTGATGAAACATAAGTCTGAAACCTTTGAAAAGTTCAAAGAATTTCAGAATGAAGTGGAAAATCATCGTAACAGAAAGATCAAATTTCTGCGGTCCGACCGTGGAGGAGAGTAACTTAGTTACGAGTTTAGCACACATATGAAAGACTGTGGAATAGTTTCACAACTCACGCCTGTCGGAACACCACAACGTAATGGTGTGTCAGAATGTCGTAATCGTACTTTATTGGATATGGTTCGATCTATGATGTCTCTGACTGACTTGCCACTGTCATTTTGGGGTTATGCACTGGAAACCGCTGCATTCACTTTAAATAGGGCACCATCTAAATTCGTTGAAAAGACACCGTATGAATTATGGTTTGGAAACAAACCTAAGCTGTCATTTCTTAAAATTTGGGGATGTGATGTTTATGTGAAGAAACTTCAACCGGATAAACTCGAACCCAAAGCGGAAAAATGCGTCTTCATAGGATACCCTAAGGAAACGATTGGGTATACCTTCTATCACAGATCCGAGGACAAGGTCTTTGTTGCCAAGAATGGATCCTTTCTTGAGAAGGAGTTTCTCGCGAAAGGTGTGAGTAGTCGAAAGGTAGAACTAGAAGAGGTTATTGAACCTTCTCTTCATGAAATGGCGAGTAGCGCAGCACCGGAAGTTGTTTCGGAGTTGACTTCACCTAATGAAGAGAGAGCTAATGATATTGATCATGAAACTCCGAAAGAGGACACTACCGAACCTCGCAGGTCAAGCAGGACACGTGCAGCTCCTGAACTGTACGGCCATCCTGTTATGAATTTCATGATTGATGAAATAGATGACCTTGCGACGTATGAAGAAGCGATGATGAGCCCTGATTCCAACAAATGGCTAGAAGCCATGAAATCCGAGATGGAATCCATGTACGAAAACCAGGTTTGGACCTTGGTGGACTTACCTCACGATCGAAAGGCCGTTGAGAATAAATGGATTTTCAAAAGAAAAACTGATGCTGATGGTAATGTAACCATCTATAAGGCTCGACTTGTCGCAAAGGGGTTTCGACAAATTCAAGGAGTTGACTACGATGAGACATTCTCTCCCGTAGTGATGCTTAAGTCGGTTAGGATTATGTTAGCAATTGCTGCATATTTCGATTATGAAATATGGCAGATGGATGTCAAAACTGCGTTCCTCAATGGTAATATTGAAGAAGAGTTGTATATGATACAACCTAAGGGTTTTGTCGATCCTAAGGATGCTGATAAGGTGTGCAAACTTCAGCGATCCATCTATGGACTGAAGCAAGCATCCCGGAGTTGGAATCTCGGCTTTGATGAGGTGATCAAAGAGTTTGGATTTGTCCAAACTTATGGAGAGGCTTGTATGTACAAGAAAGTGAGTGGGAGCAATGTGGCATTTCTGATATTATATGTGGATGACATATTATTGATTGGAAATGATATAGATCTTTTAAACAGTGTTAAAAGTTATCTAAACAGCAAATTTTCGATGGGACCTTGGTGCAGCTTCATATATATTAGGCATTAAAATCTATAGAGATAGATCAAGACGCCTAATTGGGCTATCGCAGAGTACATACCTTGATAAGATATTAAAGAAGTTTAATATGGGCGGAAGTAAGAAGGGGTACTTACCAATGCTGCAAGGCAAGACATTGAGTAAGACTCAAAGTCTGGCTACGGCGGAAGAAAGATAGATAATGGATAAGATCCCCTATGCCTCAGCCATAGGCTCTATAATGTATGCCATGCTATGTACCAGACCGGATGTGGCACATGCTATTAGTTTGACTAGTAGGTACCAATCTGATCCAGGTTCGGAACACTGGATAGCGATCAAGAATATCCTTAAGTACTTGAGAAGAACTAAGGATATGTTTCTTGTATACGGAGGTGAAGAAGAGCTAGTCGCTAAGTGTTATGTCGATGCTAGCTTTGACACTGATCCGGATGACTCTAAGTCTCAATCCAGATACGTATTTCTCTTGAACGGAGCAGCAATTAGTTGGAGGAGCTCCAAACAACCTGTGATAGATGGATCAACGACGGAGGCGGAATATGTTGCTGCTTCAGAAGCGGCACAGGAAGCGGTTTGGATGAAGGAGTTCATAACTAAACTAGGTGTGGTTCCTAGTGCGTTGGACCCAATGGTGATCTATTGTGACAACAATGGAGCCATAGCCAACGCCAAGGAACCAAGGTCTCACAAGAATTCCAAGCATATTAAGCGCCGGTTTCACTCCATCCGCGAGCATGTTAAGGATGGAGATATAAAGATTTGTAAAGTGCACACGGACCTGAATGTAGCAGATCCGTTGACTAAAGTACTCCCTAGGGCAAAACATGATCAACACCAGAACTCCATGGGTGTTAGATTTATCACTATATAAACTAGATTATTGTCTCTAGTGCAAGTGGGAGACTGAAGGAAATATGCCCTGAGAGGCAATAATAAAGTTGTTATTATGTATTCCTTGTATATGATAGATGTTTATTTTGCATGCTATAATTGTATTGATAGGAAACATCAATACATGTGTGTTTAATAAACAAAAAGGGTGCCTAGTTATGCCTCTCTTATAGACTAGCTTGTTGATTAACAGGATGATCAAAGTTTGCTGATCATGGACATTGGATGTTGTTAATAACAAGGTCACAACATTTGTGAAATGATGTGATGAACATTCATCCGAAGTATAGCATTACGATCAAGTCATTATGTTTATATTGCTATACATCATACAAAGTAGTCTTAGTCCTTAGACCATGAGATCATGTTAATTGCTAACACCGGAAGAGTATCTTGATAACATCAAACGTCACACCGTAACAGGGTCACCATAAAGGTGGATTCAGTACTATGAAGGTGTTATGTTGAGGCTCATGGATCAAGAGTGGAATTTTTCAATCCCGATGACGGATAGATATACTCTGGGCCCTCTCAGTGATATCACATTAAGATAGCTTGCAAGCAAGTGATGTGTTCGCTAGAATGTTATATCACGGGAACGAGAAAAGAGTGCATGTCGGTAACGAGATCAAACTAGGTATTTGGATACCGATGATCGAATCTCGGACATGTATTATATCATGAGACAAAGGGATTAAATTGCTGACGTTAAAGGTTCTCACGATCATAGAAGTCATCGTTGAATATGTAGGAGTCAGTATGGATCTCCAGGTCCCGCTTCTGATTATTGATCTGAGAGGAGTCTCAATCATGTCTGCATTATTCGCGAACCGTAGGGTGACACACTTAAGGGTTGCCGGACACCATTTAGGAGCACATATGTTCCAGACAAAATGTTTGCAAAGCGCAGAAAATGTTTCGATAGAAACAGGAATTGTTTCGATAGAAACCGGAATTGTTTCAGGTGAAATTGCAGAAAGTGGTTATGCATGTGATATTGAAATGTTGCAAGGGGTTTTATGTGAGTGTTTGTTAATTAAAGTAATTAACAAAATTCTGAATAAAATAAATAAAAGAGTTTTATTAATTGAGAGTTGCATTTAATTTGGTGGAAATTAAATACATGTGAGTGGGATTTTGGGTGGAGGCCATGTTTATGTGAGTGGAAGTTCACCACATGAATGAAGGAGGGGAGGAGTCCCCCCCCCCTCATGCGCCGGCTATGGGAGGGGAGGGGTCTCCCTCCCTCCTATATAAAGCCCCCCTCTCCCCTCTCACAAACCACACCTCCTCGTTAAGGATCTCTCTCCCCCTCTAGATATTTCCCCATGGTCTCGGATTAGCGAGATACATGTTCTCGGTGGCCTTGCGTCTGGAAGGAGTTGCTGCTTTCGCTGGTTCGCTGGAGTGAGGAGGTGGAGGTTGTCTGGTGGCTTGAACATGTGTGCGAGGACGGATGCGCTGCTGATTTGCGGCGCTCGGACGGATGCGCTGCTGATTTGCGGCGCTCGGACTTCCACACGATCTTGAGACCAGCAAGCGTACGACTACATCAACCACAAGTCCCTACTCGTTAACAAAACTCGTTGTCTTCGAGGGTAAGTTCTCCATGGATGTATGTCTACCCGTTGCTCTGTATCTAGTAGATAGATCTTGGCATATAGTTCTCATCGTAGGAATTTTTTTGTTTTCTATGCTGCGGACCCAACAGAAAATTCAGCAAAACAAAGATCGAACATCTACTGAGATAGCAATCTAGAAAATACTCCACAATGTACTTGCATAAATTGGAAAAAATGTGTATAGGAGCATTGCAACACATATGATCCATTTACCTGGAATTCCAAACCATATCAATGTACTGGGGAAAGAAAGAGGAAATGACCTTCAGCTCAGATGTTCATGATCTTGCACAGAATCGTCTCTAGAAGATTGTAGAGCGGCGTCCCCTGTTGCTTGAAAACCTGGTTTGTCTATGTTTCCACCTAAAAAAAGATACCAAAACATGCAGAACATGAAGCTAGTCCGCATCTACAATCCAAACCATATCAAAGATAATCCGCTAGAGTGCTACCATTGTTCATTCCTGATGGAGATAGATACCCAATATGTGAAATAAGATGACAACTGCACTCTAGTCGCTGCAATGCACAGACAGTACCTGAATCTGCAAGATGTGTGAGAATCATCAAAAACACGAAATACCTCATACCATTGCATATTGCAGAATTCTCTCCCATAAATGCATTTTCTTTACATCCAACACTTTCTTGATACTAAGGTTACACTTTTGTACTATCACTTTTAGTCTATAAATGGAACTTCAAAGCTACAGACTATCATGAACTATTGAGTCAATGTGGATCTCTTTTAGTTTGAACACATCCGTCAAACTTCAAAATTCTTTTGCTTCTAAAGCTCTAAAAGAGAACACAAATCTCTAGTCTGCATTGTACAATTTTTCCCCATATTGAAAGAAAATGACAGAGCTCCTGCCTTGGCCCGTAAAAAAAGAACACAAACCTCCAATATTAGGCTTTTGAGGTAGAGCTCAGCGAGAAATTATCCACCTAGTCAAAGTACAAACTTGTGTATCACAAAATGTTGTAGCTTTCGGGCTTTATCTAATTATAAAGCACAAACCAATCCACCTAAAAAATACATTTTCATGGCGGCAACTTTTGGTGATCCCATATTTCTATAAATCACGGGGGCAACCCAATATCCTGGTCATTATTGGCATGGGATTAACATGTTCATGGCGATATGTCACCAGTAACAGATGGATCCTAATATGTGGCAAGCTCGGAGCTACAGGAACGTGAATATCTTGTAAGGCCATGATATAGAGTAATAGAGGAGATCATTCAAGAAACCATGATTAAAGGAAGGCCATTCTAGACTCTATCTACCCTGGCAGATTGAACATAGCCTTGGCCCTCGTTGCTAAAATAACCTACCATTCCTTAGTGAATGTGACAGTCCAGAATAAAATAGCATTATCATCTGGTGCATGTCAAAAGGGGAAAAAAGCACATCATCCAAATAGAACTTTGTTTAGAGCCAATTTACATTAAAAAAATACAATGAATGGAAAAAAGGGGAAGGTAACGAAGGACATAACCTATACCTTGAATGTTGTCCTGTATGGTGAACTTGCTCGCAATCTCTCAATACAATGCTGAAAATGAAACAAGTTGCCTTATTAGCAATCCAAATTCAGATCACAGTCCAGAAAATAGAAAACTGGGAATAACTCTTTCTAACAACACATGATATAATGCAGTATGTCTATTAAAAAATCTTGCTTCTCCACTCTGTATGCTAATCTACCTTAGCCTCGATCATCACGGCCTTATTCTGAACCCTTTTCAGATCTGAAATGCTAAACTACATAAAACAAAATCAGGAAGCAACGAACAACATCCCTACAGGACTGCAGGTTTCAACAGACTCCACACCTATAGTTGAAAAAATGTACGAAAAACATTAAATAAATAAAATTCAAGGCTTTTATAATTGCTAATTTTGCAACAATTGATGGTGTCTCATATAATTCTACAAATTCAATTACACATTGACATCAGCAGAGAAATGCTCAATTAGCAGCAAAAACTAAAGAAAACATACATAAATATGAATCATCAACATTTATAGTAAAAATAATAATGAAAATAATACATTGCTAATTGTCATGAATGAAACTGCATACATGAAACAAACAACAATAAGAGTCACTGAACTGGCTCCTTTGAGTCATGTGTATGAAAGGTTAGTTCAAAGGCTGCAGTTCTGTTCATAAACGAAACGAAATACATATTTCAGAAAAAATCCCCCTTGTGACATGGAAAATAATTTAAGTCACACTAATCGACAACTAAATAAATAACAATGGTATGCATGAACTGTCATTTTGGCGCCCGCCGCCAGTGTCTAACACGACCTTCTGCTCAGGCATGGAAAGGTATTATCATCATATATATTACACAATTTTTTTAAAACCACCTTAGAGTTTATACAACAATGATGTCCACAGAGAAACGTGGGAAACACTACCAGGGAAACTCTAAAACAATTACCTTTCTACTGTACCGCACACAAAACCTACCGGTCAGGAGAAAATAACAAGCGAGAACCGTGGAAACTAAAATATTTCTCAAATTATATAACAGGCTAAGCCTAAATTTTTTAGTGATGGACAAAGATAGAGAGGTGATAATCTGAAAAGTGATATCACCCAAATAAAAACACTACGTAGACCGAGATGAATTCCCACGAAAGAAAAAAAGAACACATGTCTAGCTTCACAACGATGCATTTGAACCTACCATATTGCCAACAAAAGTGGATGAGGTCAAAGATGATACAAGTTCAGATGTGGCGGGTTAGGAGAGGTAAATCATGGAATAGATAAAGACAACATAACTACTTATTAGCTCCACATAATCTGGTCATGAGAAGTATATAGTTGGGTGATTTGTGCAAGGAAATGCATTTTAAACCTGGGGACGACATGGATAACAAACATACTGAGAATCCTATGAAAAAGTAAAGAAATTAGCTAACAATAGACCACCTAAAGAACAACCTATGCTAATAAATATACCAATAGTGCTGCAGAGACTGTGCCCTCACGTGCCGTCTTAAACAGCAAGCACATGACGGTCTGTACTGCCTCTCCTTAGCTTGGTGACCTCATCCATCTCCTGGGTGAATTTGTACAATGCGTAGCGCACTAGCAGTGCGCCACGAGCCGCGTGCTACGGCTAAAATTTACCCATAGTGCACTACGGCTAAAAACGTTACCCGTGGCGCACCACACAGTGCGCCACAGGAAGGGGTCTAGGTGCGCCACGGCTATGTTTTTCGAAAAACAAAAAAATGCAAAAAACACCCTCGTTTTGAATCTCAAAAGCAATCGGGTCCCCTCCGTCGTGTCGCCTTGCCGGAGCATGGTGGTCGTGGCGCGGCTACAACCTACCACCACCGGAGGTGCGGGAGGCCGTGGCCGCGCTAGTTCTCGAGCGGGAGGTGTCGGGCCGAGGAGGAGGTGGCGACCAGAGGAGGAGGTGGTAGCCGGAGGAGAAGGTGGTGGCGATGGCCGGAGGAGAAGATGGCGGTGGCGGTCGGAGAAGGAGGAGGAGGTAGCGGCGGCGAGAGGAGGTGGCGACGACAGCCGGAGGAGCGGCGGCGGCCGAAGGAGGAGGTGGCAACGGCGGCCGGAGGAGCGTCGTTGTCACTGCAAGGAGGAGGAGGAGGTTAGAGAGAAAGGACGCGGAGAAGAAGGAGAAGAAGAGGAGAGGAGGAGAAGGGGACGAAGGAGAAGGAAAAGAGAGGAGAATAATGGAAGGGAAAAGAACAGGGGTAGGTGGCCGGGGTGGTGATTCGAATTTTGAATCCCACCAAACTTACTCGTAGCGCACTACATGGTGGTGCGCTACGGGTAAGTGGCCTCTATTTTTTTCTGCAGGAAAAAATGATATTTTGGCCGTAACTTTTTATTCTTTTCGAATTTTGAAAATCTAAAAAATCGCCAAACGACCAAAGGTCATTGCAAGTGGATGCGTAATTTTGTTCTTGTCATTTTGGTATATTAAACGTTTTTTTTTCGACTTTGTATGCAGAAGTTATAGCCGTTTTACCGTGGCATGAATTTTTTTTTTCTGAAAAAGTCAAAAATTTTGGTTGTTAGTTTTTCTAAAAACTAAACCTACCTAGATGTCAAAGGATTTTTAAATTTGATGTGTTTTTCATTTTCTTTTATTTTTTGCAATGCTAGAAAGACGATCGGGGGGGATGGAGTTGAAAAACATAGGCAACATACTTACCCGTAGGGCACCACTTCATACCCGTGGCGCACCACTATATGGTGCCCTACGGTTATATTGCATACCCGTGGCGCACCACTATATGGTGCCCTACGGGTAAGTGGCATGCGTCCAGCTCTTCCCTGGCCCACACATAGCCGTGGCGCACCACCGCCACGGTCATGCCAGTTAGCCATATGGCACTTGTTGGCAGTGCGTCACGCCTATTTTATCCATGGGGCAATGGCACGTGCGCCACGGATGTGTGGATTACCTATAGCCGTTTTCCTAGTAGTGAAAGCAAAGCAGTTCATAGAGGATTACGTTCATGGTCCGGACTAGCCTTTAAAGTGAATAAAAAATTATCTTGCTTTAGCCAAAGGACATATTCGAGGAATATGCCTCCACGTATGCCCTAACTTTGTAACCTGGGCTTCCCTATATAAGAAGCACCAGGGCCTCCATAAAAGGGGATCGATCATTGTATTTTGTCTAAGGTAGAACTCTAGAGCACTGTAGTGGGGGTAAGAGAACTAGTATCCTTCTCACGAAGAGCTCAAGGAATCCTTATAACCCACCATTGATAGAGTGAAAATACAAATATTTGTGTCTAGAATCACCACACTATTCCTTCCTGGATTCCTCTAGTATACATTGATCCCATCTTTAGCCTATATATATATATATCGTATCACACGACCGTATGTTTCCCATATCATTTGATACTGATAAATAGTACCAACCAAAACATCACTAGCTAATAGGATACACATATCCTCTCTCCGTTCTACTCCCTCTGTTCCAAAATATAAAATGTTTTAGCTTTGTGAAAGAAATGTATCTAAACCATTTTTAGTGTGTGTAGGTTCACTTCAAATCTAAATGTATCTATACACTAAAAGTATCTAGATACACTTCCTTCATAAAACTAAAACATCTTATATTATAGAACGGAGAGAGTAAAATATAAGCTGTTTTACCTTTTATGAAATGAATATATGAGACATCTTACGTAGGTTTGAAGCAACACAAGAACGGTAGGTTTGAAGCAACACAAGAACGGATGGAATATACATCAAACTAACCTAAGATTTCATCCCCTGTTAATAATAAATAAAGACCTATCTAAGTCAACTAATATGGGTCGAAGGATCTAGTATAGATACCTGCGACATGGTGTCCATCAAAACAAAAGAACTGGCGTTGACCCTCACGTATACGGAGTTATGGACCATCACCATCACCACCTATTGCAATTTGGGTTGTCTGGAAAGGAAAGAGAGAAAGAAATCACTTCAAGAATCAATCTGTCCCAGGACCGATCTGCACTTCTTTTCACAACTCTTACCAAGAGATTCTAATGTCGATCCTCCTGACCGCATCGACGTGCACAGCGGAGTCGGAGCAGGGGGAGCACCTGTTTCAAGATCTCCGACCACACCCTTCACAGGGGCATGGGCGCCGGCCGGTACATCCAGTCGTCAGCCTTCGTCGTTGGCGGCCACGACGGGTGCCTCCACTAGGGTATAGCCATGTCACCTGAAAAGAGAAAAACAGACGAATCTTTACTAACCGGCAAGTGACTTATATCGAGGTGGCTGAGATCGCTAGGGAGGATATCATACAACGAGCCCGTGCTTTCACGACCTTTGGGCATGCCATTCCAGTGGAGCCTGTTAGGCGCTTTCGGTTTTTTGGTAATTTGGTGCTTTTGACATGTTTCCACCTTAATCAAAACATGCCCCTAATCTGGTTGGGGAAGTGAGCCTAGCTCAACTGGTTGGGGGAGTGGATGTACATGTTAGAGTATATATTTGTATTGTAGTTTCCCCATAGGTTAGGAGCTTTCTGTATATTTGCACTTGTACATGTACTATATATTCTGGCATTTGGCCCTCTGGTAATACAAGCATCTATTACCCTAACATGGTATCAGAGCCGTAAGGCCTTTTTTTCCACTCGCAGCCGCCACCGCCGCTCCCCTCGCAGCAGCAGCCGCCGCTCGCCCCGGCATCCTACCGCCGCGCCCGGCCGCCGCCGCCGCCTCCGTCCCTGGCCGCCCGTCCTCGGCCGCCGCCGCCGCCGCTCGCCCCAGCTCTCCGCTGCCGCGTCCGGCCGCCTCGTTTCTGTCTGATCTCGATCTGTTATGAAGGAAAAAAAAATCGACAGAGCTATGTCTTCCTCGTCAGACTATGTTGCGATTCCTCGCTGCCCGATGCTTTTTGATGGCGCGAATTATCCTGATTTCGCTGCCTTCATGCACGTCCACATGCGCGGTCTTCGCCTTTGGGGTGTGCTTTCCGGTGAGGTCTCCTGTCCACCGCGCCTCATTGCGCCTACGGCGCCTATTGCACCGACCCCCGTTGCCCTTGCCTCCGATACCTCTCAGGCGGTCAAGGATGCAGCCCAGAGTGCTGATGATACTGCTCGGGATGATTATGATCGAAAGGTCCAGGAGCATTCTACTGCTGTTGCGACCTACCGGCTGGATCTGACTAACTACACTCAGTGGATCGATGAGGATGCTCGTGCTGCTGCTGTTCTCACTTCCAATGTTCTGCCTCAGTATGCTGCTAGGTTCATGGGTCTTCCCACTGTTGCTGCTCAGTGGGCTTTTCTTCGTCAGCGCTATCAGCCGTCTAGAGATGCTCTTTATCTGTCTGTGGTTCATCGGGAGCATGATCTTAAGCAGGGTGATTCCACTATTGATGAGTTTTATACTCAGAGTGCTGCTATTTGGCGTCAGGTTGACTCTCTTCGTACAGTTGTGTGTAACACCTGTCCCTGCTGTCTGATTGTGCGCGCAGATCTGGAGTTTCAGCGCGTCTTTGAGTTCTTGTCGCGGCTACGCAAGGAGTTTGAGCCGCGTCGTGCCTAGCTGCTTGCCCGTGGTCGTGTTCCGCTCTCTGAGGTACTGGCTAAGCTTCGTGCTGAGGAGACTCGTCTTCGTGGTGCTGGTCTTCTTGAGGTTCCATCTGTTCTTGCTGCTCGTGGTCCCCCCGTGCCGCCGGCTTCGTTGCGGTCACTAGCACCGCCGCTACTCTCTGCTCCGCTGGCCCAGGGTCAGAGTCAGCCTCAGCAGCCTCGTGGTTCTCGTCCTCCCTGTGCCCACTGTGGCAAGTCTGGCCACGATATCTCTGGCTGCTGGACGAGGGATCCCTGCTTACGTCAGCAGTACCTTTCTCGTCGGCAGGCTGGTTCTTTAGGATCTTCTGCCGTTGCTTCTAGACCTCCTACTGGTGCACTGTCTGATCAGGATATTATCCGTGGTCTTCGTAGTCTGCTCGCTGCTACAGGATCTTCCTCGTCAGGTACTGCTGGTTCTGTGCCTAGCTCTTCTGGCACCGCGCGACCATCACCTTCTACACAGTCAGGTACGTCATCCCCGTGGTATCTGGATTCTGGAGCTTCTTTTCATATGACTTTTGCGTCTTCTATTCTTTTTGCTCTTCGTTCTCTTATTTCTCCTATCTGTGTTATCACGGCTGATGGTACCTCTCTTCTTGTTTCCAGTCGAGGCACCCTCTCTACTTCCTCTTTCTCTGTTCCTGATGTTTTCATGTTCCCAGTCTTAAGATGAACCTTTTCTCTGCTGGTCAGCTTACTGATTCTGGTTGTCGTGTCATTCTTGACGCTGATTCTTGTGCTGTTCAGGACCTTCGTACACAGGCTCTGGTTGGAGCTGGCCCTCGCAGCCTTGAGTCTTCGGGGCTATGGGAGTTAGACTGGCTTCGTGTTCCTTCCGCTGACACTTCCTCTGCCAGTTCTCCTGTGGTTGCTGCTTCTGTCATTGTCTCGTTTCAGCAGTGGCATCATTGGCTGGGTCATCTTTGTGGCGCCCGTTTATCGTCATTAGTTCGTCGTGGTCTTCTGGGGCTTGTTTCAGAGATGTGTCTTTACATTCGTGTCAGGGTTGTAGGTTAGGCAAACAGATTCAGCTTCCCTATCCTAGTAGTGTGTCTGTATCTCAGCGACCTTTTGATTTAGTTCATTCAGATGTTTGGGGTCCAGCTCCCTTTTCTTTAAAAGGGGGCCATTGATACTATATTTTGTTCATTGATGATTTTTCACAGTACACCTGGTTGTTTTTTATGCGCTCTCGCAGTGAGGTGCTTGCTATTTATCAGCGCTTTGTGGCCATGGTTCGTACTCAGTATTCCACTCCTATTCGTGTGTTTCGTGCTGATTCTGCAGGAGAGTATATCTCCCAGCACCTGCGTGGCATCCTTGCTGAGCAGGGCACCCTTGCTCAGTTCTTGTGTCCTGGCGCCCATGCTCAAAATAGTGTCGCCGAGCGTAAGCATCATCATATTCTTGAGACTACCCGTGCTATGATGATTGCTTCCTCTCTTCTGCCGCATTTCTGGGCTGAGGCTGTCGCTACGTCGACTTACCTCATTAACATCCAGCCTTCTGCTGCCCTTCAGGGTGGTATTCCTCTCGAGCGTCTCTTTGGTACCTGTCCAGACTACTCGACTCTTCGTTTATTTGGTTGTGTTTGCTATGTCCTTCTCCCTCCTCGTGAACGCACCAAACTGACCGCTCAGTCTGTTGAGTGTGTTTTTCTCGGCTACAGTGATGAGCATAAGGGCTATCGCTGTTGGGACCCCGTTGGTCGTCGGATGTGCATCTCTCGTGATGTCACGTTCGATGAGGCGCGTCCTTTCTATCCTCGCCCCACCTCTGGTACTTACCCAACGGATGATCTCTCTTTTCTTCTTTTTCCTGATACACTTCCCGCTGTCCCTTCTCCTCCACCTCCTCATTCTGATGCGCCTCCTTTGTTTTCGGCGCCATCCTCTCCTTCGTCTAGTTCCCCTAGTTCTCCCCGTTCTCCGGCTTCGGACCCTTCCTCCGCTGTTTCTTCTTCCTCCTCTTCTGATGAGTCATCTTCTGTGGATGAGCTTCCTTCTTCACGGCCTGTTCATCAGCGTCGTGCTCCAGACCGTTACTCTCCTAGTCAGTATGGTCTCTCTGTCGTCTCCGAGCCGACTTCTTATCGAGATGCCGCGTGTCATCCTAAATGGCAGCTTGCCATGGCTAAGGAGATCGCTCCGCTAGTGCGCACTGGCACCTGGGATCTTGTTTCTCCCCCTTCTGGTGTTCGTCCTATCACGTGTAAGTGGGTCTATAAAATTAAGACCCGCTCTGATGGATCTCTTGAGCGCTATAAAGTGCGTCTTGTGGCTCGTGGTTTTTAGTAGGAGCACGGCCGTGACTATGATGAGACTTTTGCCCCTATGGCCCATATGACCATTGTGTGTACTCTTCTTACTGTTGCTTCTGTTCGACGATGTTCTGTGTCCTAGCCTGATGTTCAGAATGCTTTTCTTAATGGCGAGTTGAGTGAGGAGGTTTATATGCAGCCTCCTCCTGGGTATTCTGTTCCCGATGGGATGGTTTGTCGTCTTCGACGTTCCCTTTATGGCCTGAAACAGGCTCCTCGTGCCTGGTTTGAGCGCTTTGCCTCTGTGGTGACTGCTGCTGGTTTCTCTCCTAGTTTTCATGATCCAGCGCTTTTTGCTCACACTTCTCCTCGTGGACACACTCTTCTCCTTCTCTATGTTGATGATATGATCATTACTGGTGATGATCCTGAGTATATTGCCTTTGTCAAGGCTCGTCTCCGTGATCATTTTCTTATGACTGATCTTGGTCCTCTTCGCTACTTTCTTGGGAATGAGGTTTCCTCCACTTCTGATGGCTTTTCTATCTCTTAGGAAAAGTATATTCAGGATCTTCTTGCTCGGGCTGCTCTTGCGAATGAGCGCACCGTTGAGACTCCTATGGAGCTTAATGTTAAACTTCGTCCTACTGATGGTGATCCTCTTCCCGATCCCACTCGTTATCGCCATCTTGTTGGGAGTCTTGTTTATCTTGCTGTCACTCGTCCTGGTATCTCTTATCCTATTCATATTCTGAGTCAGTTTGTCTCAGCTCCTTACACTGTTCACTACAGTCATCTCCTCCGTGTTCTTCGTTATCTTCGTGGCACGATTACTCGTCGCCTTTTCTTCCCTCGTTCTAGCTCTCTCCATCTCAAGTGCTACTCGGATGCTACGTGGGCGAATGATCCTACTGATCGTCGTTCACTTTCTGCTTACTGTGTGTTTCTTGGTGGTTCGCTTGTTGCTTGGAAGACGAAGAAACAGGTAGCGGTTTCCCGTTCGAGTGTTGAGGCTGAGTTGCGGGCTATGGCTTCGGTGACCGCTGAGGTGACCTGGTTACGGTGGTTGCTTGCAGATTTTGGGGTCTCTATTACGACACCCACTCCACTTTTGTCAGACAGTACAGGTGCTATCAGTTGCACGTGATCCGGTCAAGCATGAGCTGACCAAGCATATTGCTGTTGATGCTTTTTATACACGTGCTCAGGTGTAGGATCAGGTTGTTGCGCTTCATTATGTGCCTTCAGACTTGCAGTTGGCAGATTTCTTTACAAAGGCACAAACTCGCGTACAACATGATTTCTTACTCTCCAAACTCAGTGTTGTGGATCCACCATGAGTTTGAGGGGGGGTGTTAGAGTATATATTTGTATTGTAGTTTCCCCATATGTTAGGGGGCTTTCTGTATATTTGCACCTATACATGTACTATATATTCTGGCCTTTAGCCCTCTGGTAATACAAGCATCTATTACCCTAACAGTACAAACCCAACACCTGGGTTCAAATCCTCACGGATGCGAATTTAGGTTCCTATTAATACTTGAGGACCATACTATCCTGGTACTCATGCAATTTATCTTGAGCACCAGGCTTTGTGTTTAACCAAGTTTAAAAATCCCGGTACTCATGCTTAATGGCTGTGTGCATCCCTAGTTGGTGCAGAGGCCGGGAAAGTGAAATCCTCCATTTTTCGCTCGTGTCGTCACTTTACTCGAGCTGTTCCGGGGAAACCCTAGATCTAGGTCTCCCGAATCGGATGATGGCGGCGCTTGGCGTCGGTTCCCCTATTGAGGGCATCGTTTCTGGAACAGACGTCGGCTAGAGGTCATGGCCACTCTTGCTGCTCTGGGGAAACCCTAATCTGTTTATCCGGATCAGGCAATGGCGACGCTTTGATGTCGTATTCTCTCTTGGGAGCTTTGCTTGTGGTGCAGCGATGGATGGCAGAGGCTGGTGGTGGAGCGGCTTCATCTTTTACAGAGGCTCTAGTGGAGATGTCAAGTCATGCCTAACCGCCAAGTGCTACAATCAGTCATGCCTAGTGCAGTAGGTGCTACGGACGACAGATCTTCTGGAGGTCTCTAGCTACGGCGGTTGGCTAGATTATGTGGCATGGCGCCGAGAGGTCTCGGTGGCGATCGCACGTGCTTGTCGATGGACATGCGCATGACGGTGGCGCCGTTTGGTGTCATGGTGGCGTTGATGGCGCCTTGCAAGGTCTTTGCATCGATCTCTCCTGAAGATGGGTTGGCGGAAGTCGGCGGCATCAGATGATTCAGCGTGCATGATGGTGTGCGCTACGGATCAGCTGAACCGGTTTGTGCTCCTAATCCGCCGTGGAGTGGTTTTCGGGACCTTCGGTATGTTGATGATGTGTTGGTGTTGCGGTTAGAGTGTTCTGACATGGCAACCCCTTCATCAAGTTGTTCTTAGAGAGGTCGCTTCGATTGATCTTTGTATTCTTTTTGTAAGGTTTCGTTGAATAATAAATAAAACAGGTTGTGTGCATATTTTTGATGCAGAGGCCGGGGTTAATACCTCCATTTCGAAAAGAAAAAAATCAAAACATGCCCCTCCGTATTATGTTACTAGGTTTTCCCTCTATCTATTTGAAAAGGCAGAGCTCCTGCCGGTTGCTCCAAAAAAAACCCGAAACAGATCACAAAAGTTCTTCCTTTACCTCAGTTCTTCTATTGTAGCTGAAACCAACGTGAGAGGCAATATTTTTCCAAGTTCTAGGTTTCAGTAATAAAATGAGTAATCTAGTGTTGATTAGAGGACACAAAAATTGAAGACAGCAGCATTATGAACTCCAACCCAATCACTCGCATTATCAAACGTGCATTATGAGACTCGCGTTATGAGACAGCAGCAGGTTCACGTTTCCACAACTGAAACATGCACACAAGAATCCTGGTAAATATCTCATCAAACGTTAGAATCAACACCTAATCCAAGGCCGGGCCCACTTTCCAGTCAAACTGTCAAACATCGATTACTGCCTCTTCCAAAAATGAATATAAATTTAGTCGAAGGACAATATTATCCAAGTTTTACCATTTTTTTAGAAAAAATTATAAATACCAAATAAATATCATAGATCCACCACAAAATTTATTTTCATAATATATTTGTCAAATATTGTAAGTAGTGACAGTCTCTTTCATATGTTTGGTCAAACTTTGGATGACTTAACTTTTTTTTCAAATTTATAGGCCTTATTTTATGAAATGAAGTTAGTACGCCAGCGTATATCTCCTCCTCGATTGTGGCGTATCAACAACAAATTCTACTCCATTCGTTTTAAAATATAAAATGTTTTAGATTACCAAGCTAATGAATTTAGACCTCTTTTAGTCTTTTAATGTATAGGTTCGGAGAGGTTTACAGTGAACCTACACAAAGGGTCTAGATTCATTACGTTCACAAAGCTAAAACATCTTATATTTTAAAACAGAGAAAATATTTATTATACGACGTGCAATCTCTTTTAAACCCGCCAGGTTACTTCAGCTTATGCTCCACTCCGCCGCCCCCACCCCGTGTTGCCTACTCTCCAGCAATGGCGTCGCCAACCGCCGCCGCCCTCACAGCCACCGCCACCTCTTCGTGCTCATATTCCCTTTGTTTGCTTCGGCCGGCGCGACGCACATTCACCGCCTCGGCACCTCATTTCGCTCAACGTGTCGACGCGCCACTGACCACCTTCTTTGAGGTGGACTGCCTGATCCACCCATCGCTCGACAATGACGGGTAATACTTAGGGTTACTCATGTCCCACTCCTTCGACACCACCTACGGTCGATGGCGGGCCCTTGGTCACGGACAAATTAGGGCCATCTGAGCCTCACCGACACGTGTGCCCAGAGCGGGTAGCTCAGGCTAGCGGTGCTCGAGTGGAACGTGGGTTGGCTGCGAGTTCGACTGTATATTGGCGGCTGACTCTCATTCCGGCCGTCTCTTTCTTAACAATTTGTAAGGAGCGAATATTTGGGGTTTTAGAACTTGGTGCGAAGAGTTGATAACTGTTGGATTTTTTTGATCGTGAGTGGTACTCCCTCCGTTTTAAAATATAAGATGTTTTTACTCTGTGAGAAAATATGTCTAGAATGAATCTACACACTAAAAAAAGTCTAGATACATTTTCTTCATAAATCTAAAGCATATTATATTTTGAAATAGAAGGAGTAGATACCAATTGCCAGAATAGTTCCAGGATGTGCTCGCCCTGGGAAAAGTCCGCTCGTTATTTGAGTCAAAAATGAAAGAGCAATTTATCTTGAGGTTAATTAAAGGAAGTCTTTGAGCAAGAGGATCTCATTATATCCTCCAAAACTCCTGCGCCTTCTTGCCTTACAGCATCTCTAGCACATACTGCAAAGCCATGTACTGCAAACGTGGTTTGAGCGTTTACAATACGATAATTGCTAGCACGGAACAGATACACTAAACTCAAACTGCATATTTAAAAAACATCACGTTGGCGTCAGGTTCATACATACGGGGAAGTTTTGATCATCAGATCGACATATGTACAAAAAATGGGATGTCGCGCCCTACATCCAGACTAACCCTAACATCTGCCAGTGGTACCTACTCACCGGAGCATCTACGGCGGTGTTGTCGCTTGCCTACTCGTTGTCGGAGTCGGTGGTGTCGTCGGAGTAGTCGACGACGAAGAAACCTAGGCGCGCCTGGTGCTCGCGTGTGGAGTAGCGCAGCTCCCGCTACTCGGCGAAGTGCTCGTCGCGGTGGCGCTTCGCGCAGTCCCATACGTCGGAGAGGAGGCTCCCAGCGAGTTGAAGATCGCCCGGCGGACGACGACGTCCTCGCTCTCCTCCTCGTTGTCGGCAACGGGCGCGGGCATGGGTGCGGGTGCGGGCGCGGGTCTGGGCGCGCGGGAGCTACCAGCCTCGGCATCGTTGCCGTTGTGGCCCAACCCCATCTCCGCCCACGCAGGCGAGGTGACGTGAGTGCGGGAGAGGGCGCCGCACGCAGCCTCCTCCTCCTCCGACTCCGGCGATGGGCGAGCTCGGGACCCGGAGCTCCCGCCGTGGCCGGCCAAATTACGGCATGATTGGCTGGCCATGGGTAGGAGGGGGTCGGTGCGGCGGTGGGCGGCGGCGAATTGAAATTCGGCGGCGGGCACGACAAGAATCGGAAGGGGCGGTGTGCGGCAGCTGGGTTTCTGCGCGGATGGAGGTTGGGGAAAATGGATGCGGTTTCCACATCTAGCCCCTCTGCATCGAGCCCCTCCGCATTGAATATATGCGGGATGGATGGGCCTCGATGCGGGAAACGCTAATTTTTTTTGCAGTATCTGCCCATTTAGGGTATCTAGAAAGGCCTTTTTTTACTCTGATACCGTATATCGGTCCAAAATTTTACGGACCAATCGATATGCAGTATCCGCTAGAGATGCTCTTATGTTGTCTCCCTGTATGATTGCCCTTCGGAGAAATTCCTCCCGCAGAAAAGCAATCCACATTGCCCGTGAGAGCATGTCTCGTGGGAAAAGCAACCCTTCTCACTCGAAGCGACCTCGTAACACCCATATATGTACAATGTGTGCCTCGTCGAGTGCATGCCATTCAGAGTAATGCCTCGCCGGCTGTGTGTACCCGGTCGTGTTCCACGACGATTGGGGTGTCTGTACCGATTTTAGGTTGGTTTTCGCTCATTAACCAGTTATAATTCTTTTCTGCTTTTTTAGGGTTTGTTAAAGGAAACATCCGACGACCCTTTGTGTATGCTAGGAAACCTCAAAAGGTAAGCATGCATGTTTAAGCTTTTTTCTTGCAAATGCATTTTTAAGTTTCTTAGAAGTTTGTTTTTTGTATAAAAAAATGAATTGTACTTCCTCCCTTCCAAAGCTTAAGGCTTTAAAAAAAAAAGTCAAGTTACGAAAAGTTTGGCCAAACTTTTAGAAAAAAAGCTATTCAAAAACTATAATATTATATAGATACCATATAAAAATATATTTCATAATTTATCAAAGAGTATGAATTTCATATTATAAATATTAATATTTCTTTTTAAAAACTTGATCAAACCTTATATAGTTTAACTTAAAAAAATATATAAGTCTTAATATTTAGGACGGAGGTAGAAAGTCCTAAAGAAAATATAGTTTCATTACATAGCACCTAGATCTGATGGAGTAGGTTCATCTTTTTACCAGAACTGACATGTCCGCATAATAATACAAATTCCGTACACTTATATAGTTTCATTACATAGCACCTAGATCTGATAGAGTAGGTTCATCTTTTTTCCACAACTGACACGTGTGCATAATAATACAAATTCCGTACACTTTATATAGCATCTGGATGAAGCAGATTCATCTAAGCATAGGGTGTGTTTAGTTGCTCCTTCCTTTTTGCGCACCCGGGGATCACGGCTCCGCGAAAGTTGCGCGCCAATATAGTCTCTCATCTAAAGTGTATTTTGTTTGGTTGATTTCTACATAATAGCTTAAGCCTAACCTCATTTGTTTGTGTTTTTGGCAAGTTGTTAGTTATTTGGTTACTTGTATTCTACGTGATAGCTTTACCTTCTCAGAAGTATGGTGAGCTTACACATCACAAGACCACGGTACACATCAAGGTCCAGACAATTGCAATTCAGAGTATAACTAAATTAATATTGGTACGACATAATCTAAACAGTCACGACGTTTGTGCTGCAGGACGAGTTCACAAACAACTGCCCGTGATGCAGCATAAGTTCATCAAACCGAGGGGTTATACTGAATACCACCTCCCAAAATATGCAGACCTGGCATAAGTTTTTATCAAGCCTAGCTACTCTAAAGTATACATCATCGTCAATATCATGAGCACCCCTACCAGCACCTCCTCAACACCATAGTCGGCTCCTCATAGGTAGTGTTTCTTTAGAAAGGCCGTGACTAGCTCATCTTGCGATCAGGGGTCATATCAAGGTACCTGGAGGCATGTGTCTTGTTATCTATTAGGTGGCTAAGATCATGGTGTATGACAGCTGGAGAGACGGGTGTTGTGCGTATACGACCAATATAGATCATCTTCATCTGAGTATAGTTTTGAATGGACTTGTTGATTAACCCGGCGTCCTTCGGATGAGGCTACATGAGAACACATTTAGTTATAACGTTTTATTGATACATGAGCTTAAGAACAATTAAATGCAAGTGCAAATTTATCCAACCTTAATATGCTCATAATAGTGTTTGTTGTCCAGCATGAGACTTGACGTCTCCTCCAGCCTGCGCACGTTCTCAAGTCTTTTGATCTTTAGCACCTGAACCCACCTACCTCTCCAATGTATCATATGGTTGTAGATTTAACTTGGGGTAACTATCTGACCACCGAACCTTAGGACATCAGCTTCAATAGCTCGCATGTCCATATCTCTAAATCTCATATGAACTAAGGCCCCTTTCTTGATGAACTAATAAACCTTGTTTAAGACGAAGGTGGACAGAGATGATGTCCATGCCATGGTGTTCTTCCCTCGACACACATTATCAAGCATCGACACATATCAAAGCGGAACAACTGCGGTTGTCAATAGATTAGGGGAGGTCGGTACCTTCTCCTACGTCACAAGGTGAACAACCATAGTAAGCAATGTGCTGAGTACTTACGGCCCTGTCAAGAAAAACTTAGCCCTATGAAGAAGAAAAAATGCGGCAGTGGCAAGATTGTTAATGTTTTTCCTTGCTTGTTGTCATGTCTAAGGGGATAGCTGGTACACGGAGAAGAACTATACATTAGCACCAATCCTCGTACCAACCATCACCCTCAAACATGGACTATGCAACAATGAAGATCAGCCATCGAACCTAGCACTACCACAAAACATTGCATGTGGAATAGGATTGCCAAAATGTACCATACAATATCCAGATCTACTACAAGCGACCACATGCTAACAGAGCAACTATGAGCGACAACATGCTAATAGATCTAAATTTGCACAACTAGGGTTAGATGTATCTTACAACGATCTGAACATCGGATGATGATGATGACGACATCTCAGAGAAGCGAGCGAAGAAGACTTCCCGCAAAGGAGCTCGATCGACTGGACTAGGCGGCCCGCTTACATGCTGGTTGGTGAAGAAGAGGATTTGGAGGAAGAACTAGAAAGAAGAAAAATGGCAATAGGGTATTCGATAATAAGGCAGGACAGTGTAAATAGGTGGTGCAAATCGGCGGACAGTGACCCAATTTCTCAACCAATTTGAAGCATTCCTCCAAAGTCAAGTGATTTAAAACCCGTACAGATTTCGCTAATTTTTTTTAAATAATACATTTTTTTAAAGTAATTTCAAGAATATTACGCCAAAATAGGAATTTACAGATATAATACACCGTCGTTTTTCGAGACAACGACTTTTTGGAGTCGTTTTTCTAGGAAACGACGCGCGCGGGCCGTCTTTTGAGGCGCCGAAAGGGGCGCCGCGGACCCCACCCTGCCGGGCTGCAGGCGGACAAGGGCGCGTCGTTTTACGCGCGGACGACGAGAAGGGCGCGTTGTTGTGCGCTCGGACGACGAGCCATGTCGTTCTACAGCCGGACGACGAGACCCCTCCTTATCCCCTCGTCGCGCCCAGCCCAGCCCCGCGCCGGCGCCCTCTTCTTCCTCCTTCTTCCTCTCTCTAGTCTTCATCTGGCCAGTTCATCTGCCCACGCGTAGAGCACTGCTTTGGAGAAATCTTTTGCCCTGTTTTCCACCAATATCTGCTGCTGAAACACATTAGGCAGTTAGTATAGTCTTGATCTACTAATTGGATAATCTGGTGAGATGATTTAAGGCTTTTTTGAGGGGATTTCGTGGTGTTCTTGTGGGGCAATGGCTATGGTGGAGGTTGGTGTTGTAGCTTGAGTGGAGCTTGTCTTGAGTGGTGGTTGTTGATCTGTTGATTGGAGGCAGCTGCACGGCAGGATTTCTCACGCTTCAAGGGTAAACTCTAATATCTTGCTCACTGTAGTCAACTGTGTAGTTTTATTTCATCTGTGGGTTAGCTGTTAGATTATTCGGGTAGGTTAGCTGCTAGATTATTCGGCTATAGGATTATAATTATATTTGCGGGCTATGCAAGATTATTCGGCTATAGGAATATTAGTTTATTTTTTAGCTAAAATCTGCCACTGTGCGGTCATTTGATAAATTGTGGTATTTTTTCAGGCCTGAAGTTATGTCCAGTAATGTAGTGTTTAGGTTCTACTATGGTGACGGTGTCGTGAAAACAAACCAGAATGGAGTTGATTTGAGCAATTTCAATTGTATTGATGAAGTGCTCCAGGATCCTGAAACCATCCCCATTATTGAGCTGAAAGATTGGTTATGTGCTCGTTTAGGGCTCCCTCCCACCCATATTGTCGGTGTGCATGTATTATGGACAAAGTCAAGGATTAAACCTGATTTTTATTTGAGACCGATAGAAGAGCAAGCTAAATGGGTCAAATGGGTGAAAGCCTGTCTGCATAGGGTAGTTAACCCTAGTGTCTTAGTGCTTCCTATGGCGAAAGAGCCTGTTTATGATCAGGGCCAGAGTAGTCAGACACACCATGCTGGTGGTGGTTATGATCATGAGCAGAGCAGTCAAGCCGAAGACGGAGGTGGTGGTGGCTACTATAATGACCAGAGCAGTCAAGGCCAAGATGGCGGTGGTTATTATGAACCTGGGCAGAGTAGTTATGCACACACCAATGGAGGTAGTTATGAACCTGGTCAGAGTAGTTTTGCACACACTGGACATGAATCAGCTGAAGGTAGTCAAGGGACAGGAGAAGATATTTTCAGTGGTGAGGTCGATGAGGACGAGATACACGACGGTTGGTTGCAAGATCAGATGGAAGCCGAAGATTCAGAAGGGTACAGTGATAGCTCTTATGATTCCGCTGAGTCTGATCAGGAGGACCAACCTATTCCGGCATCATGGAATCAAGACCACACAGCAGCAATGAATGTGAACGATGGGCACGATTCCTCGTGGCACTATCACGCCAACAACATCTCCATTGGTGCATTATATCCTAGCAAGAGGCATCTACAGGAAGCAATCGTTGAGTGGGCATTGTCCACGCAGCGGGTTTTCAAAACAAAGGTGTCATCCCAGCAATATTTGACTTTGGTTTGCGAGGTAGCTGGGTGTCCTGCCAGGGTCCATGCCCATGTTCCTCGATATGACACCAACTGGAAGGTTAGCGATGTTGTGCAGCACACATGTCAACTTGACAATGTCCTGTAAGACCATCGTAATCTCACGTCAACCCTTCTAGCTAGACTGTTATACACTGAGATAGTGGAGACCAAAGCCATGGTGGTGAAAGCTATCATCAACAAAGTTGCTGTCAGATTTCGCTACAATATATCTTACAGAAAGGCTTGGAGGACTAAGCAGAGGGCACTGGAGACAAGATTTGGTTCGTTTCGAGATGGATACGACTGTGTTGTTTGGATGCTGCAGACACTGCAGGCTAGGAATCCAGGCACATACCTCGACATCCAACACTTAACATTGCCTCAAGAACCCAATTTGAGGGTGCTGCATCGATTGTTCTTCTCATTTGCTATATGCACAGAAGCTTTCACTCACTGTCGACCAGTCATTTGTGTAGATGGAACATTTCTCACTGGCAAGTACAAGGGCCAGATCTTGACTGCTATAGGTCAAGACGGGAACAATCAAGTTGTTCCACTTGCATTTGCTTTCGTGGAGAGCGAGAACACCGAGAGTTGGGTATGGTTTTTTAGGCAGCTGAAGATAGCAGTTGTGAGGGATGTACCGAATGTATGCATCCTACATGACAGGCATCCAGGTATACTCAGCGCGATAAGGAAGCTGACTCAGCCTGCTCCAGATGAACCAACTCCATGGCTAGACATGCAGAGTCGTTGGTGCATGCGACATTTAGGGGCTAACTTTTTCTCACAGTTCAGGAACAAGGCCCTTATAAACCTATTCAAGAAGCTTTGCAAGGAGAACCAGGAGTGGAAGTATATCAAGTGTCGGGCCTATCTAGATGAATTCACAAAAAACATGTTAGGCAGAGGAGAGTAGCTAGAGCAGCAGTTGTGGCGGCTCATGCGGCCACGGTAGCTGCACACACAGTAGCTGGAGCAGCACCACCCGAGGAAGAACCAATTGCTCTTTGCGATTTGCCGGGATTTGACCAACCCGGTACTAGGAGGAGGCATGGCAGACGGATTAAGAATTTTCAGGAATGGATAGAGCACGAGCCTGCGGAGAGGTGGTCTCTGTTGCACGACACTCATGGTGCTAGGTTTGGCGTCATGACTACAAATCTTGCCGAAACTTACAACTTCGTCTTGAGAGGAAGCAGGGCTCTGCCATTAACAGCTATTGTGGAGTGTATTTTCACCGGAACGTTGAAGTACTTCAGAGACAGACTCCAGCTTGCTCAGATGCATATCATGAACAACCCAAACACGAGGTACTGTTTAAAGATAATGAATTACATGAATGCCAAAATGGAAAAGGCTCGGTCTATGCAAGTCGTCGCCATCGGTAATCAAGAACGAAGATTTAAGGTTCGCCTCCCTTCCAACATGATCGGATCTGGAGAAGAGGTAAAGACACAAGAGGTGAGGATAGGCAATGAGGCTTGGCCGACGTGTGAGTGTACCTGCAACAAACCCAAGCTGCTACATCTGCCTTGCTCTCATGTACTTGCTGCGTGCGGGCGGTTAGGTATGGATGCGAGATCGTTTGTGTCTCCTTATTTTCTTAAGGAGTCGGTGATCAATACATTTTTCTCAGCGTGGCAGCAGCAGCAGGAGACACCGAGAGCACCACCCCCAGACCAGGCTGGAGGATCGGCGTGGCAACATCAGCCGCAGTTTGATTTCGACCAGTGGCAGCAGCAGCCGCATCTTACTTTCGACCAGTGGCACCAGCAGCAGTCGCAAGTCCCATTCATGGGCTATCGTCCTGAGGGTACGCATCTTCCTATCTATTTTGGTTACATGTAGTGTATAATCGTTGAGTACTTAATATTTTTACATGGCAGGAGGATATGGAGACCCAAGCATGTCCTCAATGGGTTCGTGGGCGACTAATGAGGAGGATCAGCAGACTCATCAGGATCAGGTTGACTGGTTTGGACTGTATCAGACGCAGCAGACTCAGGAGACGCATCAGACTCCACCACCTATCCCCACACAGGATACACAGACGCAGGATGACGGGTCAACTCTACCTCCCCGCAATGTGGTGCCTCCTAGAAGGTACGGATGGACTACACCGACGCCAGGGCAACCTCGTGACCGGTGGCAGTGATATCTATCTATGTATCTATCTGCGTATCTGTCTATGTATGAGACTTGTATCTTGTATCGGTCTAGTTATCTGTCTATGTATCAGACTTGTATCTTGTATCGGTCTAGTTATCTGTCTATATATGAGACACATTTTTTATTCGACAAACACTACAACATAGCTTGTAACACAATTCAACATAACTTGCGGTAAATAAATAAGAGTGCTCTCTATCCCTACGACTATGCCCTTACACTTCAACGATGCCTTCTTCATGGCCTGCTCTTCTTGCCCTTACCCTTCGATGATGCCTCGTCTTTACCCTTCTTCTTGGTCTGCCTTTCGTCCCACTCAGCTCTCCACTTAGTCCCAACGGCAGGCGTTATGAATATATCATCTTCATCTTTACTCTCTTCTAGCTTGTCATTGCTCTTCTTGCCCTTACCCTTCGACGATGCCTCGACCGATGATGGCTTGCCCTTACCATTAGACGATGCCTCATCTTTACCCTTCTTCTTGGCCTGCCTTTCGTCCCACTCAGCTCTCCACTTAGTCCCAACGGCAGGCGTCATGAATATATCATCTTCATCTTCACTCTCTTCTAGCTTGTCATTGCTCTTCTTGCCCTTACCCTTCGACGATGCCTCGACCGATGATGGCTTGCCCTTACCCTTCAACGATGCCTCGTCTTTACCCTTCTTCTTGGCCTGCCTTTCGTCCCACTCAGCTCTCCACTTAGTCCCAACGGCAGGCGTCATGAATATATCATCTTCATCTTCACTCTCTTCTATCCAAATCCAAGGGAACGTGATGTTCTGCTGCCTTGCCCTTCATTAGAGAATCATTTCTTGCTCCACCTAGCATTGATCCGAAGTAGCTCTTGCCGTATCTCCTCTGGATTCCTCTTCGGCCACCCTTTCCTACACAATCCCTCACGCAGCTCAGTGAGGAGACAATCACTACCAATTAGTTTCTCCAATGGGGTTGGATTGTTGTCTATCGTAAAGTTCCTAGCCAAATGAAATAGGTCGACGGACATGTCTGGCACGAAACTACGATCGTAGGGAAACATACTGGCTAAAAACGGGGTGCCTGCTGCTTAAACAACTGCGCGAGGAGGGGTTTTTATAGGGTAACATTCTGGCGGGAAAAAATCTGCCGGAAAACATTATGGCGGGAAGCATTTTGTCGGGAAAAATTGTGGCGGGAAACATTCTGGCGGGAAATTTTTTGGCATGTTAAAATTATAGATACATCACAACACTCTAACTGAAATGAAGATACATCAAGACACTACAACTGAAAGGAAGTTACATCAAGACACTACAACTAAAATAAAGATACATCGGGACACTACAACAGGAATTAAGATACATCGGTACTGAGACATACGTCTACCTTCCCATGAGTCCAGCGCGGGTACTTCCCGGTCTTGTCCCCACGTTCCTCTGCCGCCCACGCCTCGGCAGCTCTTTCTCTTAATCTCTTCCTTTCCGCCTCACGGGCCTCCTTGCGCACCTCTTCCTGGCGCTCGCGGATTGCATTCTCTTCCTCCCTTCTCTTCCTGTTCAGCTCGTGGTTTCGAGCTTGCTCTGCTCGGAATTCTTTCATTTCTCTCTCCCGTTCCTTCTTCCCGTTCGCGGCCTTCCTTTCAGCACGTTCCTCATCAAGAAAGATCTCCCTTGCACGTCGGCTCCTGTCCGCAATCTCCTGCACGGCCCAGGCTGGCTGCTCGGTGTCAATCCAATGGTACCACTTGCAAAGTGGAGGAGGAGACTGCAAGCAAATCAATGGAATGAATAAAAGAACACATGATAACATGAATGGTTAATATTAACCATGCTCTAGGAACATACCGGAGGCCTCTCGTACGACGAACTTGCTTGCCGGGGCGGGCTTGCGTCATAGTTGGGACACATGAAAAAATTCATGCCCATGCAGGTGGAGAAATCGATCGACTCCTTGACCTTCGCGAGATGGCCGCACCAACAACGCTCGTGTGTCACCCCTTGCGGCAACCTGGCATCTTTCGTCTTCGTAGGCCTATACTCGGGGTCCGAACATGGCACACTCATGATGGAAAGGGAAAGGAAATGGGAGAAATAGAGGAATAACAGGATGGAGAGATACCATCTCGGTGCCAGTATTTATAGAGGCAACTAGTAGAAATTGGCGGGAGATAACATCAGGAACAAGTGGCGGGAAGAATTGTCGGGAGAAAACGGCGGGAAGAAGTGGCGGGAGAGAAACGGCGGGAAGAATTGGCGAGAGAAAACAGCGGGAAGAAGTGGCGGGACAGAAACGGCGCGAAAAAAGTGGCGGGACAAATACTGGCGGGAAGAGGTGGCGGGACAGAAACGGCGCGAAAAAAGTGGCGGGACAAATACCGGCGGTAAGAGGTGGCGAGAGATAAACGGCGCAAAAAAGTGGCAGGAAAAATATAACGGGGAAAATAACGGCGCAAAATAGTGGTGGGATTAGTCTAACGTAGTGTGCATGATCCATGCAACCGTCATCTTTTCAAAAAACGATTTTGGACTGTCATTTTTTCAAAAAACGACCAGCTGCCAGCCGTTCTTGTCAGTCTGCGGTCGCTTTTTCAACAAACGACACCAGCTGTTGTTTTCTCAAAAAACGACTTAGAGCTGGTCGTTTGTTTAAAAAACGACGGTGTATTATATCTGTAAATTACTTGTTTGACGTAATATTCTTAAAATTAATTAAAAATAATGTATTATTTAAAAAAATTTAGCACAGATTTCTATTCGTGGGAGCAATCAAACCCAGCCAAATTCTTCGGCTGGTCGAGAAATGATTTGGTGCGCAACCAAACGCGCCCATGGTAGTACAACTCAATCCGCACTAAACTCTTAGTCGGGCCCACCAGGCTGTCAACTGTCCAACATTGTTTACGCCAACGACACGCGCCAAATCTCCTAGATTATGGCGTAATAACAACGACCTCTATTAATCTATTATTATACGACTTGGTCCACCTTGTTTAAACCCCCAGGTTACTTCTCCAGCGACACTCCCACCTCCCACATCTCGTGCTCTCCGATCTCCAGCCATGGCGTCTCCGGCCGCCGCCGCCCACGCCCCCAGCCACCGCTTCCTACTGCTGTTCCTCGCTCTCCTCCTAGCCCCGTTTGCTTCGGCCGCTGCACCGCACAGGCACCGCCTCCCGTCCCGCCACCTCGCCTCCCTCAACGCGTCGGCGCCGCCGACCACCTACTTCGAGGTGGACCGCCCGATCCGCGCGCCGCTCGGCAGCGTCGGTCCCTGCTCCACGCTTCTGCTCTCTCACTCCTTCGGCGCCACCTACGGCCGGCCCCCGGTCGCCGCCGCCTACGCGCCGCCCGAATGCCTCGCCGCGGCGCGCGCCCGGGGCGGGTCGCTCGCGCTCGCGGTGCTCGAGTGGAGCGCCGACTGCCGCGGTCGCCAGTTCGACCGCATCTTCGGCGTCTGGCTCTCGGGCGCCGAGCTCCTCCGCAGCTGCACGGCCGAGCCGCGCGCCACGGGCATCGTCTGGTCCGTGTCCCGGGACGTCACCAGGAACGCGGCCCTCCTCGCGGAGCCCGGCGAAATCGCGGTGTACCTCGGCAATATCGTCGACCAGACCTACACGGGCGTCTACCACGTCAACCTCACCCTCCACCTCTACTTCCACCCCTCCCCAGCGCCGCTGACGCAGCAGGCCAATCTGATCGTGCCCATCTCCAGAAGCTTGCCTCTCAACGACGGGCTGTGGTTCGCCATCCAGAACGCCACCGACGTGCAGTCCAAGAACCTTGCCATTCCGCCGAACGCCTACAGGGCGGTCCTTGAAGTGTTCGTATCGTTCCACGGCAGTGACGAATTCTGGTACACGAACCCTCCCAATCAGTACATTGAGGCCAACAACATATCCAATCTTCCTGGCAATGGCTCCTTCCGGGAGGTTATTGTTACGGTCGATGGACAAGTCGTCGGTGCGGTTTGGCCGTTCACTGTTATCTACACCGGTGGTATCAACCCGCTCCTTTGGCGGCCAATCACCGGCATTGGCTCGTTCAACCTACCTACCTATGACATTGATATTACTCCATTCTTGGGCAAGCTTCTGGATGGCAAGGAGCACAATTTTGGGTTTAGCGTGACCAACGCATTGGATGTGTGGTACATTGATGCAAATTTGCATCTATGGTTGGATCACAAGAGCAAGAAGACGGTCGGGAGCTTGGTGAGCTACGATGCGCCCCCATTGGTGCTGGGCGTGAAGTCTGGATTCAGTGGGCTGGATGGGAAGTTTGTCACAAATGCAAGCCGGCATGTCTCTGCAACCGGGTGGGTGAAATCATCACTCGGGGAGGTCACAACAACTTTCTACCAGCGATTCAGCTATGCCAACAGCAACGTGTTTACGACGATTGGCACGGTGCAAGTTGTGAACCAAACAATTGATGCAAAGTCTGGCATTTTTGTCAAGGATGCTTCTGCTGTTCTTCTCTCCGAGGAAGTTCACAAGGTGTTTCCGCTATATATCTATACTGGAACCTCAGATCAGGTGGGCGATGAGTACTCATTGGTTTCACTCGTCAAATTGGGCATCAACGATAAGATGGTCTCAGGTGGGAAGTTGGGTTTCTCGTACCGCTCCCTACGGAATGCACAGTCAGCAAGCGGCACTATGAGGGTGAAGAAGAACTTGGTGGTTGGTGGATTGGGGAAGACCCATCAGGTGTACAGATACATGGGTACTGATGGATGCTACTTCAGGGATGTGAGCAGCCGGAATTATACTATAATTTCTGACAAATCTAGTGGCTCTTGCTCAAACAGACCTCCATCTAGTGGTGTCAAATTCTCCCTCCAATAAAGATCAACCAAAAAGAAAATTGATGAAACTGTAACTGGAAAGGTAGGGAACAGGGTTATCCGTCGATTCAGTTTACTTTTTTTCTTCAATTAAGATTAGTGAGGTCAGATCATCTTTCCTGTAATAGGTGAGAAACTTGGTGCTTTCTTTACAGACACACCAACTGTAATATAGTCATCTTGAGAATAAATTATCTTCTACAGTGGGGATTTTTGCCAGTGGTACTTTTATCTCAGAATATTCGGAAGTAGGTGTGTTTCAGAATAGATGCGGTCAGAGATATTTCTGAACTTAATATGCAAAGAAGTATATGGACACTGGTTATCTTTTTCCTACACATTCCTTGAACCACCCAACGTCCAACTCAAAATATGGTGATGCAGATTATGCATATGATGTATTCTGAGGTGACTTAGATCAACATCTGCAATGGCTTTCTTGTTGGCGTAGGGTTGATTTTTGTTAGTGATGAGTTGTTGAAGGCAAAATGCAAACATCGTGTATTGAGTTATCTACTCCCTCCGTTTAGAAATATAAGATGTTTTAGTTTTGTGAATAGAATGTATCTAGATATCTTTTAGTGTATAGATTCGTAGAGATTCGGAATGAACCTATACACTAAAAGACGTATAGATACATTCATTTCACAAAGCTAAAACATCTTATATTTCTAAACGGAGGGAGTACTTCTCTGTTTTTTTTAATGCAGCACCCTGAGAACTGGGCTGAGCTCCATTCATCAGGCAGACAAACGGAAGAACAGTTAAAAGTCTTTTTTTTTTTGCTAATCCAAAGACTGAAAGGAAACTACCGCGTTCCAGCGTCGCTCGACACCTAGCGTCCCAGAGAGAGGATTTAGATGTTACATTACCAGATTACAGACTAGCACCAAGTACAAAAGCCAACCAACTCTTCCAGTAACCAACATCGACACCAGATTACTTTGTAATCAAAAGAAGCTTCATCATCAAAACACTTGGAGCCATAGCCTTCCATCAGTTCCCCTCACGATTCTCTTCTTCCACAGCTTCATCTACATCTGTGACAGTACCAGTAGAACCCAGTAGCCTCCCCTGATTTGATGCATTTGACTGCTCACCACCAAGAGCTATCTGTTGCAAGATATTTGCCCCCATCCTGATGTAATTTTTTTTCTTTGGGTGTAAACCTGTCCATTAGCTCACAAGTAGATTTTATTAGTTTACTTTCAAAACAAGCTCTATTTCTAAGTTTCCAAACGGCCCAGTAGACTGCAGCCACCCCAATGACCTGCACATTTCTGCTAGCCTGGAGGTGTTGATGTATCCACCAAAGTATTGGGAAATGAAGCAGGGCTATCCTGAGCCCCCACTGCTTTGGCCACTATGCTCCACACATACTTGGCAACAACACTGTAACATCCCGAAGATTAGAAAAGGGGAAAGGGTTGATATCGAAATTGTGCACTGCATCTCATGCATCTTAAAATTGAGGGGGGATTTAAACTTTGTTGCTTGGAGTGCTTTGAGAGTGAAATTTTAGTTTTAGTGTCAAATTTGACGAAAGTCAACAATAGGATTTGAATTTCAAATTTCCCTCAAGTTATTTGAAGGACAAATTCAAATCTTTGAATTCAAAATTGAGGTTTGACTTATTCAAAATTGAGTTCATAAGATCATACGCAACAAAAGAATTGAAAATTCATAACAAATGGTAACTCAAATCTTGAGAAAGAATTGAACTTTATTCATATAATATGGATACAGGTTTGAGTATTACAAGAGCTAAGAAAATAATTAAAAAACAAAAGAAGAAAACCTAGAAACTAAAACCTAACTACATCTGCATCTTCTTCATATCTTTATCTTCTCAACTCTATTGTAAGTTCTTATTTTGATCTTGCTAAAACCTGCAAACAAAGCAAATAAACACAAAAGGAACCAACATTAGGTTAAAATGTTGGATTTAGTTGAGGTGAATCCATACAATTAGGAATCCATAGAAGAACATCAGGAACTAGTCCTGACATCCTTGGAGGTGATGCACGACATGCGCGCGGCAGCGGTCACCAGCGTTTCGACGATCTGCCACGCCAGCATCGCCCTCTTGCGCTCTGCATCCCCGCGGGCCAAAGCGGCCTCCATCTCGACCGCCCAGGTCGTGTCCCACTCGGCCTCCACCGAAGCGAGCTCCATCGCGGTGTGGTCCTTTGTGATGCAGCCCAACATATGGCAATACCATTGGTCAACATCATTCTACACCAACCATCCCTACAATGGTGAATTCCTTCCAGCTCTTACCTTTTGTTGGTTATAATGTGAATGGGATTCTACTTGAGCCAAATACCTATTGTATGAATAGGCCCATGACGATGACGCCAAGAGGAGGCAAGGATACCCCCGGAGCCAAGACGCCCAAGCAAGAAGCCTGGAAGAGAAGACGCAAGAAGTTGCTGGACCAAGACTGGAGTCTCCGCCCCTAGACCCCGAAGTCTCCGGCCTGTCGCCCCAAGGACTCCGGATGGGACTTCGAACCAGCACCTGGAGCTCCCAGAACACCCTGCCGGATACTGCCCCAGAGAGCATGAAGACTCCGCCTAGGCTTCCAAAGGCTACAACGAACACCCTGGAGTCCACCCGGGAGACCACCCTGGAGTCTCCGGCCACCCCAGAGTCTCCGGACCTCGACCCTGGAGTCTCCGGTGTAAGTGAGCGGGCCTGCGCGCCTTGAGTTGGGACTAGCCCATGTAACGCCCCCAAACTCCCCTTTTATGCCTAAAATACCCCTAGCTCATGGCTGGCCTATATATATGCCCCCACTCCCTCCTTGAAACCCTGGAGATGATGATAAATTAAGGCATGTGCCAAACCCTATATGAGAACCCCCTCTTTATAGTTTATCTATGAGTTGTACAAGGACTTGGAGTCGGTACCCTTCTCCAAGTTGTCAAGACCCTCCTCAAGTGTTTGGTCTCTCCTTGTCAAGGATTCTAGTAGTGCTAGGTCTCTCCCCTTTAGGATTCTACTTGGTTGCTACTCTCTCTTTGATTTGGATTCTATCATCCACTTGCCGATATCTCTTTTGGTGATTCTATCGCAAGGTCTCTCACTGAGGATTCTATTGGATTGGTTGTTCGAACCAACAGGAGAAAATCGAATAGTGTGTGTTTTGGCATGTGTTTGTATCTTTACCTTGCATTAGAGTTGAGTTCATTGTGTTCATTAGGTTTTCCCTCACTCCTCGCCTCAAATCCGTGAAGATCGGGCCACCCAAGGAATAATCCCACAAGGGACCCACAACAAACTGGTATCAAGAGCTTTTGGTTGACATGGATTTGACTTCGTTCATCGATTTTTGTTGGGGAGATACCCCCGGGTAGGGTCACGCCAGGGCATAAAGGCAAAGTTAGCCGAGGTAAGGCAAGGTCAAAGCGAGAGCTGGCCAAGTTACCTCAAGGCAGGCCGACTTACGGGGTAACCTGACCCGGAAGATGTCCGCCTAACCACGTCCCAGCCGACGTATATCGTACATCGGCAGGTTCTTTGTATCTTGTCTGCAGGTACCCACGGAGCCGGGTTAACTAGGCCTGAGCCGGGTTATACTAGGCTTGCAAGAGAAGGAAGGTATCTCGCTGGTCAAAAGGAGGTCTCTGTGCGCTGGAGCGTGAGCGAAGCGAACAGAGGGAGGGACCAGCAGGGCATGGCTGACAAAGGTGACGTAGCCTATGTCGGCTGATGCTGGCGCCGCAGAGGGTTACGTAGCCTCTACATGGCTTACGAAGGGAAAAGGATGACCGGTCAGTTTGCTATTTTGGGAGAGGCATATTACCAGGAATATGCCTCCACGTATGCCCTAACTAGGAACCTAGCCTCCCCTTTATAACGAGCGCTAGGGCCTCTGTAGAAAGGGCTGGCGGGTGAGTAGTTTGTTCATTGGGTGATAAGTTGTGGTGAGAGTAAGAGAGCTTCTTCCTCCTCTCCCCAATACAGCTCAAGGAGCATCTGTAAACTCAGTGAACTTTGAGAATACAAAGCATCTGTGTGTGGAATCACCACACTATCCCTCCCTGGATTCCTCTAGTGCATATTGGCCCCACCTTTAGCCTATCCATGGCATCTGCCGTGACATCACCACGACAGTTGGCGCCCACCGTGGGGCTAGTGGCGCTAGCAGGAGTGAAGATCCGGACGGGAAGCATCATCGGCAACGGCGAGCGCATCGTCTCTGGGCTCGTTCAGCGCTTTGGAGTGCTGGACTAGGTCAGCGACAATGCTGGTAGCTTCGGCAAGCGACCTCCACCGCGCAATGGCCTCTTCGTCAAGGTTGGCGCCCACAAGATCTACGTCGACATTGATGTGTCATGCGTTCACCCGTAGCACGTCGTCGAAGGAGGCGAGCCACCCCTTATCGCGTCTTACGGTGTGCGTATTACTGGCTCTCCTGACCGCGCTGAGGTGATGATGACAGCGCCTGACTTTGGCGCGAGCAAGGACCCGGCACCAGATCTGGAGGTAACACCCAAGGCGCCGAGGAAGAGTAGAGGTCCTCCGCTAGAGAGGCCAGAAAATGTGCTACATCAGGCGATAGATAGCTTAGCAAGCCCCATAGCACCTGTGGTAGATCCGGGTCAGGCACATGCCGAGTTAGAGGAAACTAGGCATAAAATACTAGAGGATGCAAAAAAGATAGCCGCGGCTCAGAAGTCGTTGAACATGACGCTGCGCGAGTACGCAAGAGCAAATAAGGTAGATGCTGTAAAGTGAAAGGGAGAAACCTCATCAGTGAAATGAACAAAGAGGGTGAGACTAGAGTTGAGGAATCAGAGAACCTGTTGTCCATGGGGCTGCCGAAGTACAACACCCCAGCAAAGAACCTCAGAGCAGTGGATGCGGCTGCATCCGAACTAGAAGGTTTGACGGGTGAAGCCCGGCAAAGACAGCAGGAGAGGGTCAACGAGTTAGTTCAGATCGGTAACAGACAGAATGAAGAGTTGCTTAGGGCTAAACCGGCAAGAGCTGGGGCTTCCAAGGTCATTTATTCGGCAGTGGGTAACCCGGAGAAATCTGCTGGAGCTGCATCATCTCCTCATGATGGCCCTAGAAGAGAGGAAGTGGTAACCTCGGCAAGGAGAAACAAACAGATAGTCCCGTATGACCCGACAAGGGCAGGGAAAGGAAAGGCAATGCAGGGAAATAAGGATCGACAAAGTGTCAGCCGAGGTGAAGCTGGCCGAGGTAACCGCGACCAAGGCAAAGTCGGTCAGAGAAACGCTGAAAATGGCAATGCCAGATAGCGTAACTCGGCGGGTGCAGGGCAAAACCCACCTCGGCAACAACAGCAACGGAATGTACCTCGACAAGAGCTGAGTGTCGGCCAGGGTATGCGGCAGAAATGTGCTCAACAAGAGCAAGACAGATATAATGACGGTGATTCGGAAATGGTGAATGCAGGATACCATAGACCGGATCATCATGTGATAGGGTCAAGATTGGGAAGCAGGAACTTGCTGCCTGATGACGCCATGTTAAAGCTGGATCGGCTCTACAGGTCGGAGCAAATTGAGGGGCAAGGTCCTCTGGGTCCAGCGTGCTTTGGGCCCCGGATCATGAAAGAGCCTCCGATACCTAATTTCCAGTTACCCAAAGGCACGAAAACATATGGCGTCAAGCCGGAGGACTGGTTAATCAACTACGCAACGGTAGTGAAAATTGCGACAGGCAATTTGAGATGGGCAGTGAGATACATACCTCAGATGCTGGAGGGGCCAGCGAGGGTATGGTTAAACAATTTACCACCTGGTAGTATCAATTGCTAGCTGGATTTTGAGGAAATGTTCGTCAGTAACTTCTCGAGCACGTATCAGAGGCCGAATAGGCCACAGACCTTAGCAATGTGCAAGCAGAGACCAAATGAAACAGACCAGGAATTTCTAACGCGCTGGTGCAACGTGAGAAACTCATATGAAGGCGTGATTGAGTCTCAGGCCATAGCTTGGTTTTCACAAGGGTGTAGATATGCAAGCATGCTGTGGCAAAGGTTACAAAGGGATATGCCAACTACACTAGAAGAGACAATCCGGATTGCTGATTCGTATGCTTTGGGTGATTCGACTCAACCCCGGCTAGTGTCAAACGAGTCGAATGAGGAGTACTACCAGCAAGACGGAGCCGGATCATCCCGTCGAAATGATTACCGGAGTAAGAGAAGAGATGATAGACCAGATTACAGGTACAGTTCGCAACAAGTTGCTGCTGTAAATCAAGATCAACCCGGAGCAGGGAGTAATCAGCGTTAGAAGACTGGAGGGCACAGTGTACTCCAAGAAATGATGGCAAGAAAACTTGGACACCCGAGCAAAAGAGACAGTGGCAAGAAAAGAAAGACCGGCCGAGATATACGTATGAGGCGATGCTAGATCAGCCGTGCAAATTTCACACGCCAAATCCGAGTAACCCGGCGGGTCATACAACTCGGCAATGTGAGTGGATGAGGAAGATAGAGCAAAGTGGCTCGAGGAATGCTCAGGCACCTCGGAACGATCAACCTTGGCAGGAGTTACCTAGGAAGCAACTGCTCTCCGGAGCAAATACGCAACGGTTAATGTTGCCACCACCTTCGTCGAGGTATGAGAATCATGAGAGAAGGGATGTAGTGCATCAAGTGAAAAACTAGCACCAGCCAGATCAAAGATATCCCGGCAATGAGGGGAGAAATGAATATAGGGAGCATCACCAGAGTTACTGTGTGTTTACCACGGAGGAAACAGATAGAAAAAGCTTGCAACGCCGACATATGGAAGTGAATGCGGTTATGCCCGCAGTGACGAGGTATATGCCTTGGTCGGATCAGGAAATTACCTGGAGTATCAAGGACCATCCCAGGATCATGCCGAGCCCTGGTTCGTATGCACTAGTGCTGGACCCAACATTCATCGGGCCAAATATCAATGTGAGGTTCTCCAAGGTGCTGATCGACAATGGCAGCATCATCAATATCATGTACGTGGATACAATGCGTAAGTTGGGTATCTCAGAGAACATGCTCCAAGCTACAAGGACAACTTTCCATGGCATTGTGCCTGGAATCTCATGTGAACCCATTGGCAAAGTCCGGGTTGACGTGTTATTTGGCACAAGAGATAACTGCCGGACTGAGAATTTGGAGTTTGATGTTGTGAACTTAGAAAGTGCATATCACGCGTTACTCGGCAGGCCATCCCTGAACAAATTCATGGCAAGTACTCACATCAGTTACCTGAAGATGAAGTTGCCTAGGCCAAATGGAGTAATTACCATAGCTGGGGACTTCCAACGTTCCATTGAGTGTGCGTCAGCCGGGTCTAACCTGGCCGAGTCACTCGTGATTGCAAAAGAGAAAAGAAAGATCTAGGAAGTAGCGGCATTGGCTCAGTGCGCGCAGCAGTATATGCCGGTGCTGAGTAACCCGCATGGAAGTGTCTCATTTCAAGCAACAAAGGATACACAGAAAGTTCCCGTTGATGATCTGTTCCCAGAGCGCACCGTAACAATTGGTGCCGGGTTAACCGAGAAATAGGAAAGCGAGCTCATCAATTTCTTCCGTGAGAATCGAGATATCTTTGCTTGGTCCACACATGACCTGCAAGGTGTTCCGAGGGAATTGGCCGAGCACTCTTTGAATGTGAGACCCGGAGCAAAGCTGGTGAAGCAACCTCTCCGCCGCTTCTCCATTGGAGATGAGATAGCTCGGCTCCTAGAAGCCGGGTTTATCATGGAAGTGCTTTACCCGGACTGGCTATCTAATCTGGTGCTTGTGGAACAGAAGAAAGATGATCCGAATGTAGTAGTGGTTTGGCGTATGTGCATCGATTACACGAACCTGAACAAGGCGTGCCCAAAAGATCCATTCCCGCCACTCAGGATAGATCAGGTCATAGATTCTACTGCTGGGTGTGAACTGTTATCATTCATAGACGCGTATTCTAGTTTCCACCAGATACCACTGAACCCAGATGATCAAATAAAGACTGCATTTATCACCCCGTACGGGGCTTATTGCTATCGCACTATGCCTTTTGGTTTGCGTAATGCAGGGGCAACGTATCAAAGATGTATGCAGAAATGCCTACACGATCAAATTGGTCGAAATGTGCAAGTGCATGTTGACGATGTGGTTATAAAAACCAAGGAAAGCAAAACGCTCCTTGATGATATCAGGCAAACATTCGCGAACCTAAGGAGGTTCTGAATGAAGCTTAACCCGGAGAAGTGTACCTTCGGTGTCCCGGCTAGAAAATTACTCGGATTTCTTGTCTCCAGCCGAGGTATCGAAGCTAAACCAACTAAAATCCGAGCCATAGAGCGAATGGAATTGCCAAAGTGTCTTAACGATGTCCAGAAGTTCACTGGTTGCCTAGCATCCTTAAGTCGGTTTGTATGTCGGTTGGGATAAAAGGCATTGCCTCTCTATCAACTAATGAAAAAGTCGGATAAGTTCATATGGACGCCGCAGGCCAATGAAGCCTTCATCAAGTTAAAGAAAATGCTAGCTACTGCACTAGTGTTAGCCTCTCCACTATCAAAAGAGCCAATATTGCTCTACATAGCCACAACCAACCGGGTTGTAAGTGCAGTGATTGTGGTAGAGCGTGACGAAGAGGGTAAGTCAGTGCAAAGGCCAGTCTATTACCTGAGCGAGGTATTATCAGCATCAAAGCAAAACTATCCTCACTATCAGAAGATAACATATGGTGTGTATATGGCGGCTAAGAAGTTAAAGCATTATTTTGAAGAGCACCCCATCAAAGTGATATGTGAAGCCCCCATATCTGAGATAATGAGCAAGAAGGATGCAAGCGGCCGGATTGCAAAATGGGCAATTGAGCTAGCCCCTTATGCTCCACAATTCGACAGAAGATATGCGATCAAGTCTCAGGCAGTGGCCGAATTTTTCGTAGATTGGGCCGAGATGCAATATGAGCCACTGTTGCCAGATCCAAATTACTAGAGAATGCATTTTGACGGATCAAAAACGAAAACCGGGTTAGGCACCGGAGTTGTGCTTACTTCTCCCAAGAAAGACCAGCTGAAGTATGTGTTGTACATCCACTTCACAGCATCAAACAATGTTGCAGAATATGAAGCACTTGTGCATGGACTCAAAGTAGCAAAAGAAATTGGAATACGTCGGATCCAGTGCTTCGGTGACTCGGATTTGGTGGTTTAGCAAGTCACAGGGCAATGGGATGCTCTGGATGCAAACATGGCATTATACAGATTTCATGTGCAGAAGATATCAGGATACTTCGAGGGATGCGAATTTCACCATGTACCTCGGCTAGAAAATGAGGCTGCCGACGTACTATCGAAGCTTGGATCAACCTGACAAGCGATCCCGCCGGGTGTAGCACTAGAGCACCTCAGAAAGCCGTCTATCAGGCCATCCCCAGAATCCGAGTCAATCTAAATACCGGCCGATCCAGAGTCTAGAGCTGTGCCCATGGACATTGATGTGGGAAGTGGTTCAGGAAACCCGGGGACTGCTTCGCAGTGAAGGGAATATGCTCGAGAGGCAATAATAAAGTGGTTATTATCTTATTCCATGTTTATGATAAATGTTTATTTTGCATGCTATAATTGTATTAATTGGAAACGTTAATACATGTGTGTTTAATAAACAAAATACAAAGTTCCTAGTAATGCCTCTCATATAAACTAGCTTGTTGATTAACAAGATGATCAAGGTTTCCTGATCATGGACATTGGATGTTGTTAATAACGAGGTCACAACATTGGTGGAATGATGTGATGAACATTCATCCGAAGTATAGCATTACAATCAAAGTCATTATGTTTATATTGCTATAACATCATACGAAGTAATCTTAGTCCTTAGACCATGAGATCATGTTAATTGCGAACACCGGAAGAGTATCTTGATAACATCAAACGTCACACCGTAACAGGGTGACTATAAAGGTGGGTTCAGTGCTACGAAGGTGTTATGTTGAGGCTCATGGATCAAGAGTGGAATTTTTCAATCCCGATGACGGATAGATATACTCTGGGCCCTCTCGGTGATATCACATTAAGATAGCTTGCAAGCAAGTGATGAGATCACTAGAATGTTATATCACGGGAACAAGAAAAGAGTGCATGTCGGTAACGAGATCAAACTAGGTATTTGGATACCGATGATCAAATCTCGGACATGTATTATATCATGAGACAAAGGGATTTAGTTACTAGCATTAAAGGTTCTCACGATCAGAGAAGTCATCATTGAATGTGTAGGAGTCAGTATGGATCTCTAAGTCCCGCTTCTGATTATTGATCTAAGAGGGGTCTCGATCATGTGTGCATTATTCGCAAACCATAGGGTGACACACTTAAGGGATACCGACACCATTTGGAGCAAATATGTTTCAGATAAAGATTTAAGAAAGCGCTGGAATTATTTCAATAGACACCGAAACTGTTTCGGGTGAAATTGCTGAAATTGGTTCTGCATGTAATATTGAAATGTTGCAAGGGGTTTTATGTGAATGTTTGTTAATTAAAGTAATTAACAAAAATTCTGAATAAAATTAATAAAAGAGTTTTATTAAATGAGAGAACATTAAATTTGGAGAAATTTAATACATTTAAAGTGGAGACTTTAAAAGAGAATGTGAAGGGGCATTTTAATGTGTAGGGGGTTACCACCACATGAATGGGGGAGGTGAAGGGACACCCTCCCCTCCTCCTATAAAAGGCCCCCCACTCACTCCTTCTTCCTCACACCTCCTCGTGAAGGATCTCTCTCTCCCTCTAGTATTATTCCCCCATGGTCTCGGATTAGCGAGATACATGTTCCCGGTGGCTTTATCTGGAAAGGAGTTGTTGCTTCCATTGCTTTGCTGGAGCGAGGGATAGAGGTTGTCGGGGTACCGGACGTGTGTGTGATCACGGATGCATCGCTACTTGGTGGTGCTGGACTTGCTGGAGCTGGATCTGGTGGACGTGCTGGAGCCGAACCTGCTGGACTTTATCACGATCTTGAGATCGGCAAGCGTACGACTACATCATCCACGAGTTCCTACTCGTTAACAAAACTTGTTGTCTTCGAGGGTAAGTTCTCCATGGATGTATATCCACCCGTTTCTCTGTATCTAGTAGATAGATCTTGGCGTATAGTTCTCATCGTAGGAATTTTTTTGTTTTCTATGCTACGAACCCAACAGTGGTATCAGAGCCTGATCTATGCGTAGGTGCTTTGCACGGGTAGTACACATATGTTTATATGTGGGCAATGATGATCATGTTATTGCATCTTCTATGTATTTTGGATATTGGTGGCATAGTGGGATGAAGTGGCCCGGACCAACCTTACATGTCATCGTACATGAGACCGGTTCCACGACTGACATGCAACTTGTTTTGCATAAGTGGCTGGTGGGTGTCTGTCTCTCCTACTATAGTCAATATCTGATTTACAACGAGTTTCTAATAACTTGGTTATCCTCGTTGTGGTTCATGTTCGTAGGTAAGAACGGTTCTATCTCTGAAAGCCCTAAGCCACGTAAAACTTGCAATTGATAACTTAGAGGCGTCTAGTTTAGATCGTTGCTGGGCTAGTGTCTTGATATGGTATTGTTGTAAGTAGATGTATGATAGATACTCTTACAACACACTCAACGTGTAAGTTCCATAGACCTTGGCCTTACACACAAAGGAATGATAGAGATCATACCACGATGCAAATGATAGAGATCAAATGCATGGACCATATCATCCCACTTTACACATTAGATGTTTGCATCTTATACTGCTAGTTTGGCGCTTTCTGTAGCATTGTAAGATGATCCCTCATTTAGATATCAAGATAAAAATGTGTTCTTCCTTACGTATGCACCGTTTTGTGGATCGTGTTTCGAGACATCACGTGATGATCGGGTGTACTCGACTCTACACTTTCATACAAACGGGTGTAAGACAGTTTTACACATGCGAGTACTAAGGTTCTTACTTGGCGAGCCTAGCATGTATAGACATGGCCTAGAAACACGGACCAAAAGGTTAAGCATGAGTCATATAGTTGATATGATGCCCATATAGATGCTCGCCTTTGAAGCTACATCAACTCACCTGCTGATCGGACTTGGTGTAGTGGATTTGGTTCATGTAATCACCAAAAGGGCACGAGGGATGTCGTTTTTGAGTGGGAGTTCATTTCTAATTTGGATTAGTCGAACTCAATTTGTCATAAACTAAATCGAAGTGAATTTGCATAATTTGTTGTAGTCATTGGCGTCTGTTCACTACCTTATGCTTAATTTTAATTGAGATAATAGAACTATAGAATTCTGGATATTACTTTAAGAACTGGTATCGTATTGTTTTGAATGTCAATTTAAAGTTTATAAGTCCTATTGCAAACTTTCAGCAAACTCTATTTACTCCATGAAGTTTAATAAGTAGTATTAAATCAAGAGTAAGAATTCCAATGTTAGTATCTAAAGTATCATGTTTGCTTCCATGATTATTGATATTCAAAAGTTGTTTTAATATCAAGGTTATATAGGAGCTGAAAATTGTTTCAGAAACCATCATGTGTGAAATATATTGTGATATCCGAAACAATGTTTTTGGTTGCATTACGATAGAGTATAATTTAGCAAAATACATGTTCTTATATTGTATGAGAATTTGTGTAGGATGGAGATGCTAAGCATTCGGATCTCTCAAAAAGGTTTTGGGAACTAACATTATACTCGTGATTCTTCCTTATAGGCTATAGTAGCTTGATCATGAAAGTTGTCATGATAAGGATGAATATAAGATGTAGGTAAAATGTTTACTACACTAATAGATTACTAAAGAATGGATTTTTGAAAGAACACCAAACATTTGATGATGGTGATCCACTTCAAAGTGCAAGTCCAAAGGTATTAGTATTTGACTATATACACTTTGTACTACGTGTCATGTGAATGACACCACTATTGATGTTGATAGATTCTTTTAAAAGAAAAGGAATTGTTGAAAGAGAATCTATAAAATATTTGGCAGAAAAGAAAAGGTTGGAGATGTCCAACTTAGGTATATAGAAGATATACATGTTACGGCTGTATTCCTTGCTTGTTAAACAATGTGGTTCTTAGGTATTGGATACCGGTATAGGATACCGAATTGGTTGGTGTGAAGTGTCATAAAGGACAACACAATTCATGAACTACAATGGCCTAAGTAACTAGCAAGAGAATAAGTGATGATGTTCATCGAAAACAAATAAAGTGTTATTGTGTTATTCGTTGTCGTCAAACCTAGCCTTCAAGATTTGTTTTAATAATTGTTATTTTCTTCCGGTATTATGAGAACAATGGTTGTTCAAATAATTATCGTATTCCATAAAGGATGGATGAACTTTTACAAGTCTAGTGGGAGAAATCACATCCATAAACACTATTGCTAAAATGTCGCAAGACAAATGATTGAAAGATCACTTATGAAGTGACATCGCTGTTTAAATTATATTGGAAAGAAAACATGAAGAAACTCCATGTTGATGGATTTTTGGAGTCTTTGATTTTAATCAATTGACGCTTGTGAAACTTTCCTCGAGATAATTGAAACTCCGTCCATAGGCCAAATAGGAATGGATGACTAACTTATTGGATATTACGCATGTTGATGTATATAGTCCATTATGGGTAGCCATATGCGATGGATATTTTTGCTTCATATGCTTTCTCCAGAAATTTGAGTGAATATATCTATATATTTACTTAATAAGGAAGAAGTATGAAACATTTGAAAATTGTTCAAAGACTTTCAAGATGAGTGGAAAATCATTGTAACAAGAAAATAAAGAGTTTATGATTCGATCTTAAAGGAAGATATTTGAGTTACATGTTTAGAAAAAATGCATAAGATTTGAGGAATTGTTCCATGATTTGTGTTTCCCGATAAATCATAGGAGTATGGCATATTCGGGAGATGAAATCAAACCATGTTTGACATGGTAAGAGCAAAGGTGTCATTTATAAAACTGCCATTATGTTTTAAGGATTGAAGCTTTAGAGACTACCACTTTTAGACTGAAAAGAGCACCATCGTGATCCGTTGAAATGACACCATATAAGTTATGGTTTGGGATAAAACCCGAATTGTCTTTTCTTAAATTTTGGTATGCTATGCATATTTAAAATGTTTAAAACCAAAGTTGGATAAGCACGTATTTGTAGGTTATCCCAAAGAATTTGTTGGGAATTTCTCCATAACACCAAGGACAAAAGAGTTTGTTACTTGGAACGTCAAGTTTCTTGAGAAGGAATTTTTCGCGAAAAGTTAAGTGGGAGGACAATAGAACTTTGATAAGGTTGTTGAACCTTAGCTATATGTGCTAAGTAGCGCAGCGCCAGAAAGTGTCCCGGTGGCGGCCACAATGCTCATGGATCCCGTGATTACAAAGGTTGTAATCTCGGAGATTAGAGTTCATATTGAACCGTATGGGTCGGTAAGAAACAAATAATCATATTTGATAAGCAAGTCGTTATTGTTTTGACAATGATGAACCGACTACATGCAAAGAAGCGATGACGGGCCTGATACATTGCAAATGTATCTATAATTTTTGATGTTTCGTGCTTAGTTTTATCCACTTTCTTGTGTTTTGTTCCAACTTTGGAGTACTTTTCATATGATTTCTTGGACTAAACTATTAACAAGAGCCATAGTGCCAGCTGCCTGTTTTCTGCTGTTTTTGGTTCCAGGAAAGTCAGAAAATGAATATTCTCGGAATTGGACGGGACAAAAGCCAAAGTGCCTATTTTTCCGGATGTCATCAAGTGCCAGAATATGAGACGGAGAGGGGACAGAGGGCGGCCACACCACCTGGCCGCGCGGCCAGGCCTGGCCCGCGCCAAGGGGTGGTGTGGCCATCCCAGGCACCCCCTCGGCCTCCCCTTCCGACTATAAGATGCCCTTGGGACGTAAACCCTAAGTACCCGATCAAAAATCCACGAAAGAGTCTGTAGCCGCTGTCATCTCCATCCCTAGATCGGGAGGGATCTGAAGCTCTTCCCGGCACCCTGCCGGCGAGGGGAATTCACACTGGAGGCCTTCTTTATCACCATGCAAGCCTCCGGCCTGCTTTCATGTTTAGATCTTGTGAGCTCCGTTCATGATCAAGATCATCTATTTGTAATTCTGCATGTTGTGTTTGCGGGGATCTGATGGATATTGAGATGCTATTTCAGATTGATTATTGATTCTATCATGTCTTTGTTATTTGTGATCTTGCATGCTTTCCGTTGTTAGTAGCTATCTTGGCCAAGTAGATGCTAGCAACTCCAAGAGTTAGTATTTATGCTCGATAGTGGGTTCATGCCTCTGGTAATCTGGGGAAGTGACAGAAATCTCTAAGGTACTACATATGTTGTTTCTACTAGGGAGAAAACAACAACCATTTATTCATAGAACAATCGTATTGTTTACTTTACACACAGTTCGTAAAGCAATAATCTTTTGCTTGCAACTTAATACTGGAGGGGGTTCGGATGATAACCTGAAGGTGGATTATTAGTCATAGATGCAGTTGGATGGCGGTCTATGTATTATGTTGTAATGCCCAATCAAGTCTCAAAAGAGTCAAGATGATTAGTATATGCATGTATTGCTTTCTCGGTGTTTGTCAATTGCCCCGCTGTAATTTGTTCACCCAGCATGTTATCTATCTTAAGGAGTGCCACCTCTAGTGAACTATGGATCCCGGTCCTTTTCTTTACATACAATCTACAAACTGTTTACTGCTTTGTGTTTACTTTCTGCAAACTTTTACTTCTTTCCATTCGGTACGTTTAATCCTTTGTTTTCTGCAAAACACGGTGAGATTGACAACCTCATAGCAAGTTGGGGACATAGTTCTGTGGTTGTGTTGTGCAGGTCTCCACGTTGCTACTAGCACCGGTAGTGCGCCCTGCCAAGCTCAGCTAGTAACACCTTTGAGGTGTTTCCTTGCTCCTACTGGTTCGATTAAACCTTGGTTTCATAACTGAGGGAAACTTGCTGCTATGCTCATCATACCTTCCTCTTGGGGTTCCCAACGAGCTCTACATCAACACCGCCATCAAGCAATTTTTTGGGCGCCGTGCATTGAGCCATCAAGCGATTTTCTGGCGCCGTTGCCGGGAGTCAAGGACATCTTCACAAGGGGAGTCCCTCATAACCAATCTCTTTACTTTGTTGTTTTTGTTTTGCTTAGTTCCTTTTTGCTTTGTTTGCTTGTTTTGTTATTCAAAAACACAAAAAAATAGTTTTACTTGTTTGCTTTCTTAGTTGAAAACCCCAAAAAAATGACTATTCTTGAAAACACTAAGTTGTGTGACTTCACTATCACCAACAACAATGATTTTATGAGCACACCTATTGCTCCACCTGTGGCTGAAAATACTTTCTTTGAGATAAAACTTGCTTTGCTCAATCTTGTTATGTGAGAACAATTTTCTGGTATTGGTAATGAAGATGCTGCTTCCCATCTAAATAACTTTGTTGAACTTTGTGAGATGCAAAAGCACAGGGATATAGATGGTGATATTATTAAGCTGAAATTGTTTCCTTTCTCTTTGAGAGGAAAAGCTAAAGAACGGTTGAATTCCTTAACTAGGAATAGTATTGATTCTTGGACTAAGTGCAAAGATGCTTTTATTGGAAAATACTATCCTCCTGCTAAGATTATATCCATGAGAAGTGAAATAATGAAGTTTAAACAACTTGATAATGAGCATGTTGCTCAAGCTTGGGAAAGAATGAAATCTTTGGTAAAGAATTGTCCCACTCATGGACTGATGATACATTGCAAATGTATCTATAATTTCTGATGCTCCATGCTTGGTTTTATCCACTTTCTTGTGTTTTTTCACCACTTTGGAGTACTTTTCATATGATTTCTTGGACTAACCTATTAACAAGAGCCACAGTGCTAGCTGCCTGTTTTCTGCTGTTTTTGGTTCCAGGAAAGTTAGAAAATGAATATTCTCGGAATTGGACGGGACAAAAGCCAAAGTGCCTATTTTTCTAGAAGACTCACGGAGCCAGAATATGAGACGAAGGAGGGCCAGGTCCTAGCCACACCACCCTAAGGCGCGGGCTGGGCCTGGCCGCGCCAGGGCATGGTGTGGTGGCCCCAGGCACCCCCTCGGTCTCCCTCTTCGCCTATAAGAAGCCTTCTGACCTAAAAACTTCGAAGGGTTCGACGGTTTTCCAGAAGGAGTTCCGCTCCGCCGCCACCACCAGATTCCACGAAACAACACCAGAAACTCCGTTCTGGCACCCTGCCAGGACGGGGAATTGGAGGAGATCATCGCCATCATCATCACCATCGCTTCTCCATCGACCATCCATGTTTCCCCCATCTATGAGTGAGTAATCCCCCGCTGTAGGCTATGGGGATGGTAGGGATTGGATGAGATCATTCATGTAATGGCATCAGATTGTTAGGGCATGGTGCCTAGTATCTTTTATTAGTACTTTATGACTTTGTTGTGACTTGTTGTGCTTAATGCTTGTTACTAGGGCCCGAGTGCCATGATTTCAGATCTGAACATGTTATTGATTCATTATGATAGTATTGTTTATGGTCTTATCTGCAAGTTGTATACACACGTTGTTGTCCAGAACCAATGGCCCCGAAGTGACAGAAATCGGGATAACCGGAGGGAATGGCTTTGATGTGAGGATCACATGTGTTCATGGAGTGTTAATGCTTTGCTCCGGTGCTCTATTAAAAGGATCACCTTAATTGCCAGTAGTTCCCTAGAGGCCCCGCTGCAAACGGGCTGGCAGGACAAAAGATGTTGTGCAAGTTCTCATTGCGAGCACATATGACTATATATGGAACACATGCCTAGGATTGTCTAGTACTTGGATGCTTTATCTTATTTATCTGCAATTGCCCTATGTTCTGATTGCTATGTGAATTGTCTTGTCCATGCAACGCCCGTCCATCCATCCCTATGCCTACCGCACTCGAATCCCACTGTTTACTGCTTTTGTTACTACTGTCTTTGCTTTACTACTGTTGTTACTTTACTATTCCTACTACAAAACTGTTGCTACTGATAAACTGTTGTGAGCAAGATTGTTTCCAGGTGCAGCTGAAATGACAACTCAGTTGTTAAGGCTTATAAATATTCTTTGGCTCCCCTTGTGTCGAATCAATAAATTGGGTTTCACTTCCCTCGAAAATACTGCGATACACCCCCTATACTTGTGGGTCATCAAGACTATTTTTTGGCACCGTTGCCGGGGAGCATAGCTTTATTTATCAACTCCACTTGGATTCACTATTGTTCAAGCTAAGTTTATTTTCTCCTTGTTTGCTTGTTTCTTTATCAAAAATACAAAAAAATTGGTTCCTACTCTAGTTGTTATTTTCGTTGGTCTGTTATTGTCTTGCTTTATCATGCTTGTTGTCAATGGTTGGTTTCTTTAAAACTGAATCTTATTGGCAAGGTGGGTTCACGAAAGTTGAAAAATATTATTATAAGGAACACCGCTTGTCACAAAAAGAGAAACACTTATGGGGACAAATTGATAGATTGTATACCATTGCTAGAAATGTGTTCTCTACTTATAATGTTACTTATTGCCTTGATAAATCTTGTTGCTGTAGGAGGTACAAACACCTCCCTTTTCAATGTGAGTATCATGGTAATGTTACCATATCTTCCTATGTTAAGGGAAATTATGACCTTTATGATGTGGAACAAAATGAGGAATTTATTGCTTGGAAGGGTGGATTTGAACTTGCTAGTTTGCTTGAAAATATTGATGATTCACCTTATAAGTATGAGGTTTATGGTATACTTAAATTTTGCTTTGATAATTACAAGGATGAAAATGGCTATATTCTTGAATATAATAGATGCTTTCCACAAATGGAAGAGACTAATGCCTTGCAGGATCCTATGGAAGAAGAAATTGATGAACCTGAAATCTCATTAGATGAAAAAGAGAAGGAGAGTGATGAACAAAAGGAGGAAGAATGGATTAGCTACCCATGCCTACCTTCTAATGAGAGTAACTCTTTATCCCTTACATTATTTGATTGTCCCCCATGCTTACTAAAGAAGGATGAATGTTATGTTCCTGAGGATTCTTTTGAAGATGTTTATGATAAAGCTCTAGTGCTTGTAGATCATGAAAAGCATGCTTTATGTGATAGTTATATTGTTGAGTTTATTCATGAGGCTACTGAAAATTATTATGAGAGAGGAAAATATGGTTGTAGAAGTTTTCATGGTATTGAAACACCTCTCTATGTGCTGAAAGTTTTGAAGTTACTCTTGTTTTATCTTCCTATGCCTGCCACTTTGTTCTTTGTGAATTTATTTGCATACACGATTCCTATGCATAGGAAGTGGGTTAGACTTAAATGTGTTTTGAATTTGCTTCTTGATGCTCTCTTTTACTTCAACTCATATTCCTTATGAGAGCATCCTCTCAAACTTTTATGCCTGAAGATGATAATATGTCTATTATTCTTGGGAGACCTTTTCTAAAAATTGTAGGAGCTATTATTAATTGTAATCAAGGGAAGGTGACTTTCAATGAGAATGACAAGGAACACATTGTCTATTAAAATTGAAAGGACTTATGGTTTGAATTCAATTGAACATGTTGAGGGCATTCAAGTTGGAGAAATATATTGTCCCATACCAAGAGAAAAATTTGAAACTATTATGATTGGGACCATTGCTATCAAGGTTGAGGTAACATAATCATTAGTGGAATACAAAGTTTTGTCTCATATGAAATTGTTTTGGTAGCAAGACCTGATCAACCTTGTTAACAAAAGGATTTCATTGAACAAAACAATGTTTTCACTATGATTATTTCTGTTTACTTCTATTCTATCCATTCTAGTTTTTGCTTATGCCTAACTTAAAGGCATTAAAGAAAAGTACTTATTGGGAGATAACCCAAAAGTTTTAGATGAGTCTTGGAAGTTATTACCTCTGTAATAACCTCTCCTTATCCTTTTTATTTGCTTTTTGTGCCAAGAGTAACCTCTAATGAGAGAGAACTAATGAATGGGAAAGTTGCTCTCCCGAAATAGATTTCTGTGCTTCACCGTAAAAAAATCGTGAGAGAGCTCTGTATTTCGGATTGAGCTGTAATTTTTTGTGATTCCGCCCCAGGTTGTTATCTAACTTTCGTTAGTTCAACACTTTTTGATTTGAGAAATAGAAGGTCTTCGAAAAAATTCGTCTTTACCTGCTGGTCTATTTTGACAGATTTCTGCCATTTTCTGCATTTGCTTCTTGTTAGTTCCTTCTTGAGTTCTTGTGGGGAATTGAGCTTTTTGAGGGAAGTGCTACAGTAGCTAGTTTTCTAATGGGAGTTTATTTGGTGTTATAACTGAACCTTAAAGACCTTTTATATTGAGTGCACTAATGTTGCTAATAAAGATTGTGTGAAGTTTTGTATGAAGGAAAAATTTCAGGTGTATGGAAGGACTGAGTAATGAGATGAAGGATGGACTAAAGTTCAAGCTTGGGGATGCCACGCGTGTCACCCCAAGAATTATCCAAGAAGTACAAGCCCAAGAATTATCCAAGAAGTACAAGCGTCAAAGCTTGGGGATGCCCAAGGCATCCCCTTCTTCATCAATAAAAATCCCAGGTTTCTTCCAAACAGTTTATTTTTATTGTTTCATGCACAATTGTGTTGTTCTTGGAGCGTCTTCTTTTTCGTTTTCGTTTTGGTTTTTAGTTTGCGTGGTTTTCTTAGTTTGCTGAATAAATTGGTTGGACCTCCTCTTTCATGCATTGGTTTTAAAATGGTTTGGTTTGAATTGGAAAAGAGTAGGAAAAGCTCATGCTTAAGTGGTAAAGAGAGTTTGTTCTTGAATGTGGCCTATGCTCTGTCATGCCATGCTTGATATTGTTTTGGCTTTATGCTTAGTATTATTTGCTGTATCATGACTTGTTATAAACAATTTAGATTGCTTAATGTGCCTTGGATGAATCATGCATTGTTTTAGCATATTAAAGCATAATATAGTGGTATTCTCCTTTGATGCTTTATTTGGGTTGACTTGGAGCATGCACACACCATGTTATGACTATCTCAAGTCACCATAAGCCTTTATGATCCTTTAGTTTTCAACTTGTAGTATCACTTTATGCTTTGATTAATGATGTTTTGTCACTCTACATGATTATGGCCATTATTGCTCTCTCGTTTGTCCCTCCCTTACTATTGCTAGCCTTCACTTACACTGAGTATGTTTTACTCAAGTTTCCAACTCCCTTAAACCAAATATTGCCAAAGTGTCCACCATACCTACCTATTAGCATCATTTGCTACTTCCGTGCATATTCAATATGCCTTGTTTTCTACCGAATAAAATGTTTGCTTGTTTTGAGAAAGTTAGTTAGTAAAGCTCTCACGAACTTGATGGCACACTTTATTTCCTGCACTTAATAAACCTGAACCATTGTGAACTCTCCATGAAAGTTATATGCTTGCAAATTATAGGCTAGGGATTAGCAGAACCGTGCTATCACGGGGAACACTTTCAACACTTGTAAATATATACCCAGTTGATACCTTGCTCTTTTGTTTGTGGATGTCGTCGGTGTGAAATAAAAGGGGAGCTTGTAAGTCCATGGAGTTATGTATGTGTGTTAGAGAAACGCCTGGGCCGCTGGTCTAATCCATGCTGACATGGTGGAAACCTGCAGCGTAACCATAATGATATCTATGAAACATTCTTCTTATAAAAAAAGAGAGATAGCTATTGAGAAAAAGAAAAAAAAAGGGTTTTATGAAAAGAGGAAAGAGAGAAAAAAGCACCATTTTCCCATGGTAAATGAGAAGATTGCCGAGATACTCATTGCCTGCTTGCCTTGTCATTTTGATATGGGGATTCTTCCGTATCATCGGGCAAGGGGTACCCCGTTGGCGGTTCTCAATGATACGCATATACTTACGATGACAAGAACTTACCAGTAACTAAAGTTGAGTAGCATGAGGAGCGACCCTCGTACTCAAGGGACTTGGGATTTTCAGTTTATAGTCTATCAAGCATATAACTCAGATTGGACCTCACTTTCACCTTAACCACTTTAAAGATGCTTATGATAGGGGCAATGAGAGCTCAAAGCTAATAAGTACCATACTTTCAGCATTTGGAAGCCTTTCAAATTATGCAAAACCTTTTCTTTTACTTGTTGAGTCTCCACTTATTCTTTGAGCACTTTATTGAGAGCATAGTGGCCATTCTTAGTTCTATGTGCATTGTCCCAAGACTTGTTGATTGATGCATACCTTGATATTGCTTATTTTAAACTATTTGTATCGTGTCACTCTTGTGAACTTTGAAGGCGTCCTATGCATTTATATTTGCTACTCTATGAGGGACAAGCTGATTACCAGTATGCTATGTTTTCTTTATGTGAACCAAACAAACGTCTTGCAAAGCATTGTTATTCATGAATCTTTTGTTTGTGCCTTTTCATGTTGCATCATAGTTTCTTTGTCTTATTGCTAGAACTTTGTCTTTCATGTTATGATTGAAGTACTATGATCCCAGCTTTGAATGTTTTATGAATACTTTGATCAAGTCTTTGATGGTGCATGTCACCTCAAAAATTATTTTTTGTTTTTATCACTTACCTACTCGAGGACGAGCATGAGTTAAGCTTGGGGATGTTGATACATTGCAAATGTATCTATAATTTTTGGTGCTCTATGCTTGGTTTTATCCACTTTCTTGTGTTTTGTCCACACTTTGGAGTACTTTTCATATGATTTCTTGGACTAACCTATTAACAAGAGCCACAGTGCCAACTGCCTGTTTTCTGCTGTTTTTGGTTCCAGGAAAGTCAGAAAATGAATATTCTCGGAATTGGACGGGACAAAGCCAAAGTGCCTATTTTTCCAGAAGACTCACAGAGCCAGAATACGAGACGGAGGAGGGCCAGGGCCTGGCCACATCACCCCCATGCGCGAGCTGGGCCTGGCCGCGCCAGGGCATGGTGTGGTGGCCCCAGGCACCCCCTCGGTCTCCCTCTTCGCCTATAAGAAGCCTTCTGACCTAAAAACTTCGGGGGGTTCGACGTTTTTCCAGAAGGAGTTCCGCTCCGCCGCCACCACCAGATTCCACGAAACAGCACCAGAAACCCCGTTTTGGCACCCTGCCGGGACGGGGAATTAGAGGAGATCATCGCCATCATATCACCATTGCTTCTCCATCGACCATCCATGTTTTCCCCATCTATGAGTGAGTAATCCCCCGCTGTAGGCTATGGGGATGGTAGGGATCAGATGTGATCGTTCATGTAATGGCATCAGATTGTTAGGGCATGGTGCCTAGTATATTTTATTAGTACTTTATGACTTTGTTGCGACTTGTTGTGCTTAATGCTTGTCACTAGGGCCCGAGTGCCATGATTTCAGATCTGAACATGTTATTGATTCATTATGATAGTATTGTTTATGGTCTTATCTGCAAGTTGTATACACACATTGTTGTCCGGAACCAATGGCCCCGAAGTGACAGAAATCGGGATGACTGGAGGGAATGGCTTTGATGTGAGGATCACCTGTGTTCACGGAGTGTTAATGCTTTGCTCTGGTGCTCTATTAAAAGGAGCACCTTAATTGCCAGTAGTTCCCTAGAGGCCCCGCTGCAAACGGGTTGGCAAGACAAAAGATGTTGTGCAAGTTCTCATTGCGAGCACGTATGACTATATATGGAACACATGCCTAGGATTGTCTAGTACTTGGATGCTTTATCTGATTTATCTGCAATTGTCCTATGTTCTGATTGCTATGTGAATTGTCTTGTCCATGCAACGCCCGTCCATCCATCCCTATGACTACCGCACTCGAATCACACTATTTACTGCTTTTGTTACTACTGTCTTTGCTTTACTACTGCTATTACTTTACTATTCCTACTACAAAACTGTTGCTACTCATAAACTGCTGTGAGCAAGATGGTTTCCAGGTGCAGCTGAATTGACAACTCAGCTGTTAAGGCTTATAAATATTCTTTGGCTCCCCTTGTGTCGAATCAATAAATTGGGTTTCACTTCCGTCGAAAATACTACGATACACCCCCTATACTTGTGGGTCATCAACTGACTGCTTGGATGATCATCCAAACTTTTTATGCAGGATTGAACTATTCTTCAAGGAACCTATTGGATTCTGCTGCTGGAGGTACCTTTATGACCATCACTTTCGGTGCTGCAACAAAAGTTTTGGACAATATGATGGTTAATTATTCTGAATGGCATACTGAGAGAGCTCCACAAGGTAAGAAGGTAAATTCTGTTGAGGAAACCTCCTCCCTGAGTGATAAGATTGATATTATTATGTCTATGCTTGTTAATGGGAAGGCCCATATTGATCCAAATAATGTTCCTTTAGCCTCTTTGGTTGCTCAAGAAGAGCAAGTTGATGTGAACTTCATAAGAAATAATAACTTTGGCAACAATGCTTATGGTAATAATGCTTATAGGAACAATTTTGGTAACAACAATTATAAGCCATATCCTCCCAACAATGGTAATGCTTATGGAAATTCTTACAACAATAATAAGAGTGCTCCCTCTGAACTTGAAGTTATGCTTAAAGAGTTTATTAGTAAACAAACTGCTTTCAATAAAACTATTGAGGAAAAACTCTCTAATGCTGAAAGAAATATAGCATCTTTAGCCGAAGCTCAAACTACTTTGAATAAAATGGCTGCTAAACCTGAAACTAATGATAATCCCTTTGCAGCTACCAATGCTATACAAGTAAGAATTGATGAAAATGTTAGACTATTAGCTGAATTACATGCTAAGTGGGAAAGAGAAGATGAAATTGTTAGAAACATTAGTGTTTCTACTATTACCACCACTAGTGTTGAGGCTAGTAATAGTTCTACTACTTTAGATGATAAATTTGATTTTGATCTTGATGGTTGCAATATCTCTGAAGTTATTAAGTTCCTACAAAAGCTTGCTAAAAGTCATAATGCTAGTGCTATGAACATGGCCTTTACAAAACACATTACTGATGCTCTCATAAAGATTAAAGAAGAAAAGATGAAACATAAATCTTCTATTCCTATAAAACAAGAAGATGGTTGGGAACCCATCATTAATATGAAAGTAAATGACTTTGATTTCAAAGCTTTATGTGATCTTGATAGTAGTGTTTCTATTATGCCTAGAAGGATTTATGATATGCTTGATTTGCCTCCACTTGAAGATTGTTATTTGAATGTCCCACTTGATGATAATGTTAAAAAGAAACTCATGGGGAGTCTTAATGATGTTCTTATTATGGTTAACAATTCCTATGTCCCCGTTGATTTCTATGTTTTGGATGTTGAATGCAATGCTTCTTGTCCTATTACTTTAGGAAGACCTTTTCTTAGAACTTTTGGTGCCATCATTGATATGAAAGAAGGCACCATTAAATATCAACTCCCACTCAAGAAAGGTATAGAACACTTCCCTAAAAAGAGAGAAAATATTTCTTTTGCTTCTCCTATGAAAACAAAATTTGATCTTAATGCTTCTTCATTTGAGAACACTTGATTCTTTTTCTTGCTTCTTATGCCTAACTTAAAGGCGTTAAAGAAAAGTACTTATTGGGAGATAACCCAAACGTTTTAGATGAGTCTTGGAAGTTATTACCTCTGTAATAACCGCTCCTTATCCTTTTTATTTGCTTTTTGTGCCAAGAGTAACCTCTAATGAGAGAGAAGTAATGATTGGGAAAGTTGCTGTCCCGAAACAGATTTCCGTGCTTCACGTAAAACTTTGTGAGAGAGCTCTGCATGTCAGATTGAGCTGTAAAATTTTGTGCTTCTGCCCCAGGTTGTTATCTAACTTTCGTTAGTTCAACACTTTTTGATTTGAGCAACAGAAGGTCTTCGAAAAAATTCGTCTTTACCTGCTGGTCTGTTTTGACAGATTTTTGCCATTTTCTGCATTTGCTTCTTGTTAGTTCCTTCTTGAGTTCTTTTGGGGAATTGAGCTTTTTTAGATAAGTGCTACAATAGCTAGTGTTCTAATGGAAGTTTATTTGGTGTTAGAACTGAACCATAAGACTTATTTATCTTAAGTGCACTAATGTTGCTAATAAAGATTGTGTGAAGTTTTGTATGAAGGAAAAATTTCAGGTGTATGGAAGGAATGAGTAATGACATGAATGATGGACTAAATCTCAAGCTTGGGGATGCCATGCATGTCACCCCAAGGAATATCCAAGAAGTACAAGCGTCAAATCTTGGGGATGCCCAAGGCATCCCCTTCTTCATCAATAAAACCCCCAGGTTTCTTCCAAACGCTTCATTTTTATTGTTTCATGCACAGTTGTGTTTTTCTTGGAGCGTCTTCTTTTTCGTTTTCGTTTTGGTTTTTAGTTTGCTTGGTTTGCTGAATAAATTGGTTGGACCTCCTCTTTCATGCACTGGTTTTAAAATGGTTTGGTTTGGTTTGGAAAAGAGTAGGAAAGTTCATACTTATGTGGTAAAAAGAGCTTGTTTTTGACTGTGTCCTATGCTTTGTCATGCCATGCTTGATATTGTTTTGGCTTTATGCTTAGTATTCTTTGCTGTAGCATGACTTTTTATAAACAATTGAGATTGCTTAATGTGCTTTGGATGAATCATGCATTGTTTTAGCATATTAAAGCATAGTATAGTGGTATTCTCCTTTGATGCTTTATTTGGGTTGACTTGGCGCATGCTCACACCATGTTATGACTATCTCAAGTCACCATAGCGTTTATGATCCTTTATTTTTCAACTTGTAGTATCACTTTATGCTTTGATCAATGATGTTTTGTCGCTCTGCATGATTATGGCCATTATTGCTCTCTTAGTTTGTCGCTCCCAGTCTTTTGCTAGCCTCCACAACAAAGTATGAGTTCCACTCGTGCATCCAACTCCATAAACCAAGTTATTCCAAAGAGTCCACCATACCTACCTACTAGCTTATTCTATTCCAAGTATATTCTGCTTTTGTTTACCTTCCAAATTAAACTTGTTATGAGAAAACTAGTGATTAAAGCTCTGACAAACTTGATGAGACACTTTACCTTTTGCATCTAATAAACTTGAACCACTGGGTCCTTCTTTGTTGCCTATATGCTTGCACTTTATAAGTTGAAATTAGCATAACCATGTTCCATGGGGAACACTTTCAACATTGCACTTGTACTTTGTACCCCATTGATATCATGTTCTTTTGCTTACGGATCCCGACGATGTGAAATAAAAGTGGAACTTGTAAGATCATGGAGTTTGTATGTGTGTTAGAGAAACGCCTGGGCCGCTAGCCTAAGCCATGCCTAATCATGGTGGAAACTTGCAGCATCACCATAATGAGCACTCTATGAAGCATCCTCAATACAAACCTATGCAAATAGCAAATAAAAAGATTGCTGAGATGCTCATTGTCTGCTTGCCTTGGCATTTTGATTACGGGAAAGCTCCCGTATCATGTGCAAGGGGTACCCCGTTGGGAGTTCTTAATGATACACATGTACTTACAATGACAAGAGCTTACTCGTGACTGAAGTTGAGTAGCATGAGGATCGGTCTTCGTAAGTAAGGGGCATGAGATTTCGGTTTATAACTTGTCAAGCATATCCTCTTAGTTGTGTCACTTTAACCTTAACCACTTCAAGATGCTTATGATAGGGGCAATGAGAGCTGAAAGCTACAAGTACCATAATTTTTGGAAGCTCTTTATGAGACTTGAATCCCTACTTCCTTTTACAAAGGCCTTTCTTCCACCATTACATTGAGTCTCCACCTTCTATCTTTATGCACTTACTTTGAGAGCATAGTGGCCATTCTTAGTTCTATGTGCATTGTCCCAAGACTAGTTGATGGATGCATAACTTGATATTGCTTGTTTTAAACTATTGTATCTAGTCACTCTTATGAACTTTGAAGGTGTCCTATGCATTTATATTTGCTACTCTATTGAGGGACAAGCTGAATACTATTATGCTATGTTTTCTTTATGTGAAAACGTCTTGCAAAGCATTGTTATTCATGAATCTTTTGTTTGTGCCTTTTCATGTTGCATCATAGTTTCTTTGCTTATTGCTAGAACCTTGTCTTTCATGTTATGATTGAAGTACTATGATCCTAGCTTTGAATGTTTTGCAAATACTTTGATCAAGTCTTTGATGGTGCATGTCACCTCAAAAATTATTCTTTCTTTTTATCACTTACCTACCCGAGGACGAGCAGGAGTTAAGCTTGGGGATGTTGATACATTGCAAATGTATCTATAATATTTGATGTTCCATGCTTAGTTTTATCCACTTTCTTGTGTTTTGTTCCAACTTTGGAGTACTTTTCATATGATTTCTTGGACTAACCTATTAACAAGAGCCATAGTGCCAACTGCCTGTTTTCTGCTGTTTTTGGTTCCAGGAAAGTCAGAAAATGAATATTCTCGGAATTGGACGGGACAAAAGCCAAAGTGCCTATTTTTCCGGCTGTCATCAAGTGCCAGAATACGAGACGGAGAGGTGCCAGAGGGCGGCCACACCACCTGGCCACGCGGCCAGGCCTGGCCCGCGCCAGTGGGTGGTGTGGCCAGCCCAGGCACCCCCTCGGCCTCCCCTTCCGACTATAAGATGCCCTCGGGACGTAAACCCTAACTACCCGATCAAAAATCCACGAAAGAGTCTGTAGCCGCCATCATCTCCATCCCTAGATCGAGAGGGATCTGAAGCTCTTCCCGGCACCCTACCGGAGAGGGGAATTCACCCTGGAGGCCTTCTTCATCACCATGCAAGCCTCCGGTGTGATGCGTCAGTAGTTCATCCTTGGACTACGGATCCATGTAGTAGCTAGATGGCTGGTTCTCATCCTTTGTGCTTTCATGTTTAGATCTTGTGAGCTCTGTTCATGATCAAGATCATCTATTTGTAATTCCGCATGTTGTGTTTGCGGGGATCTGATGGATATTGAGATGCTATTTCAGATTGATTATTGATTCTATCATGTCTTTGTTATTTGTGATCTTGCATGCTTTCCATTGTTAGTAGCTATCTTGGCCAAGTAGATGCTAGCAACTCCAAGAGTTAGTATTTATGCTCGATAGTGGGTTCATGCCTCTGTTAATCTGGGGAAGTGACGGAAATCTCTAAGGTACTAGATGTGCTGTTGCTACTAGGGAGAAAACAACAATCCTTTGTTCATAGAACAATCGTATTGTTTACTTTACACGCAGTTTGTAAAGCAATAATCTGTTGCTTGCAACTTAATACTGGAGGGGGTTCGGATGATAACCTGAAGGTGGATTATTAGTCATAGATGCAATTGGATGGCGGCCTATGTATTATGTTGTAATGCCCAATCAAGTCTCAAAGGAGTCAAGATGATTAGTATATGCATGTATTGCTTTCTCGGTGTTTGTCAATTGCCCCGCTGTAATTTGTTCACCCAGCATGTTATCTATCTTAAGGAGTGCCACCTCTAGTGAACTATGGATCTCGGTCCTTTTCTTTACATACAATCTACAAATGTTTACTGCTTTGTGTTTACTTTCTGCAAACTTTTACTTCTTTCCATTAGATACGTTTAATCCTTTGTTTTCCACAAAACACGGTGAGATTGACAACCTCATCGCAAGTTCGGGACAAAGTTCTGTGGTTGTGATGTGCAGGTCTCCACGTTGCTACTAGCACTGGTAGTGCGCCCTGCCAAGCTCAGCTAGTAATACCTTTGAGGTGTTTCCTTGCTCCTACTGGTTCGATTAAACCTTGGTTTCATAATTGAGGGAAACTTGCTGCTGTGTGATACATGGCAAATGTATCTATAATTTTTGATGTTCCATGCTTGGTTTTATCTACTTTCTTATGTTTTGTCCACACTTTCGAGTACTTTTCATATGATTTCTTGGACTAACCTATTAACAAGAGCCACAGTGCTAATTGCCTATTTTCTGCTATTTTTGGTTCCAGGAAAGTCAGAAAATCAATATTCTCGGAATTGGACGGGACAAAAGCCAAAGTTCCTATTTTACCGGAAGACTCACGGAGCCCGAAGCAAAGACGGAGGAGGGCCAGGGCCTGGCCACACCATATGGTGGCACGGGCTAGGCTTGGCAGCGCCACCAGGTGGTGTGGGCCCCCTAGCACTCCACCGACCTTGCCTCTTCGCCTATAAGAAGCCTCCCAATGCATAAACCCTAAATCATCAAGCCTCCAGCCACGAAAAGTTCCGCAGCGCCGCCGCCACCGAAGGGGAGAATCGGGGGACAGAAAGTCTCTGTTCCGGCACCCTGCCGGGACGGGGAAGTGCCCCCGGAGCCATCTCCATCGATCTCCACCACCATCTCCATCACCATTGCTGATTCCCATGATGAGGAGGGAGTAGTTCTCTCTCGAGGCTAAGGGTTCTACCGGTAGCTATGTGTTCATCTCTCTCTCTATGCATGATCTTATTGAGATCATGAGCTTGTAATCTATAGATCAACCTTGCTACTCAAGTGCTTTAATAGATCTCTGCTCTCCCCATGTGTGTGAAAGTGACAGTGTGCTCACCATGGTGGCACTTAGGCTAGAGATTACAAATACGTGTTATGAGTTATATTTGGAGTTGGATGTCCTTATGAAATTGTGGTGTTTGTTGGACTCATCTAGTACTCAAGGTGACAGTGTGGGGTTTTCTAGATGGGAAAGGCTTACTTTGAGGTGTGCTATTATAGCCCTACCATGGAGTAGAGTGTCCAACCGGAGAGTAGTTAAGAGTAGTATCATGAAGATAATATATTTATATGAGAGTGTTCACTAGTGAAAGTATGATCCCTAGGCCTTGTTTCTAAGCATTGATACACCGTTTGCTACTAGATCTGTTACATGTTTGCTTGCTTCCATCTTTATTTCAGTTTGCCTTTAGTCTTTTCCATGCCATCAAGTTATTTTCTATCACTGTTACCACTTATAATTATCCATACCACTTGTATTTCACTATCTCTTCGCCGAACTAGTGCACCTATACACCTGACAAGTGTATTGGGTGTGTTGGGGACACAAGAGACTTCTTGTATCTTGATTGCAGGGTTTCTTGAGAGGGAATACCTTTGACCACTTCCTCCCTGAGTTCGATAAACCTTGGGTGATCCACTTAAGGGAAAACTTGCTGCTGTTCTACAAACCTCTACACTTGGAGGCCTAACAACTGTCTACAAGAATAGAAGTGCGTAGACATCAAGCTATTTTCTGGCACCGTTGCCGGGGAGGTAAGGTAAAAGGTATTCACACCGGAGGATTAAAGAAGAAGTACCTCCCACGGCAAACGCCTATTTTCTGGCGCTGTTGCTGGGGAGGTAAGGTAAAAGGTACTCACATCCTCCGGTGTGAGTGCTCGAAGTTATTTCCTTTAGATTCTGCAATTTTTTCTTTTTGTTTCTTGTTTTCACTAGTTAGGCTTAATGGAAAACAACAAAAAAATTAGAGAGCTTTATAGTATTTATCTTGAGTTAGGACATGAAGTGTTTGAAGAGAAAATTAAAAAACCTATGGAACTTTATTTGCACGCTAATAGCAATGTTGTTAGTATGTATTCTTTGGACACCATTATTGCTAATGCTATGGAAAACTCTAAGCTTGGGGAAGCTAGTTTTTATGAAAATGATCTTTTTAGTTCCACAGCTTTGGAAGATAGCTATTCTATTGCTTATGATGATACAAAACCTCCAATATATGATGATTACAATGATGAGTATGTTATTTTCAGTCCACCTACTATTGAGGAGAAAATTAATTATGATTACAATATGCCTCCTATATTTGATGATTATGGTGATGAAAATAATAATGATAGCTATTTGTTGAATTTGCTCCCACTATAATTAATAAGAAAGACTATGCTTATGTGGGTAGTAATAATTATTTTATGCATGTAGCTCATGATAAGAATGTTTTATGTGATAGTTATATTGTAAATTTTATTCATGATGCTACTGAAAGTTATTATAAGAGAGGGAAACATGGTTTTATGCATCTCAATAATATTAAGTTTCCCTCTTTATGTTGAAAGTCTTGAAGTTGCACTTGTTTTGCTTTACTATGCTTGTTGCTTTGTGCTTTCATGACTTGTTTCTTTACAAGATTCCGATGCATAGGAAATGGGTTAGACTTAAATGTGCTTTGAATTTGCTTCTTGATGCTCTCTTTTATTTCAATTCATATTTCTTATGTGAGCATCTTCTCAAACTATCAAGCCTAACTTAATGGCGTTAAAGAAAAGTACTTATTGGGAGATAACCCAAAAGTTTTAGATGAGTCTTGGAAGTTATTACTTCTGTAATAACCGCTCCTTATCCTTTTTATTTGCTTTTTGTGCCAAGAGTAACCTCTAATGAGAGAGAAGTAATGATTGGGAAAGTTGCTGTCCCGAAATAGATTTTTGTGCTTCACCGTACAAATTTGTGTAAAATATCTGTACGTCCTTTTGAGGCGTGAATTTTTGTGCTTCTGCCCCAGGTGGTTATCTAACTTTCGTTAGTTAAATAATTTTTTATTGGAGCAACAGAAGGTCTTCGAAAAATTTTGTCTTTACCTGCTGGTCTGTTTTGACAGATTTCTGCCATTATTTGCATTTGCTTCTTGTTGGTTCCTTTTTGAGTTCTTTTGGGGAATTGAGCTTTTTGAGGAAAGTGCTACAGCAGTTAGTGTTTTAATGGAAGTTTTATTGGTGTTGGAACTGAACCTAAAAGACCTATTATCTTGAGTGCACTAATGTTGCTAATAAAGATTGTGTGAAGTTTTGTATGAAGGAAAAATTTCAGGTGTATGGAAGGAATGAGTAATGAGATGAAGGATGGACTAAATCTCAAGCTTGGGGATGCCATGCCTGTCACCCCAAGAAATATCCAAGAAGTACAAGCGTCAAATCTTGGGGATGCCCAAGGCATCCCCTTCTTCATCAATAAAAATCCCAGGTTTCTTCCAAACACTTCATTTTTATTGTTTCATGCACAGTTGCGTTGGTCTTGGAGCATCTTCGTTTTTTCTTTTTGGTTTTCGGTTGCTTGATTTTCTTAGTTTGCTGAATAAATTGGTTGGACCCCCTATTTCATGCATTGGTTTGCAAATAGTTTGGTTTGGTTTGGAAAAGAGTAGGAAAGTTCATGCTTATGTGGTAAAAAGAGCTCGTTTTTGACTGTGGCCTATGCTTTGTCATGCCATCCTTGATATTGTTTTGGCTTTATGCTTAGTATTCTTTGCTGTAGCATGAATTTTATAAACAATTGAGATTTCTTAATGTGCCTTGGATGAATCATGCGTTGTTTTAGCATATTAAACATAGTATTGTAGTATTCTCCTTTGATGCTTTATTTGGGTTAACTTGGCACATGCTCACACCATGTTATGACTATCCCAAGTCACCATAGCCTTTATGATCCTTTAGTTTTTAACTTGTAGTATCACTTTATGCTTTGATCAATGATGTTTTGTCGCTCTACATGATTATGGCCATTATTGCTCTCTTAGTTTGTCGCTCCCAGTCTTTTGCTAGCCTCCACAACCAAGTATGAGTTCCACTCATGCATCCAACTCCCTAAACCAAGTTATTCCAAAGAGTCCACCATACCTACCTATTAGCATATGCTATTCCAAGTATATTCATGCTTTTGTTTACCTTCCAAATTAAACTTGTTATGAGAAAACTAGTGATTAAAGCTCTCACGAACTTGATGACACACTTTACTTTTTGCATCTAATAAACTTGAACCACTGGGTCCTTCTTTGTTGCGTATATGCTTGCGCTTTATAAGTTGAAATTAGCAGAACCATGTATCATGGGGAACGCTTTCAACATTGCACTTGTACTTCGTACCCCGTTGATATCATGTTCTTTTGCTTATGGATCCCGGTGGTGTGAAATAAAAGTGCAACTTGTAAGATCATGGAGTTTGTATGTGTGTTAGAGAAACGCCTAGGCCGCCGGTCTAATCCATGTTGTCATGGTGGAAACCTGCAGCGTAACCATAATGAGCTGTCTATGAAGCATTCTTCTTATAAAAAAAGAGTCCTATATTGAGAAAAAAGAGGAAAAGAGAAAAACAAAAAAAAATATTATGAAAAGAGGAAAGAGAGAAAAAAGCACCATTTTCCCATGGTAAATAAGAAGATTGCTGAGATGCTCGTTGTCTGCTTGCCTTGTCAATTTGATATGGGGATTCTTCCATATCATCGGGCAAGGGGTACCCCGTTGGCGGTTCTTTATGATACATATGTACTTAAAATGACAAGAGCTTACTCGTGACTAAAGTTGAGTAGCATGAGGTTCGGTCTTCGTAAGTAAGGGACATGAGATTTCGGTTTATAACTATTCAAGCATATCCTCTTAGTTGTGTCACTTTAACCTTAACCACTTCAAGATGCTTATGATAGGGGCAATGAGAGCTGAAAGCTACAAGTACCATAATTTTTGGAAGCTCTTTATGAGACTTGAATCCCTACTTCCTTTTACAAAGGCTTTTCTTCCACCATTACATTGAGTCTCCACCTTCTATCTTTATGCACCTACTTTGAGAGCATAGTGGCCATTCTTAGTTCTATGTGCATTGTCCCAAAACTTGTTGATTGATGCATAACTTTGATATTGCTTGTTTTAAACTATTTGTATCTAGTCGCTCTTATGAACTTTGAAGGTGTCCTATGCATTTATATTTGCTACTCTATGAGGGACAAGCTGAATACTACTATGCTATGTTTTCTTTATGTGAAACAAACAAACATCTTGCAAAGCATTGTTATTCATGAATCTTTTGTTTGTGCCTTTTCATGTTGCATCATAGTTTCTTTGTCTTATTGCTAGAACTTTGTCTTTCTTGTTATGATTGAAGTACTATGATCCCAGCTTTGAATGTTTTACAAATACTTTGATCAAATCTTTGATGGTGCATGTCACCTCAAAAATTATTCTTTCTTTTTATCACATACCTACTCGAGGACGAGCAGGAGTTAAGCTTGGGGATGTTGATACATTGTAAATGTATCTATAATTTTTGATGTTCCATGCTTTGTTTTATCTACTTTCTTATGTTTTGTCCACACTTTCGAGTACTTTTCATATGATTTCTTGGACTAACCTATTAACAAGAGCCATAGTGCCAGTTGCCTATTTTCTGCTATTTTTGGTTCCAGGAAAGTCAGAAAATCAATATTCTCGGAATTGGACGGGACAAAAGCCAAAGTTCCTATTTTACCGGAAGACTCACGGAGCCCGAAGCAGAGACGGAGGAGGGCCAGGGCCTGGCCACACCATATGGTGGCACGGGATAGCCCTGGTTGCGCCACTGGGTGTTGTGGGCCCCCTGGCACTCCACTGACCTTGCCTCTTCACCTATAAGAAGCCTCCCAATGCATAAACCCTAACTCATCAACCCTCCAACCACGAAAAGTTCTGCAGTGCCGCCGCCACCGAACGGGAGATTCGGGGGACAGAAAGTCTCTGTTCCGGCACCCTGTCGGGAGGGGAAGTGCCCCTGGAGCCATCTCCATCGATCTCCACCACCATCTCCGTCACTATTGCTGATTCCCATGATGAGGAGGGAGTAGTTCTCTCTCGAGGCTAAGGGTTCTACCGGTAGCTATGTGTTCATCTCTCTCTCTATGCATGATCTTATTGAGATCATGAGCTTGTAATCAATAGATCTACCTTGCTACTCAAGTGCTTTAATAGATCTCTGCTCTCCCCATGTGTGTGAAAGTGACAACGTTCTCACCATGGTGGCACTTAGGCTAGAGATTACAAATACTTGTTATGAGTTATATTTGGAGTTGGATGTCTTTATGAAATTGTGGTGTTTGTTGGACTCATCTAGTACTCAAGGTGACAGTTTGGGGTTTTCTAGATGGGAAAGGCTTACTTTGAGGTGTGCTGTTATAGCCCTACCATGGATTAGAGTGTCCAACCGGAGAGTAGTTAAGAGTAGTATCATGAAGATAATATATTTATATGAGAGTGTTCACTAGTGAAAGTATGATCCCTAGGCCTTGTTTCTAAGCATTGATACACCGTTTTCTACTAGATCTATTACATGTTTGCTTTCTTCCATCTTTATTTCAGTTTTCCTTTATCCTTTTCCACGCCATCAAGTTATTTTCTATCACTGTTACCACTTATAATTATCCATACCACTTGTATTTCACTATCTCTTCGCCGAACTAGTGCACCTATACACCTGACAAGTGTATTGGGTGTGTTGGGGACACAAGAGACTTCTTGTATCTTGATTGCAGGGTTGCTTGAGAGGGAATACCTTTGACCACTTCCTCCCTGAGTTCGATAAACCTTGGGTGATCCACTTAAGGGAAAACTTGCTGCTGTTCTACAAACCTCTGCACTTGGAGGCCCAACAACTATCTACAAGAATAGAAGTGCGTATACATCACTGCGCTCATCATACCTTCCTCTTGGGGTTCCCAACGAGCTCTACATCAACACCGCCATCAAGCAATTTTCTGGGCGCCGTGCATTGAGCCATCAGGGCCCTGACTCCATAAAATGACTAGAAGTCATAGAATCCGTGATAGTATCCATACACAAGAATCAAGTTTGTTAACTTGGAAGACCCTCTGAAAAGGCGTAAAGCCTATCGGTCGTGTTTGGATCTATAGAGAAATAGACATGGATGTTTAACATCTATGAAATAGTCGACATGTCGGAAAGAAGTTTATGGCAATGTTCAAGGAGTTGACTCTGACAATATTTGATCTTTCATAGCGATATATAGTCTTAACGGATTAATGTAGCAACCACTACATATAATTTGGTATATGGTAGTTGAATAAACAAAACAAGGTTCTTCTAATATAACGGTTACCTAGGACGTGTACATGACATGGTCCAAAGGGTTTTGTTAATTCAAAGGGTGCTAAAAGGGCATGCAAACTTCAATAGTTGAAGTAAGCATAACGGAGTTGGAATCTTCACCATGATGAAACTGTTAAAAGAGTTTAAATTCATCGGAGATGATGAAGATGCTTGCATTTGCAAGAAATTAAGTGGGAGCGCTGAGACATATTTCTAATACATTATGTAGAGGACATATTGTTGATTGGAAATGATGTATCTTTTATTGACACAAGTTAAGAATTTCATTAAAATAGGATCTCGATGAAAGACTTGGGCAAAACCGGAATATTTGGCATCAATATCTATATGGATAGATTGAGGCGCTAATATGGTTGTGCCAGACATACATATATGATATATTGAAAGGGTTCAATATGGAAACAACAAGAAAGGTTCTTGCTGCATGGAAAGGATTGTATCAAGATTCAAGTGTTTCAACACTTGGTGAGTAAAATCACATGAATATTTTGATCGATTATACCGTGATATGTATATATCCAGATATGTCCTATGCTCTAAATGTTATGAGCACATACCAGAATGATTCATAAGATGATCATTGGACAATAGTAAAGATATTCTTATGAGCTTTGGAAGAACTAAGAATATATCATGTATAAGTGACCAATAGTTAAAGGTAGTTCATTGTAAAGTGTTACATCGATACTAGTTTTGTCACAAGATACAAATAAAATTTATATCAATTTAGACTATGGGTGGAACAATGTAATGGAAAGGATGTTCCATGATGGATTTGGATGAGTTCCAAAATTGAGACATTGTGACAGATACTACAACAGAAGGCTAAGTATATGACTGCTATAGTAGCAGCAAAGGAGGGCATTTGTGTTAAGTAGTTTGTTATCAAACTAGGTGTGGTTCGAAGTGGGCTAATACTATGAAGATATATTGTATGACAATAATATCAACATAACCTAAACGAACTAAAGGTCTCACCAAAGGACCAAATTTATACAATGCCATCTCATTTGAGAATGAGTGATGTGTAGAGATGCAAAGACATGCAAATACGCACGGACCTGAAACTGTCAGATCCGGAGATTATGTTAACCACTAGCAATCGCGTATATGCAACACCAGAAAGCCATATGTGTTCAATACGCAAAGTTTTTCAAACTAGATTATTGACTCTAGTGCAAGTGGGAGACTGAAGGGAATATGATCGAGAGGCAATAATAAAGTGGTTATTATCTTATTCCATGTTTATGATACATGTTTATTTTGCATGCTATAATTGTATTAATTGGAAACATCAATACATGTGTGTTTAATAAACAAAATAAAAGTTCCTAGTAATGCCTCTCATATAAACTAGCTTGTTGATTAATAAGATGATCATGGTTTCCTGATCATGAACATTGGATGTTGTTAATAACGAGGTCACAAAATTGGTGGAATAATGTGATGAACATTCATCCGAAGTATAGCATTACGATCAAAGTCATTATGTTTATATTGCTATAACATCATACGAAGTATTCTTAGTCCTTAGACCATGAGATCATGTTAATTGCTAACACCGGAAGAGTATCTTGATAACATCAAACGTCACACCGTAACAGGGTGACTATAAAGGTGGGTTCAGTGCTACGAAGGTGTTATGTTGAGGCTCATGGATCAAGAGTGGAATTTGTCAATCCCGATGACGGATCGATATACTCTGGGCCCTCTCGATGATATCATATTAAGATAGCTTGCAAGCAAGTGATGAGATCACTAGAATGTTATATCACGGGAACGAGAAAAGAGTGCATGTCGGTAACGAGATCAAACTAGGTATTTGGATACCGATGATCGAATCTCGGACATGTATTATATCATGAGACAAAGGGATTTAGTTACTAGCATTAAAGGTTCTCACGATCACAGAAGTCATCGTTGAATGTGTAGGAGTCAGTATGGATCTCCAGGTCCCGCTTCTAATTATTGGTCTGAGAGGGGTCTCGATCATGTCTGCATTATTCGCGAACCGTAGGGTGACACACTTAAGGGATACCGACACCATTTGGAGCAAATATTTTTCAGATAAAGATTTAAGAAAGCGCTGGAATTATTTCAATAGACACCGAAACTGTTTCGGTTGAAATTGGTTCTGCATGTAATATTGAAATGTTGCAAGGGTTTTATGTGAATGTTTGTTAATTAAAGTAATTAACAAAAATTCTGAATAAAAATAATAAAAGAGTTTTATTAAATGAGAGAGCATTAAATTTGGAGAAATTTAATGCATTTAAAGTGGAGACTTTAAAAGAGAATGTGAAGGGGCATTTTAATGTGGAGGGGGTTACCACCACATGAATGGGGGAGGTGAAGGGACACACTCCCCTCCTCCTATAAAAGGCCCCCTCTCACTCCTTCTTCCTCACACCTCCTCGTGAAGGATCTCTCCCCCCTCTAATATTATTCCCCCATGGTCTCAGATTAGCGAGATACATGTTCCCGGTGGCTTTATCTGGAAAGGAGTTGCTGCTTCCGCTGCTTTGCTGGAGCGAGGGACGGAGGTTGTCGGCGTACCGGACGTGTGTGAGATCACGGATGCACCGCTACTTTGCGTTGCTAGACTTCGTGGTGCTGGACTTGCTGGAGCTGGATCTGGTGGATGTGCTGGAGCCAGACCTGCTGGACTTCATCACGATCTTGAGATCGGCAAGCGTATGACTACATCATCCACGAGTTCCTACTCGTTAACAAAACTCGTTGTCTTCGAGGGTAAGTTCTCCATGGATGTATATCCACCCGTTGCTCTATATCTAGTAGATAGATTTTGGCGTATAGTTCTCATCATAGGAATTTTTTTGTTTTCTATGCTGCGAACCCAACACGCAGAACCCAGGGACTGCGCAGCGTGACCCGGTAGAGGTTATGTCAGCGGATCAAATGGAAATTGACGAGGATGTGTTTCCGGTGCGAGCCATACAAGCTTTCTTACTGCAAATATTGTAGTTCCTGAAGGATGGATATTTGCCCAATGAAGAAGTGCTTTCAAGGCAAATTCAGAGGCGCGCAAAGGCATACACAATTATGAACGCCGAGCTATACAAGAGGAGTGTCACAAATGTCCTCCAACGATGTATTGACCCGGAAGAAGGGCTTGACATCATCCGAGATATACATCAGGGGGAATGTGGGCATCGCGCCTCATCCAGAGCCTTAGTAGCAAAAGCTTTCCGGCATGGATTTTACTGGCCAAGTGCCTTGGAGTAAGCAGAGGATCTAGTAAGAAAATGCAATGGTTGTCAGAGGTATACTACCAAGACACACATGCCAATGTCGGAGCTCAAGACCATACCAATTACCTGGCCATTCACCGTATGGTGTTTGGATATGGTTGGCCCATTTAAGCCGGCAAAAGGAAACATGACCCATATCTTGGTTATGGTTGACAAGTTTACAAAATGTATTGAAGTAAAGACGATAAGAAAATGTGATGGAGCTACAGCCGTATCATTCCTCAAAGATATCATCCTGAGATATGGCTACCCTCACAGTATCATAACAGATAATGGCACTAATTTTGCTGAAGGAGTGATGTCTACGCACTTCTATTCTTGTAGACAGTTGTTGGGCCTCCAAGTGCAGAGGTTTGTAGAACAACGGCAAGTTTTCCCTTAAGTGGATTACCTAAGGTTTATCGAACTCAAGGAGGAAGTGGTCAAAGGTATTCCCTCTCAAGCAACCCTGCAATCAAGATACAAGAAGTCTCTTGTGTCCCCAACACACCCAATACACTTGTCAGGTGTATAGGTGCACTAGTTCAGCGAAGAGATAGTAAAATACAAGTGGTATGGATATAAGACAATGGTGCTAGTAAATAGCTTGATGGTGTGGAAGAGACTAAAGGCAAACTAAAATAAATATGAAAGCAAGCAAACATGTAACAAATCTAATTGCAAATGGTGTATCAATGCTTAGAAACAAGGCCTAGGGATCATACTTTCACTAGTGAACACTCTCTCATAAATATATTATCTTCATGATACTACTCTTAACTACTCTCCAGTTGGACACTCTAATCGATGGTAGGGCTATAACATCACTCCTCAAAGTAAGTCTTTCCCATCTAGAAAACCCCACACTGTCACCTTGAGCACTAGATGGTTCCAACAAACACCACAATTTCATAGAAACATCCAACTCCAAATATAACTCATAACAAGTATTTGTAATCTATAGCCTAAGTGCCACCATGGTGAGCACGCTATCACTTTCACACACATGGGGAGAGCAGAGATCTATTAAAGCACTTGAGTAGCAAGGTAGATCTATAGATTACAAGCTCATGATCTCGATAAGATCATGCATAGAGAGAGATGAACACATAGCTACCGGTAGAACCCTTAGACTCGAGAGAGAACTACCCCCTCCTCATCATGGGAATCAGCAATGGTGATGGAGATGACGGTGGAGTCGATGGAGATGGCTCCGGGGGCACTTCCCTGTCCCGGCAGGGTGCCGGAACAGAGACTTTCTGTCCCCCGAATCTCCCCTTCGGTGGCAGCGGCGCTGCGGAAGTTTTCGTGGCTGGAGGCTTGATGATCTAGGGTTTATGCCTCAGGAGGCTTCTTATAGGCTAGAGGGCAAGGTCGGTGGGCGGCCAGGGGGCCCACACCATGCCCTGGCGCGGCCTGGGGAACCCGCGTGATGGGGTGGTGTGGCCACCCTGTGACCCCTCTCCGACTCTCCTTCTGGCTCCGTGAGTCTTCCGGGAAAATATCAACTTTGGCTTTTGTCCGGTCCAAATGCGAGAATATTGATTTTCTGACTTTCCTAGAATCAAAAACAGCAGAAAACAGGCAACGGGCACTGTGGCACTTGTTAATAGGTTAGTCCAAGAAATCATATGAAAAGTACTCCAAAGTTGGAACAAAACATAAGAAAGTAGATAAAACCAAGCATGGAACATCAAAAATTATAGATACATTTGCAATGTATCAAGGAGCATTTGCGCGATTCTGCCGGGATAAGAAGATCTGGCTGGACGTTGCATCAGTAGCCCACCCCGCATTGAACGGTCAGGTGGAAAGATCCAACGGATTAGTTTTATCCGGGATAAAACCCCAACTCATTGAGCAGCTGCAAAGATCAGTGGGGTGCTAGATAGAAGAACTACCAGCGGTACTATTGAGTTTAAGAACAACTCCGAATCGATCAACATGCTATACGCCATTTTTTCTGGTATATGGGGCAGAAGCTGTATTACCAGCCGACATAGAGCATGATTCGCCTAGGGTCACCCAATACACAGAAGCCGAAGTGCGAGAAGCCCGGCAAAATGATGTTGATCTGCTGGAAGAAGCAAGAGAATGGGCATTGTCCAGATCCGCCATATATCAGCAAAATCTCTGACGCTATCATAGCCGGAAAGTAAATCCCTGAGTCTTCCGGGAAGGTGATCTGGTACTCCGGTTGGTGCAACGTACTGCTGGCATGCATAAGTTACCCCCCATGGGAAGGGCCATTCATTGTAAGCAAAGCATTGCACAATGACTCTTATTATCTCATTGATGCACAACCGCAGGAGAAGAACAAGACAGACATGTCTGGCGAGCAATCTAAGCGTCCATGGAATGTAGCCCTACTTCGTCCATTCTACACTTAACAAAGAAGTGTGTGTATCCGAGTTTCTCATATGTCGTGTAAGATCTCACCATGATAAGGTAAGATCCCTGTGATTGGAGTGCTAGTCCCTGGATCGAAATGCTAGCACCCACAGTTTAAGATGAAGTACAAAGAAACAAAGGTCATTATTACATCGCACATCCAGGAGTATAATAGTTCTTACAACTCACTTAGCCCAAGGCGAAGACACAAGTTCACATAGTATATAATAATAGAGTCCTTAGTCTTCATGTGCCACAGGCAAGCATGTCGAGTGTAGACTCGCAACCCTACTCATCATCAGAGTAACCTGCAACATAATAAGTTATAGCCACAAGGGTCAATACATTTGGAATTGTATTGGCAAGTGATACTAAAGTTACCTAGTATAATCCAACAACTACATGAATATATGACTAAGTGGGGTTATGGCTGGCTTTGCTAAAATAGTTTAACTTATAGTTTTTGTAGAAGTTTTTCATTCAAGCTATAAGGTACCAATGATAGACATCACTGAACCTTAATCCTTGTTCACCCACAAGTTTTAACTTAGAGAAATTTGGATGAGGAGATTATTGAACTACTTCACTGTCTTGAGGCTCAGAAGTTGTCCATAACCGGGGACACGGCTAAGTACTTAGTTTTACCCTCTCGAGAGGTGGTGCACTTTCCCCACAAGACTCGACATGCATCGAGGCAAGACCTTTCAGAAGCAATCCCTCAGACCACCACGGACGCGTTCCATCCTATCATCACTACCACCCTCTGTCCGCCTGGCTGAGTTCTTGCAACTTAGTTGGTCAAGGCAGAGCCCATATGCCATGTGGTTGCACTGGAAGCTTCATGACAAGAATGTCTCCAATCTCTTTATTCCTGGGTGGCCATCCACAAGTGTGATACACCAGCTGACCATTGACATGGCCCCTGAGTAACCACTCAACATAATCCAAGCAAGTCCCAATCCACCCAGGTGTTTCATTAATAATAGTTGTTTTCTTAGTTAAACAAAAAATAATATCATTTCCATATTATATTGATATGTATTTTCCACCCACAAATTCTACTAGCATAGCTAAGCATTTTAGCATACAAAGTCCTTTTACTAGTGGATACTACCAAGATATAATCTATATAGCATAGCATAGTATAGCAATATAGGAATAATTCTATCATATCAAGATCTACCAAAATATCACTAGTGCAATAGTGAAAATAGTAGGACATGGGATGAAATATCACTTGCCTTGGTAGCTAGGGGAATAGGTACAATCCTCACAGCAACAAACCTCACAATCTACACAAGATCAATACAACAATAATAATTCAATCAATAAAACATTACAAAAACATGAATGCATGCAACATGCAAAGATATGATCACAACTCCATAATTTACAAAGTCTACAGTACTGAGGATAGAATACCTCATCTAAATGCATAAGAAATACTCAAAAATAATCTATAGAACAATTTTTGTGAATAAAATACTCCTAAAATGGTTCTGTCTATAATTCCATTTTTCCAGAGGCAAAAGTGTGAAACAAGGCGGAGCCTGGGGGCTCTCTAGGGGTGGCGACTGGGGGAAAATGACGAGGAGGAGGTGAGGATTAAGTAGGAGCATTCATCGGGGAGAATCACTGCAAGAAACGGCCGGAGATCAATCGTTTTGGAAACGATTGAGAAGGGGGGGGGGGTTGCTCGACGGCGCGCGGCTGAAGACGACGGGGTGGGGTGGGGCCAGCTTGTCAGCGAGAGGGAGTAGCCAGGGGCTCGCTAAGAAAGGGGAAAAGAGGGGGACGCCGGGTGGGCTTAATGGGCTAGGTTGGGCCAGAATGCTGCAGCTGCTGCTGTTTGAATTTCCCTCCTTTTCTTTTTCTAATTCAGTTTTCTCCAAAACTTTTGATTAAATGTCTCAAATTGATTCAAACCAATTTGTGGAAATTTGTAAAAACTCAAACTAGGTTTTTAGGGTATTATAAAACATATTTACCTACTATTTTAATCCAAAGTACTCACTTGGACTTAATAGGTAATATAGCATTTTCTTTGGTTCCACTTTCATAAATTCCTAACCATGGCCCAAAATTGTACCAGATTTTTGGAGGACATTCTAAATGCAATGAAAAAACATGCCATGATGATATGAGTGCAATGATGATGATTTCAGATGAAAGTTTGGGATGTTACATGTCGGTATGTATGCCGGCAATGAGTTTATCAATGAAATCTTGGCACCTCGAGCAGTAACTCGGGGACTGCCTTAGTAATATTTGTTGTCTTCTTTGTTTGTTATTTATTTTTATGTCGGCTAGCTTAAGTTGCTTCTACCTAAGCCGGATTAGTAGTGTGTGAGCACCAAAAACTCAACTCTTCGACTTGCTGCTGTCCAACGAGAATTGGCTTCATGGCGAGCAAGAGAACAAGTTTGGAAATGCGTAGTACATGAAAAACGACTAAGGAAAGGAACATAATCGAGCCGACATTTATTGTTCGGACTAACCCTATGTTTACTTTACCTTTACTATGCTGGATTATTTTGAGCTAATCCTAAAGTTTCCAAGTATTGTTAAGTCAATTTTTGAAACTCGGACTCCTAAGTCACAAAACCCAATCAGGGTAGACGCGAGCCGAGCCATGAAATTGAAGAAACAAGAAAATGAAACTCGGGGACTATGCCCAAGTTAATCCGGCGTGAATAGCTTAGTAGCAAAATATAATCAGTATGATTGATACATCTGCACCCGGCATACCGGGGATCTGATAAATTTCAAAGTATTTTTTGGTGCTCAAGGAGCAGCAGTAGGAGGGGGTAACTCGGTGCCAGCAGGTGGAGCAGCGGCTTCAGCCTCGTCGTCATCTTCATTATCTTCGAGATCCGAGGCTTCATCCTCTTCCTCGTCATCCGAACCATCTTCGACGTATTCATCATCAACGATGCCGAGGAAGCTTGGTCCTTCGTTCCATTGATGGACAGGGGCAAACTGGATAAGGTTATGGGCACAAGCCTTGCGCCGAGCAACCCAATCCGGATCATTCGACCACTCGGATCCGGTACACAAGCGCTCGAGGAGCTTCAACTCTAGTTTTTCATACCAAGTGAGCATGAAATGGAGGAAAGTATCAGCTCTAGCACGAGCGGCGGATTCCCTCTAGAGGTCGAGCTGGGTCTCGCAGTCCATCAGCTTGTTGATCAAAGCAGTTGATCCCTCCGGAGGATCCTCACCAGGCCAAAGTGCATGGAAAATCCAGACAGCTGAATCCAGGAGACCCGAATCATAGTTCTTCACAATTTCAATCCGGGAGGATAAGCTGACTTGCAGATCCTCCATGTCATAAGGAATGGGTTTAGTGCCAGGATCAGTTGGGGTACCCCTCTGCCGGCGGAACTTGGCAACGACATTAGCCGCAATGGCATCGCCCTCTAGGAATTTGCCTGAAAACAAAACAAGTGAAATAAGTAAAGGAGTTTAACCCGGAGAAATACACGTCGGCGGAAGGAAAAGAGCTTACGGGAAATATGGCTATGGATCCGGGTCAGCTCTTTGGTGCAATCATCATGCCTCTTCCGGAGCTGCTCGAGTTCAACATTAGCCGAATCAAGCTTGACGTCGGCCTCCTTCAGCAACTCTTGATCTTTTGCAAGTTGAAGGCTAAGACGTTCTCGCTCTTCGGTGAAGTCTTTACCAGCCTTGTCCATCTCAGTCTTGTGGAGCTCATTGAGTTTTTTCATCTCAGCCTTGAGCTTGGCAAGTTCATCATCCTTGGCTCGGAGTTTGGCAAGTTCGTCATCCTTCTTCTTGAGCTCAGCCTGATGTTGTCCTGCTTGTTCGAGAAAATCCAGCATCATATCAGGCATGGGCACACTATCTTCAAGGGATGCTGCAACGATTTGTTGACCCGGCAGAGCTGATGTATGAATATCTGCTGAGCCTAGGAGAAAGGAGAGAAAGCACGGAAAATGAGTAACCAAAGCAAATTACCTTTTATCTGGTCCAAGTTTTTCCTCATAATTGTATTTTCGGCCTCCACTCCGGCTGTGCAATCCGAATGACAGATTAATTCGGTGGGAAAAGACAAAGAAAGATGGGGGAGAAGTCGAAGAGAAAACTTACCCTTTTTCTTGCACTCAGCAAGAAGAGCAACATATTTCAAGCACAACACCTTGTGTGAGTCCAAGAGGCACTGAAACTCAGCAGTCCAACGATTGGTAGTGATCTGAAAAGAGCAAAGTCGGCTCAGCTATATGCATATTCGAAGTGTACAAAATCCGGGCCAAATGGAACTTAACCCGGCTCTAGGTGTGTGCATATTCGAAGTGTACAAAATCCGGGCCAAGTGGAACTAAACCCGGCTCTAGGTGTATGCATATTCGAAGTGTACAAAATCCGGGCCAAGTGGAACTTAACCCGGCTCTAGGTGTGTGCATATTCGAAGTGTACAAAATCTGGGCCAAGTGGAACTTAACCCGGCTCTAGGTGTACGCATATTTTAAGTGTACAAAATCCAGGCCAAGTGGAACTTAACCCGGCTCTAGGTGTGTGCATATTCGAAGTGTACAAAATCTGGGCCAAGTGGAACTTAACCCGGCTCTAGGTGTGTGCATATTCTAAGCTACTAAGGAGCTACGCTAGTTCTCTAAGGAGCATCCGGCCGAGTAACAAGTTACTCCCCCGGAGGCTCGAGGACTAATTGAGATATCTCTAAGCACTTTTGCATATTAAGGAAAATACAAAGTAGCGTACCTCCATCATTTGGCCATAAATGTTGATAGCCTTGGCTGCCGTGTTCATCTGTGCGCTGAACTCGGCGGGCCCAAATTTCTCCGGGAGATCGTCGTTTGGATCGACGAATTCCGCCTTGTTCCAATTATCGACATATTCGATCAAACCCGAAGGATAGCTCTCTCCACTAAGCATGTGGGGCGCTACCAAGCCTTTGGCGTGGGCCTCTCTCCTCGCAACTAGGGCGGCAGCAGGGCTGGTATGCAATGCAAGTTGTTTGCTACTAGCTGACCCGGAGGAGGCATCTTTCTTCGGTAGTATGGACGCAAGGGTGCGTTGTCCAGCCTCAATAGATGATGCTGTAGTGGCACCAGAGCCTTTCTTGGCCTTGGGTTGCTGTTGGGAGGTTGAGGCTTGAGCTGCAGATTTGGACTTGGGCGCAGCCTTAGTGCTAGTTGGGTCTTCTCGCCGAGTCTTGGAAGACTCAGACGAGACAGGAGGATTTGGTGCTTGTGCAGGTGCTTGTGTTGCTGTTGGTGCTACTGATGCTGTTGGTGCTGCTAGTGGTATGGGTGCCCGTGCTTGTGCTGGTGCTGGTGTTGGCTTTGGGGCTGCTACTTCTGTTGCTATCTCAAGGACGATGGGTTGCGGCTGAGCCGATGAGGAGCTAGGAGCATCCGGCCTTAGCTTGTCCTCGGCGACACCACTTCCCCCTACGCCGAAGTTGCCCTCCTCTGGGCGAGGTGGACTAAGATCAGGGTTAGCCACCGAGGCTTCCTAAATTGGGCTCACTGGGCGCGTGTCATCGTCGCGAGGGGGAGATGGGGAACACCGGAAAGATGAAGCAATGCTGGAGCCGCTCTGGGGAACCTCCACGACAGCCCTATCAAATTAAAAAATGAATAGCAAATTATATAACAGAGAGAGAGGCGTGAAGACAAAGAAACTTGAAGCGGAAAATGGTACAAGGAAAATGAAACTCACTCATCAGAGTTCAGAGGCTCCTTGGGCTTCCGAGCTCTCCGAACTATGGCCTTAGTCGGAGGTTTGCTGGCGACCTTGTCAGCGGACTTCTTTCGCCTTTTGGTTGTTTTGGGAGGACCGGAAGAAGCAGATGAAGTGGCAACCCGCTTCTTAGACACGACTGGGGCCGGCTCGCTCGTAGCAAGAGGGGGATCTTCGTGGATCTGCCTAGCCGGTTAGCTGAAGCCGGAAACGCGAAAGAAAGGGGCACCGGGTCAAATACCCCCACCACCTCAATGTCGGAATCATCCTCATTGTCAGGCCAATTCCTTAAGGAAAAGAAGTTACTAGAGGGTCGCTTGGTTGCGTCCGGGGCAGGCAAGAACATTTCCTGATCCGGCTCCTCCTCGTCGGGAACAAGTAGATCCTTCCCCCATTTGAGGGAAGGCTCGGTGCCATCTTCAATGGTCTGCTGAAGAAACAACTAAAAGGAAAATGCAAAGGGATCAAATAAACATCATGCTCCGACATAGGATATAACTCGAAGAAGGATTGGGTAATGAGATTTACCGCAGGAGGAGGCTTGTCCTGGCAGTAATGCTCCATCCCCTACTCCCACTCAGCGCTTAAGTCCTTGTCGGTCATGAAGAGGGCCTTGACCCGGTGGAAGATCTCAGTGTTGCTCAACTCGAAGGAGGAGGTCCGGTTGGGGTCAAGTCGCTAGCTCATATGGCAGAGTTTGTGTGTGCGCTTCTGAAGGGGGGAAATCCGGCTGCGAATGAATGTGATCATCACATCCTCGTTGCGCAGCCCCAGATCCTTCAGTTCCTTGAACCGCTTATTAACCTGATTCGCCAAGACAGTTGGTTTCTTGGGAACCCGGTCCTAGAGAGCCGGATTAGGAGGACCCATCGCAAAGGGGCGCAGCCGGATCAGATCCTCATCCGAGCCATTCCTCACATAAAAGAAGGTCCGGGCCCAGCCCTTGCAAGATTCAAGACCCGTGACTCGGGGGAAGACAGATTGTTTCCGGGGAGAGATGGAGGCGGCACCACATTGGGTCAGGTGCTTGTCCTCCAGGGCACGCTCCTTATCCGGGACCACATTCCTCCGTAGGCCGAAGAACCGGATCCAAAGCTCTTTAGTAGGCCACAAGCCGAGGTATCCTTCTACGACGGATGCGAAGGAGGAGAGGGATGTAATGGCATTCGCCGGAAGATGATGAGGTTGGAGTTCGTAGGTATTGACGAAATCATGAAAGAAGTCACTCACTGGCAGGCCGAAGCCACGCTGGAAGTGAGATAGGAAGACGATGAACTCACCCGGATTGGGTGAGGGAGCGAGCTCCTCGGAGGCAAGGCGAGAAATCGCGCTTTCGGGGATGCGGCGGGTGCGGTAGAGCCAATGAAGATCGTCTTGGCACACCCAAGAACCGGCCTAGGCACCGCGCTCCAGAGTTTCGCCCTCCTCCTCCATCTCTTCTTCCTCGACAACGACGAGCTCCACCTCAGTCATCTCTAGGTCACTGTCCTCACTGGCCCAATCAGAGGTGGGGGATAGAGGTTTGGATTGACGCGGCCCCGTGACGAAGAAGAGAGGCGCAGCAGTGGCGCTGTGGAACAGAAGAGGCGCATCGGTGGCGGTGTGGAGCAGAGGCGGCGGCGGCACTGTCGCAAGGAAGAAGAAGGATCAGATAGGCTGAGGGGTGCGAGAAGGGGGAAAACATCCAAGGGACGCGCCCCCTCCCATATTTAACAACGCCCTTGCGATGGATAGTGGGATCAAGCAATGCCCCGAGGCCACATGGTGTGGCCGTGTATCTGTCGGATCAGCCAATCAGAGGCAAACCATAGGAAGGGCCACAGGAAACAGGGGATCCCATGACGTGACGTGGTGATGCAGTTAACGAGGAGGCAGCCATGATGCGACGTTTGCAACAGTAACCCCTGACAATAAATGCAGTAACTGGCGCATGCCCTTAAAACGAGGCAAGTCGATGATTACCCTCCATGTAGGACGTGGGGAAGTGTATGAGAGAAGGAAGGATAACACGGAAAACCGATGAGTAACCCGGCCAGCGAGTGATAACTCGGAATATGCCAACGGAAAGTTAAGCCAAGAGATCCGAACTACAGGGTAACTCGGAAAGGGGAGCAAAAAACTTGGTAGATTGAACCTGCCGTGGCCTTAGCAGCTGAAGTTGCTAAGACCACACCAGCTTCGGGGACTAATGTTGGGGGGATACCCCTGGGTAGGGTCACTCCGGGGTATAAAGGCCAAGTTAGCCGAGGTAAGGCAAGGTCAAAGCGAGAGCTGGCCAAGTTACCTCAAGGTAGGCCGACTTACGGGGTAACCCAGCCCAGAAGATGTCTGACTAACCGCGTCCCGACCGACATATATCGTACGTCGGCAGGTTCTTTGTATCTTGTCTGCAGGTACCCACGGGGCCGGGTTAACCAGACCTGAGCCGGGTTATACCAGGCTTGCAAGATAAGTAAGGTATCTCGCTGGTCAAAAGGAGGTATCTGTGCACTGGAGCGTGAGCGAACAGAACAGAGGGAGGGACCAGCAGGGCGTGGCCGACAAAGGTGACGTAGCCTATGTCGGCTGACGATGGTGCTGCAGAGGGTTACGTAGCCTCTACATGGCTTATGAAGGGAAAAGGAGGCCCGATTAGTTTGCTAGTTTGGGAGAGGAATATTCCCAGGAATATGTCTCCACGTATGGCCTAACTGGGAACCTAGCCTCCCCTTTATAAGGAGCGCTAGTGCCTCTGTAGAAAGGGCTGGCGGGTGAGTAGTTTGTTCATTGGGTGATAAGTTGTGGTGAGAGTAAGAGAGCTTCTTCTTCCTCCTCTCCCCAATACAGCTCAAGGAGCATTTGTAAACTCAGTGAACTTTGAGAATACAAAGCATCTGTGTGTGGAATCACCACACTATCCCTCCCTGGATTCCTCTAATGCATATTGCCCCCACCTTTAGCCTATCCATGGCATATGCCGTGACACCACCACGACAATTTCCACCATAAATTCGAAAATACCAAAAGTATTGCCCCAAATTACTTTTGGTTCGATCTCTCATTTTGGTGAGTTGATTGTGGTTTTGATCCATAAGAAACTTGTCTTTGGAGTTGGTTTGCCATTTTCCTGTGTTTCCCAGCCCAGTTTGGTTGGTTGAAAATTCGGGATTTGAGGTTCGAAGGCTCGTATTTCCACTGAAGAACACGGGTTGTTCGTCATGCTGGCCCCAACACCGGAGTCTCCAGCCAGCAGCACCGGAGTTTCCAGCCCCCGGAGTCTTTGCCCCCACAGACCAGAGTCTCTGGCTCTGACTAAAAAATCCACCTCTTTTCCTTTTCAACTGATTTCTGTTTGACGTTTGTGTTTCTTGTGCGTGTCTGCCATCTAACAAATCTTCCACAACAAATCCTCGTGCTCGATGTCGACACCACGGAACTTGAACCATCCCTCCACCAACGGTTGCAAGTACGACATTAGCTCAAGGTATAACTTGAACCACCCTTGTTAACCCCCCTTTCTTCCTTTGTGTGTTACCTAACCTATCGAGAGTATCTCATCTTGTGTTTGCTGAAGCATTGTGCATTTGCTCTTGCATAGTCATAGTAGAGGCAATATAAAAGGTTGACTCCATAGCATAGAAAGAAAAAGAGATATATCAAAAAAAGAAGCAAAAGAAAAAGAAAGATACCAATGCAAAGAGATCCAAAGCTTCTAAGCAAGAGTGCGAGCAAGAGCAAGGCAAGCGTGCAAATCTGTTGCTTCTCAATCTTTCTACAAATGGTCTATGGTCGCTCCTAGAATTGGCACGACACCGAGTATTTGTCTTTGTTAGGACCAATTTTGTTCGTTGCTCATTTTCATAGTCATGCTAGCCACATTAATCTCCACCTTGTGTTTATAGTCGTAGGTTCACATCACCCTTTTTGACCTTTTCCTTTGACTTCATTTTGTTGGATTTCACCCACTTTTGACAATAACCTTTTCGTTTGGTTGTTCCATTTGCTTTCCACCTTCCTAACCTTCCACCATAGGCCTTTGTGTGCGTGTGTCTTGTGTATCGCTACTTTGTTTTCTCTCAGTAAGAACAACCTCTTCAATTTTTGACTTGGTGAGGTAAGGTAGCACATACCATTCACCCTTCCTTGCAATTGTGGTTATACAACATGTTTAGGGGAAGCAGGGCTAGTGGAGATGGCAACTTAAACAACCAAGATGGTTTCGCCACGCGCCATAACTTATGGGCACAATGCCAACAATTCAATAACCAATTTGAGAGACTTTAGAACCGTCTTGATGACACTTTTTGAGAGTTCGACTACCATGACCGAGAACGTCAAGCGGAGCATCACGCTCCACTCCAAGCTCTTCACCAAGCCATTGCCAATCTTGGCAACCATCATGGACATTGTTCAAGCTCATCAAATTCGTCTCGCACGCTCTCCTTGAGTCATCATGGAAACACTTCGCGCTCACACTCCCGTCATGGAGAACCCTACCACCATAATAGGGAACACCAAGCTTGTCATTGTCATGAACAAGCTATTGATCCACAATCTCAACAACCGCACCATGCAAGAAATCACCGGCAACATAATAATGATGCTCAACCACAACAACAAGAAAGACATGGTCGCCCACTTCAACAAGCAATGATACAAGTGCAACCTCAACAAGAGCAAGCACATCATGGTGAACACCATCGAGATGATAGGCGTCATCACCCACACCATGACCATCGTCCACCACATCACATCAATCAAGAACCACAATGGGATAAAAGTGATGATGATGAGGATGAGCGCCGTGCTAGACTCAACAACCGTCATGATCAACCCCACCATCGTCATCAACAACCAATGAATGAAAATGATCATGAGCAAAGGAGTAGAAGAGACTTCGAGAATCATCAAGCTCCTCCTCCACCGCCTCCTCTTGACAATGTAGTACATCCTCCTCCTCCGCAACCACACGCACAAAGTGGACCAAGCATGAGACAAGACCACCGCAACTACCACTGTGAGCGTGATGAAAGCAAGTTTGGGAAGATCAAATTCGTTATGCCCAATTTGAAAGGAGAATAAGAAGCCGATGCATACATTGATTGGGAACTCAAAGTTGATAAAATTTTCCGAGTCCACAACTATTCCGAAGAGAAGAAAGTTGCAATGGCATCCCTTGAGTTTGAGGACTATGCCAATGTTTGGTGGGAAAATTATCAAAAGCATCGTGATAAACAAGAGGAACCACCAATTATCACTTGGACGGAGATGAAGGAAGTGATGTACAAAAGATTCATCCACGAGCACTATAAACAAGATCTCTTAGACAAGATACAAAATTTGAGGCAAGGCCCAAGGTAAATTGAAGAGTTCTACAATGAAATGGAGAAGACTATGGTACGGTATGATGTGAGAGAACTCGAAGAGCAAATGATAGCAAGGTTCATTAATGGTTTGAGCCACCCAATAAGGAAAATTGTTGACTTCCAACCGTACAAGAACCTCACCGAGCTCCTCCACGAAGCTACTAAAGTCGAACGTCACATGCAAAATGATAATGCTTATGAGGAGACTAAGGCATACTTTGCGTCCATCTAAGCAAATACCTCCACCAAGCCAACAAACCAAGAACCAAGCTCGTCCAAGCAAGCAAAAACCATGATAGCATCCTCCTCCAACACGACATCGGATAGTTAAGTACCTTGTTTGAAGTGTAAAGTGAAGGGTCACAAGTCATATGAGTGAACCAACATAAGAGTTATTCTTACGGATGAAAATGGCACAACCTATTCCGTGAGTGAAGAGGAATATGAAGCTTTGACACAACGTGCAATTGCAAGAGAAGCTGCAATGCAAAAAAGATGACAAAATCATATGCGATAATGAGCTAAGACCTTCTCTAGTCATAGCATAAGCTTTGACAACACATTCCATTCCAAGAGAGGACCAACACTTCAACATTTTCCAAACACGAGCCAGAATTGAAGGCAAGTCCATGAAGGTAATCATCGATGGTGGAAGTTGTTAAAACCTTGCGAGCATATATCTTTATGAGAAACTCAAGCTACCATACATGGAGCATCTACACCCATACCATGTGAATTGGCTTGATGACAATGGCACCCTCAAGATCAAACACAAATTCAATGTATCCTTCAAGATTGGCCCCTATGAAGACACCATCGAATTGATGTAGTGTTAGTGACTGTGTGTCACATGCTACTTGGGAGACCATGGAAATACGATAGAGGATCCATACATGATGGTACTACCAACCAATACTCCTTCAAGTGGAACAACAAGACATTTGTGCTCCAACCTATGATGCCAAGCTAAGTTATTGCATCCAACAAGACATCCATGCACAAAATAAAGCAAGCTAAGGACCCTTTTGAGATGAGTGGTGAGAGAGTGGACCACCATCACGAGAGTGAGTGCCACAAGCCTCAAATGAGTGGAAGAATCATGAGTGCCACGTCGCATGCCACCAAATGTGAGAAGAGAGATTTGAGTGTGACCCATACTAACAATCCACCAAACAATTCTCTCTCTTTGTTGTCGATTTTGCAAGGTACCCAAGATAGACCACCACCTCCAAGGAACATGATACGAGATATCCAACCACAAAATAATGGCAAGAACATCTACAAGCTCTTCAACAACTTTAAACAAGGCTTTGACACTAGTGGTCCGGCCACATACAAGCTCAAAGCCAAGGGCGCACCTCCTTCCTTGCATGATGAAAGAATGTCGTCGAGGTCGACTAGTTTTCAAGTGGGGGGAGATGATGCAGCCCAACATATGACAATCACAATTGGTCCACATCATGCAACACCAACCATCCCTACAAAGGTGAATTCCTTCCATCTCTTACCTTCCATTGGTTATCATGTTAATGAGATCCTACTTGAGCCAAGTACCTATTGTATGACTAGGCCCGTGACCATGATGCCAAGAGGATAAAAGGATACCCTAGGAGCCAAGATGCCCAAGCAAGAAGCCTGGAAGAGAAGATGCAAGAAGCTCACGGACCAGGACCGGAGTCTCCGCCCCTGGACCTCGGAGTCTTCGGCCCGTCGCCCCAAGGACTATGGATAGGAATTTGGACTAGTGCCTGGAGCTCCCAGTACACCGCCAGATACTACCCCGAATGGCATGAAGACTCTGCACAGGACTTCGCTCCCACTTCTAGAGGCTAAAGCGGCCACCCTAGAGTTCACCCTAGAGAACCACCTTGAGTCTCCGACCCTCGACCCTAGAGTCTCCGGTGTAAGTGAGCGGGCCTACGCGCCTTGAGTTGGGCCTAGCCCATGTAATTCCCCCAAACTACCCTTTTATGCCTAAAATACCCCTAGCTCGTGGCTGGCCTATATATATGCCCCCACCACTCCTTGAAACCCTAGAGATGATGAGGAATAAGGCATGTGACAAACCCTAGATGTGAATCCTCTCTCTATAGTTTATCTATGAGTTGTACAAGCCCTTGGAGTCGGTGCCCTTCTCCAAGTTGTCAAGACCCTCCTCAAGTGTTTGGTCTCTCCTTGTCAAGGATTCTAATAGTGCTGGGTCTCTCCCCTTTGAGACTCTACTTGGTTTCCACTCTCTACTTGATTTGGATTATATCATCCGCTTTTCGATATCTCCTTTGATGATTCTACCGCAAGGTCCCTCATCGAGGATTCTATTAGATTGGTTGTTCAAACCAACAGGAGCAAATTGAATAGTATGTGTTTTCGCTTGTGTTTGTATCTTTACCTTGCATTAGAGTTAAGTTCATCATGTTCATCGGGTTTTACCTCACCCCCCGCATAAAATCCATGAAGATTAGGTTACCCAAGGGATAATCCCACAAGGGACCCATAAAACACGCTCCTTTGCCGTGAACTAGCATTGTGTCCTTTCCTAGAGGTTTTCCATGAGGGTTGCTGATATGTCGTAAACGTATCTATAATTTTTGATGCTCCATGCTTGTTTTATATCATTTGTCCTATGCTTTGTCTACACTTTGAGGTATTTTTATACACTTTCTGGAACTAACCTATTGACAAGATGTCGTAGTGCCAGTTGCCTGTTTTCTGCTGTTTTTGGTTTTAGAAAAGATAAAAAATAAATATTCTCGGAATTGGATGGGACAAAAGCCAATATGCATATTTTTCCTGGAGCAACACGGAAACACGAAGCAGAGACGGAGTAGGGCACCAGGGTGGTCAGACCCTATGGTGGCGCGGGTCAGCCTTGGTGGAGCCACCAGGGGGTGTGGGCCCCCTGGCTGGCTCCTCGCCTCGCCTCTTCGCCTATAAGAAGCCTCCCGATGAGAAAACCCTAGAGAATCCAGGAGAAAGCCACGAAAACCTCCATAGCGCCGCCGCCACCAAAGGGGAGACTCGGGGGATAGAAAGTGTCTGTTCTGGCACCCTGCCAGGATGAGGAACTGCCCCGGAGGCATCTCCATCGATCTGCACCACCATCTCCATCGCCATTGCTGATTCCCATGATGATGAGGGAGTAGTTCTCTCTCGAGGCTAAGGGCTCTACCGGTAGCTATGTGTTCATCTCTCTCTCTACGCATGATCTTATTGAGATCATGAGCTTTGTAATCTATAGATCTATTCTGCTACTCAAGTGCTTTAATGAATCTCTGATTATCCCCACATGTGTGAAGTTGACAGTGTGCACACCGTGTGGCACTTTGGCTAAGGTTACATAAATACTTGTTATGAGTTATATTTGGAGTTCGATGTCTCTATGAAATTGTGGTGTTTGTTGGAACCATCTAGCGCTCAAGGTGACAGTGTGGGGTTATCTAGATGGGAAAGGCGGACTTTGAGGAGTGTTGTTATAGCCCTACCATGGATTAGAGTGTCTAACCGGAGAGTAGTTCAGAGTAGTATCATGAAGAGAATATATTTATATGAGAGTGTTCACTAGTGAAAGTATGATCCCTAGGCCTTGTTTCTAAGCATTGAAACACCGTTTGCAACTAGATATGTTTCATGTTTTCTTGCTTCCATCTTTTTGCCTTTAGTCTTTTCCTCCCGCCAAGCTCTTTTATGGCACCATTGTCTTATAGCCATACCACTTGTATTTCACTATCTCTTCGCCGAACTAGTGCACCTATACACTTGACAAGTGTATTGGGTGTGTTTGGGACATAAGACACTTCTTGTATCTTGATTGCAGGGTTGCTTGAGAGGGATACCTTTGACCACTTCCTCCCTGAGTTCGATAAACCTTGGGTGATCCACTTAAGGGAAACTTGCTGCTGTTCTACAAACCTCTGCACTTGGAGGCCCACCAACTATCTACAAGAATAGAAGTGCGTAGACATCAAGCTATTTTCTGGCGCTGTTGTCGGGGAGGTAAGGTAAAAGTTACTCACATCCTCTGGCTACTAAGCTATCTTCTAGTACTGTAGCTGGTGTGTGAGTGCTCGAAGTTATTTCCTTTAGATTTTGCAATTATATCTTTTTGTTTATTGTTTTTATTATCACTAGTTAGGCTTAATGGAAAACAACAACAAAAATAGAGAGCTTTTTTGTACTTTTCCTAAGGTAGAACATGAATGGTCTGGAAAAAGTTACCCACATCCTCTGGCTACTAAGCTATCTTCTAGTACTGTAGCTGGTGTGTGAGTGCTCGAAGTTATTTCCTTTAGATTTTTCAATTATATCTTTTTGTTTATTGTTTTTATTATCACTAGTTAGGCTTAATGGAAAACAACAACAAAAATAGAGAGCTTTTTTGTACTTTTCCTAAGGTAGAACATGAATGGTCTGGAAAAAAATTAAAAAAACAATGGAACTTTCTTTCGATGCTAATAGCAATGTTATTAGTATGAATTTTTTGAACACCTTTGTTACTAATGCTATGGAAATGTCTAAGCTTGGGGAAGTTAGTTTTTATGAAAATGATATTTTTAGTTCCCCAGCTTTAAAGAAGAAAATTTGCTCTGATGATACTTTATCTCCCACATGTGGTAGTTCTAATGATACTTGTGATATTTTAAATCCACATACTGAAAGCATCCATTTTAAAATACCTATACAAATTGTTGAACGTGTTATGAATAACTGTTATTTTGGAGATGGAACTGTCCATCCTGGTGATAATTTACTCTTTATACACGAACTATGCGAGTAGTTCAATTGTGGAGGTATTTCAATGAATAAAGTTAAGAGGAAGCTATTCCCCTCTTCACTCAAGGGCAAAGCAAGGGAGTGGTATGAGCTACTAGACGATCCTCATCATTTGGAGTGGAAGGAACTTGAATCTCTCTTTTACTCTAAATTTTATCCTCCTCATGAAATTCATAAAGATAGGAATTACATTTATAATTTTCAACCTCATGATGGAGAGATTATTGCCGAAGCATGGGGGAGATTAAAGTCACTAATGCTCAACTGTACCATTCATGAGCTCCCTGGTAATATTATTATTAATAATTTTTATGCAAGGCTTTCAGGACATTTCATAGACTACTTAGATACTTGTTTAGAGGGATCATTCACAAGTAAGGAGGTCAAAGCTAAGTGGGATCTTCTTGAAACAATTCAAAGCAATACCGAAGATTGGGATAACGACAAAGGTAAAGAACCAGGTATAAACTATGAGTATGATTGCATTAAGTCTTTCACTGAAACTGCTGATTTTCAAGAGCTTAGTGCTAAATATGGTCTTGATCCTCAAATTCGTGTTGATTGTTGTAGAGCCTTTGCTTCTCATATTAATGCTCCTAAAGAAAAATGGGACATATATCATGAGCCTTTTAAGGACACTTGCATGGAAAATTAAAATTGTTATTAATGATAGCAATAAACATGCTCAAACCTCTGAAAGTACTATTTCTTATAAGCATGTTAATTTTTGTGGAATACATAGACCTTGTGAGAATAATCAAATTAAAGAAGAATATTGTATCACCCACAGGAATGAAAAAACTAGAACATGGTATAGGGCTCTAAATAATCTTGGTAAAAAAGTTTGCGCCCTCTATCCTTTTATTTGTGAACTTTGCTTTGAAGTGGGTCATTTCAATTTTCAATGCCCAGTCCATAATAATAGCCCTTCTAATCCAATAAGTACTGCAAGTTTGTATTGTGATGACCTGATCACTCCTAATCAGCATGAACTTACATTATTTTTGGGGTGTGAAGAGTTATCAAGAAAAACCTCTTTGGTAGATATGAGTGCTTTTGATATGAATAGCGTCCTGCATGGTTGTCATCTTTATTGTGTTGATAATTGCCACACAAATACTTACATGCAAAATATTATAAAAGATGAGATCTTACCAAAATATGACAGGACTAATATGTGTTTTGATCTTATTAATGAAAAGAAGGAATCCTCCAAAGTTTCTTCTATTGTCTCTAATAATAAACCAGGGTATATGGAGAAGCTTCCTTTCAAGCCTCTCCCTCCTAAAGAGAAGAAGGAAAATAAGAAAAGGAGGAGAAAAAGGAGGGAGGAAACGGTATTTCCCCTAAGCATGTTGCTCCTATTATAGTTGTTGATGAGTCTGAACTCGATGATGTTCCTATGCCTGTTACCTATAGTAGTGATCATGATTGGGAAAAGCATACTACTTTTGATATTGAAAATCTCTTCGGTACCAATTCTAAAAATGATGATGTTAATAATTGCTATACTATTAGTACTATCCATGTTCCTTCTAGTGATGATATGTTTACAAATGAACACACTTTGGAAGATGACTATTCTATTGCTTATGATGATATTATACCTCCAATATACAATGATTACAATGATGAATATGATATTTTCAGTCACCCTACTATAGAGGAGAAAATTAATTATGATTACAATATGCCTCCTATATTTGATGATTACTGTGATGAGAATAATAATGATAGCTATTTTGTTGAATTTACTCCCACTACAATTAATAAAAATGACTATGTTTATGTGGGGAGTATTAATTCTTTTATGCATGTGGCTCATGATAATAATGTTTCATGTGATAGTTATATTGTTAATTTTATTCATGATTCTACTGAAAGTTATTATGAGAGAGGGAAACATGGTTTTATGCATCTCAATAATATTAAGTTTCCCCTCATTATGTTGAAAGTCTTGAAGTTGCACTTGTTTTGCTTTACTGTGCTTGTTGCTTTGTGCTTTCATGACTTGTTTCTTTACAAGATTCCTATGCATAGGAAGTGGGTTAGACTTAAATGTTCTTTTAATTTTCTTCTTGATGCTCTCCTTTACTTCAATTCATATTTCTTATGTGAGCATCTTCTCAAACTATCATGCCTAACTTAAAGGCGTTAAAGAAAAGTACTTCTTGGGAGATAACCCAATAGTTTTCTTGAGTCTTGGAAGTTATTACTTCTGTAATAACCTCTCCTTATCCTTTTTTATTTGATTTTTGTGCCAAGAATAACCTCTAATGAGAGGGAAGTAAGATTTGGGGAAGAGCTGTCCCGAAACAGATTTTTGTGCTTCACTTTAAAAATTCCTGAAAAAACTCTGTATGTCGGATTGAGCCATAATTTTCTGAATGAATCCCCTAGGTTGTTATCTACCTTTCGTTAGTTGAACACTTATCGATTTGATCAACAGAAGGTCTTCGAAAAAATCGGTTTTCACCTGCTGGTCTATTGTAGACAGATTTCTGCCATTATTTGCATTTGCCTCTTTATCGATTTCTTTTTAGGTTCTTTTTGGTGAATTGAGCTTTTTGAGGGAATTGATACAGTAGCTTGTGTTTTCAATGAAAGTTACTGTTTTAAAACTAAAACCCAAAGGTTTATTTTCTTTGGAATGCACTAATGTTGCTAATGAAGAGTGTGTGAAGTTTTGTATGAAGGAAATTTTCAGGTGTAGGGAAAGAATGATGTAATGAGATGAAGAATGGACAAGAGCTCAAGCTTGGAGATGCCACCCTGTGTCACCCCAAGAAATATTCAAGAGGTACAAGCGTCAAAGCTTGGGGGATTCCCAAGGCATCCCCTTCTTCATCAATAAAAATCTCAGGTCTTTCTAAACACTTTGTTTTTATTGTTTCATGCACTGTTTGTTGTTCTTGGAGCGTCTTTGTTTTTGTTTTTAGTTTCTTTTGCTTGGTTTGCTTAAATAAGTTGGTTGGATCTCAACACAGTTCTTTTGGAGAGAGACATACCCGGTTATTCATTGCCTAGAACACTCTAGTTTTCACTCTTATTGTTCTGTGAGTGTTCTCCTTTGCTAGCACTTCGTTTAGCTTTAGTTTTCGATTTGTGTTGGAAAAGAGTAGGAAAGTTCATGCTTAAGTGGTATACAAGGAGCTTGTTTTGACTGTGGCTTAGAATTTATCATGTCATGCTTGATATTGTTTTGACTTTATGCTTAGTGATTATTGTTGTGGCATGACTTGTTACAAACAATTGAGATTGCTTAATGTGCTTTGAAAGAATCATGTGTTGTTTTAGCATTTTAAAGCATAATATTGTGGTATTCTCCTTTGATGCTTTATTTGGGTTGACTTGGCGCATGCTCACACCATGTTAATACTATCACAAGTCACCATAGCCTCTATGATTATTTAGTTTTCGACTTGTAATATCACTTTATGCTTTAATTAATAATGTTTTGACGCTTTGCATGATTATGGCCATTATTTCTCTCTTAGTTGGTCGTTCCCATTCTTTTGCTAGCCTCCTTACCAAGTATGAGTTCCACTCATGCATCCAAATCCAAATAAAACCAAGTTATTCCAAAGAGTCCACCATACCTACCTATTAGCATTTGCTATTCCAAGTATATTCATGTTTTTATCTACCTTCCGAATTAAACTTGTTATGTGAAAATTAGTGATTAAAGCTCTCACAAACTTGATGGCACACTTTACTTTTCTTGCCCCTAATAAACTTGAACCATTGTGTCATCTATGTTGTATATGCTTGCACTTATATGTTGGGATTAGCAGAACCATGCTGTCATGGGGAACACTTCCAACATTGCACTTGTACATTGTACCCAGTTGATATCATGCTCTTTTGTTTATGGATGTCGTTGGTGTGAAATGAAAGGGGATCTTGTAAGTCCATGGAGTTATGTATGTGTGTTAGAGAAACGCTTGGGCCAGAAGCCTAAGCCATGCCTAATCATGGTGGAAACTTGCAGCATCACCATAGTGAGCAATCTATGAAGCATTCTTCTTATAAAAAGAGATAGATATTGAGAAAAAAAGGGAGATGAGAAAAGAGGAAAGAGAGAAAAAAGCACCATTTTACCATGGTAAATAAGAACATTGCTGAGATACTCCTTGTCTGCTTGCCTTGTCATTTTGATTATGGGATAGCTCCTGTATCATGTGCAAGGGGTACCCCGTTGGCGGTTCTCTATGATATACATGTACTTACTATGACAAGAACTTACAGATAACTAAACTTGAGTAGCATGAGGAGCGACCCTCGTATTCAAGGGACATGAGATTGCCAACTTATACTTTGTCAAGCATATACTCCATAGTTTGTTCACTTTAACCTTAATCACTTCAAGATGCTTATGATAGGGGCAATGAGAGCTAAAAGCTAATAAGTACCATAATTTTTGGAAGCTCTTTATGAGACTTGAATCTCTGCTTCCTTCTATGAAGGCCTTTCTTTTACTTTTATGTTGAGTCTCCATCTTCTATCTTTATGCACCTATTGAGAGAGCATAGTGGCCATTCTTAGTTTAATGTGCATTGTCCCAAGACTTGTTGATTGATTCGTAACTTTGATATTGCTTGTTCTTAAACTATTTGTATCTAGTCACCCTTATGAACTTTGAAGGTGTCCTATGCATTTATGTTTTGCTACACTATGAGGGACAAGCTAAATACCATTCTCATTATGTTTTCTATATGTGAAACAAACAAATGGCTTTCAAAGCATTGTTATTCATGAATCTTTTGTTTGTACCTTTTCATGTTACAACATAGTTGCTATGTCTTATTGTTATAACTATATCTTTCATGCTATGTTAAAGTACTATGATCCCAGCTATCAATGTTTTACAAATACTTTGATCAAGATTATGATGGTGCATGTCACCTAAAAAATTATTCTTTTTATCACTTAGCTACTCGAGGATGAGCAGGAGTTAAGCTTGGGGATGTTTGATACGTCGTAAACGTATCTATAATTTTTGACGCTCCATGCTTGTTTTATATCATTTGTCCTATGCTTTGTCTAAACTTTGAGGTATTTTTATACACTTTCTGGAACTAACCTAATTACAAGATGCTGCAGTGCCAGTTGCCTGTTTTCTGCTATTTTTGGTTTCAGAAAAGCTAAAAAATGAATATTCTCGGAATTGTACGGGACAAAAGCCAATATGCCTATTTTTCCCGGAGAAACACAGAAACACGAAGCAGAGACGGAGTAGGGAACCAGGGTGGGCACACCCTATGGTGGCGTGGGCCAGCCATGGTGGCGCCACCAGGGGGTGTGGGCCCCCTGGCTGCCTCCTCGCCTCGCCTCTTCGCCTATAAGAAGCCTCCTAATGAGAAAACCCTAGAGAATCCAGGAGAAAGCCACGAAAACCTCCACAGTGCTGCCGCCACCGAAGGGAAGATTCGAGGGATAGAAAGTCTTCTAGCACCCTGCCGGGACGGAGAAGTGCCCCCGGAGCCATCTCCATTGATCTCCACCACCATCTCCATCGCCATTGCTGATTCCCATGATGAGGAGGGAGTAGTTCTCTCTTGAGGCTAAGGGCTCTACCGGTAGCTATGTGTTCATCTCTCTCTCTACGCATGATCTTATTGAGATCATGAGCTTTGTAATCTATAGATCTATTCTGCTTCTCAAGTGCTTTAATGAATCTCTGCTTATCCCCACGTGTGTGAAATTGATAGTGTGCACACCGTGTGGCACTTTGGCTAAGGTTACATAAATACTTGTTATGAGTTATATTTGGAGTTGGATGTCTCTATGAAATTGTGGTGTTTGTTGGAACCATCTAGTGCTCTAGGTGATAGTGGGGGGTTATCTAGATGGGAAGGCGGACTTTGAGGAGTGCTGTTATAGCCCTACCATGGATTAGAGTGTCCAACCAGAGAGTAGTTCAGAGTAGTATCATGAAGAGAAGATATTTATATGAGAGTGTTCACTAGTGAAAGTATGATCCCTAGGCCTTGTTTCTAAGCATTGAAACACCATTTGTAACTAGATCCGTTATATGTTTTCTTGCTTCCATGTTTTTGCATTTAGTCTTTTCCTCCCATCAAGCTCTTTTCTGGCACCGTTGTCTTATATCCATACCACTTGTATTTCACTATCTCTTCGCCGAACTAGTGCACCTATACACCTGACAAGTGTATTGGGTGTGTTGGGGACACAAGAGACTTCTTGTATCTTGATTGCAGGGTTGCTTGAGAGGGATACCTTTGACCACTTGCTCCCTGAGTTCGATAAACCTTGGGTGATCCACTTAAGGGAAACTTGCTGTTGTTCTACAAACCTCTGCACTTAGAGGCCCAACAACTATCTACAAGAATAGAAGTGCGTAGATATCACTTGCCTTGAAGGGATCGCTTGGTGCGTCATCCTGCATGGCGGTATCTGTCTCCCCGTCTACCCTTGTCCTCGTCTAACTCCTCCTTATCATCGTCCATGAGTCCGCAAGTAGTTGCCATGGCCGCCGCCTCTGCCACACAGTCCTCCTTTGTTGCATCATTGGCTACGCGTTAAGCCTGCTCGCGCGCTATAACGTCAGCCTCCTCCTTCCATGCTATGGTGGCATGGCGAAGATTGCGAACGACTACCATGGAGGCTTCCTTGGCCACCAACTCTATTGTGACCATGGATGCCTCGTGGAGGATCTCACGCAGGGTCATTGTACGGGCCTCCTTTGCCACTGCTTCCACCACCTCCTTGGCCATGGCATGGTGAATCTTATGCACCACAAATTGGGTGGCCTGGAGTGCCACCGCCTTGACCGCCTCTTCCAGCACCTGCTGGGCCATTGCGCCTTTATGCTTGAAGCCGCCTACCTCCTCTTCTATGAAATATCGGGCCAGCTCCATGGACTACAACTCCACATCATCCTCGAAGGGCGGCAGGAAGCAGGCACGACACATCTTACTTAGGGTGGTCTAGTTGATGATCTTACAGAGATGCATGGTTAGGTGGTGTTTTGGTGGCGTTTGGGGTGGTTCTCCTCGCCACTGGCAGCTGTATTTAAAGATCACAGCCTGGGCAAGAAACTCCCTGGCCCGGTGATGAGTCCAAAATTTAGGCGTATTTAAGTATATAAATTTTTCATATTGTCACTCATTACATGCTACATCTATATACAATTATGCCTATTATGTATTATTACTTGTTCTCATTCATTTCCACATGGACTTTGCACATTCGTAGTTTTATTAGGATTTTATTACCTTTTTCTTGTCTTTGATTTGTGTGTAGGTGCTATGTACAATCATGGATAAAAGGAGCCAAGAGGATTTAATATGGAGGAGTTGTAGGCACCAGACTAGCCATTTGAGAGGAGGAAAAAGTGTATTTTCCCATCAACTCCAAATTAATATACAGGGACATGCCCTAGTCCATACGAATCCAACGAGCCAACGGACACCTCAATCGGAGTCCGTATGAAGACATGGCGACCAAAACACTCCAGAGTTCAAAAGGCTTAATGACCACTGGTATGGGCGGAGCCTGCCTGTACCGTATGGCCGTACCGCCCTTCGACGGCTTTGTTTCGTCCAACGTAACCACATTTGTGAAGGCCCAATGGTCATATTCGGCCCCTGGCTCCGTCGGTTTGCAAAACTGACCTTCAGATGCCTATTTAAAGAGGGGAAAACCCTAGAACAAGGGGGAGAGTCCACACACGCTATAGGGGCAGAGCCCTGCCGCTCAGCCACCTCCATAGCCACCACCACAATATCTACAGCACATAGCATTGAAGGCAGAGATGAGACTTGCATCTTGAAGGGCTACGCATCGATCTTCATCGCCATCTTCATCAACATTGTCTTCACATCAGTCCCCTTTGTTTACTTTGTTGTAGTCCAATCTCTATTGTGGATTTGCACTTGTATTCAATTGTACCTTCATATTGCATCCATACAATTGCCATGATGTTGATCCCCTTCATGTATGAGTAGTTGCCTTGTTCTTGGGGAGAGATGGTGAAACCCTAGTATTATTTTGCATTGAAATAAAGATGATCTATTACTTGTGTACAAAGATCCATTGATCTATGATTTGTGTTTGATCTCTCTCTTTAGATGGTATGTGTAGTCGGCCACATATCATTTACCCTCGGGACTAAAGGGAGGGAGAAATCCTTTGGACGTGTTTGGGATCGTACCCGAAATCGCCCCGTGACAGATTGGCGTTGGCTCGTAACCTACACGGTCAAAGGAGGATTAAAGAAAGACTCCCTAAGCTAATTACGATATCCACGGGGAGACCTTAATTGTGTCGGTTTGTATGGGTGACTGCTCTCAGACATCGTAGTGGTTATTTAGAGGTGACCTCAGTCTTGGCTCAACAAAGTTGCCTCCTACGAGCCTTGTAGTGAACATCTTATTAATGAGATCTCTCCAAACATATCATGGCATAAGAAATAGGTTATCCTAATCATTCATAATTATTCCATGCTAGTGGTGAATCCTACACTCCTTGAGAACCCCTCAACAATATTACACAACACTTCATAGACAGTCTCTTGCTCTAGTTTACTTTTGTTATTTGATTTGTTCTTGTTTACTTTATCACTCATTCAAACACACTCTGTATACACCCTTTACTTGGAATTAAAGATAACTTACAAGTAGTCTCTAGTGAATAGTAATGAGGGGCATAAAGACCTTTACCGATAGATCTCTATGGGTTCGTCTCTAGCTACAATTGATCTGTGCACTTGAAGTCATCAAGGTATTTTCTAGCACCATTGCCCGGGAGCTAAACGCTTTTGGTCTTTGTTCTTATTTGCTAATTTATTGTTGTTGTACTAAAAGTTGTTTACGAGTTTCAATTTATTTTTGTTTATTACTTTTTACTGCTTTTACTTATTGTAAAAGAACAAAAAAATATAAAACCAAAAACCCATAAAAATTTATAACACAAAATCTATAAAAACATTTGCTAATAATAATTTCTTCCCAGATTGCTATTTTTGAATAGATGAAGCTCGCAATGGAGGAGAAGAAAGTTGGAATTGGATATTATGTTACGAGGCAAGACATGTTAGAAGAATGGTTGTAATGGTTGAAACGTTATTCCTCCATGTTATGTGCCTCATACAAATTTGTTTGTGAAAATTGCGGATCCATAGATCATATGAATTATTAATGTGAGTGTAGCATTGATACCACATTAGCATATTACAATAAAAGTAATGAAGGCTTTATTGATGTGGAGGTTTTAGAATATGTGCTTTTTACTGGTTGTTGTGAGTTGCTAGCTCGCATGCTAAATATAAATGAAGAAAATAAAGCACTAGATAGAGTCTATTTAGTAGTACATCATATATACTCTTATTGTTTTGATTACTTCAGTAGTAATGCATTATTGACCCTTCTGTTGTGGAAGAGAATAACCTTTTGTAGGACTCATAGAAGAAAGAACACAAGTTTGTACACCGTAGTGAACATGCTACTTCTGTTGGTATGAGTTTGTTTAACTTGTATGACCTATTAGATGGTTGTGCAAAATCATTTTGTAATTTATATCATGATATTTGTGACAAATGTATGGAAGTTGGCCACCTTAGTTTTCAATGTTCCATTACTCTTAAAGAAACCCTAGTATCTTACACTAGAGTTGAACTGTTAGAGTATTTGGTTTATAAAGGTGTCCATGATCTACTCTCAAAAGATTCAATCATGAGAAAGAGTAGTGATAGTATGCTTCATATGAAACTTACCAACTTGTTACCAATGTTACAATATTATTGCCAAGAACGTCTTAGTGTTAATCCACTTGTGTTAGAGAGTAAGGCACGGTCTAAACCCGTAGTGCCTGAAGATAACCATTTCCAGGAACCACAAGATAAAGAGGAGGAACAACAAAAAGTTGAAGTTGACAAAGATTGGCACACTACAAATATTACATTTGTTTATGATGTCTCTCTCTCTAGTAATGATTCTTATAATGCTAAAACTGATTGTAATTTATCTGTGGAGGCCTTGTGCCTAGACACTCATGAGGAGAGAATTACTTATGATGAACTAGAGATAGAACCTTGCTATGATTTACTCCCTATTGCAAAGGAAGAATATTATGAAGTGTTCCCCTACAATGGTAACCAAGGTAAAAGTTTAATAATTATATTTCAACCTCTAATCATCTAGTTGCAGCTATATAAGGAGGCATGCTCACCACACTTGGTGCATCCACACTGCTTGGAAGCGAGAACTTATTCATCTATATGATGCCGATGCACCGCAAGAGGGTACGACTCCGACCGTAGTCTACAATGAGATGCTCCAAATATTTGATAGAGGTAAGTACCATTACACCTCGAATTGATATCCCCTGGGATCCAGGTGGATGATTTAATGAAGCATCTAAGCCTGGCTATATGGCTTTAAAGAAAGTGCTTCCCGGGAGGCAACCCGGAAGTTTTTAGTGTCTTTCTTAATTTTGTGTCTTGAGTTTAGTTGCATTCATGTTGCATTGGAACTTGTATATATTTGCATTATTTCCTATTAGAGTTGTCTTGGGACTATTTTCGACAAGTAGAATTATTTGTTGCTCTAATCATGTCTTGCATATCTTGGTTATATCTTCTCAACAAAAATATATGTTTGCTTAGTTTGGATGCTGGACTAATGTTTCAGGTCCTTAATAAAATTTTCGGATAAAATAACTTGTTTCAGAGTTCACAGTGAGTTTAACGAGCAGCAGCACAGGCGCACCTGTCCGTACTGCGCGCCCGTACCACTCATGTGATACATCGTAAAAAGTAGAAAATTTTCTAGAAAAGTGACTGCATGCTTAATGAGCACTAGTATGGTGGGACGTGTCCTTACCGTCCGCGTATACCGACCTCTTTACCAAGCGAAGGAAACATGAAGACGGCCCAGAGGTTCTAACGACCACTGGTATGGGTATATCCTAGCTGTACCACCCGGTCGTACCAACTTCGTTGACAACCTTCATAAAAAAAGAGAAGACAAGGTGCAGTACAGGCGGAGTCCGTCCGTACCACATGCGTGTACCAAGAAGCAGCACCGCGCAGTGAGGGCAAAGACGAGTACAAGAAGGTCACAACCCCTCGAATCTTTTTATTTCTTCAATCTCAGGTCAGTGGGTTACCTTTGTACTTCATTTTCTTTTACCCACCTTCGAAACTCCGTAGCCTATAATTCTCTATAGTGTTTCATGTTTATTTTATTTTTCTTCTCGCGGTTGGGTGAACAAACTCCGTTCGTACACCGAATCGTTTGGTTTTACTTCATTTGTTATTTTGCAGAGACTTGAACCTTGTGTGATGACATTTATGGTTTGTGCCAACTGTGCAAATACTTGCATAAGCCACTTGGTTGTTTCAACTCAACATTTCAACAAGGAAGTATTCGTTGAACCAAAGGTCCATGTCCATAAAAAGTGAGGTTATTTGTACCTCAACGGTAAAGTGCGTCACCCTTTCTTTATTCAGGATTGGGGAGGTAACCACTTCTCACACTCTCTTTTGATAACTACATTTTCTCTTTTCTTATGGTAATCTTTTCAAGTTTGGTTCTTACAAAAGTTCTAACTTGGGGAAGTTACTTCTACATTTGTAGAGTCTTGTGCAATGTTCTTGTTTGATGAAACTTTGTGTGTAATCATGTATCCGCTGTTTTTGAATGCTTGCTTAGGTAAGTTGTGTTTCGTGTTTATATAATGGATGCACTTGCTTTTGTTAGAATTCATAAGAGTTGAGTTAGAGCTTTGATTCACTATGTTAAAACCTTTATCCAGCTTGAGAAGAACTTTGTGATCCTCTAGAATACATTGCCATGATTTCTACACTAAATCCTTTGTCTCTCACTTTTAAGGTTTGAATTGTTTATATTAGTTGGTTGATTTGTGAAGATGCCATGCTAGTGGGAGTAATTAAAAATAGTTAGATTAAATCTTTTTATTTTAATGATAATTAGTTGCGAAAGCTTTTGCTCTAGTTCTTTTAGCTAACCGAGTCTTGCCTTTGAAATAATATTGCCAAACAAGTACAACAAGAAAAATTCTGAAATTTATGAATTGTTTGATGAGTGATTGTCTTGAGAGTTTACCTTTAAAGATACTTAACCCCATAGATGTTTTGATAGTCTTGACGACACTCTTAAAAGGAGTTGTTTGATTGAAATGAAGTCTAGCGGTAATTGTGATTGCATGCCAAAGCTAACCTTGTGGATCGAACTGTGATACTATTTAAAGAGTTCTATGTTTTTGATGCACACGTTGGGATGCAAACAACTATGCTAGCCTACCGACGATCTATGGTACAACCCCTGATTTCGGCTATGAGTTGACGACATAGGTGGCATAAGTGTCATCATATGGGCAAAAGTATTGGTACTCTCAAAGGTTGTGAAAACCATTGTTTAAAAAGAATCACTCAACGATCCTTGTTGAGAATCGTCCTTCAAAGAAGGAAAAGTCCTTGGCATGGTCTCATTACTACTTTATGAATTTTCTTGAAAGACAATGATTGGATTAGAAGTGTTTTGATAGCCTTGATTTACTGATGTGGGTGTCAATAAGACACTTCACTGTTATGCTACTTAGGACATTACTCAATTTTGCTATTAAAACATCCTAGTGTTCCTTGGCAAGCCGAGAGTTAACTAGAAGAATTGGATTGATTGTTACACTTCTAGTTATTTATACTTATATTAAACTCTACTTTCATTGTCTTGATTTACCGAAGCTTGTATAATGTTCTTGTCATCTCTCTAAATTTGACGAGCCTTACAAATGGATGAAGTGTTGTCACATATGACTGCGAACCTAAGTGAATTCATATTCTCCTTGAAGCCCTTACTTTAAAAAAGTGAGGAGATATAAACATAAAAGATACAATAGGAGGATCACAAGTTTGCTTTCAAAGCTAGATTCATTTTTGACATGGAGCATTGAAGTTTGAATTGATCTTTTATAGATTTACATAACTAAGCTTGTGTTGCCTTGTATGAATATGTTCGTTCTTACTTTGAGCTTGCAGAAAAAAGGATACGAGGCATCGATCTTCTACATTCAATATTATACTTTGTTTCAATTTTTGCCACATTTATGTTATCGACTCGTGCCTCATGAGCATGGTGACCTTGTCCATAAGACACCATCTTTCTCAGGGATGAGCAAGAGTCTAGCTTGAGGAAGTTGATGAGTCCAAAATTGAGGCATATTTAAGGATATAATTTATTCATATTGTCACTCATTACATGCTACATCTGTCTACAATTATGCCTAGTATGTGTTATTACTTGTTCTCATTCATTTCCACATGGACTTACACATTCGTAGTTTTATTAGGATTTTATTACCCTTTTCTTATCTTTGATTTGTGTGTAGCTGTTATGTATAATCATGGATAAAAGGAGCCAAGAGGATTCAATATGGAGGAGTTGCAGGCACTAGACTTAGCCATTTGATAGGAGGAAAAAGTGGATCCAAATGAAGATCCAAGGACATGGAGTTGTATCCCTCGTCCATACAAATCCAATGAGCCAACAGACACCTCAATCGAAGTCCGTATAAAGAAATGGCGACCAAAACACTACAAAGTTCAGAAGGCTTAATGACCACTCGTATGGGCGGAGCCCGCCCTTACCATACAGCCATACCACCCTTCGATGGCTTCGTTTCGTCAAACGGAACAACATTTGTGAAGGCCCAATGGGCATATTCGGCCTACAGCTCCGTTGGTTCGCAAAACCGACCTCCAGATGCCTATTTAAAGAGGGGAAAACCCTAGAACAAGAGGGAGAGTCCACACACGCCATAGGGGCGGAGCGCTGCCGCTCCACCACCTCCATAGCCGCCACCACAAGATCTACACCACCATACCACTCAAGGATGATATGATACTTTCATCTTGACAGGGTACGCATCGATCTTCATCGCCATCTTCATCAACATCGTCTTCACATCAATTCCCTTTTTTTACTTGGTTGTAGTCCAATCTCTATTGTGGATTTGCACTTGTATTCAATTGTACCTTCATATTGCATCCATACAATTTCCATGATATTGATCCCCTTCATGTATGAGTAGTTGCCTTGTTCTTGGGGAGAGAAGGTGAAACCCTAGTATTATTATGCATTGGAATAAAGATGATCTATTACTTGTGTAAAAAGATCCATTGATCTATGATTTGTGTTTGATCTCTCTCTTTAGATGGTATGTGTAGTCGACCACATATCATTCACCCTCGGGACTAAAGGGAGGGAGAAATCCTTTGGAGGTGTTTGGGATCGTACCCAGAATCGCCCCGTGACAGATTGGCGTCGGCTCGTAACCTACACGGTCAAAGGAGGATTAAAGAGAGACTCCCTAAGATAATTACGATATCCACGGGGAAACCCTTAATTGCTATGGTTTGTATGGGTGACTGCTCTCAGACATCGCAGTGGTTATTTAGAGGTGACCTCAGTCTTGGCTCAACAAAGTCGCCTCCTATGAGCCTTGTAGTGAACATCTTATTAATTAGCTCTCTCTATACATATCATGACATAAGAAATAGGTTATCCTAATAATTCATAATTATTCCATGCTAGTGATGAATCCTACACTCCTTGAGAACCCCTCAACCATATTACACAACACTTCATAAACACTCTCTTGCTCTAGTTTACTTTTGTTATTTACTTTGTTCTTTTTTACTTAGCACTCATTCAAACACACTCTTTATACAACTTTTACTTGGAATTAAAGATAACTTACAAGTACTCTCTAGTGAATAGTAACGAGGGGCATAAATACCTTTACCGATATCTCTCTGTGGGTTCGATATCTTTACTTCGAAATTAGATAAAATTGATCTGTGCACTTACAGCCATGTGCGGGAAATGACCATGGTGCACGTGGGGGAAATAAGAACGAGCTATGGCAGGAACCCATCGGCCGTGCAGGAAGCCGGTGGTGGGTATTGGCGATGTTTCGTGACCATTAACATCCAATCACCAGTATAGGTCCTTGACAGCGGACAGGGAGATCAAAATCCGTCGGGCTATTGGGCACAATCGACAACCTAAACGGACCGTGACCCAACTTCCTATCCATGGACCGACCCATAAAGATAGAAATGGATTATTTGTGTGTCATGTTTTGGTCGCGCGGCTAGAGATTCCCTAACAAATATTACACCCCCGGTATCAGGGTTAGACAAATCTGAGACCTCAGTCTATGATAAGCCTAACCTAGAGCTCGAGAATATCCAGTGATAGAATTGGTAACACAACAGTGATCCTATGACACAAAAAATTACTGCAGCAAGCTCATAACTAAGTAGAGAACCAAAATAGTCCGAGAAAAGGTAACTGACCACAAACATCAAACAACAGAAGGAAAATTATGCTACTAAGTATAGCAAACTTAACAAATGGCCTAAGAGTCCTGAAGCATAACGATGACGACCTAGCCCATAGATTCTAGGCTGCCGGCCGGGAACCCCAAGCTACTCGTCAGTGTCGATGTCGTACCAAAATCATCTCCAGGGGTACACTTACTCTACATCAAAAGTATGAATTGAGAAAGGATGAGTACATGGTGTACTCCACAAGACTTATGGCTGGTGGAGCTATTTTTGCATAAAGCTATCTTTGTTTATAAAACAAGAGGTATAAGAATCTCGTCTAATCGGAACATTTTAAAAGGGGATAAGAGAGCGACATCTCCAAAGTATTGATCATCATCTTTTGATATCCACCAGAGTAATCCTTATCACCTATCAACTAGGATCACCCCATCATACCCATGAGGAAGCATCCTTAAGCACACATTAATCTGCCAAGTTTTATGATTAGGATAAAGTTCTCTATGATCTTACAATCCAGTCACCAAGTGTTCATAATCGTGAACACAACTTTTCGAAAATATTTAACCCTCCAGGGGTGTACAACTTTACCCACACGTATGAACTGACTCTTAATGCCACTATAGATTAGCCCTCTTCCTTTGAAGGCTGGCAGAGGATGGTTGACCACGACCTTTACCTTGCTTTCGTAGAGACCATGAGTCACGTCCTAAGGAGGGTTCCACTGTCACGGGTAAAATACCGAAGCCGGTCCCTAGAGATGCGAGGCGAGGTTGGTTTATTAGGGGCTCTATCCACCCCAAGCATCCTTGTCCATGCTTCCCTACATGTTATGATGCACCTCCTTGATACATCCATTTTGCATCACTATTCTATACCATAATTTACTGTTATTCATTGATATATTTCGTATTAAGAGATGATACTTATGTTATTTCATCTATTTTTGCATGGTTGATGACTTTTGGAGGATGGACCACTGTAGTTAGGATTCTGATGGAAAAAGGGGCTGTTTAGAGGCGAAATTCGCGAAGATCGGAAAATCTGAGAAAATACATGGAAAATCCTATTTTTCCAGAAGACGAAGGATGCCAGAAGAGGGAGTGGAGATGGGCCACAGGGGGCCCACACCACCCCCTGGCGCGGGTTGCCCTAGGCCGCGCCACTAGGTGGTGTGGCCACCCTGGCCTACTCCTGGCTCTCCCTTTGGCGTATATTATCCCCATGAAACCCTAATACCTGGGGAGCAACGACAGAAAAATTCCGCCACCTCTGCAGGGCGGAAAAGTACAGAGAGAGAGATAGATCTCTCCGGCAGACACAATTCTGCCGGGGGAATTCCTTCCCGGAGAGGGGAGATCGTCGCCATCAACACCACCATCAAGCGGGACTTCATCGGGATCATCATCACCATCATCTTCATCATGATCTCCATCAGCACCATCGTCACCACTCCATACCGCTGTAAAAATTGGGTTGAATCTTGCATAGTTCTTATGGGAAACTTTCCCGGTGTTGATTACTTGTTGTAGGTGATGCTTTTGAGTGGAACCATTGAATTATCGTTCATGTTCAGATTATTACTTATCATTATATCATCTCTGATCTTGATCCATATGATGTTTTGTGAGTAGTTCGTTTTGTTCTTGAGGACATGGGAGAAGTCATGTTGTTAGTAGTGGAATTGTGTTGAGAAAGATTCAATAGTTTGTTATTTAAGTTGTGGTCTTATTATTCTAGTGGTGTCATGTGAACGTTGACTACATGACACTTCACCTTTATGTTCCTAGGGGAATGCATTGTGTATTTGGCTACTAATCGTAGGGGTTTCCGGAGTGACAGAAACCTGACCCCATTAGGAAATGTAACACCCTCGAATCGGCCCTATGCAAGTCTTAGCCCTTTCCGCCAAACCCGCATAGAAACGATTCAAGGACGCCCACCAGGCACTTTCGTGCGGGTGGAAAACAAAGTAATGCCATTACACAACAGTCCTCGATGGGACCCATAGAACAGATATATATACAACAGCGACTCAACGAGTCAAGAATACAGATATACAATTCAAAGATCCAAATCACCTTGAAATCGATATAGCGTCCGACTACGGACAAGATGCAAATGGGGCTAAGAGCCCTGAAGAATAACCAATGGCATCCATAACCCTGCCCAGGCCAAGCCGGAAGGGTAACCCTACTAACGACATCGAGCTCAAACCTGCTAAAACAAAAGGGGTGCCGACAAAGGGCGAAGAAAAAAGAGGAGCGTCAGTACTGAGGCCAGTACACGGCAAGGCTAGAATTCGGCGGCTCTCACCTACATATGTATGGTGGAATGAAGCGGCAACGTAGCAGCACTAAACAACCTATAGAGACTCGGTAAAACTGGCGGCTATTAGAGAGGGATAAGAAAGACCTATCTGGATCCAACCTGATAGTAACACCAAACATACCCATCCTGGTATTCCCCCTCGAGACCAAACGAGGAAGTCAAACTGAGGAACTCACACAGTTGACAGTTTTATCCATTCCATTATAGCTGAAGCACTTACTAGTCAGATATAAATAGCATGAGTCATCCTGATAGCATAAGTAGTGGGCAGTTTTAGTTAACATTCCGTTGTAGTTGGAACATTTACTAGTCAGATATAACTGTCCTGAGGAATCCCAAAAACCCAGCAGCTGTTGGCACTTTTATCACATTCCACTGGGATTGCAATACTTACTAGGCAGATATAACAAGACACAAGGAACCCCAGCTCCACCAGTTGTTAGCATTTTTATTATCCATTCCGTTATATTTGAGCTGATTACTAGTCACATATTAAGTCAAATTTATAGCAGTACTTTAGTTATGCTTGTCTATGATCGAGATACTGTGCTCCAAGTCGTCCATAACCGCGGACACGGCTTTCAGAAAGATTTACCCTGCAGGGGTGCACAAATAGCAACACACACACGATCAACCTCAGAAAAACCAATTCAAAACCCAACGAGGCTTTCACGACAAAGCAATCACAGGATTCATAAAATATTTTAGGGGGCCACCCCACTAAGCTACCCGCAACGAAATTATCTGGCTCCGGAACGGACCCAGGGTTTGTGTCAATGACTGTAAATGACTGGGAACCCGAAAGTGTGACTGGGCTTGTCGATACCGCGAAAACATTCCATGATCCAAAACAGTACAGGTGCTCCACGCACAATCTTAAATAAAGAAGTAAAGCATGGCATACGTACAGGATAGTAATAAGGCCCCAAACTACTTTGTGGCCCCAAGAAATAGAAATGAATCAAGCTCTCGCTCAGGGGGGTCCATAAGGCCTCCCGGATGTGGATAGTGCGAATAGTCAAGGAACATGTATCAAGTACTCGGGGTCCTACGGGACACAAGTGAGCGTGGAAGAACCAAATAACATCTATTGCCCACCGATGCCTCTGCATTAGTTATATCTAGCATTTTAATAGTTGTATTGAAAGTCATGATCATCTCCACCATAAACATCTGCCAGCATTCCAACAACTGTGGTACATGACAACACAAGATTGCACCTGAGCACACAACTACGACTCGCAAGGCCAGCTATCTACCAAACACAGGTAATAGGAGGTGTCCAAGGCAATATAGAGCCTGCACGGGATATAACTAGTGCACGGAAACTAAAGCATCGCGACACGGATAGAAATAGATCAACAGGAGGAAATAAAGACTATAAATGCAAAATAGGTAGAAAGGGGGAGAATGTTCGCCTGGGAAACACTGCCGAAGGTTCATATCCGGAGAACTTGTCGATACTCGCATCAACTCATCGGCCTAATCCGTGAAGAAGCAAACACTAGGACAAACACCGGATGCAATATTTAATACTACGGCAGAAGATCTGGCATGATTATGATATGATGCATGCCATGGCAAACATGCAGTGCAATTAGGCAATATGTAACACCCCAAAACTTCAATCCAAGTTTATCAAGATCAAATCAACCAAAAAGGGGGTTAACAAAAACTTTTCCAAACTTAATATGAAAGCATTCATATATGTGTGCATTTAAAATAGGAGTTGTTTGAATTGCCATGATTGAATGATCCAATGCTTGTAAAATGTTTCCTAGGTGATTTAAACATCATCTACATCATTCCCAAACTTTTCCTAAAGAAAATCAAATCAAAAAGAATTAAAAAGGAGGAATGGTCATTTTGGCAAATGTAACTCTCATGCCTACTTTGGCTATTCCTAGTACTCAAACTTTAACAGAAACAATTCTTGATCTTTGCACCCCTTGCTAGTACACATAATGAGGTACCAAGGCCCACCTTTTGATCTGCTAAAAACATTCTGTAAACTAATTTAAATGACAGTTTAAAGTTGAATCTATTGCATATGCATAGATCACCCCTATTTCAAAAACCATATTTTTGAGCTCCACTTTCAAAACCCTTGCAACCAGAGACTACCTATAACTAGTGGAGATCACTCAAAAAATTTGAAACCAAAATTCAAAACTTTTTCTCTTTCGGCCATTTCATCAAACAGCTTGTGTGCACAAATCTGGCCAAATTTAAAACACTGTTTTGAGCAGTGATCTTGGTCACCATTTGTGCCTAACCTTGTCCCCTTGTTCCCTCAGTACCAGCCCTACCCTTTGCTAGCCCAGCCACACCCTGTGCACACGACCAAATAGTCATGGCCATTAAGGCCGAGCACCCTGAGCACCCTCACCAGCGACATCGCGCCACAACAGCCGCCAACCCCTCTCGCCATGTCTAGCACATCACCAGTGGTCCACCTCCACCAAACAACTAGCCCTAGGCTAGAGACAGAGGGCAGAGCGGCCAGGAACGGCCGCGCTCGGAGCTGGTCGAGCATGCCGACGCTGCCCCCAGAGCACACCCTGTCCCCGCTCGCACAGACCGCCCCTTGGCACCAGCCCGCGCCCACAGCTCCGCCTCGACCTGGAGAACACCCCAGAGATCCCCGTTTTCCGCCCAATGCCTCACAACCATCGCTCGCCGCGGATACCGCCGCCTCTGCCGCGCAGAGCGCCACCTCGCCCAGACCATGTGCCACCGCCCCTACGGCCGCATTTAACTTCTAGAGCACCGCCAAGGAACCGCCCATCGATCGCCACCCCCAGCCATGCCTCTACCCCGCCGTAGCCATGTTGCCACTGTCGACTGCCCATCCCGCTCAGTCTCACCGTCGGGCCTATAAAAGGAGCCCTCGCCAGCCCCTTCTCTCCACACCATTCCACTCCCCTCACCTCTCTGAACCTCACCCACCTCTAGACGGAGCAAGGCGAGCTCTACCTCGCCGAAATTGGAGCCGGAGCAGCCGCGACAGGAGGAGAAGGGCGCCATTGATTCCGACCACCCCAAGCTCCACCGCGACCACGCCTCGCCTTGCCGTTGTCTTCCACGTCGTTTGCCCGCCTCGCCGACCCCGCTGGAGCCCTGGTACGCCCTCAGTAGACCCCCACCGAGCCACTAGGGTTCGAGCTCGCCGGTAACCTGTTCATCGTCGACGACAACCCTCAGCCGTAGATCTAGCTTCTAATCCTACGTCCCACAGCGCGCATACCGTTTCGCGTGTTAAGTGTCGCTAACAAGTGGGACCCCCCTGTCGGCTGAGCCCCGCGCCGCGAAGCGCCACTAGGCCGGCCCATTTCTTTTCCCGCTCTAGCCCGCACATTCAAATCTAGATTTTTCTTTTTAGTTAAATCTAGTTTCTCTCCAGTATTTCAAAAATCAATTCTGTGAGTTTTACAAATCCAAATTGCATGAAACCAATTTTTTCTGAAAGGTATTAAGATGATCTATCCAAGCCCGTTGGATTTAATTCAATTAGAGTTATAGATCTCTCCTAATAAAAATAAGAAGACAGAAGCTTTTGCAACTTGCAACATTTTTATAAAATCAACCAAGTTAGCTTTTGAGTTGATTCCAACTCTCAAAAACCACATTTCATCATACCTATCCAAATATGTAATAATATTAAGGTTTACATGTAGTGACTTTGGACTAGTACCAAAATAATGCTATATAGGCATTTCTAGTCACTTTAAATCATTAAATAATGAACTTGAACCATAGTAATGTTGATACAACCTTTAAATCTCAGTCCCACATGTTATAATATGTGGTGAGGACATGTGTCCACCTGATCCCATATTTTGGTGGTGAATATTAAATTTTAGTTAATTTTTCAATGAGTAGAAATTACTTTTCTAAAATAAAAAGGATGAAACTATTGAATTAAACTTGTGATGTTTGTGATGATAATAGATCATCAAAGGTGTGTTTTAGAATGCCACCTAGCCTAGTTAAGTATTGTTTGGTGATTGTGCCCTCCCTATGTATTTATAGACGATAGTACCGACCAAGCTTTCGAGGAGGAGGAGTTCTACCAAGAAGAAGAAGAAGAAAACTTCAACCACTGCACCAACCAAGGCAAGCTACTATTAGCAAGCTAGCACTATCCAAGATTAACCCTTGCAAGTTAGCACTTGCAAGTGTAGTACTTGGCAAACTAGAATCAAACTAGATGGTTTAGCAAAGATGCCTTAAGCATGCTTTGATCACACCCCTTATTTAACTAATAGTACCCCAAGTCTTAGTTACAAGTTTTACCCTTCTTAAGTTATAGAAAGTTCTTTACTTGTTTTGAAGGTAGCATAAAAAGTATAAAACTTGACCTATTTAGAACCCTTTAGATGTCATTCTATGACATGAGATTGAACCCATCTTTTCCACCTTAGTGAACACTCTTAACTTAGTAGTTTAGATTAGATCAAAAACTTAAGTCACTTAGATGGGAACACTTGGTGAAAACGGATTATGAAAACCTTAGAATGATGAGTCATTCTATTGAGATGTTTTGACATGTGTTGAGAAAACACCAATGGTTTATGATGATGAAAATGTTGAGGCATGAGCCTTAACCCTTTTATAAAATTGATGGTTGGATTCGGACGCGATACCATTCCAAAATTACCGTACAACCACATTACCTGAATTGGGTAAGGCTTAGCTGGAAATTTATATGCATTAGTATTAGTTCCCTCACGGGAGAGGTTTGAGCTGAGGCTACCTCTCAATGTTGTCCACCTATGCAGTGCCCAAGTTGACTGATAGTCATGGTTGGGAGGCCATGCTCATAGGAGAGGTGCTTATACTAGGGTGTGTAAAGGGAAAGTTATATTTGATTATCTGCATACTAATTATGATGATTTAGGGTTATCCCAGCAGACGTATCGAATCTTGTGGTGAAAGTGTACCACCTCTGCAGAGTGTCAAACTATTTGAATAGCCGCGTCCGCGGTTATGGACAGTTGGAATGGCCATACTGTTTCGTTGTCAGATGTTTTCTAAAATACCTTGAAGAAATGATGAATCTTGACTTGACCACAAGAGGGTTATCTTTATGACATTAACTTCCCAACTTAAGTGATTCTAGAATTTTACTTTATCTTTCTTTGCTTCTGAACTCAGCTTAGGTTTCAAACTTAACTTTATAGTTAAACTTAGATCTATCACTTTAACTTAGAATTATACTGCTTGTTAGTGGTAGTTTGCGAGTACTTAAAGAGTACTCATGGCTTTTGTCCCTGGCTATTATCATGGCCAGACTATGAAGGAGATTATCAAGATGATGGTCAGTAGGACGGCCATGATAACTAGGACTATCTGCCTTCGTCAGCATTGCCTGTGCCCCTGAAGATGGACCCCACCGCTACGCTATCTTTTATTTCCGCTGCTTGTTGTATTAAGACTAGATCATGAGATCCTTAATTGTGTAAGACCTTATGTATGGTTTGTAATGGATGATGTACTGTGATATCCAATCTGTTATGTCTCGCAAAAATGGTAATCCTGGGATTGCGAGGTATGGCATAACGGGCATCTGGGATTAAAAATCCGGGTGTTGACAAGTTGGTATCAAAGCCATCCTGACCATAGGAGACCCTAGTTAGAATGGACGTCAAACAAAAACTTAGTTTTCAAACCAAAGTGAGTATTTATGAAAAACTATCTCCTCTCTTACCCTTGGGAATTCCTTCTTTATCAAAAACTTCATGATCCTCCAAAATTCTTACACTACTACTTAAAATTGGACACACTTGATCACTTCACTAACTTCCTCATCCTTAATTCTTGTAGATGGAGACTCAGTTAAGCAAGTTTTACCAGTTGGGAAACGAAGGTCAGCTGATCTTCAAGAGGGATCTGGATTCACTGTCAGAGTTACTAGGACGCCCGCACCCAGAGTTTCTTGGAGCTCAACTTCCAAGACCCCCAGGAGGAACCTACAGTGGCTAGTCACCGCAGATCTTAGAGGAAGCATCGAAGCACCAACTTCTAGAAGAATTCAGTTCTCCGTGAGAGAGAACAACTGGCTAGATGGATTAGCCAGGGCAATGCATGAAGCTCTCGCACGTCTATGTGCCCTCAGCGTCAACAAGACCCAAGGAACCCGTTTTGCTCACTATGCAAGACGTGACTTCATGGGACTACCAATGAAAATGCCGGGCCACCCCGAGTTGAGGCGTCAAGTGGAGAACCTTGACTTCTTGCTTCACGACAGACAGTAGGAACTGGACAATGCCAGGGAGTTAGCCAACCATAACCGTGCCATTGCCGACCAGAAGGCCCAGACTTTCGCACTGCTTGTCCAAGACCGTCAGTCTCTTCATCGCCAGCGTGCCAAGAAGGACCGCACCATCGCCCGTCTTCGCAAGAAGGTGGCCGACCTCGAGAAGACCGTCAAGGAGTAGGAAGCTTAGCTTGCAGCAAAAGAAGAAGAAGATGAGGGTGAAGACATCCAGGGAGACATGGATTCTTACCTCAGCAACGATGATGACTTTCTGGAGGAGGATGTCGTGGACTTCTACACTGATAATGAGGACTCCGACTTCATCGACAATGAGTAGATGCACTAGAGCACAATCGTAGCCTGAGATGTATCATTTCGTTGTATCATAGCTTGCAGAATGGTTCTTCAAACCATCTGCTTTCCCTTTTGCTTGTTGTGGTGTGTGTTGTATCGTGTGCTTGTTTGCATGAATGAAATGAACTTAGTAGAAAAACCTGAGTCTAACTCAAAGTTTTAGCTTTGAAAACCCAAAACCATGAACCTTAGAATTTCCCTCTTACCCCTATATATATCTCAATGTTGAGATGACTCGTGGAAACCAAGGAGGGAGCAGCTCATCGCATGACCCAATGCTGCAGATCTTGCATAATCTCATCGTAGACCGTGAAGCAAGTAGGGTGGAACACCAAGCCAACTTAGCGACACTTCAACAGATCACCCAGATGGCCCTCAACAACCAAGGGCATGGAAATCAGGATCACCATGGATCAAAACTCAAAAAATTTCAGAACACCAATCCCCCAATATTCAACCAATATGAGAACCCATTAGATGCTGATGACTGGTTACAGACCATGGAAAACAACCTCGAAGTTGCAGGATTTGATGAAAATGAGAAAGTTCTCTTCGCCACCCACTATCTGGCAGGAGATGCAAGAGCTTGGTGGACTAGTATCCGTAACATGAACCATGGTCAAGTGATGACATGGGAAGCATTCAAAGTCAAGTTCAGCCGCACCCAAATGCCGCAAGGTTTAGTCAACAGAATGAGAGATGAGTTCTGCGAGTTGAAGCAAGGAAGAATGAATGTGGTGGAGTACCGTGACAAATTCCTGTCACTTGCCAGATATGCACCTGATGAGATCAACACGAAGGCCAAGAAGAAGGGGAGATTCTTGAACGGACTGCATGATGAGATGCAGACTGTCCTAGTCAACATCCGTCTCGATGATCTCGAAGAGCTAGTCGAGTCTGCCATTCAGATGGAAGGGAAGATTAACTAGGCAAACGACAATCGCAAGCGTCGTATGATGCAGCAGTCTGGACCCAACAGTCACCAGAAGTACCATCCCAACCCTTCACCAGGATATGCACCAAGGAACAACCGACCCCCAAATTCTCGCCCAAGCTACCCCAACCGTAGCGGAGGCAATGTGAAGTCCGGGGGAAACAATCACAACTCCGGTAATGCCAACAATTTCAACCGTGCCCCTCCCAAGAGCAACAACAACAGCAACACTGCACCCAGAACTGGCAGCAATGCTGTGCCTGTCGCAGTCAAGGACAAGTCCCATATCACTTGTTTTGAGTGCAGAGTGAAGGGTCACTACTCCAATGAGTGTCCCAAGAAGACTGCCGCCAATACCAATGTGAATGCCCCATCTCAGCAGCAGCGTCGTGTTCAGCCAGGAAGGAGATTTGCCCCAGGGAACCCTCACAACCGCAACGGCCGTGTTTTCCACATGAATGCAGAAGAAGCCCAGGAAGCGCCAGATGTAGTGTTGGGTATGAATTCTGTCAACTCAGTTTTAGCAAGAGTATTTTTTGATTCAGGAGCATCACATTCATTTGTCACCGAAGAATTTGCATGCACTAGTAAGATTCATCCAACCAACCTGAAGCATGTCATGATAGTTCAAATCCCCGGTTCAACAACCAAAAGCTAGAAAAATTTGCAAAGCTGTACCTATCAGAATACATGGGATAGATTTTTGTGCCAACCTAATTGTACTTGGAACCAAAGGTTTGGAAGTAGTACTAGGTATGGACTAGATGTCAAGGCATAAAGGATTGATAGAATGTGCTAAGAAAGCCATCACCATGACCAGTAGTTCTAGAGTAACAGTAGAACATATCTCTGAAACCTTACCCCGTCAATTCAAGTGCAACTAGAGTGTAGCCTTGCCCACCATTGACCAAGTAAGAGTAGTCTGTGAATACCCTGACGTATTCCCAGATGAATTGCCAGGTATGCCCTCGGATAGGGATATTGAGTTTATTATCAAACTAATCCCCGGAACCGGACCAATAGCCCAGAGACCCTATAGCATGAACCCATCAGAGTTAGTGGAACTAAAGAAGCAGTTGGATGCTATGCTAGCCAAAGGCTTGATTCAACCAAGCGCATCCCCATGGAGATCACCAGTATTATTCGTTGACAAGAAAGATGGAGGCAACCATCTGTGTACAGACTACAGAAAATTGAATGATGTCACCATCAAGAACAAGTACCCTTTGCCAAAGATAGAGGATCTATTTGATCAGTTGACCGGACCTCAGGTATTATCAAAGATTGATCTTAGGACTGGTTATCACCAACTTAAGATTCGTGCAACGGATATTCTGAAGACCGCCTTTACTACTCGCTATGGTTTATACGAGTATACGGTTATGTCTTTTGGATTAACCAATGCCTCTGCTTATTTCAAGAACCTCATGAATAAGATCTTTATGAATTTCCTAGATAAGTTTGTAGTTGTGTTTATCGACGACATCCTTATCTACTCCAAGTCAGAAGAAGAGCATGAGCAACATCTGAGAATCATCCTAGAAACCCTGAGGGAGCATCAGTTATATGCCAAGTTCAGCAAGTGTGAGTTTTGGCTGAAAAAAGTAGGATTCTTAGGACATATTGTGTTTGCCGAAGGAGTCTCTGTTGATCCCGCCAAGATCAAAGATGTTGAAGAATGGAAAGCCCCAACCACACAAACCCAAGTCCGTTCTTTTCTCGGATTAGCGGGATATTACCGCAAGTTCGTAGAGGGATTCTCGAGCATAGCCTGACCCATGACCCAATTGTTGAAGAAGAACAAGAAGTTTGAATGGACAGACAAATGTGAAGCCAGTTTCCAGGAGCTGAAGAAGAGATTGATATCAGCCCCAATTTTAGTCATGCCAGACATCAAGAAGCCATTTGATGTGTATTGTGACGCATCCAAGATTGGTCTAGGATGTGTATTGATGCAAGAAGGCAAAGTCATCGCTTATCTGTCTCGACAACTGAAGCAACATGAGCAGAACTATCCGACCTATGATCTTGAACTAGCAGCTGTAGTTCTAGCACTGAAGACATGGCGTCATTATTTGATGGGTAATCGCTATGAGATTTATTCAGATCATAAGAGCTTGAAGTATATCTTCACTCAGAAAGAGATGAATATGAGGCAAAGAAGATGGATAGAGTTAATCAAGGATTATGACCTTGACATTCACTATCACCCCGGCAAAGCCAATGTTGTAGCGGATGCTCTTAGCAGATTGCCGTGTAGGCTTAACACCATGATCAAGGAGAAGCAGCCAAGTTTGTATGAAGAGTTGGAGCAGTTCATGACTGAATTAGTTAGCAAAGGATTCTTAGCAAGCATTGAACTTCACCCCACTTTGATTAGCCAAATCAAGGAAGCCTAGAAGGGAAATGAAAGTATCGACGGAATCAAATGTCGTATTGGTACAGGAAAGGTACCTGGATTCACCGAAGACGAAGAAGGAGTACTGTGGTTCAAAGGACGTATCTGTGTTCCAGCAGATTCGGAGCTGAAGGAAGTTATCATGAAGGAGGCTCATGATACTCTTTATTCTATTCACCCCAGAGGAACAAAGATGTATCAGGATTTGAAGGAGCAATTTTGGTGGCATAAGATGAAGACAGAGATCGGAAGCTACATCGCCAAGTGCGACATCTGCCAAAGAGTCAAAGCAGAGCATTAGAGACCTGCAGGACTATTGCAACCATTGCAGATTCCGGAATGGAAATGGGATTCCGTCGGAATGGACTTTATCACCGGCCTACCTACTTCTAGTAGGGGCAATGACTCAATCTGGGTCATAGTTGATAGACTGTCCAAGGTAGCCCACTTTATCCCTGTCAAGACAACCTACCAGAGTGCAAAGTTGGCAGAGCTGTACATTTCTAGGATTGTTAGTCTGCATGGAACCCCCAAGACCATCGTATCAGATCGAGGAACCTAGTTTACCTCAAGATTTTGGTAGAAAGTGCAGGAAGGTTTAGGCACCAAGTTGAACTTCAGTACCGCGTATCACCCGCAAACAGATGGACAGACTGAGAGAGTCAACCAAATCCTAGAGGATATGCTTAGAGCTTATGTGTTGGAATAAGGATCAAAATGGGAAGACTGCCTACCTTTCGCAGAATTCTCATATAACAACAGTTATCAAGCTAGTTTGTAGATGGCACCATTTGAATTCCTATATGGAAGAAAGTGTCGCACCCCTTTGAATTGGTCGCAAGTAGGAGAGAGTCAGATCTTCGGACCCGACATTCTCCGAGAAGCAGAAGAGAAAGTTCACAAGGTCCGTGAGCACCTCAAGACCGCCCAATCCAGACAGAAGAGCTATGCTGACAAAAGAAGGAGAGGCCTGACTTTCAATGTCGGAGACATTGTATATCTCAAGGTTTCACCATTGAAGGGAACCCAACGCTTTAGTCTGAAGGGAAAGTTAGCCCCCAGATATATCGGGCCTTTCAAGATTCTGAACTGTCGAGGAGAAGTATCGTATCAACTGGAACTGCCTGAAGAGATGTCAACCATCCACAGTGTGTTCCATATCTCATTACTTCGCAAATGTCTGGAAGTGCCTGAGAAAACGGAAGTTTTCAAGAACATCGATCACAGAGCTGTGGAAATCAACAATGACCTGACCTATCGAGAAGTACCATCCGTATCTTAGAAGAAGCCTACAGAACCACCAGGACCAGGAGTATCAAGTTCCTCAAGATTCAGTGGAGCAACCATACCGAGGAGGAAGCTACTTGGGAGCGCGAAGATTACATTAGGACGGAGTTCCCAGATCTCTTTAGTTCCTTGTTTTCTTTGTAAATCTCGGGACGAGATTTTGTTTAAGGGGGGAAGGTTTGTAACATCCCAAAACTTCAATCCAAGTTTATCAAGATCAAATCAACCAAAAATGGGGTTAACAAAAACTATTCCAAACTTAATATGAAAGCATTCATATATGTGTGCATATAAAATAGGAGTTGTTTGAATTGCCATGATTGAATGATCCAATGCTTGTAAAATGTTTCTTAGGTGATTTAAACATCATCTACATCATTCCCAAACTTTTCCTAAAGAAAATCAAATAAAAAAGAATTAAAAAGGAGGAATGGTCATTTTGGCAAATGTAACTCTCATGCCTAGTTTGGCTATTCCTAGTACTCAAATTTTAACAGAAAAAATTCTTGATCTTTGCACCCCTTGCTAGTACACATAATGAGGTACCAAGGCCCACCTTTTTATCTGCTAAAAACATTCTATAAACTAATTTAAATGACAGTTTAAAATTGAATCTATTGCATATGCATAGATCACCCCAATTTCAAAAACCATCTTTTTGAGCTCCACTTTCAAAACCCTTGCAACCAGAGACTACCTATCACTAGTGGAGATCACTCAAAAATTTTGAAACCAAAATTCAAAACTTTTTCTCTTTCGGCCATTTCATCAAACAGCTTGTGTGCACAAATCTGGCCAAATTTAAAACACTGTTTTGAGCAGTGATCTTGGTCACCATTTGTGCCTAACCTTGTCCCCTTGTTCCCTCAGTACTAGCCCTACCCTTTGCTAGCCCAGCCACACCCTGTGCACACGACCAAATGGTCATGGCCATTAAGGCCGAGCACCATGAGCACCCCCACCGGCGACATCGCGCCACAGCAGCCGCCAACCCCTCTCGCCATGTCTAGCACATCGCCAGTGGTCCACCTCCACCACCCAACCAGCCCTAGGCCAGAGACAGAGGGTAGAGCGGCCAGGAACCGCCGCGCCCGGAGCTGGTCGAGCATGCCGACGCCGCCCCCAGAGCACGCCCTATCCTCGCTCGCACAGATCGCCCCTTGGCACCAGCCCGCGCCCACCGCTCCGCCTCGACCTTGAGAACACCCCAGACATCCCCGTTCGCCGCCCAACGCCTCACAGCCACCGCTCGCCGCGGATACCGCCGCCTCTGCCGCGCAGAGCGCCACCTCGCCCAGACCGCGTGCCACCGCCCCTACGGCCACATTTAAGTTCTAGAGCACCACCAGGGAACCGCCGATCGATCGCCACCCCCATCCATGCCTCTACCCGCCGTAGCCATGTCGCCACCGTCGACTGCCCATCCCGCTCGGTCTCACCGTCGGGCCTATAAAAGGAGCACTCCCCAGCCCCTTCTCACCACACCATTCCACTCCCCTCACCTCTCTGAACATCACCCACCTCTAGCCAGAGCAAGGCGAGCTCTGCCTCGCCGGAATTGGAGCCGGAGCAGCCGCGGCAGGAGGAGAAGGGCGTCGTTGATTGCGACCACCCGAAGCTCCACCGCGACTACGCCTCGCCTCACCGTTGTCTTCCACGTCATTTGCCCACCTCGCTGACCCTGCTGGAGCCCTGGTACGCCCTCAGTAGACCCCCACCGAGCCGCTAGGGTTCGAGCTCGCCGGCGACCTGTTCGTCGTCGACGACGACCCTCAGCCATAGATCTAGCTTCTAATCCTACGTCCCACAGTGCGCGTACCGTTTCGCGTGTTAAGTGCCGCTAACAAGCGGGACCCCCTGTCAGCTAAGCCCCGCGCCGCGGAGCGCCACTAGTCCGGCCCATTTCTTTTCCCGCGCTAGCCCGCACATTCAAATCTGGATTTTTCTTTTTAGTTAAATCTAGTTTCTGTCTAGTATTTCAAAAATCAATTCTGTGAGTTGTACAAATCCAAATTGCATGAAACCAATTTTTTCTGAAAGGTATTAAGATGATCTATCCAAGACCGTTGGATTTAATTCAATTAGAGTTATAGATCTCTCCTAATAAAAATAAGAAGACAGAAGCTTTTGCAACTTGCAACATTTTTATAAAATCAACCAAGTTAGCTTTTGAGTTGATTCCAACTCTCAAAAACCACATTTCATCATACCTATCCAAATATGTAATAATATTAAGGTTTACATGCAGTGACTTTGGACTAGTACCAAAATAATGCTATATAGGCATTTCTAGTCACTTTAAATCATTAAATAATGAACTTGAACCAAAGTAATGTTGATACAACCTTTAAATCTCATTCCCACGTGTTATAATATGTGGTGAGGACATGTGTCCACCTGATCCCATAGTTTGGTGGTGAATATTAAATTTTAGTTAATTTTTCAATGAGTAGAAATTACTTTTCTAAAATAAAAAGGATGAAACTATTGAATTAAACTTGTGATGTTTGTGATGATAATAGATCATCAAAGGTGTGTTTTAGAATGCCACTTAGCCAAGTTAAGTATTGTTTGGTGATTGTGCCCTCCCTATGTATTTATAGACGATAGTACCGACCAAGCTTTCGAGGAGGAGGAGTTCTACCAAGAAGAAGAAGAAAACTTCAACCACTACACCAACCAAGGCAAGCTACTATTAGCAAGCTAGCACTATCCAAGATTAACCCTTGCAAGTTAGCACTTGCAAGTGTAGTACTTGGCAAACTAGAATCAAACTAGATGGTTTAGCAAAGATGCCTTAAGCATGCTTTGATCACACCCCTTATTTAACTAATAGTACCCCAAGTCTTAGTTACAAGTTTTACCCTTCTTAGGTTATAGAAAGTTCTTTACTTGTTTTGAAGGTAGCATAAAAAGTATAAAACTTGACCTATTTAGAACCCTTTAGATGTCATTCTATGACATGAGATTGAACCCATCTTTTCCACCTTAGTGAACACTCTTAACTTAGTAGTTTAGATTAGATCAAAAACTTAAGTCACTTAGATGGGAACACTTGGTGAAAACGGATTATGAAAACCTTAGAATGATGAGTCATTCTATTGAGATGTTTTGACATGTGTTGAGAAAACACCAATGGTTTATGATGATGAAAATGTTGAGGCATGAGCCTTAACCCTTTTATAAAATTGATGGTTGGATTCAGACGCGATACCATTCCAAAATTACCGTACAACCACATTACCTGAATTGGGTAAGGCTTAGCTGGAAATTTATATGCATTAGTATTAGTTCCCTCACGGGAGAGGTTTGAGCTGAGGCTACCTCTCAATGTTTTCCACCTATGCAGTGCCCAAGTTGACTGATAGTCATGGTTGGGAGGCCATGCTCATAGGAGAGGTGCTTATACTAGGGTGTGTAAAGGGAAAGTTATATTTGATTATCTGCATACTAAGTATGATGATTCAGGGTTATCCCAGCAGATGTATCGAATCTTGTGGTGAAAGTGTACCACCTCTGCAGAGTGTCAAACTATTTGAATAGCCGCGTCCGCGGTTATGGACAGTTGGAATGGCCATACTGTTTCGTTGTCAGATGTTTTCTAAAATACCTTGAAGAAATGATGAATCTTGACTTGACCACAAGAGGGTTATCTTTATGACATTAACTTCCCAACTTAAGTGATTCTAGAATTTTACTTTATCTTTCTTTGCTTCTGAACTCAGCTTAGGTTTCAAACTTAACTTTATAGTTAAACTTAGATCTATCACTTTAACTTAGAATTATACTGCTTGTTAGTGGTAGTTTGCGAGTACTTAAAGAGTACTCATGGCTTTTGTCCCTAGCTATTATCATGGCCAGACTATGAAGGAGATTATCAAGATGATGGTCAGCAGGACGGCTATGATAACTAGGACTATCTGCCTTCGTCAGCATTGCCTGTGCCCCTGAAGATGGACCCCACCGCTACGCTATCTTTTATTTCCGCTGCTTGTTGTATTAAGACTGGATCATGAGATCCTTAATTGTGTAAGACCTTATGTATAGTTTGTAATGGATGATGTACTGTGATATCCAATCCGTTATGTCTCGCAAAAATGGTAATCCTGGGATTGCGAGGTATGGCATAACGGGCATCTGGGATTAAAAATCCGGGTGTTGACACAATATTAAGCGGAACCGGGGTCCCGACAATTAAGTAGGAGGTTTATGTTGTTTAGCTACCCTGCAATTTAAAGGTTGGCTTAACAAGGCAAAACATGGTATCGGTTCGCTACGCAATTTAAATGGAGTCTGGAATAAGACAACAATATCCCATATATAGACTCCATATTTAATTATGAGGTGAATCGGCATAATGCCCCCAAACCACAAACTAGTATGCAAGCATGATGATTTAATGATGCGACAGGTATATGTCATATTATAAAAATAGAGGCTTAGGGTCACACATCTGGGTTTGAAAGATCTTGTGTTCCGGGGGTTCGGGGTTCGGTCTCAGGGTTCGACGGGGATTGATCTCGCATCCGGGAAGAAGGACTTGGTGCTCCGAGATGAAGTGCTTGTCGTTCCGTGTGGCGATTTTGGCGGTCATCGGGTCCGAGAAGAAGATCTTGTCACATCCGTGGTCTTCGGGTTCGATCTTCGGATCCATGTAGAAGAGCTCATCGTCCGGGGTCCCGGTCATCGGATTTCGAGAAGGAGAACTTGTTGTTCCATGGTCTTGGTCCCATGAAGAAGGTCTTGTGGTCTCCATGAAGGAGAACTCGGTGTACCACGATGTAGCTCTTGGGTTCTGACTTCAATGGTCGGTGAAGGACTTGGTATCGCGCAAGATGACCTTGAAGAAACAGCAACACCGATAGGACGAAGATCTTGCTTAGAATAAACTTGCAGCTACCTCTTCACTTCACAACACCATGACAAAAGTAGTCACATGCGTCATCGTGAGCCCCTGACAGAATCAACACCACCAAACAGTAGCATCAACACATACACCCCACATCAACAGGAGCAGCTGGGAGAGAAGACTTCGGCAGGAGGCCGCGCTACGATCGAACTCGGAAGGTAGAGCTGAGCAGCGGAACTAGAGGATCTCGTGTCTGGCGAGATACTACAAGTAGAGAGAGTCGACGCGGGTGAGACGGACCACAGTCGACATGCCGAGAACGAGAAAAACGGGGCAAGGCCACGCTGACTGACAAGCAGAGGCCTGGGCGGCCAGAAGTGGGGTGAGCAACAGGGAACGCAGGGAGACGGTGGCAGCTCCATGGCAGACCGAGGAAGCTACGATGGAGGAACACGGACGCGTGCTAGCGGTGGGACACGGACGCGACTTGATGCGGAGACAGCACAGACGCGTGGCTCAAAACGGCGTGACCCGCATCGGTCGAGGACAGGGTCCAGGTGAGGAGGCGCCCACGGGGATGCACATGCGACCAACATTGGCGACGGGCGGCACGCGGTGCTCGCGGGAGAAACAGGGAGAGGCGGCAGCGGCGGAACCTCCGCAGATGAGGAGACGCACGGCGGCTCTGCGGGTCGGGGACAGGCACAGGAAGATGACGCGGCGGCGTTCGGTAGAGGAGAGGCGGTGCCGACGAGGCAAAGGACGGGGAAGGCGGGCGAGGAGAGCAGAGGAGGGAGCGGCGTCCGTGCGGAGGGCGGCCTGCGAGAGGAGGGAGGAGGTGGGTGAGGGCGAGAGATGGGGGATTCCATCCGTGGTGGGGCCATGGGACGGGAAGGTGGCGATAGGGATTGGGTGGAGGGAATTATGGGTGTGGGTGTCGGGGCATGTGGGTAGGTGGCTGCTGCACGGGGTGAGGTGGGCCAGGCGGGGACCAGGTGGTGTGGGAGCGAGTGTAGGTGGCGCGTGGGTGGAGGCGTGCGTGCTACATGAGCTGGTGGTGGGCGGGTGCACCAGGGAGGGTGGCGGCGGCAGGGGAGTAGGTGGGGTGTTGATCTAGGTTTTTAGGGTTTTCTGGTGGGGTGGTAGGTGGCTGCTGGGTGGGCTTTTGGGCCTGGCCGGTGGCTGCCTCCCCCACTAAAACATTTTATTTTATTTTATTTGTTTTATTTTTAGAAAGGCTTTTGTAAATAGTTTTTAGACAAATAAAAGGCTTGGAATAGACCAGAGTTTTAATTTGAAATAAAGGCGGGGTATTTAGAAAACCAAAATAGACTTTTCGAAAATAATTTTAGACAAAACCATGCATGATGATGACGATGCTCAAATGCAATGTGGCATGATGACATGAGCATGCGGTCATGATGATGCAATGCACAAAAAACATAGCGATTTTCTAGTAGTGGTTTTAGCGGGATGCCACAGGAAACCTTTGCACAAGGGATGTCAGGATCTTAGAGTTTAAAGCTGTGGTTAGGTTTCTATCTTGATTACTTTCTTGTACGTGCTTATGCTTGTAGGGGGTATAATCACAAGTATGTATTAGTCCTAGGAAGGTTGGTACATTAGCACAGGTTCACCCACACAACACTTATCAAACTAAAGAAGATTAATCAACTATATGAAGAAAAAGCACTTGACGATATTCCTGTGTGTCCTAGAGAACGTTTGGTCATCTTAAGTAATACAACCGGCTTGTCCTTTGCTAAAGAAAGGATTGGTCCACTTGCTTCATTTATTATTATTGTCTTTTATTTACTCACACTTTATTTATCTACATTATCAAAAAACCCTAAAAATCCATTTGCTAAGTATTTACAGAGAATTCCTGATCCAAGCCACTCGTCAACACCTTCTGCTCCTCGTTGGGTTTGACACTCTTACTTATTGAAAATACTGCGATACACCCCTTATACTTGTGGGTCATCAAGACTATTTTCTAGCACCGTTGCTGGGGAGTGAAGCGCTATTGGAGAGTGGAACTGGTAAAGGAAACTTCTACTATGAATGTTGTTTATTTCTGTTAGTTACTTTATTTCAATATGGATAATTCGCTGAGTTTCTTATTTCGTAATGCTACTACCACCGCTAAGGTAGTAGATGAACCACCACCTGCTGAAAATGATACTTTTAAAATACCTACAAGAATTATTGATCGTGTTATGGATAACTATTATGTTTGAGATGGAACCGTCCATCCCGGTGATCATTTGCTCTTTATACACGAATTATGCTGGTTGTTCAAGTGTGCAGGTATTACAACAGATCAAGTCAAGAAGAAGTTATTCTCATTATCACTAAAAGGAAGAGCTGGGAATGGTATAAGCTACTAAAGAATGGTCAAGCTCTTGAATGGGAGGAAATAGTGCCTCTCTTTTATTAAAAAAGTTATCCTCCTAGTGAGATTCATAAAGATCGGAATCAAATATACAAATTTTGTCCTCTTGATGGAGAGAGTACAACTCAAGCTTGCGGGAGAGTGAAGTTACTAATGCTCAAAGGTCCTATTCATGAGCTCCCCAACAATATTATTATCAATAACTTTTATGCAAGGCTTTCTCTTCATGATAAGGATCTATTGGATGCTTCTTGTGCTGGATCATTTACACGCATGGAAGAAGGAGCTAAGTGGGATCTTCTAGACCGTATTCAAGATAATGCTGAAGCATGGGAGAATGATAAAGGAAGAAAGTCAGGTATAAATTATGATTATGAATGCATTGAATCTTTTATGGGAACTGATGACTTTCAAAATATTAAAAATGCTTATGGTATTGATTCTCAAGCTATTGCAACTTATTTTAAGGCTTTTGCTTCCTATATTGAAGTTCCTAAAAAGAAGTGGAATAATTATCATGAACCCTATAAATATATTGCTAATTGTGTTCCTGCAAGAAATACTGAAGTTTATACTGCTAATCATGTTTTACCTGAACCTTACATTGAGAAAATACCTTTCCTAGTTAAAGTAAAGGAACATTCTATGATAGCTAGTATGGTTAATGAAAGTACAAATAAAGCTATTGAACCTGATGAACAAATGGATGATGAACCTATAATAGCAAATCTGAAAGACTTTGTCACTAAGTATGTAGGTGGACACACTATCTTGTGTAAAGATACCTCTAATGTTGCTTCACAAAGTAGTGTTATGAGAGCTAGTGTCCCTGTGTTTTCTATTGAGATAAGTGATCATTGCTACAATGGTTCTTGTGATAGTTATATCATTAAATTTATGCATGATACTGAAAGTTATTATGAGAGAGGGAAGACTGTTCTTATGCGTCTCAATAATTTTAAGTTTCCTCGCTTTTTGCTGAAAGTCTTTATGTTGCACTTGTTTTGCCTTCCTATGCTAGCAGCCTCTGGTTTCAACAATTTATTTTCTTACAAAATTCCCTTGCATAGGAAGTGGGTTAGACTTAAACATGTCTACTTTTGCTTCTTTATGCTCTCTTTCACTTCAATTCATATTCTTATGTGAGCATCATTGAAATTATCATGCCCATCTTAATGGTTATAAAGAAAGAGCTTTTTGGGAGACAACCAATATATTTATTTTGCTTTTATTTTTGGTTTATTTGAGTCTTGGAAGTTATTGTTTTGGAAAGAACCTCTCCTTATCCTTTTTGTTTGGTTTTTGTGTCAAGATCAACCTCTAATGAGAGAGAAGTAAGATTTGGGGAAGTTGCTGTCCCGAAATAGATTTTTGTGCTTCACTGTAAACATTCTTGAAAAATCTCTATACGTCGGTTTGAGCTATAATTGTTTGTGCTTCTGCCCCAGGTTGTTATTTAACTTTCCTTAGTTTTGCACTTTTTGATTTGAGAAATATAAGATTTTCAAAAAAATTGATCTTTACCCGCTGGTCAGTTTTGACAGATTTTTACCACTCTTGCATTTGCCTCTTAAATCAATTTCCTTTTTGAATTGCTTTTGGGCTTTCAGAAGGAGTTGTTTCAGTAGCTTATGTTTTGATGGATTTCAGCTAAAATTGAACTTAAAAGGTTTATTACCTCGCTTACACTAATGTTGCTAATGAGAATTGTGTGAAGTTTTGTGTGAAAGAAATTTCCAGGTTAGTGGAGAAAAAGGTGTAATAAGATAGTGAAAGGTTAAATGACTCAAGCAATATGTGTATGAAGATGAAGATATTGATGTTATTCAAGCAGTGACTCCGATTTTTTATATTAAATACCAAGTTTTGGGACCTGCAAAGTCTATTTTCGAATAGGTAAGAGTTATGGTAAGAAAAGGTCCGCGAAAAATCTGTCAAGTTATATTTTTGCAGTTTTTATCCAACAAGGAAAGCAACGAAGAGAAAGAGGGACGGAAACGGATCCAGGGTGGCTCACACCACCCCCTAGTGCAGGCGCCCTGGCCGCGCTAGTAGGTGGTGTGGCCACCTCGGACTCCGTCTTCGACCCGTTTTCTCCTAGTACCTTCCTTTTTGTTGTAAAAATTCATAATATATAATCCCCCGGATCCCCCGAGGTTCGTATATCGTGTTCTCGTCATGTTTTCGCTTCGATCTATTTCTGACAGGTAGAATCTCAGCTTTGGAGCCACAATGTCCTCTTCTGGATCAACCAAGGAAGATTTCTCCGCGGATGTCATCAACCCTTATATGCGTGAGTTGAAGATTCATCCCAAGGAATTGTTGCTCGAAGACAGGAAGGTACAGATAAAGAGGTTCAGGGCCCGAAAGGTGAAGGCAGTCTGGAGGATAGGATGGAAGCACTGGAGCAAGAAGTCTTTGGGTACAAGAATATGGCGGAATGCGAAGTGGATATCATCCATAAGATTAGTTCAGAACTCATCGCCAAGCACTAGAAGGAGACTGTTGAGTTTAAGGATGAAATTCTCTCACTCCATTGAACAACCAATCAACTACAAGCACAGCTCTACAGTGTGCAGAATCAAAACTGTGAGTATGAGGTTAGGTTTAAACGCATAAGTGCTACTGCTAGTTTTAGGATGTTGGAGACCATGATGTCTTTTGTTGATGGGGAGCCCTTACCTTGGAAGTCGGACAATGATGAGAGAACACCACCACCACCGAAGGAGTAATTTGTCATCAGGTTTTAGCATCCCCTTGGTTTGTTCCAAGCTTGGGGGAGCGCCACGGTATCACATCACTATCTTCTATCTTTTTACCTTTTTAGTAGAGTCATATCATGAATAGAGAAGTTATCATGTAGGATGGTATGCATTATGGAAGTGTCCCCCCTCTCGTTAGATATCTATGTATCCCTTGGCATGAGTTGCTGTTATGGAATATTAATGAGAAGTTCTATCATTTACTCTTTTGCATATCTTATATTAGTTTTCAATTACTATTATATGATTGATCTTGTTATTAGTATTGGTATCACTTTGGGATCATTGAGTTAATTTAGTTGGTTTGGGCAAACTTGGCTCCGGTTAGCGACAACACTATTTGAGAATTGAATGAAAAAGATAAAAAGTACTCTTAAAGAAATATAATTTCATCATCATCTTTCTTGATTTGCTCATAAGCTTAGTATTCTCTAGTTAAGATCTTTTGTGGTTCCAAGGAAGATTGCATGTTGTTTTTATCACTTGTATGTTTGTTTGATTCCTTCAACTCTTATGCTTGCTACCCAGCCTTGCTAGCCTAAAAACCCGTACTAAGAGGGAATGCTTCTCGTGCATCCAATGCTTAAACCAAAACCTATGCCATTTGTGTCCACCATACCTACCTATTAGCGCTATTGCTATTCCAAGTAAATTCATGTTTTTATCTACCTTCCGAATTAAACTTGTTATGTGAAAATTAGTGATTAAAGCTCTCACGAACTTGATGGCACACTTTACTTTTCTTGCACCTAATAAAACTTGAACCATTGTGTCATCTTTGTTGCGTATATGCTTGTGCTTTATAAGTTGAAGTTACCAGAACCATGTATCATGGGGAATGCTTTCAAGATTGCACTTATTATTCCGTTGATATCATGATTCTTTTGCTTATGGATACCAGCGGTGTGAAATAAAAGGGGAACTTGTAAGATCATGGAGTTTGTATGTGTGTTAGAGAAACACCTGGGCCGCTAGCCTAAGCCATGCCTAATCATGGTGGAAACTTGCAGCATAACCAAAATGAGCATTCTATGAAGCATCCTCCATAAAAACCTATGCAAATAGCAAATAAAAAGATTGCTGAGCTGCTCATTGTCTGTTGCCTTGTCATTTTGATATGGGATAGCTCCTGTGTCATGGGGCAAGGGGTACCACGTTGGCGGTTCTCTATGATAGATATGTACTTACAATGACAAGAGCTTACTCGTGACTGAAGTTGAGTAGCATGAGGTTCGGTACTCGTAAGCAAGGGGCATGAGATTCCAACTTAGAACTTGTCAAGCATATCCTCTTAGTTGTGTCACTTTAACCTTAATCACCTAAAGATGCTTATGATAGGGGCAATGAGAGCTGAAAGCTAATAAGTACCATAATTTTTGGAAGCTCTTTATGAAACTTGAAATCCCTGCTTCCCTCTGCGAAGGGCCTATCTTTTACTTTTTAGTTGAGTCGGTAAACCTATTCACTTCTATCTCATCAAGTATTTTGAGTTGTTGTGTTTCATTCATTCATAGGATGATTTATTCAATCATGTTTCTTATGTTCCTTGTTTTGCACATTGCTCTTATCTTAGTGATTATTACTTTGAAAGCTATCATTGGAAACCCATTATGTTTGAACTCCTGTAGTTTGTTAACTATTCTTTGACCAAGAGAAAAGTTTTCCATTACCAATTATGATTTACTTTATGTATCTTTATAGTGTTTCCTTTTCTTATTGCAAGTTAAGTCATATAATAATGAGTTGTCTTCTATTATTATTGAAGTGTTGATGAATGTGATGCTTCTTGTCCGTATTCTTTTATCGACTCTTCACTCCATAAACCTGAGGTCATGTTTATTGAGCTCAATTTTCGCTTGGGGACAAGCGAAGTCTAAGCTTGGGGGGAGTTGATACATCCATTTTGCATCACTATTCTATATCATAATTTAATGTTATTCATTGATATATTTCATATTAACAGATGATACTTATGTTATTTCATCTATTTTTGCATGGTTGATGACTATTGGAGGATGGACCACTTCAGTCAGGATTCTGATGGAAAAGGGGTTGTTTGGAGGCGAAATTCATGAAGATCAGAAACTCCGGGAAAATACATGGAAAATCCTATTTTTCCAGAAGATGAAGGATGCCAAAAGGGGGAGTGGAGATGGGCCACAGGGGGCCCACACCACCCCTTGGCGCGGGTTGCCCTAGGCCGCGCCACCAGGTGGTGTGGCCACCCTGGCTCACTCCTGGCTCTCCCCTTTGGCGTATATTATCCCTATGAAACCCTAATACCCGGGGAGCAATGACAGAAAGATTCCGCCGCCTCTATGGGCCAAAAAACTATAGAGAGAGAAAGATCTCTCTGACAGACATAATTCTGCCGGGGGAATTCCTTCCCGGAGAGGGGAGATCGTCGCCATCAACACCACCATCAAGCGGGACTTCATCGGGATCATCATCACCATCATCTTCATCATCATCTCCATCAGCACCATCATCACCACTCCATACTGCTGTAACAATTGGGTTGAATCTTGCATAGTTCTTAGGGGAAACTTTCCCGGTGTTGATTACTTGTTGTAGTTGATGCTATTGAGTGGAACCATTTAATTATCATTCATGTTCAGATTGTTACTTATCATTATATCATCTCTGATATTGATCCATATGATGTCTTGTGAGTAGTTCGTTTTGTTCTTGAGGACATGGGAGAAGTCATGTTGTTAGTAGTGGAATTGTGCTGAGAAAGATTCAATAGTTTGTTATTTAAGTTGTGGTGTTATTCTTCTAGTGGTGTCATGTGAATGTCGACTACATGACACTTCACCTTTATGGGCCTAGGGGAATGCATTGTGTATTTGGCTACTAATCGTAGGGGTTGCCGGAGTGACAGAAACCTGAACCCTCGTTAGGAAACCTTTGCATAAGGGATGTCAGGATCTTAGAGTTTAAAGTTGTGGTTAGGTTTCTATCTTAATTAATTTATTGTACTTGCGGATGCTTGCAAGGGGTATAATCACAAGTATGTATTAGTCCTAGGAAGGTTGGTACATTAGCACAGGTTCACCCACACAACACTTATCAAACTAAATCAACTATATGAAGCGAAAACACTTGACGATATTCCCGTATGTCCTCGAGAACGTTTGGTCATCTTAAGTAATACAACCGGCTTGTCCTTTGCTAAAGAAAGGATTGGGCCACTTGCTTCATTTATTATTATTGTCTTTTATTTACTCACACTTTATTTATCTGCATTATCAAAACCCCCTAAAAATCTGTTTGCTAAGTATTTATAGAGAATTCCTGATCTAAGCCGCTCGTCAACACCTTCTACTCCTCATTGGGTTCGACACTCTTACTTATCAAAAATACTGCGATACACCCCCTATACTTGTGGGTCATGATTCCTTCACTGCCTTCAAGAACAACCAAGATGTATATGTCGAATGGAATGCCCGAACTATGTGACTCATGGAATATACTAGGCAAATTAGTTTGTCGAGGGGTTGTCTAGGCCCCGAGTGGTTGTACGCTCATCTCGGTTATTCCAAAGGCAAGAACCCGGGTCCTAGTGGTGGAGAGCATGGGACTGCAAAAAACCACATCCCAACGTGGCCTCCCATACAAGTCTTAACATGTTTAACCTTATATCACCTTCATACCTCGTTCTCCTGTCATACTAGATTATCTGCATAACTGATACATCTTCTGAATGAACCAGCACGCGTAGTTATGCTAGGAACAATGGATCAGGTAATATAAGCTTCATAGGGAGTAATGCAACATGTAGGATACTCTATCTATCGACAAAACACCACAATAGAAATGCATCATGGCAAGAATTGAAATGCTTTGAAAACATAAGATTGTATAATAGTGGGGCTATGCTTGCCTTTTCACGTTGATAACCAATAAGAAAAATTTGTAAATACCTAGGTTTTCTAAAATATATTGAAATACTTCTGGTGCCCTTTGAATCCATTTGGGATCCATGAATTTTGTATTTTAAAATATTTCGAAACTATTTGAAATTTATTTCAAAGAGATAGGGAAAATCAGGGTTTAGGGTTTTGTGTTGTTCTTGTTGAATTTTGTCTTAGCAAAATGGATGATTCTCATGAATGCACAAACAAACCCTAATAACTATTTAACTAAAACTAGAGTGTTACAACTCTATCCCCCTTACGAGAATCTTGACCTGAGATTCCAAAGGTAGGAAGGAAGAAGAAAATGGGGTTACTCTAAGGATAAGATGGAAACACACTACACAACACACTGAATATATCATGGTCAATTCATGTCGTCATCTCATAGTTGTTTCTAGAAACTCATAAAAGGAGTTTCTAGAAAAAACTATGAGATGACGACATGAAACACATCAAGGAAACGGAGGAAACAAAAGGTGAAGGTTTCAAATTGGTAGATAGATGGTCTTCATAAGGATTGAGATCATGGAGCTTACAGAAGAGTTTAAACTTCTAAGGAAAAAAGCTTCCAACAGAAAGAACATGGCCATAGACTTTGAGAAATAAACCTCTACTAAAAGGCTTAAGTAGAACTTTCATGGATACAGAGACATAGATCAATGAAACTAAGCTATTGAACTACTTTTGACATAGAAGGGTCACTCTTTTGTTCAACAGAAGGCTAGGACAAAAAGGTTGTTTTGGTGGAGAGAACTTGTAAGAGTCACAAGAAACATGTAATAAGAGAAACGTCTGATTACCAAAACGATAGTCGCTCTTTGAACATTGTTGAGAAACGAAGGAAACCCTTTATTCATCTAGGTTTATTGAAATCTTTTCCAATGACCGTGATATCACTTTACACCACCAGGATGAATAGGTAACAATATTCTTGATGACACGAGAAAAAGTGAACTTCATTCTCAAACTTCAATTACTTGGCTCAACGAAACGCTTGCCAACATAAAAGGGTCTGGAGGATCGACCAAGAGACATGTAGTAACTCTACTTTCAATGTTCTCCTTGATGTTCGGGATACCAGACATCAATTAAAGGTTGGATTTCAGATACAAAGGAAACCATGAGCAAAACTTCTATAATAAGTCATAGAAGATGCCTCATGAAGAGTGGTTGTTATTGCTGATTCAAGTGAATATGACAGAAGGCCTTCCGGATAATTTTGTCAACCATTACATCAATCTTACCAGAAGTACAAAGAGATCTGTATCAATTCCTTGAAGAACACAAACCATCATATCTGCTTGAGATTCATATTTGGTTAAGTGGGATGATACTTCAGACTCAGCATGTCCGAATAGAAAGTGTGAAACATTTACCACAAGGTAAAGTTACTAGATTCTCAAGATGTGGACTACAGTGTCGAGCTCCAAAATACTAAACTACTGTTGTGGATATACCAAATAGGTATACCTACGACATAGTCTCATACCAGCAAGGCCGGGTGAAAGGATCGTATGGGCACCTAGAGGGGGGGGGGTGAATAGGTGCTACTTCAAATTTTACTCATTTTCAATTTAGGGTTTGACACAAAAGGTAAATTATCTAGATTATGCAACTATGGTGAATTTACATATATGTCAATCTAGCACATATACTAACAAAGAACTTGATAAGTAAAGTGAGGTAAAGGATATAAGTAACCAAAGTGGAGCACGTGGAGACACAAGGATGTCTTTCCCATAGTTCCTTCCTTTCAAGGGGAAGTACATCTACGTTTGGAGAGGGGGTGGTTTCAAACCACCAATGCCACGAGAGGCCTCCCTTGTTCTCCGATGAACCTCACCCCAACGGGTTCGATTCACCTCTTCCACTATATGGCAACCTTCGAGGTGGAAGCCAACACTTTTACAACAAGTTTGAGGCACACATCCACAACCAAATTGAAGGCTCCCGAATACAAGCAAGCTGTCACACAATCAAAGACAAGCTTGCAAGAATTAAATCAACCAAAACAAAGCTTAGGGTTTCCAATGAAACCCTAGAGCAAGTGGCCCTCAAGTGAATGAGGGGGAAATGAAGATCTCTCTTGGTGAAGCTGTAGATCGATGCCTCCTCCTCCGATTCCCCAAAGATCAACGACTTTGGGTGGTTGGATGAAGAGATCTTGGAGTTTTGGTGGCTCTAATGGTGTGGTCTTCCTTTTCTAGAACGAGCAGCTAGATGAAGGGGATGAGGTCCCCTATTTATAGGCCACACATTGTGAACCGTTTTCTGGCCGTTGGGAACCAATCACACCGGAGACTCCAGTCCAGCAGACCGGAGACTCCGGTCCAGACCGGACACTCAGCCCTACCCCCGGTCCATCTCCAGACCACGTCTCTGTCTGGCTTGGGCTGGTGCTTGGCGTCCACTCCGGAGACTCTAGCCATAACTCCGGACCAGAGACACTGGAGACTCCGGTGTGTCCACACCGGAAACTCTGGCCTGAGGAGACACACTAGAGATTCCGACTGATATTCGGTCCATCTCCGGACCACCACACAGTTTGTCCCTAGGCCAAGTGCAGGCAACACATCGGGAACCCCTGGAGAAACTCCAGACCACACCGGAGACTCTGGTGTTTGCACACTTGAGACTCTGGTATGAAATATTTAGGTAATCATGAATTTGGCCATGAGATTTCCCATAACATTCTGACTTTTTCCCTTTTTGATGGATTGACCTATATACATTAACACACCGTAAAATGTACCTTATGTTGTTAACGAACACCAAAACAGATTAGGACAATAAATGTCCTTTCAATATCCCCCTTTTTGGTGTTCGATGACAACACGAGGTTTTGCATGGAATTTGTGATAAGACATAATTATGCTCCCCCTGACAGTGTGCAGCAAGATAAACAAGTAATACATGACTGTCAGGTAATGGATAAATATTACAATAAGGAACGGGCATAGATATGTTCACACACAATGATAGTTCACATAACGATATAAGGTCTCACAAGAACCAAATGAAAGCAAATTTTTGAATAAAAAGACATAAATATGACAACCCAACCCATGCAAATCCTGATGCTCCTGATGGACAACTTCTCCCCCTTTGGCATCAAAACACCGAAAAGGAAAAAAAGGGGCCCAAGCTATCGTCCCAAAGGAGATCACTCAAAGTCATCATCATCGTCATCATCCTCATCCTCATCCTCATCCTCCTCATAGTCATCATTAGCGGTAGAAGTCTGAAGCCCTTTCCTGTGAGGGTGAGAAGCAGAGGTACCCTGAGGAGAAACACCAGAAGTAACCTTAGAGAAAGTATGCCAGTCCACTAAGCTTGCATTCATGGCATTCCAGGCCCCAAAAGAGAGTATGTGATCAGATTTAGCAGATGGTTCAGCACCATGTTCATCATTGTACTCTAACTCACCTTCCTCTTCTTCCTCACCCTGAGCCTTGATTTCTTTGAGGAGTTTCTCAGTCCGCGGTTGCTCTTGTAAGCATCATGTTGTCCCTTACGAATGTCAACATTCATGCAACAAAGGGTATTCTCCCAAACGGATGCCTTCTTGATTTTCTCCTTGACAACCTCACGTGTGACTGGAGGCATGGGAACATTGCAGGCATTCTTCCTCCTGGAGCCCCTAGGAGGGGTAGGAGCACGCTCAGCCTCAGAGATCTGCTCATCCTCACTCTCAAATGGCTGTCTAGTCACCATCTTCCCTTTCTTCTAAAGGGACATCAAAGCATGTTCTGTAAGATTGGGAGATACATAAAGTGGTGAACCATGAGGTTGAGTTTTAATGAGCCTCATCACTAAAGGAGCATATGGAGGAGATTTCCTATAGAGAATGGCATGGTACATCTCCTAAAAAATGTAATCCATCATATCAATAGCAAAGCCCTCAGCATTAGGACCGACAAGGTATATCTTGTGTGCATGGTGAAGTAGATTCACAAGTCCACATCTAATGGCATCATCATTGTCAGCACTGGGAGAGATACTGTGACGGAATATCCTAAGCAGCAACTTGTAGAGAGGTTTGAGGCCCTTAGCCTCACCGACAATAGCATCCTTTCCATAAAGAGGAGCCAACTTGTTCTTGCTCTCTCCAAGGGCAGCATCATGCATACGATGTCCAGTAGGAACAGCCACACCCTGAAAGGTCTCATTGATGATCTTGGCAAAGTCAAGGAAGGTAGTAGTGCAGCGAACATTGCCGGTCATCCAGGTCATGGTGCTTTCTTGATCAGTTCCGAACACCACAGTGGCATAGAATTGTTGCACAAGGGGAATGATGGAATCTTCTCGGAGCACCATGAGCCCATGTAGCACAAGTTTTTCAGTGATCCACACTGCATCTGCAAAGTACTCGTTGGCACGCATGTACTCAAGCTCCATGTACCGCTGAGGACAAACTGGGGACTCGGTGAGCTTGCGGTAGACATCATTCATAAATACCTTCTATTCCCTCCTCCAACAACAAGGATCCTCACAAGTCCTAGGCAGCTCATAGGAATCAGTCTTTCGAAGCTCTTAGAACTCCTTCTTGGACATGTGAGCAAGAGACTGCAAATTGTCATACTTGGCCCTCTTGGCTTGGTTCTCCTCCTCAATCTGTTCTTGGTTCTTTCGCATATACTCAGCATCACGGAGCTGCTACCTGCGGTTGGATGGTGGAATAATATACTGCCCATCCTCTTCATCAAATTTAGGATCCGCTCTTTTGTGCTTGTCCTTGGTGCGACCACAACGAGAACTAGAGCCACCTATGAACAGATAGAGAGAGGGGTAGCATGGGGGTAAGCATATATGTCCAGGAGATAGACACAAGACTCTCATAGCTATGCCAGATGTGCTGGAGGCAATCTACACCGGAGTCTCCGGAGTGCAACACCGGAATCTCCGGCCTGGACCAGAGTTTCCGGCCAGACAGACCAGAGTCTCCGGCCTGGACTAGAGTCTCCGGACTGACCAACCAGAATCTCCGGCTGTAGATTTCGATTTGCACAAGAGACTGCAAATGAGAGTGATTCCAGCCGATCGGGTAGAGATATGAGACTAGTGCGATGTAGTGCATGTAGGCATGTTGTTCCAAGGGACAAACTAGTACAAAACTGAAAACAAACAAATGGGATGAACCCTAGGTTCATGGTGAGAGGAAACTGTACCAGATATTTCCATTGGGAAGATTCCACCGGAGGGGAAGGTCCCAAGGGTGGAGAGGGTGAAGTCGTCCGGCGGCACGGCGGATCCCGGTGGGAAATCGGCCGGGCTGCAGTTTTGGAGGAGGAGGAGGTTTGTGAGAGTGGGGGTCAGGGGTGGAAGGAGTCAGAGTGACTCTCTCACCCCGTCCCCCTTAAGTCACAGCCTGAAACAGCCCTAGACCAGAGACTCTAGCCTGCACCGGAGACTCTGGTCTACACTAGAGACTCTGGTGTATGCACACCGGAGACTCCGATCCTCTTTGACCAAAAACTGCTAGGTTCATGTTTTGGGGACATATATGTTGGAAAGAATGTTTTTAGGGAATGGATACAGGCTTAGGTTAAGATTTCAAACTGTAAAGAACGGAAAGACATCGAACATCAATAAAAATGGCAATGTGAAACTTAGATTACTTAAAAGCGCAAACCAAGAACCAATCCTCCATAGAGAAGGGGCGGTGGCCCAGGCCACCATGTAAGAGTTTGTGGCATGACACCACGAATAATTATCCTTGGGTTCATAGCCACTACTCATCAATGAAGCTCACATATCACAAAATGATATTAAGAGAATTGAATTTCTTAATGTTGGCATTATGGGGGGAGGGATAGTCCAATGTATTACGACCACACTCCCCCTATCTCCATGCCTGCACCTAAACCAATTAAGAGTCAAGATATAGGTGAGTATGCAATGTGATCAAGTGAAGATCCTTGAATCTATGATATTTAGTTCATTCCTCAAAATGCAAAATCTTGCTTCATCAAGAGGCTTCGTGAAAATGTCAGCAAGTTGGTCTTTGGTTGACACATAAGATAGCTCAATATCACCTCTAGCAACATGGTCTCTAATGAAATGATGACGAATATCAATATGCTTTGTCCTTGTATGGTCCACCGGATTGTAGGCAATATTAATAGCACTTTCATTGTCACACAGAAGAGGCACTTTGTCACAATGGACATCATATTCCTTTAAAGTTTGCCTCATCCATAGCAATTGAGTACAAGCACTAGCAGCTGCCACATGTTTGGCTTCGGCGGTGGAGAGAGATATACAATTTTGCTTCTTAGAAGACCAACACACCAAGGACCTTCCAAGGAATTGGCAAGCCTTGAAGATTGATTTTCTATCATCCTTATCACCAGCCCAATCCAAATCCGTGTATCCACAAAGCGAGAAAGTTGAGCCCTTAGGATACCAAATACCATAGTTTGGGGTATGAACCAAATATCGAAAGATTCTCTTGTCTGCCATCAAATGGCTTTCTTTAGGGGCCACTTGATGTCTTGCACACACTCCTACACTCAACACAATATCGGGCCTAGATGCACAAAGGTAAAGCAAAGAACCAATCATGGACCGGTATACCTTTTGGTCCACATCTTTACCATTTGGGTTTAGTTCAAGATGGGTCTTTGTTGCCATGGGAGTGGGTGCTCCATTTAGATCTTTCATGTTGAATCTTTTGAGCATATCTTGAGTGTACTTGGCTTGGTTGAAGAATGTTCCTCCTCTTACTTTCTTGATCTCAAAACCAAGAAATACCCTCAATTCTCCCATCATAGACATCCTGAACCTGTTAGTCATAAGCTTTGAGAATTCATCATTAAAAGCTTTGTTAGATGAGCCAAAGATAATATCATCTACATATATTTGGCATACAAAAATCTCCCCATTGACCTTCTTAGTAAAAAGAGTGGGATCGATTTTCCCAACCTCAAAGCCACGATCTAACAACAACTCTCTAAGGTGCTCATACCACGTGCGTGGAGCTTGTTTGAGCCTATAGAGCGCCTTATCAAGTTTGTAGATGTGGTTTGGAAAGTTGGGATCCTCAAACACCGGTGGTTGCTTTACATATACCAACTCATGCAATGGACCATTAAGAAATGCACTTTCTACATCCATTTGTTGTAATTTAAAGTTATGATGTGCCGCATAAGCAAGAAGGATACAGATGGACTCAAGGCGAGCCATGGGTGCATATGTCTCTCCATAATCAGTTCCTTCAATTTGAGAGAACCCTTGTGCAACCATTCTTGCCTTGTTCCTCACAACAATTCCATGCTCATCTTGCTTGTTCTTGAATATCCACTTGGTTCCTATAACATTGTGGCAATCTTTTGGCTTTTCAACTAACTTACATACTTTGTTTCTCTCAAAGTTGTTGAGATCTTTGTGCATTGCTTCCAACCAAACCAAATCTTCAAGAGCTTCCCATACTTTCTTTGGTTCCACCATGGAAATGTGTGCTTGGTGTTCACCAAAGTTCTTCAATTGAGCTCGAGTGGATATCCCTCTTCTTAGATCTCCTACCACATTCTCAAGAGTGTGGTCTCTTAATTCCAACATTCTATCCACTCTAGCTTGGGGATGAGGTTCGATCTCCTTGTTGTTTCTTGTGGGGATCACTTCATCATTTTGGTCCTCGTCTTGACCATTAACTTGACCTTGATCATCACTGGAGTCATTCTCTTCATTAAGAGGCAAAGATTGACCTTGGTATTGATCAGACACACTTCTAGATAGGGGTCGGGCTATTCTTATGGCAGTTTCTACAGATCTTCCTTGTACAATAGACTGAGCATCGCTGGACATTCTGGCAAATGTAGACTCAAGCACCTCCTGGCTAGAGGATTATCCCTGATCATCTTGTTGAGGGTCCACAGTTTGTCTTTGGCTTGGGTCATTGTCCTCCTCGACAAGAGCTTGTTGATGTTGTGAAGATGAGGGCTCACTTGAGTAGAGCATAGTTCTTATCGATCCGCCATAAGGGGTTCCTCAACAAGGCGGATGAATCCCGCACCAATTCTTCCTATGGCATCATGAGGCATTTCATCATCTACATCACAGACATCAACACGCCCCGCTTGGGGGCCATCATATTCTTCAAAAACCACACTACAAGATTCTATGACAGTTCTGGAGAGCTTTTCATAGATTCTATAAGTGTGGGATTCGAGACCATAACCAACAAAAATACCCTCTAATGCTTTGGAATCAAATTTGGAGAAACGAACACCCTTAATGTGATAGAAGAACTTACAACCGAACACCCGGAAGTATGAAACGTTGGGCTTGTTACCGGTAAGAATTTCATATGGAGTCTTGATCAATTCTTTGCGGAGGTAGAGACGGTTTGATGCATGGCATGTGGTGGAGATTGCTTTAGCCCAAAAATTGTATGGAGATTTAAACTCCGCCAACATGGTCCTTGCCATATCAATAGGATTCCGATTCTTCCTCTCAGCTACACCATTTTGTTGAGGGGTATATGAAGTGTAATATTGATGTTTTATCCCCTCATCACTAATAAATCCATTCAATCTGTAGTTCTTGAACTCGGTACCATTGTCACTTCTTATTGTTAACACCGGGACATTGTGTTGATGTTGAGCATGTTGATGAAGTCAATGAAGTTTTCTTGGGTCTCACTTTTCAGTTTGAAGAAGTATACCCATGTGTATCTTGAGTAGTCATCAACAATCACCAAACAATATTTATTCCCACCAAGGCTTGCATGAGATGGAGGACCAAAGAGATCCACATGAAGGAGCTCCAATATCCTCTTGGACTTGATGTAGTTCTTTGGCTTGTGGGGAGAATCATGCATCTTTCCTTCAACACAACCCCTGCAGACACGATCTTTGGCAAAGCAAACATTTTCTTTTAGTCCAACAATATGACCATCCTTGTGGAGGCTTTGCAAAGTTCTCATATTGACATGGGCTAGATGGCGATGCCATAACAAAGCCACATCAGCCTTTTCAAATAAGAACATCGCACTTGGAGTGGCCCTGAGAAGTCCACCACATACAAGTCATTTTCGATGTACCCAACAAAAGCGGCCTTTAGAGTCTTGCTCCACATGAGGATCACAATATCATTATCAATAAAGAGGACAAAGGCCATCTTTCCAAGAGAACGGACTGAAAGTAAATTACAGCCAAGGGTCTCAATAAGCATGACATCCATGAGAGTGATATCGTGTGCAACCACAACTTTACCGAACCCATTACCTTAGACTTTGACTTGTCGACATATGTCACGGATATTTGATCAACATTTGGTCTCAACTCCTTGACACTAGATGCGCTTCCAGTCATATGACTTGTGCATCCACTATCAAGCATCCATTTTGACCCTCCAGAATCATAGGTCTACAAAAGATCAAACTAGGTTTTAGGTACCCATTTTTCAATGGGTCCTCATTTGTTAGCAACAAGGGTCTTGGGAACCCAAATATACCAAGCAATATAACCATCAAATGGGCCAACATATTGTGCATATACATCACCATAATAATCACACATTAAAACATAGTGAGGGTTACCACTTCTCGCAAAGTCATCATGAGACATAGTTTTGCCACTCGTGGTCTTACTACTCACAATGACTTTGTCTTTTTCTTCTGCAGGCCTGGCCTTCTTCTTGTTCTTATTCTTCTTATTCTTGGATTTAGATACAAAGCCAATGCCCCCTTTCTCACCATCTGGCCTCTGCTTACTCAAGAGTTCATCAATTGCCTTGTTTCCTTTTGGAAAGGTGGCCTTAGCTAGCTCCCCCTTCAACCTAGCATTTTCTTCAAGTATATTTGTACAACTAGAAGGAATGAAAGTACTAGGTGAAGGAATATTGGTCAATTGAGATGGAGGATTTTCACGAGACTTTGTGAGCAACAAGAGTTCACTCTCCAAGGCCTTGTGAGCCTTGTCAAGCATCCTAAAGTCATCGGCAAGTATTTCATGAAGAACACCAAACTCAATCTTGTCCTTTTTAGCCTTTTTATATTTAGCAATAGCATGGTCATGTTCCTTGAAGAGTTTATTAATAATTAAGTCATTAGCTTCATCAAGCCCTTCAAGTTTAGTTTCAAGAGACATCCTAGTCTCTTGTTCTTCTTCTAGAGCATTATTTAGAGCTTTTACCTCAAACATGTGCTCTCTTCCTAATTTACATCTCTCATCTACAAGCTCTTGTGTGTGTGCAAGTTTATTTAAGAGGTCCACAAAATGTTTCTTGTGCTCCCCTTGCAAGTTGTTCATAAACACATCAAAATAAACTAATTCCTTTTTGACCTCAAGAGACATATCATCATCAAATTCATTACCAACTAAGGAGGTGGGGTGTGATGATGATAATACCTTCGTTCCTCTTGCCATAAGGCAAGTGACGTTTTGGGTGGAGAAGTTCTCATTTGGAGAGTCGAAGATTGAGAAGGTAGGAGTAGATGTAGTGGAAAGAGCAGCCACACCACTTGATGTATCCTCTTCATCATCATCATCATCATCATCATTGGAGGAGAATTCTTCATGTGTTATCAAGACAATTTCACCCGACTTCTTGTTGATGGGATTCTTCTTGATGAAGGGTTTCTTGAAAGGTGCTTTCGAGGTTTTCTTCAACACAAGTTTACCCCCATGGTCTTCTCTTTTCTCATAGGGACAGCCGGCAACAAAGTGATAGCAGTCACCAAAATTGAAGCAAGTTCTCAATTTAGATCCATTGTCTCTTCTCCCACTGGGTTTACTTCTTGGTTGCATATCCATCTTGGCCTTGGTGGGTTCTTTCCAAAAGTTTCTTGCATAGAAAGCCATGTAATTACCATGAGAAACCTTGACGTCTTCGGGGTGGCTCATTAAGAGTGCATCATCACTCCCTTCTTCTTCATCATACTCCACAACCTTGGCCTTCAAGGCAAGATTCAAACCACTACTCATTCCAATAGAACGAGCATGTGCATCTTTGGCATTCTTGGCAGCAACCTTGAAAGAGGCCATCATCTCTTGCATAACTTCATTGGAGGTCATGAGATGGTAGTTGTGTCTTCCTTGGAGACTCTTCAAGTCGTGGGCTTGAAGGGCATGAGTGCACTCACATACTTCCTCTTGATCCAAGCATCATCAATGTGAGAGGCACCAACATTCCTGAAGGCGGTGGCTATGGATTTGAGTCTTTGATAAATGTCTTCATGATCGTCACCATCTTTCATAAAGAAACCTTCAACCTCATTGCTCAAGGCATCATACATTTTTATTTTCATGCTCTCATTGCCAACAAACAAGTCAATAAGAGCATCCCAATCTTCCTTGGAAATATTGTAGTGCTCAATGTGGGGAAAATCCTTTGGCCCCACTCCAAGTTGGATCATGTGCAAAGCTGTTGCATTGAGTTGGCTATTGACCACTTCTCTTCTAGTCAAGTTGGTAGGATCCTCAACTTTGAGTCCTTCTTCAATAATGTTCCACAAGTCAATGCAAGAGCTGCGTACATGAGATTTCATTAAAACTTGCCATTGAGCAAAGGTATGTGTAGCCAACTTAGGTGGGTCACCTCTATTAATTATATGGGGATGAGGGATTGGAGGATCGGGAGAGTACTATCTAGGAACGCATGGTGCTCTTCCTTACTATCACCCTTTTTGGTGGTGGAGTCAGTGGAATTATGTTCATCCCCCACCACTTCACCTATTGGCTTCGCAGGAGCATTAGCCTTAGGGTTAGGTGGTGTTTCCTCTTGAGAGAGAGGTGGTGAGGCCATATTTTCCATCACAAGTCGCTCAACAAGTTGACGCAACTGTTGGATTTTGTTGCCCAAGGTGGAGATCAACCTTATTTCCAAATTCTTGAGATCTACCATGGTCACCGAATTGCTAGCCTCACCCTCTCCCTCATCTCCTAGGTTGCCCATAATCTCTTAGGAGGTTAAGCCCGAATAAAGAGCCGAGGCTCTGATACCAATTGAAAGCATCGTATGGGCACCTAGAGGGGGGGGGGGGGGTGAATAGGTGCTAGTTCAAATTTTACTCATTTTCAATTTAGGGTTTGACAGAAAAGGTAAATTCTCTAGATTATGCAACTATGGTGAATTTACCTATATGTCAATCTAGTACATATACTAACCAAGAACTTGATAAGTAAGGTGAGGTAAAGGATAGAATTAACCAAAGTGGAGCACGTGGAGACACAAGGATTTGTTTCCCGTAGTTCCATCCTTTTGAGGGGATGTACGTCTACGTTTGTAGAGGGGGTGGTTTCAAACCACCAACGCCACGAGAGGCCTCCCTTGTTCTCCGATGAACCTCATCCCAATGGGTTCGATTCACCTCTTCCACTATACGACAACCTTCGAGGTGGAAGCTGACACCTTTACAACAAGTTCGAGGCAGACATCCACAACCAAATTGGAGGCTCTCGAATACAAGAAAGCTGTCACACAATCAAAGACAAGCTTGTAAGAATAAAATCAACCAAAACAAGGCTTAGGGTTTCCAATGAAACCCTAGAGCAAGGGGCCCTCAAGTGAATGAGGAGGAAATGAAGATATCTCTTGGTGAAGCTGTAGATCGATGCCTCCTCCTTCGATTCCCCAAAGATCAACGACTTTGGGTGGTTGGATGTAGAGATCTTGGAGTTTTGGTGGCTTTAATGGTGTGGTCTTCCTTTTCTAGAACGAGAAGCTGGACGAAGGGGATGAGGTCCCCTATTTATAGGCCACACATTGTGAACTGTTTTCTGACCATTAGGGACCAATCACACTGGAGACTCCGGTCTGGCAGACCGGACACTCTGCCCCACCTCTAGTCCTTCTCTGGACCGCGTCTCTGGCTGTCTTGGGATGGTGCTTGGCGTCCACTCTGGAGACTCTGGCCGTAACTCCGGCCCAGAGACATCAGAGACTCCGGTGTGTCCACACCGGAAACTCCAGCCTGAGGAGACACACCGGAGATTCCGGTTGGTATCCGGTCCATCTCCGGACCACCACACAGTTTGTCCCTGGGCCAAGTCCAAGCCACACAACGGGAACCCCTGGGGAAACTCCAGACCACACCGGAGACTCTGGTGTTTGCACACTTGAGACTCTAGTATGAAATCTTTAGGTAATCATGAATTTGGCCATGAGATTTCCCATAACATTCTAACTTTTTCCCTTTTTGATGGCTTGACCTGTAGACATTACCACACCATAAAATGTACCTTATGTTGTTAACAAACACCAAACAAGGTTAGGACAATAAATGTCCTTTCAATATACCCCCTTTTGGTGTTCGATGACAACACGAGGTTCTGCATGGAATTTGTGATAAGACATAATTATGCTCCCACCTGACGGTGTGCAGCAAGATAAACAAGTAATACATGACTGTCAGGTAATGGATAAATATTACAATAAGGAACAAGCATAGATATGTCCACACACAATAAAAGTTCACATAACGATATAAGGTCTCACAATAACCAAATGAAAGGAAATGTTCGAATAAAAAAACATAAATATGACAGCCCAACCCATGCAAATCCCGATGCCCCTAATAGACAACTTCTCCCCTGTAACATCCCAATTTCAGCAACCCTGATTAGTTATCCAGAATGCAAAAATCAGGGGGAACAAAAAAAAATTCTTGTTCTTTAGTGTAGTGTTTCCTTGCTGTGGATAATGCCTAGGCATATGTGAGTGTATCCTATGATACTCCTTACCTCACCCTCAGTTGACAAAAGCTATTCACCCAAAACTATCATGGCTCATTTTACATATTCTCAAACGTTTTGGCATTTCAAACCATGAGCCAAGATGCTTATGTAACCAAAACTATTTTGGTAGCTTCTATTGACAAAACTTTGGAGAGATATATAATACAATCTCCTTAGGTCTTCAAGATAGAGCATTCAACTAATCTTATTTCTTGTTTCCCAAAAACTTCTTTTCAAAGCATTTGAATTCTATTCCGGATAGAGGTACCAAGGACTCTCACCTTATTCAAAACTCAACCTCTTCAAAACCGAAAGTTACCTCAAGCTAAGCTTGATGGTAACCCTAGAGTAGTTATTAGTTTATAAGATGAGTTGCCTTGATCTGCTGTCTGATGAGTTGTTTGGATCTGTTGATTGACTTGTTTGCTTAGTAAGTAGTATGAGCTACTCTAGGAGCTCATCACTAGGATCAAGATGTTTCCAACTCCTCAATCCCTAAGCAAGAATACAACCTTGATATGATCCCTAGCCACTAGGTGATCATCTAAAACCCTTAACCAGATCAATTCTGAAGATCTCCATTCTAGATGTTTACAAGTCCTTGAAGACCAATACTCAACTTGGAACCATTCCACTAAATCTACTCTTCAACATCATCCAGTTGTAGATGCTTTGATACTTTGCAACTCCTCCAAGAACATTCCCTCACATACTCTAGTCAAAATCCTCAAAACTGCCAAATTTGACTAAGTCTGGAAACAGTTTCCACATCACCTTTTTGAATGCCCCTTTTTCTCAAACCATGTGCATTTTTGGAAATGCACTTGAACCATCTTTCTAACCATCCTAAGGATACCAAGGCCCACATTTTCCCTTGGTTAGATCCTCCTCCAACCCACTTGTCCATGATGGTTTTGCGGACAAGAAAATAACATTTCCTGCATAACTAACCATCATACCTACTTTGGTAGAAGCTCACACCCTCATACAACCTCCTATGGACCAACTCTCTGCATGGCTGTGATCTACTCAGTGATGTCTAGCAAGAACTACTTCACTTACCTCAAGTGGATCTCTGTGCTGCTTAGACCCATAGGGTTTATACGGCTCATGACTCATTTTGCATGGCAGCCTTAATTTTAACAAAGTTTGCCATCACTTCTAGATAACCTCCAATGCTATTATTCAAACTCTTTCTGCCATCATCATATATATAACCTGGTCTACCTATACATCTATCCCTTGCACCAAGGTGAGCTCTAAGCTCCAAGATGCAAGCATGTTTTGGTGGTATAAAAACAACACCACCCTAGATCATCAACTCCTTGCTTTCAACCTTATTCAAGTTGGAATTCCATTCCACAAGGTTGCAAATACTTTCTACACCTTGTTTACACCCTCCATCTTGATCACCAAGATTTATCAATAATTATCCATAATTATTATGGCCCCAAAACTATTTAATTCTTTTAATATTCAAAATCTCCAAACCTCTCTCCACAAAGGAAAGTTTGGTTTTTGCCAAAACACTTACCTACCTTTTGGCTCATGTGAGTTCGACTTATCATACCCTATCCTTCTATCTCAAAAATAAATATTTTTGAGAAGCTTTATTATTTTTTTCTGCCCATTTCTTAAATGGCTGAATTGGAATAATAATTGTTTTAAATACTTTTATGCCTCAATAAATCTTGGGAAAATTCCCCTAAGTGTGTATTCACATCTGGGACCCTTCCACATCAAAAACCAACCTTGTCCAATGGAAACTTCTCAAATGGTTTTATAAAAATCACTTCTGTCCTTTTTGAGTAAATAGATTTAAGTGGACTACAACCCCAGCTAAAAATCTCCATTAAATCCTAGGAGTCTACCTTGACCCTATCTATCTACCAGTACCATTTCCTCCTCTGGTCCAATGCAAGATTTGGGACTTCCCTTCACAACCATCTATTAGAGCAATATTTGTCAATTAAGCAAACCACCCCTCTAACCACTTCCAAAATTCATCAAATCTTGCTCAATGCTTATCCTCAACACCAGGACACACCACTGGTCGACCACCACTGTAGCTCTACCTTAGCAATGCCCCTTTTGCCCTTGTACTAGTAGAAGGAGAGAGATATAACCCCCAAATATTACAATGATCCACTCCACTTAATTACCACTGATGCCACCCCCTCCCTCTCTGCCCCTACAGGACCAAATACCACTCCTACCCCTCCCCACCGACCCCAGGACCAATCCCTGGCCAGCAACCCTCTCCCCCTTGTACAAAGTGGTAAATTACACCATTTACTCCTCCCTCTTGGTATATATCGCCATAGGCCACCCCCAGCTCGTCTCTGTCCCTCATTTGCCCCCTCACACCTCACCTCACACTCCCCTAGCTCCACTCCATCTCCCCTACTCGGATCTGCCCGGGAGAAGAAGAAGGACTAGCTTCGGCCTCCACAAAAATCGAGCAAGGCTCCTCCCCCTCTGCTCTATTCCTTCTGCATGTCAGCCCATGTGACCCCCTTGCTCTCCTGCATCTAACCCTATGCTTGCTTCTTCCCAGGACCTACCCCTCCGTCATCGGCGTTGAGCTCCGACGAGGTCGCTCTCGGCCGCCGTCGCACGAGCTACTTGCCGGCGTCAAACCACATCGTGCCGCCCACCGATCTACTCAGCGCCGTTGACCGCGTGTCGCCCTGCACCCTCCGCGCCGCCTCCCGAGCTCTCTAGTAAGCTCCCCGCCTCCCTCTCCGGCGTGCTACAGTTCTGTCCCCGGCACTCTATCGCTGCGACGACGACGAGCGCGGGTCGTCCATCGCCCCTTAAGCGGACGGCCAGATCTGGCCGATACCATTTCGGCACCCTCCACTGCTGACTGGCAGGCACGTCACCCCGTACGCTGTGGGACGAATCCTCCCCTGCAGCCTAGTCTCTCCCCAGATCCGGCCCACTGCACCCTTTTTCTTTTTCCTTTTTGGTGATCTATTATTCTAGAAAAGCTCCTACTTTAAATCCAAATAAAAATGGAAACCTCCATGTCTTGCAAAGATTCAAATTTCGGGTTGTTATCTGATGTTTTCTCAAACATGCAGAGTCAACCCCAAGTCCAAATTAAATTCCCTTATTTGCTAAGATTTATTTTACTGCCAAGCCTACTTTGCACTAAATAAATTCCTTAGGGAGTCTTACAGCCCCATTTGAGTTGAAACAAAGTCCTACGGAGAGGTATTTGACATACCTATCATCCATCACAAGTCTTATGCCAAGGTCAGTAGTATGCCGCCTTTAGCAAAAATAACAAAAACAACAACTCTCTGTCATTGATAAATTCCCCAGGCCTAACCAGATGTGGTATTTACCTGATTCCAATTCCTAGTACCTACTAGGATCTGTATCTATCAAACCCTAGCATCTCGGAATTTATTGAGCTCTGTTTGAATTTGTGTGATTTAAATACTTCTGTAATGGGTATTTTCACTAAATAAATAACTCCAGGAGTTGGATAACTTCAAATTGAGTGAATCCAATTTCTACAGGAAGGTATACTAAATGCCTACCACATGCCCTTGGAACCAACTCAATAACTCCTGTAGAGTTAATCTAGAGAAAAAGAGAAAAACCAGACAGAACTATCTTTGGGAATTTCCCGAGAGCATTCTGGTAATTCTTTTGACTTGATTCCAACTCTAGGTGGTTCAGTACTTCAAACACTACCTAAACATTCAAGGGAATAATTTTTGGAGCCCCAGAACTCTTCTGGTGAATTATTTCCTCAAACTAGAGTTATTTTGACCATAAAAAGCATAAATAAATATAGGAAATTGATATTCTAGTGAAACCACTTGTATTGGTCTTGTTTTGTCAAGACCTATCTGAGGATACCATGGTTAACCTTTGGTAGCCTACTGACCTCAGAACCCTAATCCAAGTCCATGATATCTAGCCTTGACAACTATCTTCCAAATGGAAAACACTACAAATAGCAATTTAGTAAATCCACTATCAATACCCAACTTCTCCAAAAACCTCCCAAGTTCAGTAGAAATTCTTATGTTTGATTGCTATATGGTTTGAGGTTTGTATGCCTTGTATTGATTGTGGTATTGTCTTCTTGCATGTATATTCGATGACGACGATAGTGTGAGTGTCTGATGACAAGAAGGAAGGGACTTCTTATTATTATCTATTTGGGTATTCTTGGTCATCTGAAGAAGTCCAGGGACTTTTTGCCAATGACAGGCAAGCCACCATTCCTGAACTCTGATATATGTCCTATTCTCTTTTACTGTTTTGTATCCTCTTTATAAATTGCATAATCTACCTGCATGTTTTGTTTTACAATTACTGCGATCGTAACTTGGCTTCTCCAAGTTATGACTTCGTGTCCTTCGAGGCACCAGCCTGATGTACCTACCATTTTATCCCTTTATATCGAGAGTATGATGGATAGCATCCTACCTCGTTGGAAAACCTCGGTTTTGAGAGAATGAACTGTTTTGGGATTTACCCCCACTACAAATGTTTCAAAACCCTTTTTGTAAAACCCTTGGAAAAAGGCATTGTTCCAAGTGGATGTTTTACGAAAGAAATGGAGATGATGAGAAGTGAAAATGTGATGGGATGTTCTACGCCTTTACTGGAACATTTTTTATCCGCACAACCACATTACCCCAGGTGCTGGGGCTTAACTCGTAGTTTGTCCGCATTAGCCGAGGTAACTTCTACCATGCTTATAGGGAGAAATCCCTGGAATTCTGGGCAGGCGCTACCAGATCACGGATCTGAAGCCTATTGCTTGTTTCGGCAAGAGTGAGCCTAAACTGGCAGGAGGCCGGTGCAACAATTGGGTCTCCCGCGGACGGTATGACTTGGAGTACGGAAGGAAGTGGAGTCACTAGATTTAAGGTATACGCCAAGTTGCGGCTTGGATATGCGCGTGTACGGAAGGCAGGACTATGGCTGGGAGCCACATACTCGTTGCCGGGGAGAAAAAACCCAAGAGGAAAAGCATTCCTTTGCAAGGGTTGACAAGCGAAAGGTTAGGTTCGATTATTCAGACCCCCATCTAAAGTGGCAGTGGGCCGTGGTTGTATCCCGGTGGATGTATTGATTCTTGTGGGGAAAGTGTGCAAACTCTGCAGAGTATAACCTATTTGAATAGCCGTGTCCACGGTCAAGGATGGTTGTAAAGGTGTTGGCTAGGAGTACCCAGACTGTGCTTGTGTGGGACACAGGGACGAAGAGGACGAAGGTTCCCGGGGAACCCGAGTTCGAAAGCTTTGTTTTGACCCGAGGGGTCGAAGATGTTTTAAAAAGGGTTTTTACTCCAAAACTGTTTTCAAAACTCTTCTTCAACAAAGATATGGAGATGTCTTGATTTATAAAACCAAAGCATGTTTTCAAACTCTTTTTCAACAAAGATATGGAGATGCCATAACTTCAAAAGTTAGTTTAGGCTTCTCAAAACCAACCCAGATAGAGCTATCTCGCCACAACCAGAATTGCATTTCCTTGTTTCACTTATCTTGGTGGTTTACGAGTACATTCAAAAGTACTCACGGCTGTGTCCCTGGCTATTTACCTGGCCAGACTTTCAGGGGTTTAAGGTGACGTCCACGTGAGCTAGGCCGTATTCCCAGTCAGCTGCCTATAGGTTGAGGAACGAGTGGGCTCTGCGCTTGGCGATGTTCCGCTGCTAATGATGATCTAGCCATAATGGCACTTATGTAAGTCTTGTAATTTCGTTATGATCGGATGTTGTAATGGTACCTGTCGGTTATGTTCCACGGCTCACTGATCATGGGAACGTGGATGTATGCATAACTGGGATTTCTGGGATGAATAATCCGGGGGAGCCCACAGACATGGTATCAGAGCCATCCTAACTGTAGGAGACCTTAGTTAGCATGGACGTTAGACAGGAAAACGACAATCCTATTTTCCAAAAAGGACAAGGGAGAAAAGATGACTATTTGCAAAAAGTTCTTACATCCTTTTCCCCCTCCGGTTTTGAAAACTACTTGCATTAATATGATTTCATAATCTCAAAATCCTGCACACCTGTCACTAACCCAACCTGAACCTAAACCCTTATGTAGATGGAGTCTATTGATGAAGAGTAGCTGAAGATTGGATTTCCCCAACTCCTCTGGGACTCGATGCAACTGTGCGGTTACCAGCAGAAACCTACCTACACCCTCCACAAGGGACTGGAATCAGGAGATTATGTGGGACAGATTGTCATACTAGCCAAGCCAGGAACCAATGGAAGCCCTATCTACTCCACAGGACCTCAGATGCCTAGTCCCGTACTTGCTATTGACTTGGTAGCTAGAGAAGCTTTGATGCGCATCCGTAGCTAACTCCCACAGATGAGACATCCCACAACCTTCTATCTCCTCATGAAGGGAAATGTCAACTGCGCCGGAGGAACGCAAGACCCTGGCCTAGCGTATCCTGCTCTCTCCTTTTAGACCCGTTACAGCTACTCTAGCAATGAGGCGCTAACAGCAGTTATTGACAAATACCGCCACTCCCAGATGGAGCTCCATCGCCTGCAAACCATTCTCACCCGTAAGGAAGCTCTGGAAACCCTGCAAAGGAATCAAGCACAAGCAACTGCAACTGAAGGAAACCTCGAGGGAAGCCGCCCCCAAGAAAAGCAGGAAGTGCACCACCACCAGTCAGTACCTCTGTAGTTTCAAGCCCATCAAGGAGGCGCAGGAAAGCTCCACTGCTCTGCCCGAAGCCATCCCTGACTCCACAGATGCACTCTCCGAATAATCACACGCGTTGCGGTACTCGCCCGTTTAGCAATAGGGTAGAGTCATGTATTGCCCCTGAACGCGTTTTGTAATGCTTAAGTACTATGGGCACCCTCGGGTGCAGACTGGTTGTTTGGTAATAACTCTGTTGGATTTCTATGCTTGTTTGGTTGTTTTCCCTTCTTGCATGTTTTACCCAAGTCTTTGCAGTAGACCAAACCCGGAACGCGTACCATCAACCGGAAATCCCCCAGGATGACCTTGGAGTCAGGAAGCCCGAAGAAGGCATGTAGCCATTTTGGAGATGGAAGGCACCAAGCCAACAGATGCTCTGGCCGCTGCCCCAACTGTGGAGATCCTCATTCACCCAAAGTCTGCCCAACTTGTCATATCACTTGTTTCTTCTGCGAAGGCCAAGACCATGTCCCCGTCCAATGCCCAATCTATCCCCTCATTTGCAAGGCGTGCCAACCTCCCAATGTCAGCATAGAAAAGTCGTCAACTCAGCCACGCTGGAAGAAGAGCCCCTGTTTCACGTGTGGACTACCAGGTCACTTCAGCCGAGAATGCTCTGAGAGAAAATCCGCCAAGACTTCCTCGACAGAGAAGCCCGAAGGCACCCAAGGTCCCCTCCTTCAGAAAATATGGTCACCTTACCGCTCGCTGCACCTCAACTCAAGACTGAAGATTTTCCTCGCTTCAATAGGCGACAACACCCTGTGGAAGTAAAGACCAAGAGAGAAGCTCCTCAACTCAATGTAGGACTCCCGAACGTCGGCAAGTGAAACCTATATTAAACTAGCCCATGTCCCCCTGGAACGCCACCTATGATGCTACCCTCTCTTAAGTTGATGTCCGCTACCTTAAGAACCGTCTTTTGTCACCCTCTGAAGAAAGTCCCCTACCTGTAACTCTCCACTCTACCCAAGTCAAATCCTAAGGGGGGAAGAACTGCGTCTTTCCCGCATAAGGGAATAACTAAGACAAATCCCCTAACCTTACTCTCCCGAATCTCGGGACGAGATTCTTTTAAGGGGGAAAGGTCTGTAACATCCCAATTTCAGCAACCCTGATTAGTTGTCTAGAATGCAAAAATCAGGGGGAACAAAAACTTTTTCTTGTTCTTTGGTGTAGTGTTTGCTTGCTGTGGATAATGCCTAGGCATATGTGAGTGTATCCTATGATACTCCTTACCTCACCCTCAGTTGACAAAAGCTATTCACCCAAAACTATCCTGGCTCATTTTACATATTCTCAAACGTTCTGGCATTTCAAACCACGAGCCAAGATGCTTATGTAACCAAAACTATTTTGGTAGCTTCTATTGACAAAACTATGGAGAGATATATAATACAATCTCCTTATGTCTTCAAGACAGAGCATTCAACTAATCTTATCTCTAGTTTCCCCAAAACTTCTTTTCAAAGCATTTGAATTCTATTCTAGATAGAGGTACCAAGGACTCTCACCTTATTCAAAACTCAACCTCTTCAAAATGCCCCAATATTACCTCAAGCTAAGCTTGATGGTAACCCTAGAGTAGTTATTAGTTTATAAGATGAGTTGCCTTGATCTGCTGTCTGATGAGTTGTTTTGATTTGTTGATTGACTTGTTTGCTTAGTAAGTAGTATGAGCTACTCTAGGAGCTCATCACTAGGATCAAGATGTTTCCAACTCCTCAATCCCTAAGCAAGAATACAACCTTGATATGATCCCTAGCCACTAGGTGATCATCTAAAACCCTTAACCAGATCAATTCTGAGGATCTCTATTCTAGATGTTTCCAAGTCCTTGAAGACCAATACTCAGCTTGGAACGCTTCCACTAAATCTACTCTTCAACATCATCCACTTGTAGATGCTCTGATACTTTGCAACTCCTCCAAGAACATTCCCTCACATACTCTAGTCAAAATCCTCAAAACTGCCAAATTTGACAAAGTCTGGAAACAGTTTCAACATCACCTTTTTGAATGCCCCTTTTTCTCAAACCATGTGCATTTTTGGAAATGCACTTGAACCATCTTTCTAACCATCCTAAGGATACCAAGGCCCACATTTTCCCTTGGTTAGATCCTCCTCCAACCCACTTGTCCATGATGGTTTTGCAGACTAGAAAATACCATTTCCTGCATAACTAGCCATCATACCTACTTTGGTAGAAGCTCACACCCTCATACAACCTCCTATGGACCAACTCTCTGCATGGCTGTGATCTACTCAGTGATGTCTAGCAAGACCTACTACACTTACCTCAAGTGGATCTCTGTGCTGCTTAAACCCACAGGGTTTATACGACATCATGACTCATTTTGCATGGCAGCCATAATTTCAACAAAGTTTGCCATCACTTCTAGATCACCTCCAATGCTATTATTCAAACAATTTCTGCCATCATCATCTATATAATCCGTTCTACCTATCCATCTATCCCTTGCACCAAGGTGAGCTCTGAGCTCCAAGATGCAAGCATGTTTTGGTGGTATAAAAATAACACCACCCTAGATCATCAACTCCTTGCTTTCTACCTTATTCAAGTTGGAATTCCATTCCACAAGGTTGCACATACTTGCTACACCTTGTATAAACCCTCCATCTTGATCACCAAGATTTATCAATAATTATCCATAATTATTATGGCCCCAAAACTATTTAATTCTTTTAATAGTCAAAATCTCCAAACCTCTCTCCACAAAAGAAAGTTTGGTTTTTGCCAAAACACTTCCCTAACTTTTGGCTCATGTGAGTTCCACATATCATACCCTATCCTTCTATCTAAAAAATACAAAATTTTGAGAAGCTTTATTATTTCTTTCTGCCCATTTGCTTAAATGGTTGAATTGGAATAATAATTGTTTTAAATACTTTTATGCCTCAATAAATCTTGAGAAAATTCCCCTAAGTGTGTATTCACATATGGGACCCTTCCACATCAAAAACCAACCTTGTCCAATGGAAACTTCTCAAATGATTTTCTAAATATCACTTCTGTCCTTTTTGAGTAAATAGATTTAAGTGGACTACAACCCCACCTAAAAATATCCATTAAATCCTAGGAGTCTACCTCGACCCTATCTATCTACCAGTACCATTTCCTCCTCTGGTCCAATGCAAGATTTGGGACTTCCCTTCACAACCATCTATTAGAGCAATATTTGTCAATTAAGCAAACCACCCCTCTAACCACTTCCAAAATTCATCAAATCTTGCTCAATGCTTATCCTCAACACCATGACACACCACTGGTCGACCACCACTGTAGCTCTACCTTAGCAATGCCCCTTTTGCCCTGTACTAGTAGAAGGAGAGAGAGATAACCCCCAAATCTTACAATGATTCTTTCCACTTAATTACCACTGATGCCACCCCTCCCTCTTTACCCCTGCAGGACCAAATACCACTCCTACCCCTCCCCTCGACCCCTGGACCAATCCCTGGCCAGCAACCCTCTCCCCCTTGTACAAAGTGGTAAATTACACCATGTACTCCTCCCTCTTGGTATATATGGCCAGAAGCCACCCCCAGCTCGTCTCTTCCCCTCATTTGCCCCCTCACACCTCCCCTCACACTCCCCTAGCTCCACTCCATCTCCCCTGCTCGGATCTGCCCGGGAGAAGAAGGAGTAGCTTCGGCCCTCCACAAAAATCGAGCAAGGCTCCTCCCCCTCTGCTCTATTCCTTCTGCATGTCAGCCTATGTGATCCCCTTGCTCTCCTACATCTAACCCTATGCTTGCTTCTGCCCAGGACCTACCCCTCCGTCATCGGCGTTGAGCTCCGACGAGGTCGCTCTCGGCCGCCGTCGCACGAGCTACTTCCCAGCGTCAAACCACATCGTGCCGCCCACCGATCTGCTCAGCGCCGTCGACCGCGTCGCCCTGCACCCTCCGCACCGCCTCCCGAGCCCTCTGATAAGCTCCCCGCCTCCCTCTCCGGCATGCTAGGGTTCTGTCCCCGGCGCTTTGTCGCTGCGACGATGATGAGCGCGGGCCGTCCATCGCCCCTTAAGCGGACGGCCAGATCTGGTCGATACCATTTCGGCGCCCTCCACCGTTGACTGGCGGGCCGTGCCAGTCAGGTTCGAACCGCGCTGCTCCCGCGCGTCGCCTCGTGCGTCGTGGGCCGAATCCTCCCCTGCAGCCCAGTCTCTCTCTAGATCCAGCCCACTACACCCTTTTTCTTTTTCCTTTTTGCTGATCTATTATTCCAGAAAAGCTCCTGCTAGGATTAAATCCAAATAAAAATGGAAACCACCATGTCTTGCCAAGATTCAAAATTTGGGCTGTTATCTGATGTTTTCTCAAACATGCAGAGTCAACCCCAGGTCCAAATTGAATTCCATTATTTTCTGAGATTTATTTTACTGCCAAGCCTACTTTGCACTAAATAAATTCCTCAGGGAGTCTTACACTCCCATTTGAGTTTAAAAAAAATCCTGCTGAGAGGTATTTTACATACCTATCATCCATCACAAGTCTTATGCCAAGGTGTGCAGTATGCTGCCTTTAGCAAAAATAACAAAAATAGCAACTCTCTGTCATACATAAATTCCCCAGGACTAACCAAATGTGGTATTGACCTGATTCCAATTCCCAGTACCTACTAGGATCTGTATCTATCAAACCCTAGTAGCTCGGAATTTATTGAGCTATGTTTGAATTTGTGTGATTTAAATACTTCTGTAATGGGTATTTTCACTAAATAAATCACTCCAGGAGTTTGTCAACTGAAAATTGAGTTAATCCAATTTCTACAGTAAGGTGTACTAAATTCCTACCACATGCCCTTGGAACCAACTCAATAGCTCATGTAGAGTTAATCTAGAGAAAAAGAGAAAAACCAGACATAACTGCCTTTGGGAATTTCCTAAGGGCATTCTGATAATTCTTTTGACTTGATTCCAACTCTAGGTGGTTAAGTACTTCAAAAACTACCTAACCACCCAAGGGAATAATTTTTGGAGCTCCAGAACTCTTATGGTGAATTATTTCCTCAAACTAGAGTTATTTCCACCATAAAAAGCATAAATAAATCTAGGAAATTGATATTCTAGTGAAACCACTTGTGTTAGTCTTGTTTTGTCAAGACCTATCTGAGGATACCATGGGTACCCTTTGGTAGCCTACTGACCTCATAACCCTAATCCAAGTTCATGATATCTAGCCTTGACAACTATCTTCCAAATGGAAAACACTACAAATAGCAATTTAGCAAATCCACTATCAATACCCAACTTCTCCAAAAACCTCCCAAGTTTAGTAGAAATTCTTATGTTTGATTGCTGTTTGGTTTGAGGTTTGTATGCCTTGTATTGATTGTGGTATTGTCTGCTTGCATGTATATTCGATGATGACGATAGTGTGAGTGTCTGACGACAAGAAGGAAGGGACTTCTTATTATTATTATCTATTTGGGTATTCTTGGTCATCTGAAGAAGTCCAGGGACTTTTTGCTGATCACAGGAAAGCCACCATTCCTGAACTCTGATATATGTCCTATTCTCTTTTACCTGTTTTGTATCCTCTTTATAAATTGCATAATCTACCTGCATGTTTTGTTTTACAAATACTGCGATCGTAACTTGGCTTCTCCAAGTTATGACTTCGTGTCCTTCGAGGCACCACCTCGATGTACCTACCATTTTATCCCTTTAGATCGAGAGTATGATGGATAGCATCCTACCTCGTTGGAAACCCCCAGTTTTGAGAGAATGAACTGTTTTGGGATTTACCCCCACTACAAATGTTTCAGAACCCTTTTTGTAAAACCCTTGGAAAAAGGCATTGTTCCAAGTGGATGTTTTATGAAAGAAATGGAGATGATGAGAGGTGAAAATGTGATGGGATGTTCTACACCTGTACTGGAACAATTTTTATCTACGCAACCACATTACCCCATGTGCTGGGGCTTAACTCGTAGTTTGTCCGCATTAGCCGAGGCAACTTCTACCATGCTTATAGGGAGAAATCCCTGGAATTCCAGGCAGGCGCTACCAGATCACGGATCTGAAGCCTGTTGCTTGTTTCGGCAAGAGTGAGCCTGAACTAGCAGGAGGCCGGTGCAACAATTGGGTCTCCCGCGGACGGTATGACTTGGAGTACGGAAGGAAGTGGAGTCACCAGATTTAAGGTATACGCCAAGTTGCGGCCTGGGTATGCGCGTGTACGGAAGGCATGACTATGGCTGGGAGCCACATACTCGTTGCCAGGGAGAACAAACCCAAGTGCAAAAGCATGCCTTTGCTAGGGTTGACATGCGAAAGGGTAGTTTCGATTATTCGGACCCCCATCTATAGTGGTAGTGGGCCGTGGTTGTATCCTGGTGGATGTATTGATTCTTTTGGGGAAAGTGCGGCAAACTCTGCAGAGTATAACCTATTCGAATAGCCGTGTCCACGGTCAAGGACGATTATAAAGGTGTTGGCTAGGAGTACCCAGACTGTGCTTGTGTGGGACACAAGGACGAAGAGGATGAAGGTTCCGGGGGAACCCAAGTTCGAAAGCTTTGTTTTGACCCGAGGGATCGAAGATGTTTTAAAAAGGGTTTTTACTCCAAAACTGTTTTCAAAACTATTCTTCAACAAAGATATGGAGATGTCTTGATTTATAAAACCAAAGCATGTTTCAAACTCTTTATCAACAAAGATATGGAGATGCCATAACTTCAATAGTTAGTTTAGGCTTCTCAAAAACAACCCCAGATAGAGCTATCTCGCCACAACCAGAATTGCATTTCCTTGTTTCATTTATCTTAGTGGTTTGCGAGTACATTCAAAAGTACTCACGGCTGTGTCCCTGGCTATTTACCTGGCCAAACTTTCAGGGGTTTAAGGTGACATCCACGTGAGCTAGGCCGTCTTCCTAGTCAGCTGCCTATCGTTTGAGGAACGATTGGGATCTGCGCTTGGCGATGTTCCGCTGCTAATGATGATGTAGCCATAATGGCACTTATGTAAGTCTTGTAATTTCGTTATGATCGGATGTTGTAATGGTACCTGTCGGTTATGTTCCATGGCTCACTGATCATGGGAACGTGGATGTATGCATAACAGGGATTTCTCGGATGAATAATCCGGGGAGCCCACTTCCCCCTTTGGCATCGAGACACTGAAAAGGAAAAAAGGGGCCCAAGCTACAGGCATAACCGGCTAACTGGTCAGGTTCATCTTAGACCAGTATCTACATGCAGACCAGAGCAGATCGTGTCGTATCAGAACCCATATCGTTAGCTATAGGCATACAATTTTCAATGCAAGTCGCGTACGAATTTGTCCATCCATGCATGGATATGTGGCAAAGGCACGATGGCATGAATACTGCATTTGAGGCCTACATAGATTTCCTTCATGAGCTCGAATATTGAGTTTTAGGGAAGTTGTTGTCTTGGTATTGCCGATGAGTACGCCATGGAGGGTTCCTCACAGAGCGTGTTTAGAGAGGTGGGTAAGGCGATGAGTTAACATGTACGAGGTAACACATCTTACCCAGGTTCAAGTCCCGTGACGGTGGTAGAACTCTACTCATGCTATGAATCACTACATAATGGCAATACGCCGAGTTATAGGGATCAGTTTGCTATGCGAGGTGTTGTGTATCGTTCTATGTTGTGCCCTAAAGGCTCCCATAGGTCCGGCTTATAAAGGCGCCATAACCTAGGGTTACATGGAAAGGACCTTGCTGAATATGTGACAGAGTCCTGCACTAATACTAACTAGTCTTTGTGCCGTGTACTCCAAGGCTCCGAGTAGGTCGGTGACTGCAACGTAGCCTTCCTTTATCCGACATGGGCCTCCCTTCTAGATCCTTCTAATTGGAACGCCCAATAGGCCATGGGCCATGCTACCAATTGTCGACTACCCGGGTTATCCAGATTAGAGACATGCAATGGTGATACCCATTTAGCATATCCCTAGCATTAGCCCAGCAATAGCATATCCTCAGCATTACCCCTTTAGACTTTGAGATATTGCGTTGTTTTTCCCTTTACTATTGAATGCTCCATCTAGATGATGTCGACAATCAGTGTGAAGCAATATCTCGAAGGTCTCCCAAAGAACCCTGCAATCCTCTCTGTCTTCATCGCGTAAGCCGGAGATTCTTGGAGTCGTTTCTTCCACAGTAGGATAGTTTCCGACTTCCATGGAATCTTCATACATGACTCCTCCACTGCAAAGGTCAGTAAGATGACATAGGCTAAATCCTACGCTACCTCAAAACTCACATATGGCAGTGAATTAATCATTAGCTATTTTCGCACGCACAAAATCCGAAATGTTTAAGCGGAAAATCTGGGGACGTTGCGAAATTACCGCGCACGTTTGCACACACGTTACGAACGCTGCAACCGTTAGATCTTCCATGCACGAATCTTGATGCCTGGGTCTATAAATGTTTACTGCGGCTAGAATATTTCTTTTTACCTGCATTCTTCCCTACATCTTCTTATTCCTCCCGTCGCACGACCGTTCGAGCATCTCAGTGAAAACCCTAGCTAGACTCCTTTCTTCCTCCCATGCTTCATCCAACCTTGCAATGGCCAGTAGCAGCAATGCACCCTCGATGGCGGCGGCTCCCGAGGCTACTATCGAGCTGTCACAGGGAGTATCTGTCCCACCGGAGGGAGTGGTGATTCCCGTCTCCGCCGTGGTGGAATCCACCGGCAGTGACCAGAAAAGGGCGGTGCTATATGCCGCAGAGGAGGATGCGGACTTCCACAAAGGGGTGTGGAGGGGTTCTGACCTCTCTACCAAGAAACTGCAAGAACTTGTCACCGAAGGACACCTCCCGGTGACGAAAGAGTTGATCTGGCGACCAGCACTGGCCGGTGAGGTGGTACCTTCTCCCCAAGTTGGAGAGAAGGTCTATCTCAAATCCCAACTGGTATGCGGCGTTATCCTTCTAGTCTCTGCCTTCTTCCTTGAAATCCTCCCACACTTCCGAGTTCTCCCCCACAGTCTTTCTCCCAACAACATCCTTGTACTTAGCAACTACATAGCTTTGTGCGAAGGATACCTAGGAATCAAACCTAGGTTAGATCTATTTATCTATTTCATTACCGTCAAGAGAGAGTCCGAAGAGTCTAAGGACGAACTTTGAAACTGTGGAACCATCACCTTCAAGATCCATCCTAACCGGTGGTTCCCCGACATTGTCAGCCACAAGTCCTGCAAGAATTGGCAGCAGACTTATTTCTACGGCCCAGATATCCCTCTGGCTGGACGGGAAGACTCGTACCCCGACTTCGTCGATGGAGCTTCTGCCGAGGCCACCACCTGGAGATCCCAAGGCCCCATCCCATATGACAACGAGGCCTCTCGCGTCGTAAGGCAGATCGAGTGGCTGGTAGACGGAGGTCTAAATGGCCTAGACCTAGACATCACTACAAGAAAAGTTGGCTTTTACAATAGACAATTTTCATGGTCGAACGCTTGTTTTTTGTGGCTAAAAAGTCTTCCATGATGGCTGGCCTTCATGGTAAACTCCACGTCACAAATGAATCGACCATGGTTTTTTTCCGACCATGGTAGATCGCACCCTTTGGCCACGAAAACTTGTTCCATCGTAGATATATTTGCCAGCAGCGTTGACTGCTCACGTCAAGCAAACTGCCATGTGGCCGCCGCTGTTAACATCCGGTTACCACCGTTAATGGTCATAGAAACTGTGGTAGAAGCCAGGCCCATCCAAGGCCTACTAATTATTAAATGGGTCGGCCCATGAGGTGAGCCCAATAAGATTACGACCCTTTACTATTTTGTCCTGCCCTGTCTAGAATCAGCCCAGTACTGTAGCTAGCAGCGACCCGTACACTTTCAGGCCTCATATGTTTTGGCCTACATGAGGCCCAAGTTAGCCCAACACTATGCTGCCACTTGAGGCCTGCACCAACACGGCCTGGTAGTGTTCATTCCCGGTGCCAATATAATCTTGTACTATTCAGGCATGTTATTGTTCCAGCCTTTTAGGATTTCCGCCCCATTACTGTTTAGGCCCTTTAGAGTTTAGACTTTTGCCTATTCAAGCTGGTACTATTCGGCCTATTACTGTAGTGGCCTGCCACTGTACTAGTCTTTCAATGTTCTGGCCTTTTACTGTTTTGGCCTTTTACTACTTTGTCCTTTAAAAGTTCCCTCCATTCATTGTTCCATCCATTTACTATTGAGGCCATTCACGGTTCTGGCCTTCCAGTATTTAGGCCTTTCACTGTTCTGAATTTCTACTAGTTAGGCCTTTCACAGTTTTGGTCTTCTACTGTTCCGGCCTTTCACTATCCTGGCCTTTCACTATTCTGGCCTTTCACTATTATGGCCTTCTACTGTTCTGGCCTTCTACTGTTCGTGTCTTCTATCGTTCTGGCCTTTTACTGTTCTCCCCTTTAAATTTTTATTTTGGACCGTCCATGTGCACATTGTTTCAATGGTTGGCATGTTACTGCTCCGGCCTGTTACCGTTTTGGCCTTTTTTGCTAGCGCCTACTTTTTGGCAGAACACAAGAATATCAAGATAGCAATTAATAAACACGCACAAATTAAAATAACATATTACACAACAATAAAATTTTATTACAGCAGATTATACAACAAGATCAAAGTTTTGAAAGATTACGAAGTGTTGGTATCATCAATAAGAGACCGGTACATGGCGATTCGCTTCAATGTATCATCTGTCCTCTTCTTCATTTCAGCTATAGATCTAAGAGCAGCTACACCCTTTCTTTCTGCATGCAATACAACCTTTATATATTTATCACCTGCAGGAGTTGTTCTAGGTGGACTGTAAGTAAGTTGTTTGCTTGGGAAATGCAATGGGAGGATGAATGGGAAGAGGGATCACAACTTTCAGTCCGGCCTTCCGAGGACTCCTGCTTGGTTTTAACTATAGCCTGCTAAAATATGGTGAAAGAGGTTAAAACAAAGAACAAGGGAAACAAGTAGTACTATATAAAGTAGAGATCATTTAAATTAAGTATGAACTTATAGTAGCACGTTTAGGCTGACAGTAGCTCCTTCTCAAGCGGGTGTTATTCCTAGTCAATCTGCTAGAAGAATCTGAGCCGAGCAACTAGAACTCTGATCCTTGTACTCCATTGTCATTTCCCTGCATTAAGGCGTGACATTTAAAACCCATCTAGCTGGTTTGGAAGGATGAAAACTCTTGGAAAACACCAAAAACTTAGCATTAAAAATTACTAGATGTAAGATTCAAATTAGATAGGTGGTTTGGAAGGATGAAAGTAGGTGAAAACACCAAAATATAGCATTAAGAAATTACAAGATATATGATTCAAACTAGATGGACATTTTCTGAATTAAGCAATCGCAGATAGAAACACAATAGAACATGAATGCAAATATCATGGCAAGGTTTTAGGTAGAATGACTTATTAAGTTATTAGGCATGCAGGTTATATAACTTATTAACATGACAAGAAACTAGCCTAAGTAAGACAAGGAAGCCTCGCACTTCAGCCTTGCTTGGCGTCAGATTGCCAATGTTGGATCCTCTATGAGCTATTTGCATGACCCATTTGAGCACTCAGAAAGAATAACATCTATGAGTTGGTGTTGGAGGATTATACCAATAGAGTAAGAATGTAAGAAAGGGAATAAAAGTGAGAAGCTAATGATGTGGATAGGACCAAACAGATGTGGGGTGCGAACTAAATGGAAATAGCATGAAGGATATTGAGCAACATTCTAACGATTTCGTAGCTTACGAGTAGCAAAAAATAGAAAACAGGCAAGAGAAATTACCGTTGTGTGGCGAGGATGGCTGGGACATGAAAGAGGGTGGCGGGGGCGGCGGCTCAACATTTCATGGTCAGCGACGAGTCATTTAGTGAAGTGCCCCCCATAGGGTAGATGACGACATTGGTGAAGTAGATCTAGTGCAGCGAGGGAGTCAGTGAAATAGTTCCAGTGAGGAAGAGAGCACCGACAGTGAAGGAGCACCAGTGTGGAAGAGAGGGACGGCGGTGAAGGAGCTAGAGGAAGGTCGAGGTTGGACTGGTGTGGGCAGGGAAGAGGCGATGGGGGGATATAGGTGGGATGATGCACATTTACCACTTTATCCCCTCTATTATTGTAGTACTCCTCCAGTCCTTTTTTCGGACTAGGGATAGAAGAGGAATTTTGCATTTGCAAAAAGCCGGGCGTGATATTTGAATAGATGCGCGGGATATTTGAATAGATGCGCGGGATGTTTTGACACTCTTTGGAAAGTTTGAGGTTAAAGCTTCTGAAGTATGCTACTCCGACGCGCCCGCTCTAACGTGTCGACCCCGTCTAGACACACATGCCAGTGATAGTATGGTTACCAACATTTAAATGAGTTTCCACACATTTTCCAAAATTGATAAACATTATATTTTGAAGGCTTTCATACAAGATGACCAAGATCACGGCCATATCTCTGCTATAGTTTATGATAGCGTGTCCATATCTGGTAGATCGCTACATCTTAGCATTTCAAAGAAGATTCTAGATTTGATGGATAATGCCCAATTTTCATGAATTTCCAAACAACCTAGCTAAATCTATGCAATAAAATGACCTTTTGACAATATGAATTAAGTATGTCTAATTTTTAACTACAAAGTGCGTGATATACCTTGCTCTTGACTTTTTAAAAAAATTCAAAGGTACCAAGTAGTCAAATATTGGAGAACCACCGAGAGTTTCACAAGATTTTACTTTTTGATATGAATGGTAATGACACCAAATTTCGGCCATTTTTTATAACATACAAAGAAACAAAATATAAAATGAAATACCACCATTCTTCTCTCTCGTGGTGTCTCACTACGTGCACTATCTAGTTTCCATGGAAAAATATAATCTTACAATTTGATAACATTTGAAAAAAATTGTATCATAATATATGGAGTACCATGTATGAATATGCATGGCTTTCAAACCAGATGACCAAGGTCATGGCCATATCTTTTCTATAGTTTATAATAACCTGTCCATATTTGGTAGTTGGTGCGTATTGGCATTTAAAATATTATTTACAAAGGAAGCTTCTAAATTTGAAGTTATTTCAATTTTCTAAGGCACAATAATGGCTTTTGTCATAAAGCAACTACAAAATATGCCTCAAAATCCCACTACCCCAGTTTTCACACAAAGTATATATAGCATAGGGTTAAGTTTAGGGTTCGGGGTTTATTTTGGGTTGAGGGTTTAGGGGTTCATGGTTTAGGGTTTAGGATTCTATGGTTTAGGCTTTTAGGGTTTAGGGGTTTAGGGTTTGTGATTTAGGGTTTAGGGTTTTTCAGGGTTTTAGGGTTTATGATTGTTTAGGTTTTAGGTTTAGGGAATTTTCAATAATAATGTTCAAGCTTTATATATATGCTTATATTCATGCAATAGAATGGCGTTATCGCAATTTAATGAAAGTATCTCAAATTTTTATCTACATGTGCATTATACCTTCTTGGTAAGGGTTTAGGGTTCTAGGGTTAGGAGGTGAGGGTTTAGGGTTAAGGGTTTTTGATTTTCAATAATGTTCAAGCTATATGCTTATATTCATGGAATAGAATAGAGTTGCCGCAATTTAATGAAAGTATCTCCAATTTTGATCTATAAGTGCAGGGTACCTGCTTGGTTTAGGGTTTATGGGCCAGGGATTTAGAGTTTTACGGTTTATGGGTTATTTAGGGTTTAGGGTTTAGCGAATTTTCAATAATTTTCAAAGATTTATTCTTATATTCGTCGAATAGAATGGCACTACCTGATTTAATGAAAGTATCTCAAATTTTGATCTATAAGTGCATGCATGATACCTACTTGGTTAGGGTTTATGGGTTGGAGGTTTTGGGTTTTAGGGTTTTATGGTTTAGGTTTTCTGGTTGTATAGGGTTTAGGGTTTAGCTAATTTTCAATAATGCTCAAGCTTTATGCTTATATTCGTCAAATAGAATGGCGTTACCTAATTTATTGTAAGTATCTCAAATTTTGATCTATAAGTTCATGATACCTACTTGGTTAGTGTTTATGGGTTGAGGGTTTGGGGTTTTAGGGTTTATTAGGGTTTAGGTTTTGGGGGTTGTTTAGGGTTTAGGGTTTAGGGAATTTTCGATAATGCTCAAGATTTATGCTTATATTCATCAAATAGAATGGCGTTACCAATTAAACTAAAGTATATCAAATTTTGATCTATAAGTCCATGCTACGTGCTTGGTAAGGGTTTAGGTTTTAGGGTTTTTGGGGTTTAGGGTTTAGGGTTTCGGGGATTTTCAATAATGTTCAAGATTTATGCTTATATTCATGGAATAGAATGGCGTTATATCAATTTATTGAAAGTATCTAAAATTTTGATCTATAAGTGCATGGTACCTGCTTGGTTAGGGTTTATGGTTCTAGGGTTTTACGGTTTAGTTTAATCGGTTGTTTAGGGTTTAGTGAATTTTTAATAATGCTCAAGATTTATGCTTATATTCGTCGAACAGAATGGCGTTAGCTGATTTAATGAAAGTATCTCAAATTTTAATCTATGAGTGCATGACACCTTCTTGGTTAGGGTTTATCGCTGAGTGTTTAGGGATTTAGGGTTTAGGGTTTGGGTTTTAGGGGTTGTTTAGGGTTTAAGGTTTAGGGTATAGGGAATTTTATATAATACTCAGGATTTATTCTTATATTCGTCAAACAGAATTGTGTTACCCAATTTAATGAAAGTATCTCAAATTTTGATCTATAAGTGCATACTACGTGATAGGTCAGGGTTTAGGGTTTAGGGGTTTAGGACTTGGGTTTTAGGGGTTTAGGGTTTCAACAATTTTCAATAATGTCCAAGCTTTATGCTTATATTCATGGAATAGAATGGTATTACCCAATTTAATGGAAGTATCTCAAATTTTGATATATAAGTGCATGATACTTGCTTGGTGAGGGTTTAGGGGTTTAGATTTTATGGTTTAGGATTCTGTGAATTCTCAATAATATGTTCAAACTTTATGGTTATATTCGCGGAATAGAATGATGTTACCGCAATCTAATGAAAGTATCTCAAAATTTGATCTACAAGTCGATGATACCCTGCTTGGTCATAGGTTTTGTTAAATGCAATTGAAGGTACCCAAGTACTAAAACAAGGGAGAAACACCAAGAGTTCCGTGGGATTTAGGCGCTGTTTGGTTGGGCTCTAATTCTATCTTTTGATTTTTGGCTTATAAAGGCAGGAACGTGTTTTTGGCTTTGTTATTTAGCTTTTACACTATCATAGTTGAATGATGGTATACACCAAAAGCAAAAAATCTAAAGTGGCTTATAAAATAAAGCTCAAAGCGATAGATAAGCTTAACCAAACAACCCCTCAACTTCTTGATCTGAATGGTAATGCAGCCAAATTTGGGACCTTTTGAAAGAAAAATCCAAATAAAAAATATATAAATTGAATCAATGTCTTTCTTTCGCAGAGTATTTTGTTATGTGCACTGCCTAGTTTCCATGAAAAAGTATGCTAAAACTTGACAACTTTGGAAGAAACCCGTTTCACAATATGGCATACCATGTGTGAACATTCATGGCTTTTAAACAAGATGACCAAGGTCATGGCGATATGTTTTCCATAGTTTATGATAACGTTTCCATGTTTGGTAGATCGGTGCATAACTGCATATTGTCATTTCAAACAATGTTTACAAAAAAGGGTGCACCCAAATTCGAAGTTATTTTAAATTGTCCAAGTGACAACAATGGCTTCCGATGTGAAGCAACTACAAAGACTATATGTGATTCAAAATCTCACCACACCATTTTGTCACAAAGTATAAAAAATTTGACGGATAATGCCCAAGTTTCATGATTTTTCAAGCTTCTGAGCCAGGTTCGATGATTTTAACGCTTTTATCTCGGTTTAGCGAAAAATGTTCGAATTTTGAACAACAAGTGATGGGAATCTCTACTTCCCGTAATTTTGGCTCACTAACATCTGGGTCACTTCCATGGTGGGTCAAAAATGTTAGTGTAGGTCAGAGTGGGTGGGTAGATAAATATTGAAGAAAGGAAGGGAAACATTGATGGGGTGATGCACTTGGGAGATGAACGCAAATTTACCACCTATATCCCTCTATTATTGCAGTGCTCCTCAGAATCTTGTTTCCGGAGCAGGGATAGAAGAGAAATATTTCATTCTAAAAAGAGGTGAAACATGTTTGAATGGATGCACGAGATATTTTAATGGATGGGTGCGATGTTTGGGCACCGTACCAAAATTTTGAGGTCGAATCTTCTAGCACACGCTACTCCGGCATGGGGCCGCTCAGATGCACTGTCACCGTCTAGACCCACACGCCAGCGAGACATCCTTTCTAGCATTTAAATGAGTTTCTAGGCATTTTTTGAAATTTTTGAATAATTCAAGGCTTTCAAGAAGATGACCATCGTCCAAAAAAAGTGACCAAGGTCATGGAAATAGTTTATGATGACGTGTCCGCATTTGGTAGATCGGTGCATCTTGGCAAATCAACGAATATGTTTGGTTCCAAATTTGAACTTTGTTTTTGAATTTCCAAGTAACAAAAATGTGTTTTGTTGTGGAGCAACTACAAAGATGATGGCTCAAAATGCCACTGTCCCCATTTTTCACACAATGTATAACGCCCTTGCAAGCTTCTATGTTAAATTTGTGCTATAAAATAATTTTTGGGGTTGGATGTTTGAATGGATGGGCGGGATATTTCGGTGCTCTGCCGAAATTTTGAAGTTGAAGCTTCTAAGGTATGATACTCCCACTTGGGATGTTGTCCCCATCAGATAGACCCATAGGCTATATGCTTTCCAGCATTTAATGAATCTATAGACATCTGCCGAAATTAATGAACAATAATTCAAGGATTTCAAACAAGATGACCAAGGTCACAAGCATTGATTCTGTACTGTGTCCATGTTTTATACTACTCTATACATTAAAGCATCTTCACCAATCAAGCTTACAAACGTGTCCATATTTGGTAGATCGGTGTATCTTAGCATTTCAAGCAATTGTTTACAAAAGGAGACTCCATATTTGATGGATAATGCCCTACTTTCATGAATTTCCAAGCTTACTAGCTAAAGATGTGCAATAAAATGACCTTTTGACAATTTAAAGTAAGTATGTCTAATTACGAGCTACAAAGTGTGTGATATAGCTTGTTCTTGACTTTTAAAAAATAATTTAAAGGTACCAAATTAGTCAAACATTAGAGAACCACCGAGAGTTTTGCAAGATTTCAACTTTTTTATATGAATGGTAATGAAACCAAATTTGCGCCATTTTTGAAAAAAGAAACAAAATATAAAACAAAATACAACCACTATTTTCTCTGTTGGTGTATCACTATGTGTATTAGCTAATTTCCATAAAAAATATATAAAATTTGATAACTCTTGACAAAACTCGTTTCACAACATGGCGTACCATGTTTGAACTTTCATGGCTTTCAAAAACTAGATGACCAATTTCAAGGCCATATGTGTTACCATAATTTATGATAACGTATCCATGTTTGGTAGTGAAGGGTTCATAGCATAGAAAACAAAAAAATTCCTATGATGGGAACTATTATACACCATGATCTATCTATTACATACAAGCAACGGGTGGATATACATCCATAGAGAACATACCCTCGAAGACAACAAAGTTTTGTTAACGAGATGGAACTCGTGGATGATGTAGTCGTACACTTGCTGATCTCAAGATCGTGATCAAGTCTAGCAGGTCCAGCTCTAGCACGTCCATCAGATCCAGCTCCAACAAGTCCAGCACCACCAAGTCCAGCACCACAAAACAGCGGTGCATCTGTGATCGCACACACGTTCGGTACCCCGAAAACCTCCGTCCCTCGCTCCAGCAAAGCAGCGGAAGCAGCAACTGTTGGAAATATGCCCTAGAGACAAATAGTAGTAAGGACTATTATCATATTTCATATAGTTTATGATTAAGTTTTATATCATGTTATAACTGTATTGAATGGAAAGATCAATACACGTGTGATAAACAAACAAACCAGTGGTTCCCAGTGAAAATCTAGTCACTGGTTCATTGGTCAACAGATGATCATGTTTCCTGATCATGTGGCATTTATGCCAGTTGGAAATGAGGTCATCTCATTCTGAGAATGAGATGATGAACCAATACCCAACCTAAACATCGTGATTCGATCATGTCACGAAGTTCAAGTTACGATGATTAGAAAAGGATCCTCATAGACTATTCCTTAGACCGTGAGACTATATCAATCACTGTCTCCCGAGAGTGCTTAGATAGCATCAAATGCCATCTGGTAAAACGGTGGTTATAAAGGTGTGTTCAGGTACTTGGAGGAAACCGTAGAGGCAATATATGTCAAGAGCAGGATTTGTCCGTCCATGTGACGGGAAGATACTCAAGGGCCCACTCGGAGAGGTTATATCCAATAGCTGCGCAGTGTGTGATTATATCACGAGGATATCACTTGTCGGAACGATTCAAGTAGCATTGTTCAGTAACGAGATTGAACACGACATGGTGATGTCATTGATCAGATCTCGGGCAATGCAAGTATCGAGAGACAAAGGGCATAAGACATGACTGTCCCGGTTCAAACGACAAAAGATCTTGGTGGAACGCACAGGGGTCACATGGCCATCCAGGTCCCTCTATCGATCATTGCTGCGGGAGTGTCCCGACCATGTATGGAGTGTTCCTGAACCATGGGTATCATGGTTAAGGGCTTGATGATGCTTAGAGAGCATTTATAGGATTGGTAGAATCACCGAAGAAGAGAAGGGAGAAAACAGGAAGGGTTTCGGTAAGTCCAGAGGATGTCCGGAGTGGAGGTGGAAGGTGTTCCATGGCCACGGAGATTGAATAATATGTGAATGAATGTTAAATATTGATTTAATCATTTATTCATAATTATTTAATAAAGAGAAAATCAATTAAAGGTCAAAAAGTCTTAATGGGCCAATTCCGGAGGGGGAGGGCCCATTAGGGGAAAGGAGAAAGGGGAGAAGGGGCAAGGGGCTGGCCGGCTGGGCCTAGTCCCCCCCCGCGCGGGGCCCACTAGGTGGCCGGCGGCCACCTCCTCCCCCCTCCTCTCCTTTAGTCCCACCCCGGGACTTTGAGGGAGGTAGTACCTCCCCTCCCCCTATATATAGTGGGGTATTTGGCCTAGAAAAATACACCAATAATCAATAAAGGTCTCCCCACTTTTGGGAGGACCTCCAATTGATATTTTCTCTCTCCCCCTCTCTCTCTCGTGACCGTGGTCCCAAGTCTAGACTGCGCGAACGAGAGACATCTTCACCTCGGAGCGCCGTCGCGCTGCGGGATTCGGATCCGGGAGCTCTACTTCCGCAACTGCTGCTGGATCGGGGAAGCGGGAGTCATCGTCAGGCACCGGACGTGTGTAACTCCCCGTGAGGTGTCGCACTTGAGGCACTCAAGTCGTTGGAGCCAGAAGGAGCGCAAGGACTTCATCACGACCTTGAGGTCGGCTTCGGCTCGTCTACATCAACCACGCTCTCATGAGTGTTGACAATGCTTTTCGGTCTTCAAGGGTAAGTTCACGAAAAGCCCCTCCTGTTACTGTATTACTAATAGATAGGTCCTGGCAGCTTCAGGGGTTCAGGGGCGTAGTGTAAATTTTATTGTTTTCATGCGCGGAACCCCTAAAGTGGTATCAGAGCTAGATCTATCCGTAGTAATGCTAGTACGGGTAGAACACACGAGATGTAGCGTGTGTGTGTTGATATTTTAGTTGTTACCCTCCCACGTGTACTTGTGTATACCGCAGTAATGCTTGATGAAGCGGCCCCCAACCGACGTTACGCGTTCATTCGCAAGACTGGTCCACGCTTGACATACGGCTTGTACCGTATAAAGTGGCTTAGGGGGTGTCTGTCTCTATCGCATTAGTTGGTATACCATTTGCAATGGAGGGCCCTGAAAGGGGTGTAGTAGAGACAACTACTTGATCAGCGTTGTGCTGAAAGTTCGTAGGTAAGAACGGTTCTTGGGCGAAAGCCCATTCAGCCACATAAAACATGCAAAGATAAAGTAGAGGCGTCTAACTTTGTTTTGCAGGGGGGCGTTGCTTTGTGATATGGTTGTGGCAAAGGTAAAGTGATTACCTTTTGTTGCATAGTAGTAGATAGTCATGGTAATGACAAACTACCACGCCGGAAAGACACCGGTACCCTGGTGTCTACGGCGCCGGAACCCGGTGACGGCGGATGGAGATCACGACGTGAAGGACCATATCACATAGCATTTACATTCAATGTTATTGTTTGTATGTCTTATTGTGTGCTAGTATTAGATACTCGACGGTATCCTAATAAGATGATCCCTGTTAAAATTACCAACGATTGTGTTCCCCCTTAGTGTGCACCACCAAGAAAGTTCTTCGGTATGAGGTGATCCAGGGTCACAGGCCTGGGTGTCATACATATCTACGTTCACATAGAGTGGGTGTAAGCCATGTTGCACAGCGAATACACTAAGGTTGAGTTGGCGAGCCTAGCACGCTAGAGAAGCGTGGCCTCGGAACACGGATGGTCGAAAGATCGAGCACGAGTCGCATGAATGATGTGACCGACGTTTAGCGTCCACCCTTGAACCCACATTGATGGCAGTGACGATCAGGGGAGACGTGGCTGATAGGGGTCGTGTTATCACTAGGAACCCTCACTGGGGATAGGTGTTTCTTAGTGGAGTTACTATTAACTCATTTAATTATAAACTTAGTCTAAATTCCTTTTGCAAATTATAAATGTAGATGGGCTCTTTCGTGTTGACAATTGAATGGTTAGAAGGAGAGAAGCTCAGATTAGATGGATCGAACTTCTCCATTTGGGTTACCAGTCTCCATGTTCTCCTTAGCGAGAATGACATGGTCGACTACATACTCGACGGGATGGATTTGGATCCATCCACAGACCTTGAGACCCTAGAGGAGCAGAAAGACCGCTATCTCCGTCGGGAGATGGCCTCCTATATTTCAGTTGTGATGCGCTTCGGAATGGTGTACGAGCTGTGGCCTTTCGCGGGTGATGTCAACCCTCGTTCGGTGATGCTACAGCTTACGACACACTTCATGCATCAGACACACATTTGGGAGCATGAGTTGATGGGAGACTTCCTCTCCATTAAGATGGAGGAGAACTCGTCACTAGATAGCCACTTGAAGCACATGCATGATGTTTACATGAGGCTAGCATACTTCCTAGACGTCTGGATTACAGGCTCTTTCGCAATGCTACTGTGCTGCGGTCGCTGCCACCAAGCTACCAAGCACAAGTCAGGACTTGCGTAATGAGGGGCGACACGGAAATGGAGTTCCACTGGTTCATGACACATCTCAGGAATGTGTTGGTTGAACCAGATGTCGCTCAGGTCGTCAACAACAAAGGTATATATTTGATATACAGTTTTATAAATTTTATAATTTTGCAAACACATTGCAGTGTTAAGTATATCTGATACTTGTTCTGTTTTGCTAAAAACAGGTCCTTCTGCATGAGAGGTGCTTGCTGGAGAGGAGGTGACATTGCGTGTTGATGGCGAGCATGATGATGACGGCCAACGACACTCTCCCTCAACATTTATCATTTAGTTTATGTTTTAGGATGATTTTTGTAATCGAGAGATTTGAACTTATTTAGTGTGTCTCACACTTCGTGAGACGGTTATTCATATAAGTTTGTAACAAACAGTTGTTCCACTTTTATGAATGATTTCTATTCGTGTTCATATCTTGTTTGATTATGTGTGAATTATCCTTGTTGTTTGAAACTAATTGATAATGTATGAACATTTGTAAAACATTAAAATTCCTTGTTTAAAATACCCAACTTAATGATATTTCATTAATGAATGAAACCATTGTTTAAATTCAAAGTTATGTGATAATATGTGAAAGTCATTCGATTTCTTATCACATATAAATCATGCCTAAGTTCGGCAAAATAACTTGAACACCGAGTATTACTTGAATACAAAGTGTTTAAAGAATTGTTCAAAGTAAATACATATTCGATGTATTGTGTTTTAACGAAAATGGTAATTATCATTAAATGATTGTTTAAATGTGTAAATAAGTTTACCAAAGAAACATGAATATGAAACTATTTGATTTGATCAAAGTGTTTCATCAATAAGAGGGTATAAGTATAAAAGAGAATATAATTACTACGATTTTATCAATAGTAATGAAATTTGACTTTATAGGAATGGCATAAAAGAAATTGCGAAATGCGAAGTGTTTTGAAATGTCAAAATGCAAAGCATCACAATGTGATATTAGATATCAAAAGGGGTTGAATAGAAGGCACCAAACAAATCGTTGTAGTGTATATGTAGAGATCATTAGTTAAGAAATAGTTAGAACTCAATTAGAATTGGTAAACCATTTGAATTCGTGAAAGTTTTGGGGTTATTCGATATAACCAAAACAATAGCGAATAAGTCCTTGTAGAGTATTCATTGGAAACTTTGAATACGAAACCCATAGCTGAAACCAAAAGGAAAGCAAGATTCGTATTGCTTGGATTTTGGTGCATTCTTGAGAAAGCCCACTATTAGTGATGTTTCTCAACTATGAGCAAATGGAAATTAGTGTAAAACACGATGAGGATTCAAAACCCTGCATCAGAGTGTTGAGAAGCGCAACGGACAGCATTCCTGAACGATTCTCTTCACGGAAGGAAAGAATCAATGATTTTGATTATTGTGTTTTTCCCTCTATTATTGTTTTTCACTATATGAAGTAGGATTCGAAATGTAAATCCATATCTTGTATGGAAACATTTGTGAATCACTTGTCATGATTTTTGGAATATGACATACCTACGAACTACAAAGGAAATAATGGTAAACTAAATTATGAGAAATCTTAATAGCAAAATTCCCTTCAGATTAGAAAGCAATTAGTTGCTGAATCTCACAAGTAAAAAGGAGTTACTTGGAATTTTCCCAAATGACTGCAAAGCCATTGTAGGAAAAAGGGGTGAATGACAAAAGCACAATTTTTCAAGTATTGGATGAATTCAAATGAATTTGATTCATGTGTGCTAAATGTCTAGTGGATTTAAAACTAGTAGAGTACTAGTATCTCATAGTAAATCTCCAAGTTTGATATTTGATCAAAGGATTTTGAAATTGTTCAAAATAGTGAGTGGATATGCAATTTGCATAAAATTGAGTGGGAGCTATGAAAGTCTTCCTGAAACAATATGTGATTGACATATTTTTAAGTGGGAGCAATATAAGTCTCAAATTCAATTATGTAGGAACATATTTTGAGTGGGAGCTTATAGGAGTAATTCTTAAGTATGTTAAGGATAAAGGCACAAATACTTATAAATAATGATTTATAAGGTGTAGAAGTTGATAATAACCGTATTATGATATTATGTAGTATTCCTTAAGGGATTCTGAAAAGGGCTTCGGAATAGAAGTTAATTAAGGAACTGGTCCTTAATGACTCCAATTAGCAATAGCATTAAGTTTTAATATCAATGGTTGAAAGAAAGAAAAGGATGATCATCATCCACTATGTTAAAACATAGGTTCTATCTTAGTAAACCATGATGATAACTTAGCATAATATGTGATCCAAATAAGGAACATTTGAAAGTGATTAAGTTCGAATCACAGAACGTTAAGATAAGTTTTGTCTACAGTGCCTGGTAGAGAAATGTAGACATGTTTTCCAAATCCATAAAGGATGACATATCTTAAAGCATAAAGAGTTATGTTATAAGGGAATATGTTGGAAACTCCTGTAGATACCGATCAAAGTCAAATAGGAAGCGAGGTGAACAAAACATCAAAATTTCCACAGAGTGCACTAGTGTTTCGATGAATACATTTATAATAATAGATAAGGGTACCATCTAAAGTGTTGTATAAGGTTATGGAGGGGCTAGTTCGCTTTTAACGTAGAATGATGTGTCCTAGGGCACAGTGCCCATGAGAAAGACCTCGAGGTTGATCTAACGTCACTGTAGGCTCCTGGAATCAGGCCTCGTTCTGCTGCCATAGCGACGATGCATACACACAGATGCTATCATGTGATGGTAAAGTATTAATGTCAATCAAGGAGACATTAGTAAGTTGCAAAGGATCTGGGACTGTAAAGTACAGAACCAAGGCTCAACCTCTTCCATGAGCAAGCATGTTCAGGGTACCGAACATATGATGCCAATAATTAAGAACAAAGGCAGCTAGTGTATTTGTACTCTAGTGCAAGTGGGAGACTGTTGGAAATATGCCCTACAGACATATAGTAGTAAGGACTATTATCATATTTCATATAGTTTATGATTAAGTTTTATATCATCCTATAACTGTATTGAATGGAAACATCAATACACGTGTGATATACAAACAAACCAGGGGTTCCCAGTGAAACTCTAGTCACTGGTTCATTGGTCAACAGATGATCATGTTTCCTGATCATGTGGCATTTATGCCAGTTGGAAATGAGGTCATCTCATTCTGAGAATGAGATGATGAACCAATACCCAACCTAAACATCGTGATTCGATCATGTCACGAAGTTCAAGTTACGATGATTAGAAAAGGATCCTCGTAGACTATTCCTTAGACTGTGAGACTATATCAATCACTGTCTCCCGAGAGTGCTTAGGTAGCATCAAACACTATCTGGTAAAACGGTGGTTATAAAGGTGTGTTCAGGTACATGGAGGAAACTGTAGAGGTAATATATGTCAAGAGCGGGATTTGTCCGTCCATGTGACGGGAAGATACTCAAGGGCCCACTCGGAGAGGTTATATCCAATAACTGTGCAACGTGTGATTAGATCACGAGGATATCACTTGTCGGAACGAGTCAAGTAGCATTGTTCAGTAATGATATTGAACACGACTTGGTGATGTCATTGATCAGATCTCAGGCAATGCAAGTATCGAGAGACAAAGGGAATAAGACACGACTGTCCCGGTTCAAACGACGAAAGATCTTCGTGGAACGCATAGGGGTCACATGGCCATCCAGGTCCCTCTGTCGATCATTGGTGCGGGAGTGTGCCGACCATGTGATGAGTGTTCCCGAACCATGGTGTATCACGCTTAAGGGCTTGATGATTCTTAGAGAGCATTTATATGATCGGTAGAATCACCGAAGAAGAGAAGGGAGAAAACCGGAAGGGTTTCGGTAAGTCCGGAGGATTTCCGGAGTGGAGGTGGAAGGTGTTCCATGGCCACGGAGATTGAATAATATGTGAATGAATGTTAAATATTGATTTAATCATTTATTCGTAATTATTTAATAAAGAGAAAATCAATTAAAAGTCAAAAAGGCTTAATGGGCCAATTTCGGAGGGAGAAGGGGCAAGGGGGCTGGCCGGCTGGGCCTAGACCCCCGCGCGGGGCCCACTAGGTGGCCGGTGGCCACCTCCTCCCCCCTCCTCTCCTTTAGTCCCACCCAGGGACTTTGAGGGAGGTAGTACCTTCCCTCCCCCTATATATAGTGGGGTATTTGGCCTAGAAAAATACACCAATAATCAATAAAGGTCTCCCCACTTTTGGGAGGACCTCCAATTGATATTTTCTCTCTCCCCCTCTCTCTCTCTCGTGACCGTGGTCCAGTGTCTGGACTACACGAACGAGAGACATCTTCACCGCGGAGCGCCGTTGCGCTGCGGGATTCGGATCCGGGAGCTCTACTTCTGCAACTGCTGCTGGATCGGGGAAGCGGGAGACATCGTCAGGCACCGGACATGTGTAAATCCCCACGAGGTGTCGCACTTGAGGCACTCAAGTCGTTGGAGCCAGAAGGAGCGCAAGGACTTCGTCACGACCTTGAGGTCGGCTTCGGCTCGTCTACATCAACAACGCTCTCCTAGTCGTTGACAACGCTTGTCGGTCTTCAAGGGTAAGTTCGCGAAAAGCCCCTCCCATTACTGTATTACTAATAGATAGGTACTGGCAGCTTCTGGGGTTCAGGGGCGTAGTGTAAATTTTATTGTTTTCATTTGCGGAACCCCTACAGCAACTCCTTTCTAGATAAAGCCACCGGGAACATGTATCTCGCGAATCCGAGACCATGGGGAAAAATACTAGAGGGGGACAGAGATCCTTCACGTGGAGGTGTAAGGAAGAAGGGGTGTGAGGGGGGGATTTTATAGGAGGAGGGGGATACCCCTCCCCATGACCGGCGCCTCATGGAGGTGACCCCTCACCTCCCCCATTCATGTTGTGGTAACCCCCTCCACATAAATTTGCCCCTTAACATTCCCTTTTAAATTCTCCACTTTAAATGCATTAAATTTCTCCAAATTTAATGCTCTCTCATTTAATAAAACTCTTTTATTAATTTTCTTCAGAATTTTTTTAATTACTTTAATTAACAAACATTTACATAAAACCCCCTGCAATATTTCAATATAACATGCAGAACTAGTTTCTGCAATTTCACCCGAAAGAATTCAGGTTTCCATCAAAATGATTCCAGCGCTTTCTTAAATCTTTATCTGAAACATATTTGCTCCAAATGGTGTCGGTATCCTGTAAGTGTGTCACCCTACGGTTCGCAAATAATGCAGACATAATCGATACCCCTCTCCGATCAATAATCAGCAGCGGGACCTGGAGATCCGTACTGACTCCCACATATTCAACGATGACTCTTATGATCGTATGAACCTTTAACGTCATAACTAAATCCATTTGTCTCATGATATATTACATGTCCGAGATTCGATCATCGGCATCCAAATACCTATTTTGATCTCGTTACCGACATGCACTCTCTTCTTGTTCCCGTGATATAAAATTCTAGTGATCACATCACTTGCTTGCAAGCTATTCTCTATGTGATATCACCGAGAGGGCCCAGAGTATATCTATCCGTCATCAGGATGGACTAATCCCACTATTGATCCAGGAGCCTCTACATAGCACTTTCGTAGTAGTGAACCCACCTTTATAATAACCCTTTCACGGTGTGACGTTTGATGTTATCAAGATACTCTTCCAGTGTTAGTGATTGACATGATCTCATGGTATAAGGACTAGGATTACTTCCTATGATGTTATAGCAATATAAACACAATGACTTTGATCGTAATGCTATACTTCAGATGAATGTTCATCACAACATTCCACTAATGTTGCGACCTCGTTATTAACAACATCCAATGTCCATGATCAGGAAACCTTGATCATCTTGTTAATCAACGAGCTAGTTTATAAGAGAGGCATAACTAGGAACTTTCCTTTTGTTTATTAAACGCACATGTATTAATGTTTCCAAATTAATACAATTATAGTATGCAAAATAAAGATTTATCATAAACAAGGAATAAGATAATAACCACTTTATTATTGCCTCTCGGGCATATTCCCTTCAGTCTCCCACTTGCACTAGAGTCAATAATATAGTTTTAAAAACTTTGCGTATTGAACACCTATGGCTTTCTGGTGTTGTATATACACTATTGCTAGTGGTTAACATAATCTATGGATCTGACAGTTTGAGGTCTGTGTGTATTTGCATGTCTTTGCGTCTCTATGCATCACTCATTCTCGAATGAGATGTCATTGTATAAATTTGGTCCTTTGGTGAGACCTTTAGTTTGTTCGGGTCAAAATATGTTGATATTATTGTCATACAATATATATTCATAGTATTAGCCCATTTTGAACCACACCTAGTTTGGTAACAAACTACTTAACACAAATTCCCTCCTTTGCTGCTACTATAGCAATCATATACTTAGACTTTTGTTGTAGTATCCGTCACAATGTTTCAACTTTGGAACTCATCCATATCCATCATGGAACATCCTTTCCATTACATTGGGCCACCCATAGTCTAAATTGAGATAAATTTTATTTTGTATCTTGTGACAAAACTAGTATCAATGTAACACTTTACAATGAACTACCTTTAACTATTTGTCACTCATACATGATATATTCTTAGTTCTTCCAAAGCTCATAAGAATATCTTTACTATCGTCCAATCATCATCTTATGAATCATTCTGGTATGTGCTCATAATATTTAGAGCATAGGACATATCTGGATATATACATATCACGGTATAAGCAATCAAAATCTTCATGTGATTTTACTCACCAAGTGTTGAAACACTTGAATCTTGATACAATCCTTTCCATGCAGCAAGAACCTTTCTTGTTGTTTCCATATTGAACCCTTTCAATATCTCATATATGTATGTCTAACACAACCATATTAGCGCATCAATCTATCCATATAGACATTGATACCAAATATTCCGGTTTTTCCCAAGTCTTTCATCGAAATCCTATTTTAATGAAATTCTTAACTTGTGTCAATAAAAGATACATAATTTCCAACCAACACCATGTCTTCTACATAATGTATTAGAAATATTCTCAGTACTCCCACTTAATTTCTTGCAAATGCAAGCACCTTCATCGTCTCCGATGAAATTAAACTCTTTTAAAATTTTCATCATGGTGAAGATTCTAACTCCGCTATGCTCACTTCAACAATTGAAGTTTGCATGCCCTTTTAGCACCCTTTGAATTAACAAAACCCTTCGGACCATGTCTTGTACACGTCCTAGGTAACCATTCTATTAGAAGATCATTGTTTTGTTTGTTCAACTACCATACACCAAATTATATGTAGTGGTTGCTACATTAATCCGTCAAGACTAAATATCACTATGGATCAAATCTTGTCATAGTCAACTCGTTGAACATTGTCGTAAACTTCTTTTCAACATGTCGACTATTTCATAGATGTTAAACATCCATGTATATTTCTTTATAGATCCAAACACGACCGATAGGCTTCACGCCTTTTCGGAGGGTCTTCCAAGTTTAGAAACTTGATTTCTCATGTATGGATACTATCATGGATTCTATGACTTCTAGTCATTTTATGGAGTTAGGGCCCATCATCGCTTCTTTGCATGCAGTCGGTTCATCATTGTCAAAACAATAACGACTTGATTATCAAATCTCACTATTTGATTCTTACCTGATGCATACGGTTCAAATAGGAACTCTAATCTCCAAGATCACACCCTTTGTAATCACTGGAGCCATTAGCATTATAGCCGCCACCAGGACATTATCCGGCGCTGCGCTACTTAGCACATATAGCTAAGGTTCAAAAACCTTATCAAAGTTCTATTTTCCTCCCACTTAACTTTTCGCAAAAAATTCCTTCTCAAGAAACTTGATGTTCCAAGCGACAAACTCTTTTGTCCTTAGTGTTATGGAGGAATGCCCAACAAATTCTTTGGGATAACCTACAAAGATGTGCTTATCCGACTTTGGTTGTAAACATTTGACTTATGCATAACATACCAAAATTTAAGAAAATATAATTCGGGTTTTATCCCAAACCATAACTAATATGGTGTCATTTCAAACGGATCACGAAGGTGCTCTTTTCAGTGTAAAAGTGGTAGTCTCTAAAGCTTTAATCCTTAAAACATAATTGTAGTTTTATAAATGACACCATTGATCTTACCATGTCAAACAAGGTTTGATTTGATCTCTCAAACATACCATACTCCTGTGGTTTATTAGGAAATGCAAATTCATGGAACAATTCTTGAAATCTTAGGTGTTTTGCTAAACCTGTAACTCAAATATATTCCTTTATAATCAAATCATAAACTCTTTTATTTTCTTGTTACAATGATTTTTCACTTCATCTTGAAAGTCTTTGAACAATTTTCAAATGTTTCATACTTCTTCCTTATTAAGTAAATATATAGATATATTCGCTCAAATTTCTGGAGAGAGCATATGAAGCAAAAGGATACATCACATATGGCTACACATAATGGACTATGCACATCAGCATACACAATTTCCAATAAGATAGTCCAAATTGGGGGAATTCGTGCCTACTCGGCATTTCACGCGTTCCTCTTTGGCCTATGAACGGAGTTTCAATTATCTCGAGGAAAGTTTCACAAGCATCAATTGATAAAAATCAAAATACTCCAAAAATCCATCAACATGGAGTTTCTTCATGTTTAATTTCCAATATAATTCAAACAGCGATGTCACTTCATAAGTGATCTTCCAATCATTTGTCTTACGATTTAGAAATAATGTTTATGGATGTGATTTCTCCAACTAGACTTGTAAAAGTTCATCATCCTTTATGGAATACAAATATTATTTGAACAACCATTATTCTTGTAATACCAGAACAAAATAACAATTATTAAAACAAATCTTGAAGGTTAGGTTTGACGACAACAAAAAACACAATAAAACTTTATTTGCTTTCGATGAACATCATCACTTATTCTCTTGCTAGTTACTTAGGCCGTTGCAGTTCATGAATTGTGTTGTTCTGTATGACACTTCACACCAACCAATTTGGTATCCAATACCGGTATCCAATACCTAAGAACCATATTGTTTAACAAGCAAGGAATACGGCCATAACATGTATATCTTCTATATACCTAAGTTGGACATCTCCAACCTTTTCTTTTCTGCCAAATATTTTATAGATTCTCTTTCAGCTATTCCTTTTCCTTTTTAAAAGAATCTAACAACATCAATAGTGGTGTCATTCACATGACACATAGTACAAAGCGTATATAGTCAAATACTAATACCTTTGGATTTGCACTTTGAAGTGGATCACCATCATCAAATGGTTGGCGTTCTTTTAAAAATCCATTCTTTAGTAATCTTTTAGTGTAGTAAACATTTTAGCTACATCTTCTATTCATCCCTATCATGATAACTTTCATGATCAAGCTACTATAACCTATAAGGAATAATCGCGAGTATAATGTTAGTTCCCAAAACCTTTTTGGGAGGTCTAGATGTCTAGCATCTCCATCCTCCACAAATTCTTATACAATATGAGAACATGTATTTTGCTAAATTATACTTTATCATATTGCAACCAAAAACATTGTTTTAGATATCACAATATCTTCCACATATGTTGGTTTCTGAAACAATTCTTTCAGCTCCTAGATAACCTTGGTATTAAAAACAACTTTTGAATATCAATAATCATGGAGGCAAACATGATACTTTAGATACTAACATTGGAATTCTTACTCTTGATTTAATACTACTTATTAAACTTCATGGAGTAAATAGAGTTTGTGGAAAGTTTGTAATAGGAATTCTGAACTTTAAATTGATATTCAAAACAATACAATACTAGTTCGTAAAGTAAATATCTAGAATTCTATAGTTCTATTATCTCAATTAAAACTAAGCATAAGGTAGTAAACAGATGTTAATGACTACAAAAAATTATGCAAATTCACTTTGATTTAGTTTATGACAAATTTGGTTCGACTAATCCAAATTAGAAATGAACTCCCACTCAAAAACGACATTCCTTGTGCCTTTTTGGTGATTACATGAACCAAAGCCACTACACCAAGTCTGATCATCACGTGAGTTGTTGTAATTTCAAAGGTGAGCATCAATATGGGCATCACATCAACTATATGACTCATTCTTAACCTTTTGGTCCGTGTTTTGTGGCCATGTATGTACATGGTAGGATCGCCAAGTAAGAACCTTAGTACCCGCGTGTGTAAAACTGTCTTACACCCGTTGTATGAAAGCGCAGAGTCGAGTACACCCGATCATCACGTGGTCTCTCGAAACACGATCCATATAACGGTGCATACTTAAGGAAGAACACATTTTATCTTGATATTTAAATGGGGGATCATCTTATAATGCTACTAAAACGCCAAACTAGCAATATAAGATGCAAACATCATATGTGTAAAGTGAAATGATATTGTTCTTGCACTTGATATCATGTGCATCATGGTATGATCTTTATCATTCCTTTGTGTGTAAGGCCAAGATCTATGGAACTTACACGTTGGGTGTGTTGTAAGAGCATCAACTATACATCAACTTACAATATTACCATATCATGACACCAGCCCAGCAACAATCTAAACTAGATGCCTCTAATTTATCCATTGTAGGTTTTACGTGGCTTAGGGCTTTCGAAGATAGTACCAGTCTTACCCACGAACATGGAACCACAACGATGATAAATAAGTTATTAGCAACTACAGTAGGAGAGACCGACACCTGCCAGCCACTTATGCAAAACTAGTTGCATGTCAGTCATGGAACCGGTCTCATGTGCGATGACATGTAAAGTTGTTCCGGGCCTCTTCATCCCACTATGCCACCAATATCCAAAATACATGAAAGAAGCAATAACATGATCATCATCACCCACATATAAAGATGTGTGTACTACCCGTGTAAAGCACCTACGCATAGATCAGGCTTTGATACCACTGAAGGGTTATTGGCATAGAAAACAAAAAATTTCCTATGATGGGAACTATTATACGCCAAGATCTATCTATTAGATACAAGCAACATGTGGATATACATCCATAGAGAACATACCCTCGAAGAAAACAAAGCTTTGTTAACGAGATGGAACTCATGGATGATGTAGTCGTACACTTGCCAATCTCAAGATCGTGATGAAGTCTAGCAGGTCCAGCTCCAGCACGTCCATCAGATCTAGCTCCAGCAAGTCCAGCACCACCAAGTCGAACACCACAAAGTAGCAGTGCATCCGTGATCGCACACACGTCCGGTACCCCGACAAGCTCCATCCCTCGCTCTAGCAAAGCAGTGGAAGCAGGAACTCCTTTCCAGATAAAGCCACTGGGAACATGTATCTCGCTAATCCGAGACCATGGGGAAAAATACTAGAGGGGAGAGAGATCCTTCATGAGGAGGTATAAGAAAGAACGGGTGTGAGGGGGGAATTTTATAGGAGGATGGGTTCCCCCTCCCCATGGCCGGCGCCTCATGGAGGTGACCCCTCACCTCCCCCATTCATGTGGTGGTAACCCCCTCCACATAAATTTGCCCCTTAGCATTCACTTTTAAAGTGTCCAGTTTAAATGCATTAAATTTATCCAAATTTAATGCTCTCTCATTTAATAAAAATCTTTTATCAATTTTATTCAGAATTTTGTTAATTACTTTAATTAACAAACATTCACATAAAACCCCCTGCAATATTTCAATATCACATGCAGAACCAGTTTTTGCAATTTCACCTGAAACAATTCCGGTTTCCATCAAAATGATTCCAGCGCTTTCTTAAATCTTTCTCTGAAACATATTTTCTCCAAATGGTGTCGGTATCCCTTATGTCACCCTACTGTTCGCGAATAATGCAGACATGATCGAGACCCCTCTCTGATCTATAATCAGCAGCAAGACCTGGAGATCCATATTGACTCCCACATATTCAACGATGACTCTTGTGATCGTGTGAATCTTTAACGTCGTAACTAAATCCCTTTGTCTCGTGATATATTACATGTCCGAGATTCGATCATCGGCATCCAAATACCTAGTTTGATCTCGTTACCGACATGCACTCTTTTCTCGTTCCCGTGATATAACATTCTAGTGATCACATCACTTTCTTGCAAGCTATTCTCAATGTGATATCACCGAGAGGGCCCAGAGTATATCTATCTGTCATCGGAATGGAAAAATACAACTCTTGATGCATGAGCCTCTACATAACACTTTCATAGCACTGAACCCACCTTTATAATCACCCTTTCACAGTGTGAGGTTTGATGTTATCAAGATACTCTTCCAGTGTTAGTGATTGACATGATCTCATGGTCTAAGGACTAGGATTACTTTGTATGATGTTATAGAAATATAAACACAATGACTTTGATCGTAATGCTATACTTCGGATGGATGTTCATCACATCATTCCACTAATTTTGTGACCTCGTTATTAACAACATCCAATGTCCATGATCAGGAAACCTTGATCATCTTCTTAATCAACGAGCTAGTTTATAAGAGAGGCATAACTAGGAACTTTCCATTTGTTTATTAAACACACATGTATTAACATTTCCAAATTAATACAATTATAGCATGCAAAATAAACATTTATCATAAACAAGGAATAAGATAATAACCACTTTATTATTTCCTCTCGGGCATATTCCCTTTAGGTAGATTGCTGCATATTGGCATTTAAACATTGTTTACAAAAAGAGCTTCCATATTTGAAGTTATTTTAAAAGCCCCAATCCATAACAATGGCTTTAATTTTTTCATATGACATATGGCGTACAATGCATGAATATGCATGCCTTTCAAAATAGATGACCGAGGTCATGTCCATATGTTTGCTATAGTTTATAATAACAGGTTCGTATTTGGTAGATTGGTGCGTATTATTGGCATTTAAAATATTATTTACAAAGGAAGCTTTCGAATTTGAAGTTATTTTCAATTTTTCAAGCGATGACAGTGGCTTTTGTTGTGAAGAAACTACAAATAAGTAGGGCTCAAAATCCCACTGCCCTAGTTTTCACACAAGATATATATAGCCTGGGGTTTAGGGTTTGGGTTTTTGGGTTGAGGGTTTAGGGGTTTAGGGTTTATGGTATATGGTTTAGGATTTTAGGGTTTAGGAGTTTAAGGTTCAGTATTTAGGGTTTAGGGTTCAGGATTGAGGGTTTAGGGTTTTAGGGTTGTCTAGTTTTAGGGTTTAGGGAATTTTCAACAATAATGTTCAAGCTTTATATATATATGCTTATATATATTCATGGAATAGAATCGTGTTATCGCAATTTAATGAAAGTTTCTCGGATTTTGATCTATAAGTGCATGATACCTGCTTGATAAGGGGTTGAGGGGATGAGGTTTTAGGGTTTATGGTTTTTAGGGTTTAGGTTTTTGGGGAATTTTCAATAATTTTCAAGCTGCTTTATGCTTATATTCGTGGAATGGAATGGTGTTAGCACAATTTGATGAAAGTATATCTGAAATTTTGATCTACAAGTGCGTGATACCTCGTTTGTAGGGTCGATTAGGGGTTTAGGGTTTTACGGTTAGGTTTTATGGATTGTATAGGGTTTATAGTGTTTAGAAAATTTTCAATAATGCTCAAACCTTTTGCTTATATTCATCGAATAGAATGGTATTACCTAACTCATTGTAAGTATCTCAAATTTTGATCTATAAGTGCATGGTACCTGCTTGGTTAGGGTTTATGGGTTGAGAGTTTTGCGTTTTAGGGTTTCGGTTTTAGGGGTGGTTTAGGGTTTAGCGAATTTTCAATAATGAAGATTTATGCTTATATTCGTCAAATAGAATAGCGTTACAAATTTAACGTAAGTATATGAAATTTTGATCTATAAGTGCATGGTACGTGCTTGGTAAGGGTTTAGGGTTTCATGAATTTTCAATAATGTTCAAGCTTTATACTTATATTCGTGGAATAGAATGGCGTTACCACAATTTAATGAAAGTATATCAAATTTTGATCTATAAGTGCATGGTACCAGCTTGGTTAGGGTTTATGGGTCGAGGGTTTAGGGTTTTTGTAAGACCCCAGGTTTGACCCATACCTGGCGATGCTACCACACTATCTAAATAACACCAAGTGTAGGAAAATTGTAATTTGGACAACACCTTCTTTGTTTATAAGCACATCCAGGACATGCAATTTAAGGATATTCATCATTTATCATCAATATAGTTCACAACTCCGCTAGAAGATATAGAAGTTATAGAGATAACGATCTGAGCGACCAAAAGCTCACTCTAAGATAATTCTAAAATACAAAACAAAGGCAAACTTGATAGGAAACTAATAGACTAGGACTACTAGATGATTGTTCTCTAAGCATTGTCTATAATATGTGATCAGGTGATATGGTAGGTGTACTACGCCCGTCTCCCATGCATATGTCGCTTATTTAGTACCTAAAAACCAAATGAAAACGCAAGAGTGAGTACAGAAATACTCAACAAGTACACTCAGAACCATAAGAACAATGTTGAATAATTAACCATGGAAGATATTGAGAACCTCATTATCAACATGAAGAGTTCAACCAAATATCTGAATATGTCGCCCAGACTAGCCCACGAGCTAACAATACTCACCGAACTTAATTCGGAAATAGCCGCTCGGAACAGTTTCTCATCGGACTAACAAGAAAGAATAGCCCTCGGACTAGTCCACAAACAAACAGTTCTCACCGAACTTTATCTGAGTTGCCGCTTGTGAACAGTTTCTCACCGAGTTAGCTTGAAAATAAGAAGTACGATACCATTGAACAAGAACAGAGAAATAGAAGGAACAACGTTTGAATGGAACAATCGAGTAAGAGAATCGAATCTCGAACCAAATGAAAGCAAACAATCACAAAGTCACACAATTGACATTCATAGAAGAAATAGGGGTTCGTCGTGCACTTGCATTCAACGGACAGTCAAACGGAAAAGCCACACTTAGCACCCGGTGTTCCGAAACCTGTGAGTAAGACTGTTTCAGAAACTGTTCTTAGAGGAAACAGCCTAAACTATAGCTGATACACCTAATCTAATTCTGGAGCTGGCACCAAACATGAGATTTATTAACATGAATCCATATGTGCTAGCTACGGGGATCTCACTCTACTATTAAATAATTAATTCCCTATTCTTGCCAAGCATCGATCTACTAACAGTACATGTATCAATCTACAAAGGAGCACCGAGCGACTATACATGTCCTAACTAAAATCTTTAGCAGTTCCAGGCAGCCCATACGCCTACATGTACTGTCCGCTGATCAAGAAATAGAATCCCTGGCACAAAGGAAGCTTCCGAAGGTTCTTTAATTAAACAAAATATTTCTTTCTGGACAGTCGATTACAAACATCAGTTCTACTAACTAATCACACTGGCAGACTTAAAATGAGATTATCAGAAATTTTATACAAGTAAGTTACGGTGTTGCATCTGCCCAAACATCCATACCCAGTACCAGTTGTTCCAGCGCAACTACCATGACAAGCTGGAACACTAAAACACTTCTATCCTAGTAGTACTATTGCATCGACTAGAAACAGGAGGTGTTGATTCCGGCTACAAGAACAACCGCAAGAAACTTGAGATCCCGGCCCGACCACTTACCTTGAAACAGGACGATGCAGATGTAGATCACGATCTCAGGCCTTGGTCGCCCTCAGCGTAGCGGACGTGGCGGCGGCATGACAGTGGTGTCAAGCTAGAACCCTAGGCGGCAGCGGCGACCCGATAGCCCTAAGCAACACCTATTGTCTGGGTGTCCGTGTGTTTGCAGCAGAGTGCATGCCTGGATACTAGGGCAGGCAGACCTAATGATGGTAGAGGGCCAGCTGGATTGGGCTGGTATTTATTTGTCCCATTTTTCTTAATCCAATTATTATTTTGAGTTTACACGCTAATAAATAAATAAAGTGTAGACTGATTAAATTTCTCACTGTATGTTGGAACTCATAATCGAACGATCCGCCGAACAAAGCGATCACTACCATGGTTTCGTATTTATCATACGACGTACGGTTAAAACATGGTCAACTATCTTCTTGTTTGTCAAAAATATATTTTTTATAAATTCGGGGTATTACATTCTCCCCCTCTTCAACGGAATTCGCCCTCGAATTCTGGAATTTCACTTAGTTTATTTAACCACCATCTCCTTTATTTAAGCTACCCGTTATATTTCAAAAGTGTGATCCTGGTTTTCTTTTTCTCGTTATAAAGCTTGAACCATGAAGTGTGGGCACTCTCGGAGAACTTAGAAACGAGCATGCCATCTTTGTTGGCAACAATTTTTCTTGTCTCTAGTAGGTCATGTAATCCTTATGCACGATATAGATGTTATCCCGAGAACACTCAATGCTCAACATACTTCAACTTTGAAATAAACTAGAAACCTCAGATAACTATCAAAAAATCTCATGGAGGTCTATTATGACATGTCTCGTAAGATAACCTAAAATACACCGGCCTGGGTTTATGCTCACCGCACGCTTGCCTACATTTGCCTCTATTAAGGGTCGATATTCACACCATTCTATGGTCCCGGATGAACATTGTCGGCACTCCACTACCTATAGGTAAAAGGCACAAATCAATTCGCCAACCCGACATAACAAGAGCGAATAGTAAGAGTAGTTGGTATGGAAGCCAGTCCATCCCGCACCCGAACTATTAACTCCGCATGTGAATAGGAGAATATGTCAATCTAACACTCGGGCATCCTCACACGCATTCCAAAAAGATTTCATGGGCACGATCCAATGTTTGGGGTGGAGGACCATTTATCATTTATTTATTTATTTCTGCAAAGCAACTACTCGATTATATCGAACTTTCAATAACAGGCATGTTTGTGTATAGTCAGCGGGGTGAAGCGCACCACAAAAGAGAACACATAACTCAGAGAGGATAAGGAAATGACTCAATTCTCACTTAAGATGAAAACACATGGAAAAAAGCTCTCAAAAACAAAAAATTACCACTATTGATACTTGACAATGGGAAAAGGTTCACGAACAAGTGTGGCCGAACGGAACCATCGGATAGAGAATGGGATTAGATTAAGTTTTCAATTTTGTAAGGCTAATGGTACACCAGAAGAACATTTGAGGTTTAATACTGAAAATTCATCATCATCAAACAAGAAACAAACTGGATGATGATTGTACTATGTAGACTAGAAAATAGGAGCGAATGTGGAATAAAGACAACATGTGGAAGTTTTGGCTTAGGATATGGATAGTGGAAAGAACTTATCATGTTTAGAGGATCTGAGGTTGTCCCCAAACCAATCAATATGTTGACTCTCCTCTCACTGGTCATGCTTTCATATCAAAGTCGATATATTAAGTATGTAAATCCATAAATTCAAATGTTTTCTTCTCATTATTCATTGCTTTAAGGGATTATGTACATGACTATACTTTTCCTTTCCAATCTTACTTCATCAACAATGAAATTAGTTTCTAGTCAACTACTAACTACCCACATGAAAAGACAATCAAATAGAAAATAATTAACCAGAAATAACCGGAGCAAAGCAGCCGCCTGCCCATAGGCACAACAAATGGACAAGAGAAATTGTCAGCAACAATAAAACATAACAGAAGCTCGTAAATGCAATGCATGGGCCCGAAACTCATCCTATGGTGCACAAGTGTAGCAAGTTTTAAGTTATTAAAATCTAGGTCAAGGCTTCCGTTGTTTAGGCGTATCAAATGGCAAATTTTAATTATTCAACCGTTTTAGCAATTCTCATATTATCCTAGTTTACTAATAAACTACTCCGGAGATCTAAATCCTAGGCTCTAATACCAACTGTAAAACCCCCGGTTTGACCCAGACCTAGCGATGCTACCACACTATCTAAATAACACCAAGTGTAGGAAAATTGTAATTTGGGCAGCACCTTCTTTGTTTATAATGACATCCAGGACATGCAATTTAAGAATATTCATCATATACCATTAGTATAGTTCACAACTCCGCTAGAAGATATAGAAGTTATAGAGATAACGATCTGAGCGACCACAAGCTCACTCTAAGATAATTCTAAAATACAAAACAAAGGCAAACTTGATAGGAAACTAATAGACTAGGACCACTAGATGATTGTTCTCTAAGCATTGTCTATAATATGTGATCAGGTGATGTGGTAGATGTACTACGCCCGTCTCCCATGCATATGTCGCTTACTTAGTACCTGTAAACCAAATGAAAATGCAAGAGTGAGTATAGAAATACTCAGCAAGTACACTCAGAACCATAAAAACAATGTTGAATAATTAACCATGGAAGATATTGAGAACCTCATTGTCAACATGAACACTTCAACCAAATATCTGAATATGTCCCCGGACTAACCCACGAGCTAACAATACTCGCCGAACTTAATTCGGAACTTGCCGCTCAGAACAGTTTCTCACCAGACTAACAAGAAAGAATAGCCCCCGGACTAGTCCACAAACAAAAAGTTCTCACCAAACTTTATCGGAGTAGCCGCTTGTGAACAGTTTCTCACCGAGTCAGCTTGAAAATAAGAAGTACGATACCATTGAACAAGAACAGAGAAATAGAAGGAACAACGTTTGAATTGAACAATCGAGTAAGAGAATCTTGAACCAAATGAAAGCAAGCAATCACAAAGTCACACAATTGACATTCATAGAAGAAATAGGGGTTCGTCGTGCACTTGCATTCAACGGACAGTCAAACAGAAAGACCACACTTAGCACGCGGTGTTCTGAAACCTGTGAGTAAGAGTATATCAGAAACTGTTCTTAGAGGAAACAGCCTAAACTATAGCTGAAACACCTAATCTAATTCTGCAGCTGGCACCAAACATGAGATTTATTAACATGAATCCATATGTGCTAGCTACGGGGAGGTCACTCTACTATTAAATAATTAATTCCCTATTCTTGCCAAGCATCGATCTACTAACAGTACATGTATCAATCTACAAAGGAGCACCGAGCGACTATACATGTCCTAACTAAAATCTTTAGCAGTTCCAGGCAGTCCATACGCCTACATGTACTGTCCGCTGATCAAGAAATAGAATCCCTGGCACAAAGGAAGCTTCCAAAGGTTCTTTAATTAAACAAAATATTTCTTTCTGGACAGTCGCTCGATTACAAACATCAGTTCTACTAACTAAGCACACTGGCAGACTTAAATTGAGATTATTAGAAATTTTATACAAGTAAGTTACGGTGTTGCATGTGCCCAAACATCGATACCTAGTACCCGTTGTTCCAGCGCAACTACCATGACAAGCTGGAACACTAAAACACTTCTATCCTAGTACTAGTACTATTGCATCGACTAGAAATAGGAGGTGTTGATTCCGGCTACAAGAACAACCACAAGAAACTTGAGATCCCGGCCCGACCACTTACCTAGGAATTCCATGGACGATGCAGATGTAGATCACGATCTCAGGCCTTGGTTGCCCTCAGCGTAGCGGACGTGGCGGCGGCATGACAGTGGTGTCAAGCTAGAACCCTAGGCGGCGGCGGCGACCCGATAGCCCTAAGCAACACCTATTGTCTGGGTGTCCGTGTGTTTGCGGCGGAGTGCAGGCCTAGCGACTAGGCCAGGAATACGTAAGGCCTTTGACAATGGGTGGTTCTTAGCGGTGTATTCTAGACACTTTGTCTATGTGGCACTATAGTTAATGAGGAAAGAGATTGAGGTTATATCTTAGCTAAGATACACCTCTTGCACGTAGCCATAGGCAAAAATAAGTAGTAGCCCAATCACATGCATGCATGGGGCTAAAATCATTAAATTAAGATGCAATCTTAAGAAACAATGCATTATAGAGGGTATTTCTTAGCCATTTATTTTTTCTATGGTAACGTGCTAAGAAACACTCCATTGTGAAAGGCCTAATGATGGTAGAGGGCCAGCTGGATTGGGCTGGTATTTATTTGTCCCATTTTTCTTAATCCATTTTTTTTTTGAGTTTACACGCTAATAAATAAATAAAGTCTAGACTCATTAAATTTCCCACTATATGTTGGAACTCATAATCGAACGATCCACCAAACAAAGCGAACACAACCATGGTTTCATATTTATCACAAAGCGAACACAACCATGGTTTCATATTTATCATACGACATATGGTTAAAACAAGGTAAAACACGGTCAACTATCTTCTTTTTTGTCAATATTTTTTATAAATCCGGGGTATTACAATTTTAGGGTTTTCCGGTTTAGTTTTATGGGTTGTTTAGGGTTTAGTGAATTTTCGATAATGCTCAAGATTTATGCTTATATTTGTCGAATAGAATGGAGTTACCTGATTTAATAGAAGTATCTCAAATTTTGATTTATGAGTGTAGGACTCATGCTTGGTTAGGGTTTTTGGGCTGAGGGTTTTAGAGTTTAGGATTTAGGTTTTATGGTTTAGGGAATTTTCGATAATGCTCAGTATTTATGCTTATATTCGACAATTAGAATGGTGTTACCCAATTTAACGAAAGTATCTCAAATTTTGATCTATAAGTGCATGCTACGTGCTTGGTCAGGTTTAGGGGTATAGAGGTTTAGGGTTTGGGTTTTAGGGGTTTAGCTAGGGTTTACGGTTTCAGGAATTTTCAATAAGGTTGAAGCTTTGCTTATATTCATGGAATAGAATGGTGTTATCCAATTTAATGAAAGTATCTCATATTTTGATCTATAAGTGCACGATCGCTCCGATTTTTACCATCTTGCACTGCGTTTAAACATTGTTTTTAGTCAAGAAATTGCTAAAGAAACTCTCAACTCTTACCACTAATGACTAATAATTGCACAGATATGCAAATCCCTTCTTTGATTTATGTTGTGCAGGAAATCATGGCTTTTAAAGCGAAATAAGGAGTCATAATGAAGGATTTTGAGAAAGTACACACGTCCAAGTAATTGGAGAAGCGTTTCATGGTGTCTACAAGCTTAACGACCACTGGTATGGGCACGGTCCGCCCGACTGCCCGCCCGCACCAGGTGGTGACGACTTTGTTTCATCAAACCCTAGAACTTTTATGAAGACGCCTATATATTTCGAGGCTCCAGCCGCTGACCAGAGTGCCTCCATTCTCAGATTGCATCACAACACCACCAAAGGAGATCGACCACCATTGTTCATCCATTGTTCATCACTTCCCCCATCCATCCATCCACTAGCCATAACCATTGCTTTATACTTCAGATCTCCTTATGATTTGGCGACCATTGTAAGAATATTTGATTTCAATCTAAGTGTTTGCATGATGTTTTCTATCTCCGATCTATTTGTTATGAGTGAGTAATCCTCACGGGCTGCGGGTTGGGGAGAAACCTTGCAACAATTATGTGCATCTAGATCATGGGAGAATTGTATTTTGTTTGAAATTGTGATTTGTATCTTTTGTTTCTTCGTCTCTTATCTCGATCCATGGACTTGTAGGTACCCAAGATCCCATAGATTGATAAAGGTTTGAGGTGAGATACTTGGCTAGCGGCAATCTCATAGGAACCTCAGTGACAGAAAGGGTAGTATGGTCTTCGCTTAGCGCCCCATTCGGGATCAACAACAACATCACCACTTAAACCTTTGATCTATGTTTTGCACTTAATAATCGTTTGTAACCCGTGGCTTCGGTGTACTGTCGGTTGGATTAAAAGTCTATTGCTATGCCATCTGCATCACGGGGGCTCTAGAATATTAGGATGTGTTGCCCACAAGAGATTATCTCGATACAAACATTATACATGACTATGCTTATTATTATCTTGTATCCCATTTGATGTGCAGCTGCAGGTGGATCTTCAACCTTGGCCTATATCCATCCATTGATTCAAACCCGTTATAAAGTAAACTATATTGGTTCGGTTAACTAAGGTAAAACGAACAAACAAAGTCTTGTAGATGTGTCCTTTTTATTACCTTTTAGCAGTGCTTTCTAAGGTTCGATTAAACCTAGGTCTTCTAGGGAAGAGCTAATATACTACATCCGTGAATCTAGATCGAAGGTATCAACCTTTTTCTGGCATCGTTGCCGAGGAAGCAATTTCGCTATCCGGGTGAGGTCATTAGAGACCTTGTTTTTAGTTTTATTATTAATTGTAGTTTAATTCTTGTTATCTATTTGAAAACCCAAAAAAATTAGTTACTTGTTATTCGTTTTCATTACTTAAAAAATTACCAAAAAGATAAGAGCCATGGCTCAAAAGAGATTAGGGGAGTATGCTACTCCCACTGATGATTTTATTCGTGCACCCATCACTCAGCTTGTAGTTGATGCAGAAACATATGAGATAAAACCTAACCTTTTAAGTTTGGTTCAAGAAAACTAATTTGGGGGTTCATCCACTGAAGATTCGGGATTGCACTTAGATACTTTTACTGAAATTTGTTACATGATGCGTATTAAGGATGTAGATACAAATGTTCTTAAGCTAAGAGGAAAGGCCAAGGATTGGTTGCTAGCTTTACCAAAGAGAACTATTAAATCTTGGGAGGAATGTACTAATTTGTTTATGACTAAATTTTCCCCCAGCTAACACGATGCATGCAGCTAAGATTCAGCATTACAAGTTTTAGACAAGAAGACCATGAGCCACTAGCGCTTTCTTGGGAAAGGATGAAAGAAGTCGTAATGAATTGTCCTAATCATGGGATGGAAGAGTGGCTATATTACATTTATTTTATAATGGTATTAACCCAATGTCTAAGTCTATGCTAGATACTGTAGCAGGAGGAACGATCATGGGAAAGCATGTGAGTGTTGCAAATAAGTTACTTGATGATATGCAAAATAATCATGCCCAATGGCATGTGGAAAGAACCTCGAAGAGAGTAAGTTCAATTACCGAGGTAAATAATGAGCAACTTACATCTAAGGTAGATGAGTTGCTTAGCTTAGTAACGGGTAAGGAAGATACCCAAGTTAATGATATCACTACCGATGTTAATGATGTCAATTTTATAGCTCACACTCCTTTTAATCCTGCATGGAAAAATAATTATGCTTCTAATGTTCAAAAATATCATGCTACTCCTACAGGAGCTCCTTATAATAATTATGATAATACTAATGTAGCAAATCATGGAAATCTCCCGTTTGAGAAAACCGTTAGAACATTTATACAAGCTCAAACCGAGCAAAATAATATGCTTATTAAGATTACGGAGAACTATGAAAGTAGTATAGGAACATTATCTAACCAGGCTGTTGCAATTAGAAATGATGTGCGGGATCTACATGAAAGAACAGAGACCGTGGAGGCTCAGTTGGGTAAGGTAGTGTAACAACCTCGGACCCTACGCTCTAAGTTCAAGCCTGGATGAAACGAAAGTGGTTAAAATAGTATAGCGGGGATCCAGGGGACCATCCACGTGTAGACCTGTCGGCCGTCCTAACCACTTCCAAGACATCGGGACAAGAGCGAGCGACGTAGGCAACAGGCGAAGAGATCAAATACATACACAAGTGAGTATGTATGCAAGCTACCTTACAACAGTTCTCAGAGCCATTCCATCTAAAAGAAATAGAAATATTACAACGCCATACAGCAAGATCCAAATATCCTAGATATAGATAATAGTTTAGGATAACTCCTCATACATCAAACATCAGAGTATCAGGCGGAAGCGGAAAACAAGATCCGAGTACGGATAAGAAGCAAATCGGCATAAGATGCCATATAAATAAACACATCCCGCCCACAGATCTCGTGGATCCCCATCCCCGGAATCTCTACACCGAGTGATCGTTGCCAACATCATCTGTCTCCTCCACCCAGTATCCATCTTGCGGATACACCTGTTCATCTGAATCAAACAATTTATCGTGTGAGACCCTAGGGGTACTCAGCAAGTCTTTATGCCTCTAAAGGGGACATATACCTAGGGTGACGCAATTGCAGCAAAAGGTAATAACTAACAAGTCTATAGATACTCGCTAACCATCCGCCTAACCAATGATAGACGGATGTCCGTTAATTAGTAACAACAGTTATAACAGTATAACGTAAAAGATACATCCTCCTTCCCGCTTACCAATGAGAAAGCGGACGAACAACCCATCCGTTGGCAGTTTTATTAACCATTCCATGGGTATTGCACTATTTACTAGTCAGGTATTTAGTCAGATTTAAAGCGGTACTTTAGTTATACTTGTCTATGATCGAGAAACTGTGCTCCAAGTCGTCCATAACCGCGGACATGGCTTTCAGAAAGATTTACCCTGCAGGGGTGCACAAATAGCAGCACACACTCGCTCAACCTCGGAAAAACCAACTCAAAACCCAACGAGGCATTCACGACAAAGCGATCACAAGATTCAGATATATTTCAGGGGGCCACCCCATTAAGCTACCCACAACGAAGTTGGCCGACTCCGAGACGGACCCAAAGTTTGCGTCTATGGCTATAAACGACTGGGAACCCGAAAATGTGACTGGGCTTGTCGATACCGCAAAAACACTCCGCATCCAAAACAGTACAGGTGCTCCATGCACAATCTTAAATAATGCAGTAAAACATGACATAAGTACAAGATAGTAATAAAACCCCAAACTAGTTTGTGGCCCCAAGAAATAGAAATGAATCAGGCTCTGGCTCAGGCGGGTCCACGGCCTCCCGGATGTGGATAGTGCGAATAGTCAAGGAATAGGAATCAAGTACTCGGGGTCCTACGGGACACAAGTGAGCATGAAAAAACAAATAACAGATATTGCCCACCGGTGCCTCTTTCATTAGTTATCCCATCACTACTCAGGTTAAGTTGTTTAGGTACCTCGTTATCCATTAGACACTCACATACCCTACACATGATGTTCTACGACTCGCATGGCTCAAACAACTCCTATAGTAATGGCTCATGGGATGGAGGAACAAGCTTCGGTGGGGTTTAAAAAGTAAATGCTATGCAGTACTTGAGATTCAATTTAATGCAATCGTGACTCAATGATGCAAGAATAAGATAGAGGAAATAGGTAATATATGTATGCAAGCATGTGGTAGTGCTTGCCTGACAGCTCAGTTGAAGCGAGAGACGGATCTGGGTAGTACTCCTGGGATTCCTGATATTTCCCCTGCTCGGCGTCTATTCGAAAGAAGACCCAAACAAACAAGGGCCAACATAAATAAAGTGCACAAGCATATAATTAAAATGCGACAAGCAAACAAGTATGCCATAATGAATGATGCACAATTTACATGGAAATAATGTAGCATGGCATGGGTGAGGTGTGGGGTACAAGAATAAAGCATTTTATTAAGTTTTTGTCATGTTTTGCTCCCATAACACTTGCTGTACCCTTAATATGTATATGATGCATGGTGCAATTCAGAACATGGGATGCATAAACAGAACGGGCTCGTCGCGCTGATCGATTTAGACATATTATTTGTCAAATTTGGAGTTGTGGAGTTAAAGTTATTAATTAGTTAAGAAAAGGCATTTTTATTGCAATTTAATTATCTCGAAAAATTTAAAATGGTCAAACATTATTTTGAATGGCATATTTGAATTCCTCACATTTTTATGATTCAAAAACATATATTATTTGTCAAATTTGGAATTACCATTTAAAAGTTATTAATCTCTGGATTTAAAATCATATTAAACATTTTTTGAATTTTTTTTATTAAACAGAAAAACGAATAAACTTTTTGTACCCAGAGAAACTTAACCCGAGTCACAGACAGGTGGGACCGAGCTGAGCTGGCAAAAAACTGCGCGGCAGAACCTTTCTTACCGCGGCGTTATCCAGCCCGTGTAGTTGACAGGTGGGGTCGGTAGTGTGCGGGGCCACGCGCGGGCTCGCGAACCGGGTGCAGCCACGTGGCGCGGACAGGGAGCGCGGGTTGAGGATTTGGAACCCCAGGTCCCTGTTTGTAAAACACCCAGAGACGCTGACAGGTGGGACCTGGTGGATTGCGGGTTGAGGAAAAAGGTTTGGGGGGGTATTTGCAAGATTGCCAACATCTACTATGTTTCTTCTCTGTCGAAACTGACGGAAACGTCAGCGACAGCGCGCGATGTGCGGCGCGGGGGATCGAACCAGCGACATGCGGCACGCATGCGCGGAGGGCGAAAGCCACTACGGCTGGATGGTGGTTGTTGGAGGGAAAGGGAGACACAGCTAGATGAGGCTCTCGCGACGCCACGGCGAGGAAAAGCACGCGCTCGCCAGCGCACAGAGGCCGCTCGACGAAACGGCCGGCATGTCCAGGAAGCGACGGCGACTACGGGGATGTCTAGGAGGTTAGGGAGCTAACCGCGGGGCTGCCGGAGGGGTTGGATCGGGCCGGGGAGCGGCGGATCGCCGGAGATGCAGATGGCCGGCGGAGCAAGGGTTTTCTCGGGCGCGTCGGCGATTGGCGGCATAGGGCATCCTCCTCCTCGCTCCCATGCACAGGGACGGCGCCAGAGCCTCGCTGAGCTTCCACGACAGCCTCGACGCCACACCCGCCTACTGTATGGTGGTGGAAGAGGAGATGCCGACGGTGGACGACGACGGAGGAGATGTGACAGGGGAGAAGGGGAAGTTGCGGCGCAGAGGCTGGGGAAAGGTCTGGGGCACGGCAGGGAGAAGGAGGGGGGTTAGATAAGAACGGGGGAGAGGAGAGAGGCCGCACATGGGGGCACGGTGGGGAAAAAGGTGGCTCGGCCACCTTTTCTCCTCTCCCGGCTGCTCACGTGCTAGGCACGGCTCGAGAAGGGGATAGGGGCTACAGGTGGGGCCAGGGCGAGGTCAGAGAGGGCTGGCTCGGGTGTGGCCTGGTGGCAGCGGGAGAGAGAGAAGGAGAGGGGGAGGCTCGGGTAGGGTTTATGTTAGAGGGGCATGGCTCGGCATGGGGGTGGTTAGGGTGTGAGGTAGAGAGGATGGTGAGGTTGGGTGGTTAGGGTTAGGGTTTGCATACCCACCTGATCAAGCAAGGGGGAATGATGGGTAAGGAGAGGTAGGGGTAGGGTTTAGTTAGGGTTTGAGTTAGGGTTTTACAAGATCAAGTGTATGGGTAGTGTGAGATGGAGGTGAGGGGTGAGGTTTGTGATGCACATGGCAAGGAGAGGAAAAACAAGATGGTGAGGGTTGAGTAAGAGCAAAAGAATAGAGCTTACTTGACATGATCCCCAAAGATCCATGCTCCACTCAAAAATCAAAGAAAAACCAAAGGAGAAAAGGGTGGTGGTGATCTTGCATGGCCCATGCATAATCAATAGATGCCATGTTTAATCTTGTGAAAACAAAGATAAATCCCCATGGCATTTATTCACATGCATCCCACAATATGGAATTAAGGCCAAGCCAAAAGAAATACACTACAACAAAACAAAGCTTTGGTAACACAGACTTATGATACTACAGGTCCAAAACAATGTTACTAGGTCATATAGTAACATGTTTTCTAATGTGCTCCATTAGCTCGTGTTACTAAGTGATCTCATCGGTCACACATTATAATTGTTACCATATGCTAAAAATTGTGTTACAATTTACATCTTAGTAACATGCATATTATGCGTTACTTTGTGCATCGGTAACACATTTTTGTAACTATAGTAACACCCGTAGTAACATATTTCCATAGCCGCAGAACACTACTAGTAACATGTTTTTGCAACTACAGTAACTACTTTTTACATTTAGGACAAAATTACTAACATGATATCCAAGGATTGTAACACTACAATTTTTAGTTGCATCCTACCCTAATAACACATCTCCTAACCATAGTAACACGATTAGTAACACTACTATATTTGTATTGCATCAATATTAATGCATTCTTTATTATTATTAAACACAAATTTAGGTAACTAGTATTAATAATATATTAATATAATCAATGCACATGTAAAATTAGTTAATTGTTTTATTAGGATGCTTGCACCACCATTAAAAAGACAGAGAAGCTAAAGCACGTCACATCCAAAATTTGAATAAACATCAAGATATTTATTTCATTACGAATATAAGTGTGTAGAATACATATGCATTATAATGAATAAATAACAATATCATTAGGTGCAACGGCACAACATCCATGTAAATTTGACCGTAGAAAACATAATTGTCAACAAGATTGCACCACAGTGTTTGCATCAATTCAACCAAAGAAAAATACCATGTGAATGATATTACAATTTTCAACATAAAAGATATTACATTTCAACGTAAACTACAATTATTTCTAACGAAAATCTTCAAAATTTATTTTCTTCTTGATCCAACCAAAGATTTCATCAGCAACTCAATCATCTTTTTCTATTCTCCGTTGAAACTCAATCATCCTTCTTTGGAATCTGTAAAACAAAATAGGAACTTACAGTTATATGAATAAATGTAAATATTTATGATTCTATATAGAAGGAAAATTTAAATCACAAAGGCTGAAGGCCAAGCAATTAACAATCATTCAGTAAAAGCATCACCAATTGTCTGCCAATCGCCTACTTCCCTTACGAACTCCTCAATTTCCAGAATAGGTTCATCAATGTGCACAAGTGCAAATTCGCCACCTAACTCAATACCATAGGCCTTAGTTGCAGAATCAGTACTCCCGATATTTGAATACCCAACATTTGTTTGGATATGTTCAAGTCTTTAGAACTACTTTGGAACCCGCCTGCAATATGATCAATAGGATGATATCATTTGCATGAACAATATGCCAAAGTATACACATGGTTATAGGTAAGGAATGTTATCACGGTCATTCACTTCGTTAGGGATACACATACATACAATGAGGATATTTTAAGAGAAAAGGCCAACAATGCATACTCCAACATCACCAGATGATGCTTAACTCTTGCAAGTATACTAATTTTTTTAAGAGTACTTGTGTCTCGCTGGTACTACTTGCTGATGTCAATGTGCAAGTCAGAAATCAAGACTAATAATCTAACAATCAGTTACCTCAATGTGAACTCAACATGTTCTATTTGCATGCAAAATCTAGGATATCTACTATACTACACCTTCTAAGTAATTAGATAGCACATATTTAAGTATGGCATACATGCAGGTTTGTTCCATTTATATTCTGAATAGTACCAGAATACAACTTGGTAATTTACAAATTTGGAGTGGAGGTATTACTAGATCCTAATCTATTACTTACTCTTTCTTTATATACACTCTTAGAAGATTAATGACCAGCTACCAAGTCAGTATGCAAAGTTTCTTTTTAACACAGTGGTATAGAATACTAACTAAAGTTCGCCTCGAGAAAATAAATGAAGTTTACAGAATCTCAATGAGCTACCAACCGACATAAATTTGTAACACACACTAAAGGGCACATCATGTAATTAACCCCTAAAGAAAATAACTTGGTGATTATATATATTGTGCAAACCAACAATTGTAGAAGTTCCTGAAATATTTTTTTGATGCATCTCCTTAATATATTGTTCAACAACTCCTCGGAGCAGCGAGCAAAAGAAAATTTAAACTATCTAACTGTTACAAAATCGACATTTTCCAAGGTTCTCGGCTGTGATAAAACTCAGGATACTCCTCTAATAGGGGAAGTTATCATAGCTCCCTACCAATTATGAACTCTAGTAAACTTAGACCAATCATGAAACTTGAATAAAATAAAACTTACTGTATCATCAGAGTATCATCAGACGGTCAGCTATATTTTAATGCTAACCCAACATATATTACCCCAAAGAACTAAATTTACTATAGAAGATATTTATCTTGTGTGAATAAGTGTGCCTTCTTTTTGGAGCTGAGTGTGTGCATTTATTTCTAGCCCCTGCTGGTCCATTATTGCAGAAGATTCATTGGACCGATCCCCTCATTTCACTCACCTATAGAGAATAATAGTACATGGATCAATAGCACGGTCTTGTGCATATGGTGATTTTTGTTAACTCAGTAATTGATTAATATTAGCATGCTCTCATCCTTGTGTTAAGCGAGTAACTATTTATATTCTATCTTTGTGACATGAGTAAGAGCAGTCATAACCTTTTCAAGTGAAAGCAATAAATTATTATCCTCAGAGATGCCGTGTTGCATGGACGAGTGTGCTTCACAATGCCAATCGAACCATGAGAAGTCCTAATTGATAGGAAATTAGTCAAGCTACTATACTCTGTTTCAACAGAAAGTCTAATGTCAAAAGAATCATCAACATGAATATATGAATACATTGAGATAGAAATAAAATTGCTGGACCGATTCAGGATGAGATTGATTGTGTTTCGGTGATGGCTGAACTAGGCACTAAACAACAGTCAAAGTCGGGTAATCATAGGAATTGTTCAAGATTTAATAAAAAAATAATGCTCTTGCTGAACTAATGTAAGGTACTCCGTATAAAGGATAAGGGCGTGCCTATGTTGTTAAAAAAAATCCACCAGTACCATGAGATCAGATGGAATGTTTACTAGTACAACTGATTTACAGACTGGTACGCACACTACCAACAATCACGTACTACAAATCCAGAAAATATAAAGGGAGGATGAAAGAGAACCACTCAGGAATTCGTAGCAGGACGTCAGCAAGGGGACGGGCGTTGATATCAATACCTGCCTCTGAAATGGTGACATATGTGGTGGTAGTTTCCTTTGCCGTCGCCGCGGCTGCAAACTAGACGGCGATGAGGCAGATCGAATCAACGGATGAGCAGGGAGGGCGATGGGGTCCGGCACGGTGGTGGGATGGCGGTGGTGGGGTGGTGGGAGGGGGTGGCGCTGTGGTGGGAGGGCGATGGGGGCGGCGCTGTGGTCGAGGTAGGTATGCAGATCAGATAATTGCGGGGGCTTTTTTTATAACTCTATAATTGCAGGGACTTGATTCAGCGCTGATTAATCGGAATGTCTCCATATATAGGAGAGGGGAAATTGAATATTAGCCACCGGGAATAAATTTTTCCATCAGTTTTTTTGAGCGATTTTTCCCTCAGTTGGTTTTTCGTCTTGGCCAAAATAACTAGATCATGGCGGCAAAAGAATTTTACTCCATTTTATAGGACTAGTAAAATGCCCGATTTATGTCATGAGACAGAATCAAATGATGGATCCAAAGGCATTGCATTTAACTATATGTGTATTTTTTAGGGAACTATATGTGTAATGTTTAACTGCGTGGCAATAAAATCATACCATATTCCCCACCCTCAACTAACCCTTCTATCACACACTAAGGATATATCAAGTGCTTTCTGCTCTTGTGTTGCTCCCATGCTACTGGAAATAAAAAAACTCAGTCTAAACAATATTTTTTTAAAGTTGACACCATTGTATAATTAGAGAAATAAAAAAAAGACAAATCTGACTATGACCAGCTTCTTCAAGTGATTAAAAGAAAGCTAACGCAAAGCTTTTAGACTTGTGTCGGCATTACGGTACATTGCAATAAATCAGAAAAAATATATTCAATGTTACCAAGTTCCAAAGATATCGCCTAGCAATATGGCCTCGATAAGAAAAGCTACATAATGCATTGACATATGTAGTGACGTTTCGGTACTGAAGATGGTGGGCCTCCGAGCTTTTAACCTTTCAGTACTCCCTTCGACCCATATTAGTTGACTTAGATTCATCTAAATACAAATCCCGCCTAAAAATGTGAGTCACCATGTTTCTAAACCACTTAAGACACAGCTTTGGAGACCATATAGTTGATTTAGATTCATCTAAATACAAATCCTGCCTAAAAATGTGAGTCACCATGTTTCTAAACCACTTAAGACACAGCTTTGAAGACCACATATTTCCTCCATATAATGGTCTCTCAAACACCATCTTCAGTCAGTAGTTTGAAAAGCCCACAAATGTATTTTACCCAACTTTCTACTTTCTCTTTCTGTATGGTTTATGTGGCTGTGTGCATTCTAGTTATGCAGAGACCGGGTGTAAACATTACTCAGAGTAATAAAAACGTTCATTTAAAAAAACCCGAATGTATCTAGATAAGCTTCAATGCTAGATACATCCGTACCTAGACAAATCTGAGTCAACTAATATGGGTCGGAGGGAGTAATACAACCGTAATTTGCATGTCATATTCGATAAAAACTCAAAATGCTCAATCAAAGTAGTATTGCAGGTGGAAGACTTCAAAAAATGTTCACGGACAATAAGGGTTTCAAGGTGTGTCTAGAGCATCATACACGATCTTTACATGTGAACTTTTTGGTATCCTCTATCAAATTGTATATAACATTCACATGTGCGTGCTTCGGAACAAGCATTTACAAAATGTCTGAAATAACAAACTGGTTTCCACTACAATATCATAAATTCTCAACAGGGGTCGGCAATGCACATCATTTTACTATACAGAAGCACGGCTATCAACTCTAGATCGCCAAATGAAGACTTTGATGCACTGAATCCTATTCCTTTCTCCGAGAGCCATCTCAAAGACATATCTGCACCATGCAGTTCTGCCTCTCATCTTCTTGCCAACACTAGGCTCGAATCCTTCCGGCCCTAGGCTGAGGTCATGGTGGCACAGAATGGCTTCATGGACGTCCCGGGGTGGCCTTGCTTGGGTTGCCCTTCGACCACGGGGGCGGCACACCGGTGTCGTCATCCCAGTCTCGGCTATCTAACGCCCTTCGATTGTGCTTGGTCTCGACAGCATGCCGGTGTCATCGCACGGTCTCGGCTATCCAATGCCCTTCGACCGTGCCGGTGACGCTTCCTAGTATGTTCTGTCTGATCTCCACGTGTTCCGCTACCTGTTCCATTGGGATGCTTTCCTTCGGTGTTGAGGTTCTCATCGGAGATCCTCCCTGGTGGACGGCTTGAGGTGCTCAAGGTGGCGCCATGGTTGTGACGTTGCTCCTGTTCGTGCCATGATGTGACCTACTTCTGCATCTCCCTTCAACCACGAGGTCGGCACACCGGTGTCGTAGCCCCAATCTCGGCTATCTGACGCCCTTCGACTGTGTCTTTCGTCGTCGCCCATCGCTCGCCTTGCAAGTCCTGATGGTCTCCTTTGAGATGCTAGCCTCCCAGGGGTTCGGTTCATGACGGATGCTAACCTCCCCTTCCTTTGTTTGTGTTCCTTGTTTCTAGTATGATTTTTCTGTATTTTAGTTATTTTCTTCTCCCATGTATCCTCCGGTAATTCTCCAATCTGTTTGTAAGAACTTGGGCATGCCAGGATACTTTCAGTGGAATGGAGCAAGTCGTGGACCTTGATAATTTCTCCAATCTGTTTGTAGAGATAACACAGTTTGAATAACCCCACAACGAATCATAAGAAACTTACTCGGTACCTTCGTATTTTGTTGGCCGATTCAATCTGTCTACAAGATTCTTGTTTCTTTAATCATAATTTTTTTAGCTTCCTTTCTGTGGACCTTGATTTCCCTGAAATCGACTATGAAGTAAATAACATTCGAAGGACATAACTCTCTAGTGTAGGCAAATATCATAAGTTAGCATTGACAGTATAATACAAAGAAATATCACAAAGATTTCCATGCCTATCAATATCACATTATAATAGTATCATTGGCAAAGCACTGCACAGGAAGTTGAATAGCGGATGGCTCTACAATTGCCTACAGTAAGCTTTTTTCCGAAATGGGAATATTCCCGGCCTCTGCATTAATAGATGCACACAACATTTTATTACTTAGTTCAGAATATCAATAGATGCCTGTCTGCATCAATAGATTGCCTGCAGTAAGCTGGTTCTGAAATTAATTTAGAAAGAACATATCAACTCATTTTAGACATCATATTCCACGAGTAGGAACTCATTTAAAAACCATAAGAAAAGCATATATATCCATAGTCCTCTGCCAGCAGCATTAATAAGAACAGATCAACTATGGCTATGACCATGGTAGATGGAATTAGCGAACACATGATAAATGTCATCTCTTTAAAATTGAACTTACAATTGCGACTAAAACGCCAAAACTCTAAATTACCTCCACGTGCTGCAGAGCATTGTCTGGTTAAAAATATAGAATGGATAAGGCAATCATCTACTTTATCTCCGAACTACTGCAAGAATAATAAATCTGGACAGATTAGTAAATAGCAAAGGATGAGGATAAATATAAACAATGGTTTAGAGATGAAGAACACAAGATTTCCCACCTCCAAGAAGCCGTGGAGAGCCTCGCCTTCTCCTCCGGCAACCGCTGCATGCATTATCCATGGGCAACAACAACAAAATATACCATTCCATAACCCGGTCAGTAAATCCTGAAGACCTACCGGCTCAACGGTCTCTGCATTCCACCCGCATCGGCCTTCGGTGTGGCAGCACTGCCATTGGCGGAAGATCACAACATGGTGGCGGGAGACGGCTCTGAAGAGCTTGAGCGCGCAATCTTGTGTCAGGCCGAGGAGACCTCTGTGGATCCTCCGAGTAGCTGATACAGCTGGCGACGTCGACCCCATCTTCCACTTTTGTAAGCTTTTATGCAGGCATGATCTCTCTTACTCTGTCTTCCCAACCTAAAATGGAAGGAGAAGTCTGGTATTGTGATTGTTATCAGTTAAGTAAGGTTGTTCAAGGAAGCATTTGCACATATGACTGTATTAAATCTGTACCAAATAAATGAGACTGTTAGTCTTAGATATGGTAAGAATAACAGATTGGCCCTGAGCTCTTGAGATATTTTGTAAGAATTTCATCTAGAATAGATCGATGATATAGTAAAGTTGTAGAAATAAAATGATTATCAACGCTGTATCTACAGGGAGCCCACGTTGGCTTATTGTTTTGAGATAGAAAATGGCAGATCAGTACAACTGATAATCGTTTTAAACTACCACATGCTTCCTAATACAAATAGCCACAAGCCACCAGTGACTATAGGATTGACGGACAGTCAACGATTTGGCCCTTCAAGTGACCTGCAACCCCAAGAACCAAACCACCTCCTTCAATTCCCCATAAAATCATCAGTGCTTACCGTACCTAGATAATACAGGCACCAGCGGTAGATGTCGTTGGAGATGTCCACCAATTTAAGTTTGCGAGGAGGCTATGATGCCTGTTGTGAAGACCAGTCGGCGGTGGCACCCATGTTTAGGCCTAGCAGTGGCCAATCCCTATGATGGAGTGGGCAAATAGGGGGATCTGGGTTGCTTGCTGGCCCTATGAGACGAGAGGGGGCAGGAATGAGGTTGGTGGTTTCTCGTAAGCGACGGAGCAGGTGAGGTCAGGGAGGGTGCACTGGGGGATATTCGCAGGCATCAGAGTCGGAGGCCGGAAGCTAGGGCGGCGCGTGGAGGTGCGTGGATAGGGGCTAGCCGACCAAGGCGAGCACGAAGGTGCATACCTCGATCTTACGGTTCTTGGCCTGATCTCCTTAGAGATGGCGGCGAGGCGGAGGACGGCCCATGGTTTGTAACTGCGGCGCGTGATCTTGGGACAGGCGACGTTGCGGGCGGGGGTTTCTGTCTAATAAATGAGCGACGAAGGACTGCAGAAGTGAAGTCATTGCCTCATGTGATTAGGTGGGAGGGTAAAATGGTCTTATTTAAAAAAGTGTTAATGAAATCATTGACCGGAGGAAACCGAGGAAATTCCTCCTTTTTAATTAGTAGAGATAGAGAAAATACCTCAAATCAAAGATCACCTAAAAATAAAAAACATTTTTATTAGAGAAAATGCTATAGGCGAAGAAATCCACGTTCCACTTGTGTCGCCTCTTCCAGGGTGGCGGGGGGAGCCAAACCCTAGCACGCTACCACCGCCCACCCCCACCTCCCCTCGTCGTCCCTGGAGGCAGCCACGAGATAAGCCGCGCGCCTCACCGGTGAAGGGGCAGGAGGGGTCCGTGCCTCGCGGCCTGGGTTTGGGGACTAGAGGGAATAGAGCTCGACGGCGAGAGGCGCGGCGGCGTGCGGCAAGCAGCGACGATGATGGACCATGCCGGGTAGGCCGGAGGTGAAGGGTCGCCACACGGAGCCCTGCGGGGAACCTGAGCGCATGCCTGCCTTCCTCCTTTGACGGCGAGGACGCGACCGCACTATGACACGCATGAGGAGAAGACGTTGCTCCACCAAGAGGATGTGGCTGCTCCGACGACGACACCAGCAATTGCGGCGATGTTGGAGGCGGGAGCTCTGTCTCGACGTGGCAGTGTTGGCCGGAGTTGGCACAGGCGGCGACCTCTAGTGTGATCTTGTAGGCCCAAATCTAGGTCAAGTGGGTGGCCCGAGCTAAATCTCACTCCCCTCCATGCACAACGGTGTTATCATCCTCACGCTACTCCACCTCTCTGGTTGGCGGTAGCTACAATGGACTAGGGTGCGCTCCAAGGCAGGGTGGCTCTATCACCATGGGTGGTGAGCTGCGTTCTTCGCCCTCCCTAGATAGATGAGACCTTGGCGGCGACCTCCGGCTGGCAGGGAAGTTGGCAGGCATGGGAGGGTGGAATGCTCACAGCTTCTTTCTCGCTGATTGGATTCATCCTGGATCTGGCGGTGCCGATGGCTGAGCTCCTCCACCAAGCTGGGTGGTGGAGATGTGCAAGGTGGAGCCTTTGCACCCTCTTACACTGTCTGCCTCTATCGTGCACCAACACCCATGGAGTTGCTTGGTTCCTATTGTGTGCACCAGAAATGTGATCTCTGTCGTGGATCGGAGTTGGCTGGTGCACAGGTGCTAATGGGATGAGTTTACCACCTCGGGGCAGTGCACCATCATCGTGGAACCTGCAACTTGTGGTGGCCCTCACCGGCAGGTTGGTGGGCCAATCGAGTTCTCGAACTGATGTTGTGTTGTCGGCGACAAGATCTTGTTGTCTGGTCTCGGTGGTTGCGCCGATGCATGAGCGGTGGTTAGGGCGCTCCGGACGAAATCCCTTCCCAACCTTTGTTGGTTCCGATGGCAGTAGCGCCCTCGGGCATATTACCCTCTTGGGAGATTGTCGAGGAGTATCGACTCAACCCCCATCCCGCGTGGTTCTGTTCCTCGGGTGAAAACCTAGATCTGGCTTGCCAGATCGGATGATGATGGTGCCATGGACGTCGCTCCCTCCTTGGAGGTGTTTTTCTTGGTGGCAAAATGATACCTTCGATCCATAATTGCAGATGTAATATAGTAGCCTTTCCCTAGTAGACCTAAGTTTAATCGAACATTGGGAAACAATGCTAAATGAAAATTAAATTAAACATATCTATAAGACCTGTTTGTTCAATTAACCTTCATTTACCAAACCTTTCTAGTTTGCTTTAGAACGTTGCTTGTTTCAATGGATGGAGATAGGGTAGGGTTGAAGATTCACTTATAGCTGCACATCGTATGCTAAATGAAAACACAGATCAAAGCCTTAAAATATTATTGTTGTTCCCAAATGTATCGTTAAACAAAGACGTTAATACCCTTCATGTCACTGGGTTTCCTACGAGATCGCCGCTCATCAAGCCTTTATCAATCTCTAGGATTTTGGATACCTACAAGTCCATAGATTGAGACAAGAGACAAATAAACAAAGGTAGAAATCTCTATTCAATCAATACACAATACTCCAGGAAGAGATCATGGAGATCGACCTCCCCGAGAGTGGCACAATGCGAAAGCGTGCGTGGCGGCTAGGTCAAGGATCTTGCCGCTCTGATACCATGAAGAACAATAGAGAGATGGATTGGTGGAATATGTTGGATGCATTATTGATCATGAATCATCTTGGAGCACAAGAAAAGACACAAATCATATCTCTACCCAATCTTATTTTTTACGAAATTCCACCGATCTATTAATAATCATTAATAGTAGTACAAAAGATCTCAAAAGTAATAAGAATTACAAATAGGTCGTTGAACCACCTAGCAACGACTACATACAGTAGCACGGGACAAATACGCGATGTCGTCCTCGACCCTCCATCACCCGAGCCGGACAAAGCTTGTCGTAGTAGAGTTTGTTGTACTAGACGAATGGTAAGTCGTTGTGCTAAGTCCACAAAGGACCAACACACCAGAGTAGCAACCATCGCCGAAGATGACAAATGTAGATTGGAAGAGACTGACCTTAAATTATACCAATGAATACGAAAAATGATCAGATTCCAAGAGATCCGTCGGACAAACGACTCCATGCCCCCTCCATCGATGCTAGACGCACCAACAGAGCGAGGATAGGATATGAGGACCTTATTCTGACTTTAAGACATAGCCGCTGCCTCAATATCAAAAGAAGACACTGAAAATAATCTAAACAAAACATGAAGACCTCTCGCCAATGAGAGGTTGTGGTCTGTCATGCCTCTAAGGTTCTAAGGCCGCCAGAGACGATACGGACCGATGGCGTCGCCGGTGGAGGGAGGAAACCTAGATGGGTTCTAGCCGCCGCCTTGAAGAGCTGCTCTTGCCTCTCTCATAATAAGTCGAGTCCTATTACTATCCCACCCAATCTTTTCTTAACCGATGTTATACTCTACAATCTGGTCATTTATTATTTGAGCATATATAGGATAGCCATATAAAATGAGAATTTTATGAAGATGGATAAAAAATTGTATTTTTTCGTATTGATAGTAATTAAATATTTCTATAAATATTATATAATAGGGGAAAATAAAAATAAAACAACATTTAAAATAATATTTCTGCTTACAAATAAAAACAATGCTATTAAGGAAATCAAATTGACCAAAATATTTTAGTAGGAGTCGAGAACAAATTTGAACCAACTAAGCTAAGAATAATTATCTTATCAAATCTAAGTTAGAAAAAAAGAATAATTGTCTAATCTAACTAAATAAAATCAAGCAGATGCCCGCCCGTGTGCCCTGTCCCCAAATCCCGTACATCTCTATTTTCCGAAGGGGAAATGATACCCTTCCCCCAGGGGATCGCATGTTGCCATCCCCCGGGTCGTCGCTATCACACGCCTTCGTGTGTCCCCACCCATAATTGCATCGCCCTTTTCTTATCTTCTTCTCCCCAGCGCTCCGCTGCCAGGCTCTGTGTGCCTCCACCGCCATTGCGCAGCGCCGCCCCCCCCTCTTCCTGCTGCGCGCGCCTCCGCCGCCCGTCCTGCGTGTGCCTCCACCGCCGCCGTCGGGCCGCCCCCGCTCGTCCTGCTGCGCGCACCGCCACTGCCGCGCCGAGCCGCCCCCGCTCGTCCTGCTGCGCGCACCGCCACTGCCGCGCCGAGCCGCCACCGCCGGTCCTGTGTGCGCATGCGCCTCCTCCGCTGCCGCGCCGAGCCGCCACCGCCCGTCCTGTGTGCGCGCGCCCCTCCGCTGTTGTTACGCTGCGCTACCACCGCCTGCCCCTCGTGTCACCCACCTCGTCGGAGCGCCGCGCTGCCATCCCGCTCAACCGTCCCTCTCCTGCTTAGCAGCCGCCGCTGCGAGAACCTCGTCGGAGCCTCCATACACCACTGAAGTTGCTACCTACGATATGAAGGTTTGCTACATGGGTTTAACGACACTGCTACTTACTGCCACTGACGCTGCTACCCACGGCATAGAGATTTGCTAAATAGGGTTAGTGGCGCTGCTACCTACTGCCACCCCCGCTGCTACCTACGGTGTCGAGGTTTTGCTATGTGCGGTCGGCGGTGGTGCTACAAGTATATCTTGAGTTTTGCTACAATGTCTCCAGCGAGATTTCTGGCAAGGTCGGATTGGCTACAATATGTTATTTTTTTTGCTACATACGTTTTGTGGTTTTGCTACACTAGCGCAAAGTTTTTACTACACGGTCTCTGGCGAGGTCTACCGGCGAGATCGAATATGCTACATTGCCACAACATTTTTGCTACACGGTCTCCGGCGAGGTCTCTGGCGAAATCTTCGGCGAGATCCCGTCTGTTTTCCTATTTTCTGGGGCTTAATGTAGCAAAAGCAGGAGAAAGTGCTGTTTGGAGGGACACGTGTCGCGCTGTCGACCCGGGGGAATCAATATCCCCGGGGGATGCGTAGCACTGCCCTGTAAGTCCCCAAATCCCGTACATCTCTGTTTCCCGAAATTCCCTATCGTCATCTCCCGTACCAGATGGGTTCACCTAGCGACTGCTCCAATCCAATCCAATTCCCATGCTAGAAATATCGCTTACTTCCATCATCTGATCCGGCCTTAGATCGCTTCTCCTAGCAGCTGGACTCCGAGCGACCTGTGGTAGCAGCAGGTGGTCGCCGCTGATGCGGCCGTGCGTATCAGCAGGAATTCGATCTAGAAGAGGATTTGATCCGGCACGGTCATTACGAGTTCGATTTCTTCGAGGTAAACTAATACATGGTTATTGATTGCTAAATTTGCTTCGGTTGTGTGCGTCTATGTGCTCCTGCCTGGGGATTAACTGTCAGAACATATTATCAAGTGCATGTGTGTCCTTATGTAAAATTAACTGCAGAACATCAAACGGCAGTGTAACATTCCAGGATATGTCCTCGTGCCTCGTATTGATTCTGTAGACTTATACAGTTAGTTCTGGGCATCTTGTCTGAAGTTTGGTTTAACTGATGTTGGGTTTGTATACACTGGTTTACTAGGGATTGTAGCGGGAGAATCAGGGGAAAGGGCCGTCCTGAATCTCTCGAATTTATTATCATGATCTATCTGAGCAATCTATATTTCCCTTATAATTTGACTGTTAATCTTTCCTAGGACTGTGATAATGATATTAAAGGAATTGTCCATGGAGGATAGACCATTGCAGCACTCAAATTATGCAAGACATTAGCACACTCTTAGTCCATGTACAAAATAGAGCCAAATGCATAAATAATTTGCCTGATATAATCGTATCAAAGTCGAATTACATAATGTCTGAGCTAAACTCAGCTGTTAAACACAATATGCTCTGCTTGAGCTAATGACAACTTTGCAAATGTCCCTGGAACATAACACATCCAGCAGTCCACTTGCGCATGGCATGTTTATTGATGGCTCAAATCCTCTGTAAAACTGATGATTTTGCTAAACGGATGTTGTAATTCATGATGTTGTTAGTATAGAGTGTAGATTAATCGGTTAAGTTAATGTTGCTAGCTGAATTATTGTCGTTCTATTAAATTCTTCCGTGTTCTGTTCTTTCAGTTTGTTGAATACACACAACAGTTTTCAGTGCACATGTAGATTTCCTAGTATTATCATGAGTGCAGTTGCATTGTGTGATGCGTTCATGGTATATTTCCTGGAGTTTCCATTTCCTACATATGTGTGATGTGTTGCTGGTATAGTTCATGCTATCTTGATGCATGACACTGTTTTTACTGCCTTTGTCCTTGTCTAATGTATATCCTGCGCTATTGAACAGGGAATATGTTTGTTTAGAGTCCTGGGAGGTGCTATCTTTAGTAGATCTTCTAAATTACTTGGCATTGTTGTGTTCTCGAGACTATCAATTATTAACTGAAGCTCTTCTCGTGGGCAGCATCAAGCACTCAACCAAACCAGTTTTGGGGGAAATAATACAAGCATCTCTGGCATCTTTAGGTTTCGATTATTAATTTCGTGAGCTCTCTTTTGTGTGAATGTCAACAAAAGAGTAGTTAAAAGACCGAGATAATCAAACACATAAGAAGTTTTTTGTTACTGTAACTTTGCCATCCGCAAACTCATGCTCTTGTTAATGTTAATTTGCCATTCAGTGCCAGACTGGCTGGGAGAAGTTTCCTTATATTAGATATCTGGAAGCATATAAATTTTATACTCTGAAATTTTACTTTGTCTGCAAATTGATTTTGTGCGAAATATGCACATACATTCTGTGCAATTTTGTGAACTCTGATATATCAAACTTGTTCTACAAATTAGTTCTTCAAGAAATAGACAAATTACTCCATCGTCGTCATGACTTTGGCATATCTCCGCTAAATTGTTACTCAAGGCATCAATTTTTTTGCAAAATCTCTCCATCCTAGCAATTGATAGAATTATTTACAACAATCAAAACAGAATCATGCTAGCGAGGAGTCCAACTGAAGGTAGCTGATCATGGGACGTGGCTGCGGCTGGACCCTGGGGTTTAGGTTTTTCGAAGCCTTGGATGAGATAAAAAATATTTTCTCTATGTAAATAAGTGAGTCGCATTTGTCTAGATTTGCATATATCTTGATATATTTTAGTACTATATAGGTACATGTGCATCTACAAATATTCAAGTCCATTACTCCCTCCGTTTCAAAATATAAGATGTTTTAGTTTTGTGAAAGGAGTGTATTTAGACTCTTTTTAGTACGTAGGTTCACTCCAAACTTAGATGAATCTACACACTAAAAATTTCTTATATTTTGAAACGAATTCTTATATTTTGAAATGGAGGCGGTAGAACGGAGGAAGTACATGATCGGCACGGCTGGGTTGCTCCTCGGTTGGATTCCACTATGCCAGTACTAGTGTGCTTACGAGCTGGATCCCCCGATCGGTCGGTCGTTTGAGGCTGCCATGTGCGAACGATGGAACAATCGCGGCCTGCGGGAACGAGCTGGCCCAAGGGCGAGTAGTGCTTCTCTAATGGGCTGCTCATATTCTGGACCAAAATCTAATACCTAATCCATTGTGTTGTTTAGCTGGACCGGTGCTACAGCCCAGCTAGCACCGGGCCTAGCTTGGGAGCCCCTGGTTTTAGCCATCTGGTAGATGCCAGCTAGCTCCCCCGATAGGCATGATTATGTGTTACTTTTCCCACTAAGGCCTTGTTTACTTCTCTCGTATTTTTATCCACTAGAGTTTTGAGGATATGAGGAGATTTGGTGTTCATCCAATACTCTCCAATCCCCACAAATACTCTTCCCCAAAAATACTCTACCATGTAGGAGAGTTTTTAATCTAGGCAAAAGTAAGAAGGATTTGCGAGGATATCCCGGTATTTGCGAGGATTATCCCGGCCAAACCAGGAGTAGTAAACAGACTACGGGAATTGGAATAATCCCCTCAATTCCCCGCAAATACACTAGTGAATACGATAGAAGTAAACAAGGCCTAAAGTTTGTAACACATTTGTGGCACACATACATAGGTGTTACTACATCAGAAAACCTGTAACATATTGTCTGTAGCACACAGTTTTATGTTACTGTGTTGATAGATCTGTAACACACTTTCTGGTCCTGTATCGTTTGTGTTACTATCGATCGTTGGCACACGAATGAGATGTTACTGTAATTTTACCTGTAACATATTTTGCTATGTGTTACATGCTTATGTTACCAAAGCTATGTCATGTTGTAGTGATAAGGTGGATGTTCCATGTGGAGTTGATGGCATATGCTCATATTTGAATATAATTTAGACATGCTAGTGTGTATGTTCCACTAGATGAATAATAGCCTCAAAAATATTCCAACATAAGCATACATTCAAAACAATCCATATGGAGGCTTGAAAAGGGTTCCACTCACAAAGCATGCAAAGGTGGCCCCACATATCAATAATGTGAAAACAACATGATGCATATATGCATGTGGAATTAGAAGTGGATCCATCCCAACCCACATGAGCTAGAGATAAAACCAAAATGAAATGCAAAGCTCACATATAGTTGGATGGTGGGATTATAGGGTGGTGACAAGAAAGGTGGTGGAGTTAATAAAAGATATGCCCCCAACTCAACTTGGGCATCAAGCACTTATCAAGAACCAAATACAATATATCAAGAGGCAAATACAATTAATAATGCATATGAGATAAGAACCAAAAGAAGAAGGGTTTTATATGATGCTCAAATGCAATGTGGCATGATGACATGAGCATGATATAATTATGATGCAATGATTATATGTAGGAAGTAGCAATTATATTACTAGACCATGTAGCATTGCCATTGTTAGACAATTGGGATGCTACAGGTAGCCTAGAGCCAAGCTCTCATACTAGCAAAGTTTGTTGGAAAACCCGAGCCAAATCCGGTAGAAGACCTCAAAATGATGAGGGTGGTAACCAATGATGAAAACCTGAAGAGATGGATTATAGCAACACGCCAACACCGGAATATACCATGGAGGATCTATTGAAGATGATCACAGTTAAGAATCCAGGTATAGAACAAGGTAATGATGCTATGTACCAACAATTTATACAACAAGTAGCATCTAAGGTTCGTGATTTAGAGATGGAGTATAAAAGACTAGCTGATAAGCTTCCATCTAAGCTAGATGATATATTTGGTCCCACTATTAAAATTTAGTTGGGACTTAATGAGATATCCGCACTTTGTGATCTTGGTGCAAGTGTATCAATGATTTCCAAAAGCCTATTCGATAAGTTAAACTTGGGGCCATTTGTTACAACTGAATTGAGACTCCATGTAGCCGATTTAACTTATAAACAAGCTATTGGGATAAAAGAAAATATAGTTGTTGAAATTAAAGGTAGTCCCGCACTTATTGATCTTGTTATTTTGGAGATTTCTGAAGATCCCATAGCACCAATAAATCTAGGTAGGCCATTCATAAGAACTATTAAAGCTTTGATTAATTTACATGAAGGGAATGTGAGAATAGGGCTACCATCTAGAGATCCTTTTGTAGTCCACTTCCCTAGGAAAAATAAGGCCAAGCCTAATGATGATGATGGTGTAATTACTTTAAAAGCAAACTACTTTGGAGTGGGTGTTCCACTTCACAAGCCTAAGTGATTGCCATCGAGGTCAAGCTAATTGACCTTAACTAGAAGCACTTCATGGGAGGCAACCCATGTAAAATAAAATTTCTCTTTATATTTACTATTATATTTTTATTGTGTTAGTTTTGTTTTTGTTTTGTTTTAATTTAAATAAAGAGTGTTCAAGAAGACCTATGGAGAGAGGAGAAGAAATAAGGTATTCCTCTATATTTTATTTTACTAACACATGTCCTAAGAAGTATCGCTATATCATTAATTAGTATTTTTGCTGTTATCTAACCCTTTGATAAGATGTGCAAAGGCGCACATAGCTACTAATCAAATTCCTTGAGTTTTGTAGTTCACAGTGTTTATAATAACTATTGATACGGCCGGAGTGGACCGTACCATGCGCCCGTACCACCTTAAGGCAAAGGAAGATAAAAAAATGTGATGTTTGTCGAAAGGAACAGTGCCAATAACGACCACTGGTACGGCCGGACGCGCCGGTACCACATGCCCGTACCGTACCCCCGAGCAAATATCAGATTTTAAGTAGAAGTCACAATAGCGTTAACGACCAGTAGTACCGGCACACACGACCGTGCCGCGCGCCCATACCGAGTGCACCGCCTGGGAGCAGTCGTCGCCCCCAAGGTAATTCACCCGGTACGGTCGGGCTCCGGTCATACCACCTGCCCGTACCATGTACGCGGCCGCCATAAGCACCCCGAGGAGGTAACCTAAAAATCCCCAAATCATTTTTTCTCTTTCTTCTTACTACAAACTTCAAACCACCTCCACTGGATCTTCAAATTTACTCATTCTTTCTTTGATTCTTTGCACTCACTCGATCTAAGGTATGATTCTCCTCCGATCCCCAATTTATTTGTGCAAAAGCTCTACTCAATCATTCATCATTGTCAATCTAGACATAGGTCATGTTCTTGATTCAATCTTGATATTAAGTATGCCTAACATTTTTTAGAGGAGTTTCTTTTGTAGTTAGTGTAGATAACCACTTATGCTATGTTTCTATTGGACCAAAAAATCATTACCAATCTTTATTTACTTTGTCTTGTTTTTATTTATTAGATGAACACGATGAGTCGTACACGTGAGATGGTTGTGGAATCATGTGCACCACCCATTGATACATTAAACCCCGAGTCACTTGGCATCGAGTTCACGCAGGAGTTCCATCTTACCCATTTCGATCGTCTCCAGATTCGAGAGATCAAGTCCACCAAGTGGGTGTGTCCTTATACCCTGAACCAACTTAGCATTCATGTTGATTTCGATTTACTTTACAACAATCTTGGTTTGTACAATTTTGTCTTTCAGGATGTTGTGACATATGGCTGCTTGACGCTTGAGTTCTTCAGCACCTTGACACACACGGTGGATCCTTATGGTTCTTACGAGGAACAAATACCCAGACTTGATCGAATTAAATTCTGTCTTATGAACTGTGACTATACTTTGACACTCAGCCAATGGGCTCAATGCTTTGGGTTTGCCAACAAGACCACCGATGTACGCATAACTACCTTTGTTTTAGATCCTTCCCCTTTATATTATTTTAATTTGATGAGAATTCGTGCAAACACACCCAAGGGGAACCAAATTGACCATCATGTGATGGCTCAAGATATGTAGAGCTCGTTGGGAAGCCCAAGAGGAAGGTATGATGAGCATAGTAGCAAGTTTCCCTCAGTTATGAAACCAAGGTTATCGAACCAGTAGGAGTAAGGAAACAACTCCAAGGTGTTGCTAGGAACTTGGAATCCTGCACAACACAACCACATAACTTTTCCCCAACTTATAGTGAGGTTGTCAATCTCACTAGTTTTACTGAATACAAAGGATTAAAGTATAGTGTGGAAGATAGTAATTGCTTGAAGAAAGTAAACAGTAAATGATAAACAGTACTCCCTCCATACCGGTTTATTGGGCTAAATTAGCAAAACTCTTAGACCAAGGCGATCTCTAACACGGCGATTGAAAAGGAGAGAGAAGCGCTCGTTTAGCCTAGATCCATGCGGTGAATTAAAACTAGAAATTAAGAAACCACCTCAGGCCCACATTGAGTTAACCACTTCCACATGCATGCCTTCCTCTCATCCTTCTTCCCGCTAGAATTAAGGGCATGTAGTGGTCAGTTTCATCTCCACACGGATCGCCCTGCTAACCTCCTTCTTCCCCGCGAGTTTTTTTGCCAAATTGACGTTGGAAAACTGAACGGTGGGAGGATTTTTAGGAGAGAAGTGGCCATACGGGGAGTTAGTGGGGTAATTAATTCACAATTCACTCTAGTATTACGGTATCTCCTCAAAACCCAGATTAGCCCAATAAACCGGTATGGAGGGAGTAGATGGTATATCAATGGTAAAGGAATGGACTAGGGTCCACAGTTCACTAGAGGTGTTTCTCCTTAAGATAAATTGCATGTTGGGTGAACAAATTACAGCGGGGCAATTGACTAATTGAGAAAGCATAACAATGCATATACTAGACATCTTGACTCCTACGATATTTGATTGGGCATTACAACATAATACATAAACCATAATCCAACTGCATCTATGACTAATAATCTACCTTCAGGTTATCATCCGAATCCCTTCCAATATTAAGTTGCAAGCAACAGATAATTGTGTTAAGCAAAGTGTGTAAAGTAAACAATACAATTTCCCCATGGACAAAGGATTGTTGTTTTCTTCCTAGTAGTAACAACACATCTACAACCTTAGAGATTTCTGTCACTTCCCCAGATTACTAGAGGCATGAACCTACTATCGAGCATAGATACTCCCTCTTGGAGTTACAAGCATCTACTTGGCCAAGATAGCTACTAACAACGGAGAGCATGCAAGATCACAAATAACATAGACATGATAGAATCAATAATCAATCTGACATAGTATCTCAATATCCACCGGATCCCTGCAAACACAACATATAGGATTACAAATAGATAATCTTGATCACGAACGGAGCTCACAAGATCTAAACATGATAGTACAAATGAGGAGAACCAACCATCTAGCTACTGTATGGACCCATAGTCCAAGGACGAACTACTCACGCATCACTCCGGAGGCTGGCATGGTGATGAAGAAGACCTCCGAGATGATATGTCCCCTCCGGCAGGGTGCCGGTAAGAGCTTCGGACCCGCCCGATCTAGGGATGGAGATGGCGGTAGCTATATACTCTTTTGTGAATTTTTGATCGGGTACTTAGGGTTTCTGCATCGGGGTACTTTTATAGGCGAAGGGGCAAGGTCGGTGGGCGCCCGAGGGGCCCACACCATGGGGCAGCGTGCCCTAGGGGGTGGCCGCGCCAGCCCTAGGTGTGTCCACCTCGTGGTCCCACTTCGGCTACCCTTCGGACTCTGTGTTCCTTCTAGTAAAATATTGACTTTGGATTTTGTCCCGTCCAATTCCGAGAATATTTCCTTACTAGCTTTTCTGAAACCAAAAATAGCAGAAAATAGGCAATTAGCAATGCGGCATCTTGTTAATAGGTTAATTCCAGAAAATGTATAAAAATACCTCAAAGTGTAAACAAAACATAAGAAAGTTGATATAAAACAAGCATGGAACATCAAAAATTATAGATACGTTTACGACATATCAAGCATCCCTAAGCTTAACTCCTGCTCGTCCTCGAGTAGGTAAGTGATAAAAAGAATAATTTTTGATGTGACATGCACCATCACAATCTTGATCAAGGTATTTGTAAAGCATTGATAGCTAGGATCAAAGTACTCTAAACATAAGCATGAAAGATAGAGTTCTAACAATAAGACATAGCAACTATGTTGTCACATGAAAAGGTACAAACAAAAGATCATGAATAACAATGCATAAAGACGTTTGTTTGTTTCACATATAGAAAACATAATAAGAGTGGTATTCAGCTTGTCCCTCATGGTATAGCAAAACATAAATGCATAGGACACCTTCAAAGTTCATAAGGGTGACTAGATACAAATAATTTAAGAAAAAGCAATATCAAAGTTATGAATCAATCAACAAATTTTGGGACAATGCACATTAAACTAAGAATGACCACTATTCTCTCTCAATTGGTGCATATAGATAGAAGATGGACACACCTAGGCCTGGCGCAGCCCTTCACAGAGGGAAGTAGGGATTTCAAGTTTCATAAAAAGCTTCCAAAAATTATGGTACTTATTAGCTTTTAGCTCTCATTGCCCCTATTATAAGCATCTTAAGGTGATTAAGGTTAAAGTGACACAAATATGTGGATATGCTTGACAAGTTATAAGTTCAAAAATCTCATGCGCCTTGCTTACGAATACCGAACCTCATGCTACTCAACTTTAGTGACAAGTAAGTTCTTTTCATTGTAAGTACATATGTATCATGGAGAACGGCCAACGGGGTTCCCCTTGCCCCATGGCACAGGTGCTTTCCCATATCAAAATGACAAGGCAATAGACAATTAGCATCTCAATGATCTTTTTATTTGCTATTTGCATAGGTTTTTATTCAGGATGCTTCACAGAATGCTCACTATGGTTATGCTGCAAGTCTCCACCATGATTAGGCATGGCTTAGGCTAGCCGCCTAGGCGTTTCTCTAACACACATACAAACTCCATGAGCTTATAAGGTCCCCTTTTATTTCACACCACCGGAATCCATAAACAAAAGAACATGATATTAACTGAATAATAAGTGCAATGTTGAAAGTGTTCCCCATGGTATCATGGTTCTGCTAATTCACAACTTATAAAGTGCAATCATATAAGCAGCATAGATGGACACAATGGTTCAAGTTTATTAAGTGCAAGAAAATAAAGTGTGCCATCAAGTTTGTGAGAGCTTTAATCACTAGTTTTCACATAACAAGAGTTTAATTTGGAAGATAGATAAAAACATGAATATACTTGGAATGGTGTAACACACCATGCATAGGACTTTATAATGGACTCTTTGGAATAACTTGGTTTTCTTGGAGGTTGGATGCATGAGTGGAACTCATACTTGGTACAGGTGGAGGCTAGCAAAAGACTAGGAGCGACCAACTAAGAGAGCAATAATGGCCATAATCATGCAAAGTGACAAAACATTATTAATTAAAGCATAAAGTGATATTAGAAGTAAAAAACTAAATGATCATAGAGGCTTAGGTGACTGGTTCATAGTCTTAACACGGTGTAAGCATGTGCCAAGTCAACCCAAATAAAACATCAAAGGAGAATACCATAATATAATGCTTTTGTATGCTAAAACAACGCATGATCCTTTCAAAGCACATTAAGCAATCTCAATTGTTTGGAACAAGTCATGCTACAACAATAATCACTAAGCATAAGGTCAAAGCAACATCAAACATGACATGATAGAGTCTAGGCCACAGTCAAAACAACATCCTTTTGTACCACTTATAAGCATGAAGCTTCCTACTCTTTTCCAACACCGATCAACTTATTTGAAACAACATATGAATGTGGGGGTCCAACTAATTTATTTAAGCAAACCAAACAAAAGAAAACTAAAAACAAAAAAAAGACGCTCCAAGAACAACACAATTGTGCATGAAACAATAAAAATGAAGTGTTTTGGAAGAAAACCTGAGATTTTTATTGATGAAGAAGGGGATGCCTTGGGCATCCCCAAGCTCCGATGCTTGTACCTCTTGAATATTTCTTGGGGTGACACGGGTGGCATCCCCAAGCTTGAGCTTTTGTCCATACTTCATCTCATCACATTATTCTTCCCTACACTTGAAAATTTCCTTCATACAAAACTTCACACAATCTTTATTAGCAACATTAGTGTAATCAAGATAATCTGAATGGATGCGCAGGATATTTGAATGGACGCGTGCAATGTTTGGGCGTAGTACCAAAATTTTGTGGTCTAAGCTTCTAACATACGCTGGTCTGACGTGGGGCCACTCAAATGCGCTATTTCCCTCTAGACCTGCATGCCAATGAGAGTTACTTTCCAACATTTAAATGAGTTTTTAGGCATTTGCTAAATTATCAAGCAATTCAAGGCTTTCAAAAATATGACCATCGTCCAAAAAAGGTGACCAAGGTCATGGCCATAATTTATGATGACATGTCCACATTTGGTATATAGGTGCATATTGGCAAATCAACCAATATGTTTGGTTCCAAATTTGATGTTTATTTTCTACTTTCCAAATTTGCCCCCTTTTCAAAAAAATTAGGGACAAAATTCAATATATGTTGAAATAAAGCCATTCGTTCGCAAAGTTCAATGCTATGTGCATTAGTTTCCATGCTAAAACATAAACTTGTATTCTGACAACTTTTGGATCAATTTTGATCTATGGTGACTGGCAGGTGGCCCACGTATATGGTGGTGCCCAAAGCAGGGTAGGTCAGAATTTCCAAAGTTATCCCTCCCCACCTCTTCGCGTTGTTCAACCGCCTAGACCCTCACCCCCTTGCCCACAAAACAGACGCGCTCATGGCCGCTCCCCATCACCGCCGTGCGCGAAGAAGCTCTCCCTACTCGTCTTCTTCTTGAGATGCACTGTTGGGAATGTTGATCCCACAGTATTCCTTCTATCTCTACCTCGATGTGGTTGGCATTTTGTTGCCCTTTTACCCGATCTGCCTCCTCAAATACATAGTTTAATTTTTCCTCAATCTGCATGTTCATAGTTTATTCTGCGCTTGATTTGTGTTCTTAAATACCTTCGGCAATTTTGCTATCAATATGATTGCTGAAATGCATAGGCATATATAGTTTTTGTACTCCATCTATATGTTTCCTACTTTTCTTTTAATAATAACCAACCTTGTATGTCATAATTAAACAAATGGGTAGATGTTGGATAGAGATTGCTCCATTAGGCAGTGCTAAAATCCTTGGTGTTCTATGATTTATGGAGTTTGTTAGAGCTCACTGTGACAACTCAAAAGAACATTGGCCCTACAGGTTGTGTGTGAATCGTAGGGTCCTGCCTCAAAGTATAGTGGAAGACCATATTTTTATATTTGGAATGCTAAGCACATTTGTTAGATGGGTATTTCATGGTGAACCATATGATCTTCCATATGAACCGGGGGAAGCACATCTTTATCTTCAAGATCAAGTAGGGGAAGCAGATGTTGATCAACTAGATCAACTAACAGAGGCAGCTCCTTAGCATCTAGATCAACATGGAGAAGGGGGAGGAGAGAAAAAGTGCAAGCTGCATGAAACGAGTTTCATTTATAGTACTACCACTATGCCAGATGACAAGGAATATATGTAGAACAACAAATGTTTAGGTTATATGTCTTTAATGTTTCTCTATAAACGTATTTGTTAATCTACTAATCATAGAAGCAGACAACCAAAGAGGACTTTGATGGTAATGACAATGATATGTTCATTGATGAGCCTGCACCTAAGGTTGTGGATCGGGTACACTTCTTCTGGATGGAGTTCATGTAGGGCTGCTGATCATCAGGGGTGTACGTTTGGTGTCGTCAGGGTAGTCTCATGACCACTAGCCCAACTGCAAAACTCTTGTGGTGTAGAGCTAATATGGAGCTACCTTATGATTTCTAGGCCTTTGTTAGCAGAACTATAATCGCAAAATAGTCAGTATATTAGTATATATGTGTGTGTTTGTGTGTGTTTCTAGTATGAAATATGAGCTTATGCTTTTATTGGTTCCTAAATGGTTTAGAGGCCCTAGCGCTGGTGCCCTATGCTGCAACTACCGTCGTCTTATTCTCTGCTAGCCCTTTGATGTCTATGCACTTCTATTCTTGTAGATAGTTGTTGGGCCTCCAAGTGTAGAGGTTTGTGGAATAGCAGCAAGTTTTCCCTTAAGTGGATTACTCAAGGTTTATCGAACTTAGGGAGGAAGTGGTCAAAGGTATTCCCTCTCAAGCAATCCTACAATCAAGATACAAGAAGTCTCTTGTGTCCCCAACACACCCAATACACTTGTCAGGTGTATAGGTGCAGTAGTTCGGCGAAGAGATAGTGAAATACAAGTGTTATAGATAATTATAAGTAGTAACGGTGCCAGAAAATAGCTTGATGGCGTGGAAGAGACTAAAGGCAAACTGAAATAAAGATGGAAGCAAGCAAACATGTAATAGATCTAGATGCAAACGGTGTTTCAATGCTTAGAAACAAGGCCTAGGGATCATACTTTCACTAGTGAACACTCTCATATAAATATCATCTCTCTATGATACTACTCTGAACTACTCTCCGGTTGGACACTCTAATCCATGGTAGGGCTATAATAGCACACCTCAAAGTAAGCCATTCCCATCTAGGTAACCCCACACTGTCACCTTGAGCGCTAGATGGTTCCAACAAACACCACAATTTTATAGAGACATCTAACTCCAAATATAAATCGTAACAAGTATTTGTAATCTGTAGCCTAAGTGCCACCATGGTGTGCATGCTGCCACTTTCACACACATGGGGAGAGCAGAGATCTATTAAAATACTTGAGTACCAAGGTAGATCTACTTGATTACAAAGCTCATGATCACAATATGATCATGCATAGAGAGAGAGATGAACACATAGCTACCGATAGAACCCTTAGCCTCGAGGAAGAAATACTCCCTCATCATCATGGGAATTAGCAATGGCAATGGATATGGTGGTGGAGATCGATGGAGATGGCTCTGGGGGTAATTCCCCATCCCGGGAGGGTGCCGGAACAGAGACTTTCTGTCCCCCGAATCTCCCCATTGGTGGCGGCGGCACTTCGGAACTTTTTGTGGCTGGAGGCTGTTCGATTTAGGGTTTTTGCATCGGGAGGCATCTTATAGGCGAAGAGGCAAGGTCGGTGGGTGACCAGGGGGCCCACACCACCTGGTGGCGCGACCAGGGCTAGCCCGCGCCACCATATGGTGTGCCAACCCTAGTGCCCTACTCCGTCTCTGCTTCATGTTTCCATGTTGCTCCGGGAAAATAGGCATATTGGCTTTTGTCTCGTCCAATTCCGAGAATATTGATTTTCTGCCTTTTCTAGAACCAAAAATAGAAGAAAACAGGCAACTGGCACTGTGGCATCTTGTTAATAGGTTAGTCCCAGAAAACATGTAAAAATACCTCAAAGTGTTGACAAAGCAAAGCAAATTGAGACTAAACAAGCATGGAGCATCAAAAATTATAGATACGTTTGCAACGTATCAACATCCCCAAGCTTAACTCCTACTCGTCCTCGAGTAGGTAAGTGGTAAAAAAGAAAGAATAATTTTTGAGGTGACGTGCACCATCATAGACTTGATCAAAGTATTTGTAAAACATGGATAGCTGGGATCATAGTACTTTAACATAGCATGAAAGACAAAGTTCTAATAATAAGACATAGCAACTATGTTGTAACATGAAAAGGAACAAACAAAAAATTCATGAATAACAATGCTTTGCAAGACATTTGTTGTTTCACATAAAGAAAACATAGCATAGTGCCATTCAGCTTGTCCCTCATAGAGTAATAAACATAGATGCATATGACACCTTCAAAGTTCATAAGAGTGACTAGATACAAATAGTTTAAGAACAAGCAATACCAAAATTATGCATCAATCAACAAGTCTTGGGACAATGCACATAGAACTAAGAATGGCCACTATCCTCTCCAAATAGGTGCATAAAGATAGAAGGTGGAGACTCAACATAAAAGTAAAAGAAAGGCCTTTATAGAAGGAAGTAGGGATTCAAGTTTCATAAAGATCTTCCAAAAATTATGGTACTTTTTAGCTTTCAGCTCTCATTGCCCCTATCATAAGCATCTTGAAGTGATTAAGGTTAAAGTGAACAAACTATTGAGTATATGCTTGACAAAGTATAAGTTGGCAATATCATGTCCCTTGAATACGAGGGCCGCTCCTCATGCTACTCAAGTTTAGTTACTGGTAAATTCTTGTCATAGTAAGTACATGTGTAGCATAGAGAACCGCCAATGGGGTACCCCTTGCGCGATGATACGGAAGAATCCCCATATCAAAATGACAAGGCAAGCAGACAACGAGCATCTCAGCAATCTTCTTATTTACCATGGGAAAATGGTGCTTTTTTCTCTATTTCCTCTTTTCATATATCTTTTTTTTCTTTTTCTCTTTTTTTGGTTCAATATCTGACTCTTTTTTATAAGAAGAATGCTTCATAGACAGCTCATTATGGTTACACTGTAGGTTTCCACCATGATAGCATGGATTAGACCGGTGGCCCAGGAGTTTCTCTAACACACATACATAACTCCATGGACTTACAAGCTCCCCTTTCAATTCACGCCGACGACATCCATAGACAAAAGAGCATGATATCAACTAGGTACAAAGTACATGTGCAATGTTGAAAGTGTTCCCCATGACAGCATGGTTCTACTAATCCCCAACACATAAGTGCAAGCATATAAAACATAGACGACACAATGGTTCAAGTTTATTAAGGGCAAGAAAAGTAAAGTGTGCCATCAAGTTCGTGATAGGTTTAATCACTAGTTTTCTCATAACAAGTTTAATTCGGAAAGTAGATAAAACATGAATATACTTGGAATAGCAAATGCTAATAGGTAGGTATGGTGGACTCTTTGAAATAACTTGGTTTTAGGAGTTGGATGCATGAGTGGAACTCATACTTGGTTATGGAGGCTAGCAAAAGACTGGGAGCAACCAACTAAGAGAGCAATAATAGCCATAATCATGAAGAGCGACAAAACATCATTAATCAAAGCATAAATTGATACTACAAGTTGAAAACTAAAGGATCATAAATGCTATGGTGACTTGGGATAGTCATAACATGGTGTGAGCATGCGCCAAGTCAACCCAAATAAAGCATAAAGGAGAATACCACAATACTACGCTTTAAAATGCTAAAACAACACATGATTCTTCAAAGGCACATTAAGAAATCTCAATTGTTTATAAAATGTCATGCTACAACAAAGATCACTAATCATATAGCCAAAACAATATCAAGCATGGCATGACAAAGCATAGGCCACAGTCAAAAAACAAGCTCCTTTTATCACTTAAGCAAGAACTTTTCCTACTCTTTCCCAGTCCAAACCAAACTATTTGAAAACCAATTCATGAAAGAGGGGGTCCAACCAATTTATTCAAGCAAACTAATAAAACCAAGCAAACTAAAACCAAAAACAAAAAACAAAGACGCTCCAAGAACAACACAACTGTGCATGAAACAATAAAAATGAAGTGTTTGGAAGAAAACCTGGGATTTTTATTGATGAAGAAGGGGATGCCTTGGGCATCCCCAAGATTTGACGCTTGTACTTCTTGGATGATTCGTGGGGTGAAACGGGGTGGCATCCCCAAGCTTGAGCTTTAGTCCATTCTTCATCTCATTATATCATCCTCTCTATACACCTGACATTTTTCTTCATACAAAACTTCACACAATCTTTATTAGCAACATTAGTGCACTCAAGATAATAAGTTTTTAGGTTCAGTTTCAACACCAATAAAATGTCCATTAAAACACAAGCTACTGAATTACTTCCGTCAAAAAACTCAATTCCCCAAAAGAAGTCAAAAAGGAACCAACAAGAAGCAAATGCAAATAATGGCAGAAATCTGTCAAAACTGACCATGAGGTAAAAACCAATATTTTCGAAGACCTTCTGTTGCTCAAATCAAAAAGTGTTGAACTAACGAAAGTTATATAACAACCTGGGTCAGAAGCACAAAACTTCACGCCTCAAAACGATGTACAGAGATTTTACACAAATTTTTACGGTGAAGCACAAAAATCTGTTTCGGGACAACAACTTTCCCAATCATTACTTCTCTCTCATTAGAGGTTATTCTTGGCACAAAAAGCAAATAAAAAGAATAAGGAGAGGTTATTACTAAAGAAATAACTTCCAAGACTCATCTAAATTTTTTGGGTTATCTCCCAATAAGTACTTTTCTTTAACGCCTTTAAGTTAGGCTTGATAGTTTGAGAAGATGCTCACAGAAGAAATATGAATTGAAATAAAAGAGAGAATCAAGAAGCAAATTCAAAACACATTTAAGTCTAACCCACTTCCTATGCGTAGGAATCTTGTAAAGAAACAAGTCATGAAAGCACAAAGAAACAAGCATAGTAAAGCAAAACAAGTGCAACTTCAAGACTTTCAACATAAAGAGGGGAAACTTAATATTGTTGAGATACATAAAACCATGTTTCCCTCTCTCATAATAACTTTCAGTAGCATCATGAATAAAATTAACAATATAACTATCACATAAAACATTCTTATCATGAGCCACATGCATAAAATAATTAATACTCCCCACATAAATATAGTAATTCTTATTAATTGTAGTGGGAGCAAATTCAACAAAATAGCTATCTTCCAAAGTATGTTCGTTTGTAAACATATATCATTGGAAGGAACATGGATAGCACTAATAGTACAACAATTATTAATATCATCATTTTCAGAATTGGTACCAAAGAGATTTTCAATATCACAAGAAGTGTGCTTTTCCCAACCATGATCACTACTATAGGTAACAGGCATAGGAACATCATCGAGTTCAGACTCATCAAAAACTATAATAGGAGCAACATGCTTAGGGGAAAATACTGTTTCCTCCCTCCTTTTACTCCTCCTTTTCTTCTTTATCTTCTTCTCTTTAGGAGGGAGAGGCTTGAAAGCAAACTTCTCCATATACCCTGGTTTATTATTCGAGACAATAGAAGAAACTTTGGAGGATTCCTTCTTTTCATTAATAAGATCAAAACACATATTAGTCCTATCATATTTTGGTAAAATCTCATCTTCTATAATATTTTGTATGTAAGTATTTGTGTGGCAATTATCAACACAATAAAGATGACAACCATGTAGGACACTATTCATATCAATAGCACCCATATCTACCAAAGAGGTTTTTCTTGATAACTCTTCACACCCTGATACATTGCTAACGTATCCATAATTTTTGATGTTCCATGCTTGGTTTTATCTACTTTCTTGTGTTTTGTTCCAACTTTGGAGTATTTCTATACACTTTCTTGGACTAACTTATTAACAAGATGACACAGTGCCAGTTGCCTGTTTTTTGCTGTTTTTGGTTCCAGGAAAGTCAGAAAATGAATATTCTCGGAATTGGACCGGACAAAAGCCAAAGTCGTTATTTTCCCAGAAGACACACGGAGCCAGAAGGAGAGATGAAGAGGGGCCACACCACCCCTAGGCGCGGGTCCCCCTAGCCGTGCCAGGGCATGGTGTGGGCCCCCTGGCTGGCCACCGACCTTGCCCCTTCGCCTATATATTCCTCCCGGTATAGAAATCCTAAATCTTCAAGCCTTCAGCCACGAAAAGTTCTGCAGCGCCGCCGCCACCGAAGGAGAGATTCAGGGGACAGAAAGTCTCTATTCCGGCACCCTTCCGGGACGGGGAAGTGCCCCCGGAGCCATCTCCATCGATCTCCACCACCATCTCCATCACCATTGATGATTCCCATGATGAGGAGGGAGTAGTTCTCTCTCGAGGCTAAGGGTTCTACCGGTAGCTATGTGTTCATCTCTCTCTATGCATGATCTTATTGAGATCATGAGCTTGTAATCTATAGATCTACCTTGCTACTCAAGTGCTTTAATAGATCTCTGCTCTCCCCATGTGTGTGAAATTGACAATGTGCACACCATGGTGGCACTTAGGCTAGAGATTACAAATACATTTTATGAGTTATATTTGGAGTTGGATGTCTTTATGAAATTGTGGTGTTTGTTTGAACCATCTAGTGCTCAAGGTGACAGTCTGGGGTTATCTAGATGGGAAAAGTGAACTTTGAGGTGTGCTGTTATAGCCCTACCAATGATTAGAGTGTCCAACTAGAGAGTAGTTCAGCGTAAAATCATAAATAAGAATATATTTATATGAGAGTGTTCACTAGTGAAAGTATGATCCCTCGACCTTGTTTCAAAGCACCGAAACACCATTTGCTATTAGATCTATTACATGTTTGCTTGCTTCTATCTTTATTTCAGTTTTACTTAAGTCTTTTCCATGCCATCAAGCTATTTCCTATCACCGTGATGTCTATGCACTTCTATTCTTGTAGGCAGTTGTTGGGCCTCCAAGTCTAGAGGTTTGTAGAACAGCAGCAAATTTTCCCTTAAGTGGATTACCCAAGGTCTATCGAACTCAGGGAGGAAGTGGTCAAAGGTATTCCCTCTCAAGCAATCCTGCAATCAAGATACAAGAAGTCACTTGTGTCCCCAACACACCCAATAAACTTGTCAGGTGTATAGGTGCACTAGTTCGACAAAGAGATAGTGAAATACAAGTGGTATAGATAATTATAAGTAGTAACGGTGCCAGAAAATAGCTTGATGGCGTGGAAGAGACTAAAGGCAAACTGAAATAAAGATGGAAGCAAGCAAACATGTAATAGATCTAGTAGCAAACGGTGTTTCAATGCTTAGAAACAAGGCCTAGGGATCATACTTTCACTAGTGAACACTCTCATATAAATATCATCTCTTTATGATAGTACTCTAAACTACTCTCCGGTTGGGCACTCTGATCCATGGTAGGGCTATAACAGCACACCTCAAAGTAAGCTTTTCCCATCTAGGTAACCCCACACTATCACCTTGAGCGCTAGATGGTTGCAACAAACACCACAATTTCATAGAGACATCCAACTCCAAATATAACTCATAACAAGTATTTGTAATCTCTAGCCTAAGTGCCACCATGGCGTGCACGTTGTCGCTTTCACACACATGGGGAGAGCAGAGATCTATTAAAACACTTGAGTAGCAAGGTAGATCTACTTGATTACAAAGCTCATGATCATAATATGATCATGCATATAGAGAGAGATGAACACATAGCTACTGGTAGAACCCTTAGCCTCGAGGAAGAACTACTCCCTCATCATCATGGGAATCAGCAACGGCGATGGAGATGGTGGTGGAGATTGATGGAGATGGCTCCGGGGACAATTCCCCGTCCCAACAGGGTGCCGTAACAGAGACTTTCTGTCCCCTGAATCTCCCCTTCGGTGGTTGCGGTGCTACGGAACTTTTCGTGGCTGGAGGCTGTTCGATTTACGGGTTTTGCATCGGGAGGCATCTTATAGGCAAAGAGGCAAGGTCGGTGGGCGGCCAGGGGGCCCACACCACCTGGTGGCGCAGCCAGGGCTAGCTTGCGCCACCATATGGTGTTCCCACCCTAGTGCCCTACTCCGTCTCTGCTTTGTGTTTCCGTGTTGCTCCGGGAAAAATAGGCATATTGGCTTTTGTCCCGTCCAATTCCGAGAATATTGATTTTCTGCCTTTTCTGGAACCAAAAAAAGAATAAAGCAGGCAACTGGCACTGTGGCATCTTGTTAATAGGTTAGTCCCAGAAAACATATAAAAATACCTCAAAATGTTGACAAAGCAAATCAAATTGATACTAAACAAAGCATGGAACATCAAAAATTATAGATACGTTTGCAACGTATCACCCTTCCCCTCCCTTAATGCTCTGTGAGCCAAATTAGCAAAAGGACATATAAGCTGGGATCAATTTGATTCGAAGAGGGGCGATTTTATCAGTCCTTGGAGAGGAACCCGGGAGAACTAGTAGTACAAAGGAAGGAGGAGGTTGGCTCAGTCAATTATCTCACCCCCTTATGTGGGACCCGCTTTAACTCACACCTGACGTGGGTCCCGCTTGAAATAGTTGTAGGCCACAACATGATAGCTGGGATAAAAAATTCAGGAATCTCTCCCAGCAAAATGTTCCTACCACTGCCACTTAAAAATACTTAATGTAGAAAAAGTTTACTGCCCGGCCCTACTACTACTAGTACTACTACTCCCTTGCCCATGCCTTTCTATGGACAGCAAGACAAGAAACCACCACTAGCTAGCTCCCATCCAGCAAGCAACTGTTGGAACTGGTGCAACCTCCGATTGGGGAGATCCTGCTAAAATAGGTGGGTGTATTTGCTCACCCTAAAATCCGGATTTGTTTAATTTGCTTCTGATTCAGCCATTGGGGGTACTATTAGTACTAGTAGTAGTATTTAGTATACTTCAGTTGTGGAGTTCTTGGTTATTACTCACCTCAGAATCACCTAATCAGGATATTTTTCCCTCTGCTCTGATCAATTGGGTCATTTGGGTAGGGGTGGAGTAGTGGTGGGAGGTTTGGGGGGGGAGGGGGTACTGATTTCGTATGGATTTGGGATCGGGGAATGGTCACCGCTATTCTGATCGGGGCATTTGGTCGGGTTCGATTTCAATGTTCTTCGGTTCTGTAACCTTTAGTTGCTACTTGTAATGTGCAATGGATTTTGCGTTAGATTCTGTATGGAGAACAATGGGTCAGTGGCGTGCACAGCCACTACAGACAGGGATGGTCCCATCAGTTCCCTTAAAAGTTGCCTAAAAGGTAATGTAGCAGTAATTCATTGTGTTCTTCCATTCTTTCCAATGTTGAAAGTGGTTGCCTGCAACCTGGATGTATCCCTATACTAAAAGTTGTCTCTTCTACATCCTATTTTTGTGGAAACCTCTCTGACACCATCTCTTATTTATTTACTTTAGCATGGTGGTACATACCTACGAACGTGCGGTGGTCCAAGTGCGGCAAACAGGATGGTACCCCCACATGCCACATAATCCAGCCAGTACCACTACTCACCAAACAAGTGCAAGGCCACTGACCAGTTGGGAGGGGCCAGCTTAAATAGAAATGTATTTTTTCTTAATACCCTTATTACCATGGTGCAGTCTGATTTAAGTATTACCCGATTGGTGTCATGCATGCTTATCAGATGTTCAGAAACATATGTGTGATTTTATTAATTCTGGCACTATGTTTATGTGAATCCAGATCTGGATTTGTCTGACTATCTCATACAGTCAGTATATGACTACTATGTATTGTATTGAACTGTTGAGCTCTGTTGCTATTTATGCAGATTAAAGGTGCTGGTACGCAGGCTGAGGCTGTTGTAGAGGCTAGTAGATTGCTGATACCCGCACCAAAAGCGGACATCGTCTACACGACGAGGAAGCACCAACACAGTACCGAGGTGGGCAGTGACCTCTCTAAGAAGTGGGTATAATTTGAAAATCAAAAATTTCACATGTTATGATTTTCTGTGTTATTGTTATATAATAGTACTATATCTTTACACTCATCAGAAGTTCACAAAAATCAAATCGGTTTGCTTTACATGCAATGGTTTTGTCTTATATTATTAGATTTACTTGCTCTTTACATAATTTAACCTTTCCACTTAATTTTATTCAGTACCACACACCAGCTGCTTAGCCCTTTCTGCTACCATCCTCTTGTCAAGCATGTGGATTGAAAGGGGGGCTGTATGCCCTTCCAAAGGAAGAGGTAAGAAAAATGGTGCATGGCCACCCTTCGCAAACGGTACCCACTGTATGAGGTATGAATTCCAAGTGGTTTAGACCGACTAGATGTAAGATCTTGTATCTCACTTTTTTTGCTATCGCCTTACTTCTCTATAAATTCTCTCATGAAGGTTGTCCTTTTTGTCGCTCGCCCCGTTATAAACAATATGTTCACAAATGAAAAGTTTCTAACTCTGTATAGCAAGGGCCCTAAAGGCATGCGAAAACTATATGATGTTGATGTCTCCCAAATGATGGCCACCAACTATTTGGGTGGCTGAGGTTGGTCCAAGTATGTTCCAGAGAATGGTATGAAGTAGGAGGACAAGGTAAAATTTGATTTTAGCAAGCCTGGGCAGATACTTGCACGCCATCGTACACCTATTGACCTAAGGACCAAGAACAGAGGTAGTACTAATTAATTTGCTTATGTACTCATCACAACCTCTAATGATTTTCTTGCGACTAACTATTCTGCACCATTGTCTTTAATCATCATATGACCCTGACCACTTCTATAGTCCACTTCCCCTTATGTACCCCTAGAAGGGTGCCAACATCAAGTTGCTGGCACCGGCACCGGCCCCAGTTCCTGCAACAGCACATATTGACCTCACTAGGAGAAAGAGTAGAGGTAGTAACTTAATTTGCTTGTATACTCTCATCTCTATTCAGGAGTAACTTTTGTATAAGAAACTATTTAGCTTGTACACATCTCATATGGCTCTTTGACCACTCCTGCAGTCCCCTTACCAACCCCCAAAAGGTAACCAGCATCAAGCTGTTGGCACCCACACTGGCATTGGCCCTAGTTCCTTCTCCAGCACCTGTTGAACTAAGGTGAAATAATGGAGGTAGTATCTTAATTTGCTTGTATACTCATCATATCCTCTGATCACTATCTTGTGAGTAACTGTTGTATAAGAGACCATTTGTCTTGTACACATCTCATCTGCCTCTACCATCCCTGCAGTCAGCTTAGCTACCCCTCAGAAGGAATCTAGCATCAAGCTGTTGGCACCGACACTGGTTCTAGGCCTTCTGGCTCCTGCAACAACCCCTCTACAATTAGTGGCACCATCTCCTACACCAGCACCAGCTACTGCACCAGCCCCAGCACATGCACCGCACCGGCACAAGCTCCTTCATCACCCTGGGAAGTGCCTTGTCATACCATATCCTACACTTGTGTCATCACAAGGTCGCACCGGATTATGTTTTTGAGTATATGGCGGCATATAAACCGCTCTGAATGTCTTCTCAAGTTTCACATCATTCAATGCATTGCTCTTAATAATTATGCATTTATCTCTTGCTTTGACTCGGAAATTTCCTAAGAGTGCCACAAAGCAACTCCAGGCCAGACGAAAGGGCACAATAGTATGATGCAGAGTGAAGGAGTGAAAATCGAGGGACGCTACGCCATTAACTCGACTGATGGGCGCTTGCCAGCTACTTCTAGGTGGATCAAGTTCTAGGACAAACTTACCATTGGAAGAACAGTCAAGGTTGATGTACCTGGCTGTCCTGAATGCCGCATGTTGTTGATGAACTTCCTAGTGTTCTAGCTCTTTGGTCGCATGCTATTGTAATTAATTATGTGGTTGTCTTTTCTCCACTGATAATATATGGGTGGTAAAACTATGATAACCTTTTGCTGGATTGGAGATATGAGTAGTATGTACTGGTATGGGACATCTGTATCTATATGACGGTTCCCTATATGACCAAATATTATGACAATGAATGTGTTCCAGTGATCAACTGTGTTTGGAGAAAAGGGGAACTAACCATGTCACATGGTTTTTAGAGCTCAAACAAGAACTGGCTCTCTATGTACTGTTATCGAATTTTAGTGTCTATATTGTTGAATCAGTCACTTTGAAATGCTTCTGAATTGGTAAAGTGTTATTATTCTGTACTTCTTAAACTTTTGTCATTATTTTTTATGTCTTATTATTCTGTACTCCTTAAACTTTCAAATGCTACTGAATTAGTCAAAAGTTTTGTCATTGCTGCTGGCTGCTTGCTCTAGAGCTTTTGCCTGTGTGTCATCGGAACCGTTGATGTGTTTTGGACAGAGATTAGAGGGTAGAGATATACAACATGATTTCACCAAGTGAAGGCATTGGATATCAGCCCTGTTTTGGCGCATGTGGTGTGTGTTCTTTAGATATTTTTACATGAATATCTGTCAAAGGAATTATCGTTGTTTTTCCTCCCTTGGTGAGGTCAGTGTTTGAATTCAGCGAGCCACAACCCAGTGAAATTTGAGATAGGAGCCCATTGACCATAGCTCAAAAACTTTTTTATTTGGCCTTTTTAGCATTGCCCCCCACCTCTAAAAAAACACTGCCTACCCATGTTTTTAAGAAACTAATCCATTGTGTGGCTCTTTATAAATTGAGGTTCCAGTAGCACTGCCCTTTTATTTTAAGAGAGATAAACATGGACACACGAAATATTTTTAAGAAGACTAATACATAAGTTATAGGTACTATAAAGCTTTTAATGATAATTTTCATCTGATTTCTTTTGCATAGTGGCAAAGCATTCGGTTTATATTTGTTGAGGTTTTGAGTTCAAATCTTGTGTGCTTGACATATATTTATTCGAGTTTACTTTTTTTCATGTAGAAATAGTATTTGTCGGAGAGGCTGACATCGCGGACCTACCAGCCTGCAGCGTCCCTCGAGTTTAATTGGTGGGCTTAACAAAAGAAGTTAAGTACTTGTACAGAGAGGCTAGCATCATGGACCCACAATCCAGAACATACCAGGTAGGCTAACATGCACAAGACAGAACATACCAGGGAGGCTGACATGTCGGCCCCAGCAGCAAGACCACAAGCAACTATGGCATCGAGCAATGTTTCCAAGGTCAAAATAGCAGGCGCAGCCAAAAAAAGTCCATCATACACATGTTTTATTTATAGAAAGACTGACATGTGGGACCTAGTAGCGAGACTTATACAGGTGATGCATTGAGCAACGTTGCCAAGTTCGAAATAGGGAGGCGCGAGCGAGGAAAAAGTCCAGCATGGACACTTTTCTTCTAATGAGAGGGACATGGGGGACTATTTTTTTTAGAGAAAGCCATGGTGGACTACTGAGCACAGCCCAGAGAAATTTGAGAAAGGAGCCCATGGAGGATAGCCTATGTAGTATAGCCCATGTAGAGCAGCCCATGTAGATAGGCAAACTCTTTTTAATTCGCGATTTTGGGCATTGCCCCCACCTCTCAAAATAAAAAACTCTGCCTACCCATGTTTGAAACTGCACCATTATGTGGCACTTTATAGATTGAGATGCCTGAGCGTTGCCATTTTATATTTTAAAATAGATAAACATACAAACACAAAATATGTTTTAGAAGAGTAATACATAAGTTGTAGTACTAATACATGTTTAATGATTTAATTTCTATAAATACCTTTGGTGTTGTGGCAAAGCAATTAGTTTACATCTATTTGATTTGATTTGAAGGTCTTTAGTTCGAATCCCCTGTGTACATATTTATATATATCTTGGGTTTACTTTTTTTGAGAAACGGCTTACATTTTAATATCACATTATGGAAAGGCTGACATCACGAACCCACGAGCCTACAACATCCCTCGAGTTTAATGGTCGGGTTTGAAAAAAAGTTAAATACTTGTACAGAGAGGCTGCCATCAGGGAACCACCCACCAGAACTTACAAGGTTGCATCAGGGACCCACAAACCAGAACATACCAGAGAGGATGTCATGGGAGCCTCAACAGCAAGACCATACACGATTGGCGCATCGAGCAACGTTGCCAAGGTAAAAATAGCGAACACGATGGGAAAAAAAGTCCATCATACACAGGTTTCATTTACTAAGAGACTGACATGTGGGACCCAGTAACGCGGCCTTATATAGGTACAGTCTCAGGCAACGTTGCCAAGTTCAAACAGGGAGGCACGAGCAAGATAAAAGTCCAGCATGTACACGTTTCTTCTAATGAGAGGCTCCCATGGGGGACCCAGCAGCCTAAAAAAATGGCTGATGCGTCGAGCAATGCTATCAAGTTTGAAACACGGAGGCATGACCAACAGGAAAAATTCCATCATACACACGCTTGTTATAATGAGTGGATGACAGGTGGGGCCCAGCAGCGTGATTAAATGGTAGATGCAGGAGCAATGTTATCAAGTTCGGAACACGGAGGCGCGACCGAGGGAAAAATTCTATTATACACACATTTCTTCTAATGAGAGGATGACATGTGGGGTCCAGGAGTTTGATTAAATGGTAGATGCATCGAGCAGCGCTATCAAGTTCGGAACATGCTAGCACGAGCGAAGAAAAAAATTCCATCATACACACGATTCTTGTAATGTGAGGCTGACATGGGGGACCCAACAGCGTGACTCAACGGCAGATAGATCGAGCAACGTTATGGAGTTGAAATTCGGAAGGAAATAGCCAAGGAAAAATCCCATCATGCACACGTTTCTTCTAATGAGAGGATGACATGTGGGACCTAGCAGCCTGATTAAACGGCAGATGCATCGAGCAACACTATCAAGTTCAGAAAAGGGTAGCGAGAGCGAAGGAAAAAATTCCATCATACACATGATTCTTCTAATGAGAGGCTGACATGTGGGACCGAGCAGCCTGACTAAACAACAAACACGTCGAGCAACGTTATCGAGTTCAAATCAGGGAGGCATGATGACCCACACGTATAGGGGGTGTAATGCAGTATTTTCGATAAGTAAGAGTGTCGAACCCAACGAGGAGCAGAAGGTGTTGACGAGTGGCTTGGAGCAGGAATTCTCTGTAAATACTTAGCAAATGGATTTTTAGGGTTTTTTGATAATGCAGATAAATAAAGTGCGAGTAAATAAAAGACAATAATAATAAATGCAGCAAGTGACCCAATCCTTTCTTTAGCAAAGGACAAGCCGGTTGTATTACTTAATATAACCAACATTCTCGAGGACACATTGGAATATCATCAAGTGCTTTCGCTTCATATAGTTGATTAATCTTCTTTAGTTTGGTAAGTGTTGTGTGGGTGAACCTGTGCTAATGTACCGACCTTACTAGGACTAATACATACTGATGATTATACCCCTTGCAAGCATTCGCAAGTGCAAGAAAATAATTGACGAGGGTTTATCTCATCAATGCCCATTGTTATGGACTTGGGTTTTGGAGAAGGAGGGAGCGCTGGAGACGTCTATCGGCTAGCAAACAAGCACACAGGGGACAAAGGATTTACCCAGGTTCAGGCCTCGTAGAGGTCCCTACTCCTGCTTGTCTGCTCGTGGAATTATCGAAGGAGTCGAAAGTTACAATGGTGCGCAGATGCAATCTGGCGAGGGTTGTGGAAACTAGGGTTGCGTGTGTCCTCCTCGCCGCCCCTCCTAGCCTTTATATAGATAGGCTAGGTCTCAGGTAGCAGGTCGAGGTGGTTACAAGTTAGGGTTTTCCCCTTCAAACTTTCTATCTTTAACTTTTTCTTGATCTTCAAGCAATCGAGAGTCCGCAGGTTACTCTAGTCCTTCCATCTGGGCCTTGGCGACACCGTGGGCCTATACGTATTTGGACCGTATATACCAAGCTCGAGTACCTGTAGGGGAATCGCAGATTCGACTGGGGACTTTTTGAAGTCTTCGAGTGCCTGAATGAGTACTTTTCGACTGCTTTTATTTATGTCATATGGATTGTTGATATACGTGCCTGATATAGCCAAAGTATCGGTATCAGTTAACCACCTTAGGGTGAAACAACGCAATCTACTCAAACTCGAGTCCCCGGACTCGAATCTGGAAAAGTTTTGGCGTAATTCGACTCAGGCCGCGGAGGTCTTACAGGAGTCGAATTCCAGTTATATGGGTGTGAGCACTCGACGCGTCCGTCAAGGCATGTTCATCGTGCCTGCAGGCACGGATATATTTCTGGTAGTGCACAGTTAAATGCGTTGCCAGGCCTTATTCAGGTCTTACCTTCACGCTGTAAGCGCGACATCCGAATTTTATCATCGCAGAGACGATTCGGGCAACCCAGGAGGCATAGTCTCTTTGTAGGGAAAATTATGAGGCGGTGTGGCCATGATCTGCGAGTGCGGATGTTATCAACACACAGTTTTTGTGCAAATAATCATAGGGTGCGCGGCAAGCACTCCCTATGGGAGTAGCCCCCGAGTGCCTGGTTGAGTCGAAGACTCAGGCAGGGACTAAAGAATTTTTGCGACTGCTATCGTCTTTGCTTGTTTGTTTCAGTCGAAGATTCAGGCAGGGACTAAAACACATTTGCGACTGCTGTCATCTTTTGCTTGCTTGTTTGAGTCGAAATTGTTTCCGGCGCTCCCTATGGGAGTAACCCATGTCCATAGTTGAACCGTGTTTCGAGTGGTTGCGTTTGATTGTGATTGCCTATATCCCTGCAATAAGAAAAGAAGAAGAAAAAATCGTAGGGTGCGCGGCCAGCGCTCCCTATGGGAGTAGCCCCCGAGTGTTTGGTGGAGTCGAAGACTCCAACAAGGACTAAAGTAGTCGAAGTTTTCCGCTGCGTAGCTTTTGATGACGTCAGTGCTGACGCTTGCATGACCTCAGTTGCCCGCGTGAGCGATTTTGACGGGGCGTGACGAGCGGTGGGTCCCACTTTCTGACTTTGATTTGACTGGGCGTGCGTAATCTTATTATTAACTGTGCCTCCTCGATTTCCGTGTGTAATGGGAGCAGTGGAGGGACGGTTCGCGCTTCATCTTCTCCACGTGTCCAGCGCGATGCGTGCCACGCGTCCAGTAGTGTTTTTGTGAGCCGTTGGATTGCATCTCCTAGGGGTTAAGTAGCGGCACTATGGCGGTAATTTTCCATCTGCACTCTTTTCTTCCTCGCTGCCATCGCCATTGCTGCTGCTCATCTGCTTTTCCTCTCATCTCCTCCTCAACTCTGGACCACCTCCGCTCATTTGCAAGTTATTTTCTGTGCTCTCATCGCCGCCGCGCAATGGGAAAGAAGAAAGGAGGCGCTGCCGCTGAATCCGCGGCCACCGTCGCTGCGACAAAGAAGAAGGGTGGCCCCGCTACTGCGGGCACCAGTGCCGCCGCCGGCGGGAAAAAGAAGGTCGAGGGCACCCGCGTGACCAATGGCGCATGGCGCCCTTCTAGCATCAAGGCGTCGGATCTCCGTCTTGATGCGCGCGTCCCCAGTGGTGAGACCGTTCCTGTGCCTCCTGCCGGTTTTCGAGTGATGTTTTTTGCATTCGTCATCTGCGGCCTTTCTTTGCCTCTCCACCCCTTTCTTAGGGGTCTCCTTTGTTTCTACGGGCTCCAGCTCCATCAGCTGTCCCCAAACTCGATTCTCCACATGACCTGTTTCATCACTCTTTGCGAGTGCTGGCTCCGAATCGAGCCACACTTTGGCCTTTTCAAACGCTTATTTAAAGTGAAGCGTCAGTCCGCATCTGGCTCTCTAGTTTACGACGTAGGTGGTTGTGGAATCCATGTCGACCCGTCCGCCACCTACTTCGACATCAAGCTCGCCAAGTCCGTCCAGGGATGGAGGGACAAATGGTTCTATGTTCATGACCAGAAGGCCAAGGACGAGCACTTTGGACTCCCGCCTTTCGATCCCGCGACTCCGTGCAAGCAGATGCGTTCTTGGAAGAATGTGGTCATGCCTTCCGAACTCTCGGAGACAGACGTGATATATCAACGCGTCTACGACCTCGAGAGTCACATAGGCGCAGAAGAGGGAGGTTGCGCCCTTTTCAGGACTTGGTTGCGTCGTCGCGTCCAGCCTCTCCAGGCCAGAGTCCATCCCATGTTTCAATGGGGTGGCGCTGATGATGCCACTCGCGTGTCTGCCGATGGCATGTCCGCAAGTGAGGTAGATAAGAGGGTGCGACTGGTCACGAAGTACACCTTCAAGGATGTGCTTCCGAACGAGCCAGTCGTTCCTCCTTTCGATGCTTCGAATCCTCCTCCTGAGGTACAGTTGCGCTACACAGTAGCTTATTTCCGCGATTGCTTTTTTTGTTGCTTACCTGTTCTGTTTGCTGATCTTCACTATCTGTACGCAGGATTGGGCGGTGTCACCTTGTATGCCTCCTCTCCCTGAGGGTATTATTCCTCGCGAAGCTTTGGAGGAGGATGAGTCTGAGTCGACTGTCCCTTCTGATGTGGAAGAGGAAGCCCCCAAGTCCGAGAGCCCGGATACTCGCAAGCGTTCGCGCAGTGAGGATTCCGATGCGTCGACTCCTTCGACTCCAGAAGGCACAACTGCTGGTGCGGAGTCACCAATTCCCGCCGTTCCTGTGAGGGCTGTGGCACCATCTTCTCGCAAGAAGATGCGATTGCCAAAGGAGTCTTCATCAGAGTCGGCGGAGGCCACGTTTAATCTTGACAACTTTGACTGGTAAATTTGCGAGTTCACTAATTCTTTTCTGTTTTCTTCTTGTTGGCTTTGCCCTGGAGTTTTCCTTTTCTCAATGTGAATTTGGTCTTGTAGCCAAGAGGCGTCGTCATCTTCTGGCGACGTCGAGTTTTTGAAGGAAACTGGAGTCGCAACCTCAAGGGCCAAAGTAGAGGTCGAGCATGCTCCTTCTCCTTCGGCGGCGGCCCACTCTGGGCACAATTCTTCGAGCTCTCCTCACGTAGGGGAGCATCGAAGAGTTGCTCGGATGACGGTTCAAAAAAATTCTTCGGAGTCGCTAGAGGACCATGCAAGTATATCTTTCCTTCTTTTTTAATGTGGGAATCAACGCCTTCTGTTGCCCTCTTCTGACTCCTTGTTTTGTTTGACAGCTCCTTGTAAAGGAAGTTGTGCAAGTGGCGGAGCAGGTGATGGCGATGGGTCGTCAGCATGCAATGCTGGAGACGCGTCACCGCGTGGTCGAAAGTGAGTGCTTCTACACTTATTCTTTTCGTCTTCTCTCTGTTTTGGTATACTCGACTGATAGCCAATTATTGACTGCCATGTAGCTGAGCATAACGCTTTACTGCGCAACGTCGCCACGTTGGAGAAGACATTGGCCGCAGCTGTGAAGGGGCACAACGAGGCAATCGCGGCTCATGATGATGCCCAGAAGCACGAAGAGGATCTGCGCGCCTCCTTTGTGGCCAGGGAAAAGTTGTTCGAAGAGCAACTGTTCTCAGTCGCCAAGGCCCTCTCAGGTACCTTTACTGGTAGATATTTTATTGATGTTCCTATCTGCGTCTAGAGTTTTGCCGGTGGCACTAGAAGTTTGATCCATGTGTGTATTTTTGGTGTAGATGCTGGCGACTTGAGTTTTGACCCGCAGGCCCTTCGTTGTGATGACGCTCTGGCCGGCGCGATATCTGCGGTCGAGGACCGAAGCGCCACCATCCAGGATACATTGTCCAAGGCCAAGGTCGCCCTTAGTCGCCTTCGAGAGGAGTTGATGCCGAAGGCGGAGCTGGTCGATAATATGGACAGGCTGGTGGAGTCACTCGCCGGGGTGTGCCTGTTACCTACAAGAACTCCCTCCGGGCGGCTGGTGCGACGATGTCACTCGCCATGGTGCAAGCCCACGGAGTCGAGATAGATCCCTCTGCGGTGTCGAAGGCGATGCTTGTTGGCGCGGATGGTCAGCAGGTAGTCTTCACTCCCTTTGCGACTGCTTGTGCCAAATATGGCCATTCCTTGATAAATACTGTTGCGAAGTATTCGGAGGAGCTCCAACGTGCGAAGAAGGCGACGAAAGCTTCGGCCTCAGGGGCCGGTGGAAATTCAGTGGCATCTGATACTGCCACAGACTTGATGAAGCCCCCGAAGCCGTCGAAGTTGAAGAAGCCAGCTGCTCCGTAGTTAGCTTGTTTTAATAATTGATCATTTGCCTTTTTAGCCTAAGGACGTGCCTGCTGGCGAGTGTGTTTGTAAACACTTAAGCTTATCTTGAATGCGTCTGTTCCCCTTGCCTTTGTGTTAATTTGGTCGCCTTATTTTCTTTTGTCTTGACTTGTGGTAGGGTGCATCGAGTGGTCCTGTGGGGGGAAACCAGGATTCATCATCTCTTGATGAGACAGTGGCACCGCCGCGCTCCAGGGTAGAGGAGCTGTCCTTGCTGTCGCGACTTCGTGATCGCATGAAGCAGCTGGAGCGTGAGTTGCCCCTGATCCGTGGTAACGCGGACGTGTGGAAGTCGAAGGCGGAAAAATCCGCCGCCCGCGAGCAATATCTTCTTGGCGAGATGACGCAGTTGGGCGACCAGTTTAATTGTTAGTTTGCTCATCCTCATCTTTTCCTTTGTAGTTAGTCGCAATGGTACGTTGTACTCATGCTGTTGGTGCTGCTTCGTGTAGTTGTTAGCGCACGCCATCCGCAGGAGGAGAGGGATAGGATTGCCATCCGCCTTCATGATCTCACCCAGGAGCAACTTCAAGAGAGTGGATACTTCTAGGTAGATCATTATCATGCGACTGCATTGCCGACCCTGCAGGATCGCGCTTCGCGAGTGCTGCTCTTCCTGAAGAAGTCGCAGTCGTGTTTGAAGAACATCTATCGGGCGATGTTCCCGTTGGATGACACTCCATCAAGCCTGTTGGCTCTCCTGGCCAAATTTCGAGATATGTCCGTGGTTCGCGAGTGCGTGAGGCAGAAGTTGGTGGCTGGTGCCAAGGATGCCCTCTCGATGGTGCGATTGCACAGGCCTGACGTGGATGTCGCCGCCATTGCTTTCGGTCCGCCAGCGCCGCCAGCCGAATCTTCTTGGAATATGGTGCCGCACTATCAGGCGGTGGACCGTCCAGCAGAGGAGATTGTCGACTTCTTCGAGGAACAAACCAATGTTCTTCTGTTGCAGCAGTAGCCAGATTTGTATCATGCACATAAGTGTATTTGTGTTGTGAAGTTCATATATATGTTGTAGATATTTTATTGTCGAATGTGTATAAACAACTTTGTTAGCGTGAGGTGCATTTCACTATGCGAGTCCTTTTCGTTAGCCTGGCCATCCCTTTGTCAACCTGTCAGGCGCGTTGCAGCTGGGTTGAGTTTGCGTTAAGGGCTTCAATTGATGTGCCAGCTACTCAGGATATCACGTTTATTGGTTCGAAGAACAGATGTATGTAGGGTGGCGTAGCCCCCGAGCATAAAATTGACAGAAGTGAAAGAAAAACACAAAGTTTTGGGGCACTTAGCTTTTATTTATTTGAAGAACAGTACAAGGTACAATGTGTGGCTAAGTAGCCTTGGCTGAGTAGCCTTATTTGCGATGTAAAAGTAAAAACAGCTAGAGGTAGAAGCGTCGCAGTTGTGCGACGTTCCAAGGGTTGGATTATGCCACTCCTATCTCTAAATCTTGAATGCGATAGGCGCCACCTAGGATTACTTCTGTAATCACATACGGTCCTTCCCAGGGGGACTCGAGCTTGAGATGCCCCTGCTGCTTCAGTCGCAGGACCAGGTCACCTTCGACGAGGGATCTGGGGCGAAGCCTTCTACTGTGGTAGTTGCGCATGTTCTGCTGGTAGATCGTGGATCTTTCTGCGGCGATTTCTCTTGCCTCGTCGAGGAGGTCAACGGAGTCTTTGAGTGCAAGAGATGACTCTTGTTCGCTATAAGAGACTACGCGCGGTGCCTTGTACCGCACTTCGGCGGGTAGTACTGCTTCTGCTCCGTGCACCATGAAGAATGGCGTGTAGCCCGTGGCGCTGTTTGGAGTTGTTCGTAGGCTCCAGAGTACGGATTGGAGCTCATCTGGCCAGCAACCCGCGGCTTGCTCAAGTGGTCGAAGGAGTCGCTTCTTGATGCCGCTGCAGACGAGCCCGTTTGATTTTTCCACCCGCCCGTTGGTCTGTGGATGCGCGACTGAGGCGTAACTCATGTTGATCCCCAGGTTTCCGCAGAATTCTTGGAATTCTTTGGATGTGAAATTTGTCCCGTTGTCAGTGATGATGCTGTGCGGCACGCCGAAGCAGTAGACGATGGACTCGAAGAACTTGACAGCGTTGTGCCCTGATTGCTTGGTCACTGGCATGGCCTTAATCCACTTGGTGAACTTGTCGACTGCGACCAAGAGGTAGACATAGCCTCCTTGCGAGGACCTTGGGAGCTTGCCCACCATGTCGAGCCCCCATTGTGTGAAGGGCCAGGCCAATGGAATAGGCCGTAGTTCTGCGCCTGGTGTGTGTGGCTTGTCCGCGAATCGCTGACAAGCGTTGCACTTTTGGACTATGTCCTTGGCGTCGCGCATGGTCGTGGGCCAGTAAAATCTAGCTCGTAGAGCTTTGGCGATGAGGGCGCGACTGCCGGCGTGGTGCCCGCAGGTCCCTTCATGGATGTCGAGGAGGACTGCTCTTCCATCGACCAAGGAGACGCATCGTTGTTACACGCCTGTGATGCTGCGTTTATACAATTCACTGTTGATAATGGTGAATGCCTTGGAGCATCGCGCGATGTGCCGTGCATCTGTCGGGTCATCCGGTAGGCGCTTGCTGAGGAGGTACGTAATGTACGGCTGCGTCCAGGATTGTTCGATCATCATGACGCTCATTGGGCCCTCGAGCCCTGTGTCTAGCTCCAAGTCATCGAGTGCTATTGGCTCATTGGGTGGCGTGGCCCCCGAGTCCGTTGCTGCGCTTCTTTTCTTCTCTGCGGCCTTTGGCTTGATGGAGCATTCGCGGATGCGCTCGAGAAATACCCCAGGTGGCATGGGGGCGCAGGTAGATCCTATGTTGGCGAGTGCGTCCGCCTCCTCGTTGCTTTCGCGACCTACATGTCGCAACTCGCAACCATCGAAGTCTCCCTCGAGTGTATCATAGAGGTCGCGGTATGCGATCATGTTGTCGTTCAGTGCGTCGCACTCGTGCATTGTTTGGTTGATGACCAGCTTGGAGTCGCCATATATGATGAGCCTCTTTGCGCCGCAGGCTTTTGCCATCCTCATCCCATGCAACAGGGCCTCGTATTCAGCCTCGTTGTTTGAGGCTGTGAACTGCATTCACATGATGTACTTCAGCTTGTCCCCTTGAGGTGATGTCAATATGACACCTGCTCCTGCTCCATCTTTCCGCTTGGACCCATCGAAGTGCATTGTCCAGAGGTAGGACATATATGGCTTGTCCGGGAGTTGGTTTTCCATCCAATGCACGAGGAAGTCAGGGAGAACTTGCGACTTGATTGCGTCGCGCTTTTCGTATGTGATGTCTCGTGGAGACAGTTCGATTCCCCAAAGCGCGACTCGCCCCGTGGCGTCGGGGTTATTGAGGATATGTCCCAATGGGGCGTCGCTGACTACCACGATTGGGTGTTCCTGGAAGTAATGGCGCAGTCGCCGAGCGGTCATGAAGACGCCGTACGCCAGCTTCTGGTAGTGCGGGTACCGCTGTTTTGTTGGCGTGAGGACCTCGCTGAGGTAGTATACCGGGCATTGTACGCCATGGACCTTGTTTTCCTCGGTCCACTCGATGACGAGCACTATACTAACCACTTGGTTGGTAGGCGAGATGTACAGCAGTAGTGGTTCCCTTTCTCGTGGAGTCACCAGTACTGGCAAGGTGGATAGCAGGCGCTTGAGATCTTCGAATGCTTCTTGCGCTTCATTGGTCCACTCGAATTTGTCAGCTTTGCGGAAGAGCTGATAGAAGGGCAGTGCCTTTTCTCCCATTCGACTGATAAATCGAGTGAGGGCCGCGATTCGTCCGGCTAGTTGCTGGACGCCTCTTATGTTCTTTGGCTTCTCCATGGCCAGTATGGCCTTTATCTTTTTCAGGTTTGCCTCAATCCCTCTCGCAGAGATGAGATACCCTTCCAGCTGCCCAGATGGTACGCCGAAGGCGCATTTGTCCGGATTGAGCTTAATCCGGTAACGATCGAGATTGGCAAAGGTTTCGCGCAAGTCGTGTATTAGAGAGGCTTCCTCCTTGGTTTTGATTACTATGTCGTCAACATAGACTTGGATGTTGCGACCCAGTTGCTCCTTGAGGCAAGCCTGCATGCACCGCTGGTAGGTGGCTCCCGCGTTTTTTAGCCCGAAGGGCATTGTGTTGTAGCAGAACACACCGAAGGGCGTTGTAAACGCGGTTTTCTCCTGGTCTTCCTCCTTCATTCGAATTTGGTTATAGCCTGAGTAGGCATCGAGGAAGCAGAGGCGCTCGCATCTAGCGGTGGAGTCGATGATTTGATCGATCCGTGGTAGCGGGAAGTGATCTTTTGGGCAGTGCTTGTTTAAAGAAGTGAAGTCCACGCACATCCGTAGGATATCCGTGTCCTTTTTTGGCACCAGCACCGTATTTGCGAGCCAAGTGCTTTCCTTGATCTCGCGTATGAATTTGGCCTCGAGGAGTCTGTTGATCTCCATTCCGGCTGCCTGCGCTCGTGGCTCAAACAGTCGCCTGATTGTTTGCTTGACTGGCCTTGCGTCGGGGTTGATGTTGAGTGCGTGCTCGGCGAATTCCCTGGGAACTCCTGGCATGTCCGGAAGACACCAGGCAAAAATTTCCCAGTGCTGACGGAGGAATTCGACAAGCGCGAGTTCCTATGCGGGACTCAAGTTGTTGGCGATGAGGGCCGTTTTGGTGGGATCTAATGGATGGACCTACACCTTCTTTGTGTGCACAGATGAATCGAAGGAGAGATTAGGTTAGCTTGGCCTACTTAGGGGAGGCAGACTGTTGTCTGTCGTTTCCTTCAATCGCGCGAGCTCCTCCTGCAGGCCGAAGGACTGGGAGATTCTGTTGAATTCCCTGTCGCAACTGTGAGATCGCTCAAAGCTCCCATTGATCGTGATGATGCTGTTGGGACCTGGCATTTTCATCTGCAGGTAGGCGTAGTGGGGTACCGCCATGAACCTAGCGAACGCGACGCGTCCGAGGATGCAATGGTATTGTGAGGGCCAGTCGACGACCTCAAAGTCGATGCGCTCGCGCTGGAAATTCTTTGGCGTGCCGAATACGACGTCGAGGTTGATTTTGCCCAGGGGGTATATGCCTTTCCCTGGGACGATGCCGTGGAACGTTGTGTCCGATGCCTCCAAGCAGGTTAGAGGGATCCTCATTGCTCGCAAGGTACTCGCGAATATGAGGTTGATGCCGCTTCCGCCATCCATGAAGACACGACTCATGTCGAAGCCTCCAATTTGCGCCTCGAGTACGAGGGGGCAATGACCTGGGCGAGGTACTTGAGGCGGGTGGTCGCGTTTATCGAAGGTAATGCACGACTCACTGCCACTGAGGTACTCAGTGGTGGATGGTGGCAAGTGCATGGCCAAGTTGACTTGGCGAGTGATGGCTTTCTGCACCCTGTTGGAGGGGCACCCCTTTTGGATCATCATGGTACCCATGGCCCGTGGGTACGGTTCTCCTCCGTGGTGCTGGTCCGGTGCAGCTCCGTTCGGGGGTGGCCTAGGTGGTGGTGGTGGTGCGCCATGTGTCACGGCGCCTGGAGCAGCTCCATAGCCTCTTTCGACCGTGTTGCGGTTCATCCGAACCAATCCCTTGTGTAGCTTGAGGAACTCGCGGCAGTCCTTGAGGAGGTGGCTGGACTTTCTCTTGCCGTCATGCTTGTCGATGTAGAAGTGTACCGTGCATGGCCCGGACCGTTTGTCCTCGATGGAGGTCGCGGGTGCCTCATCGCGAGTGCAGCGTTGCCACACTTGCGTGGTTTTCCTGGAGTCGCGGTATCCGCCGATGCGGTATCCGCTGTTGCGGTTATCGTCGCGTCTATCGGCGTAGCCGGCTGCGACCATGTTGACGTTGTCACGGTCGTCGTAGATACGCATGCGGTGTTTGCCTCGGCGGTCGCGTCTGCGTTCGAGTTCTGCCTCCTCGTCGGAGTGAGCGCGATTCTTCACCGAATCTTCTCCATCGGCCCACCGATTCGCGATCTCCATCAGGTGGTCGATGGTTTGGGGCTTTGAGCGGCCTAGCTCCTCCCTGAGTTCCATGCGGCGGATGCCACCGTTGAATGCGTCAATTGCGCGGTCTTCCGAGATGTTCTCCGTGGAGTTCTTGATGATGGACCACCTTTGGATGTAGGAGCGCAGTGATTCGCCAGATCTTTGCTGGCAGCATCTCAATTCTTTGATTGAGGCGGGCCATTTGTACGTGCCCTTAAAGTTGCGCACGAAGCTGTAGACCAGCTCATCCCAACTGCGAATGGATCAGCGTGGGAGGTTATTGAGCCATGCTCGGGCGGCGCCCTGCAGCTGTAGCTGCAGGCATTGCATGGCAGTACTTCGATTGCCCCCGTGTAGCCTAACGGAGGAGATGTGGTCTTCTAGCCAGATCTTGGGGTCCTGTAGACCGTCAAATTTCGGGTTCTCCGATGGGAGTTTAAACCCTTTAGGCATTCGCTTTTGCTTGATGGATCTGCTGAAGCATCTGGCACCGCAGAGCTCCCCCTCTTCCTATTCTGAGTCAGTCGATCGAGCACGTCGTGCCCTTGACTTGTCGATCTTGCGCTGCGTGAGGTCGTTGTGCGCATCGTAGTCGCAATCGTGTCGCCGTAAGCGGCGGCGTCGAGACAGGTCGTGACTGTCATTGCTGGATGAGGGCGAGGAGTAGCGCTTTGCCCCTTTTTGGGTCTGGTACCGGCTCCTTGTCGAGGGCGGCCTCGATTAACCCCAAACCCGCGATCGTAGATTGGTGCATGGCAGTTCGGGGATCTCCAGCCGGTGGCTAGTTATTGAGGAGCTACATGGTGGCTGCTGTCACCGCAGCCTGCAGCGTCCTGGGAACCACATTTCCTCTCGTGTCGACTGTCATAGAGCCGAAGTCGAGGACTTTCGCGGCATCTATGCGCTCTTGTTCGATGAGGTGAGCCATCCGCGACTGCCTCTTCTTGGCGAGGTACTCGTTGCCTCTTGAGGAGGATCCTCCGTAGGAGGAGAGCCCAGCGCGACGAAGGCTCGACTCGTCCGCCGCCTTTTTACGCGCCTCAAGTTGCGTGATTGCTTGTTTTTGGCACTTGAATTCCTCTTTTAGGAGCCAGTGGTAGCCCATCAGTAGTTCCTGCGGGGACCCGAAGGGTAGAGGTGCACCTCGTAGGGCTTCGCGGCAGCGATCCCACTCTTGCTCGTTGAGCTTGATTACGACGCGTTCGCCGGTTTGCTCGTTGATCATGCTGGGAGGTTCGACTGCTTCTCCGTTGGCGCCGTTACCGCCGTGGCCTCCATTGCCACCGTTGCCACCGTTGGGCGGATCGGTGCCGTTGCCGGTGTTACCACCATTGCCGCGATTGGCGGAGGTGTCGCCTGCGTTGATAACGGCGCACATGAAGTGGTTGGGGAAGCTATTGCTTCCACAACTTTCAGATCCAGAACCGTAAGTTCCATCTTCAGTGGCCAGATCGCTCAGATCGGAATCGCGACTGCTGTCGCTGATCGTGTTCTCGACTACCACCGGAGCGTTGAGCTCGCTGAGGGTGCCGATCGATGGAGGGAACCACGATGTCGGGGCAATCGCCGCTGCTGTCGGCTGATCGGGCATGCGAAGCGTTCCCATCTGGCCAACTTGGAAGCGGAAGCTCCCAATCGCCAGACTGATTCCGTCGCCCACGGATTCGAAGGACGCGCGGGTGGCGGGCGTGTGGACGGTGAAGTCAAACGCGCCAAAGAGCTGGCAAACCTCCGCTGTTGTAGAGTTGTAGATCGCAGTTGATGGAGCTGAAGAAGCCACAACATCAGCACTCCCAATTCCCACAGACGGCGCAAATTGACGAGGGTTTAACTCATCAATGCCCATTGTTATGGACTTGGGTTTTGGAGAAGGAGGGAGCGCTGGAGACATCTATCGGCTACCAAACAAGCACACAGGGGACAAAGGATTTACCCAGGTTCAGGCCTCGTAGAGGTCCCTACTCCTGCTTGTCTGCTCGTGGAATTATCGAAGGAGTCCAAAGTTACAATGGTGCGCAGATGCAATCTGGCGAGGGTTGTGGAAACTAGGGTTGCGTGTGTCCTCCTCGTCGCCCCCTCCTAGCCTTTATATAGATAGGCTAGGTCTCGAGTAGCAGGTCGAGTCGGTTACAAGTTAGGGTTTTCCCCTTCAAACTTTCTATCTTTAACTTTTTCTTGATCTTCAAGCAATCGAGAGTCCGCAGGTTACTCTAGTCCTTCCATCTGGGCCTTGGCGACACCGTGGGACTATACGTATTTGGACCGTATATACCAAGCTGGAGTACCTGTAGGGTATCACCATGTCAGTAATTAAGATAGAAACCTAACCACAGCTTTAAACTCTAAGATCCTGACATCCCTTGTGCAAAGGTTTCCCAACTGGGGTTCATGTTTCTATCACTCCGGCAACCCCTACGATTAGTAGCCAAATATACAATGGATTCCTCTAGGCCCATAAAGGCGAAGTGTCATGTAGTCGACGTTCACATGACACCACTAGAAGAATAACACCACAACTTAAATAACAAACTATTGAATCTTTCTCAACACAATTCCACTGCTAACAACATGACTTCTCCCATGTCCTCAAGAACAAAACGAACTACTCACAAGACATCATATGGATCAAGACCAGAGATGATATAATGATAAGAAACAATCTGAACATAACAATAATTCAATGGTTCCACTCAATAGCATGAACTACTACAATTAATCAACCCCAGGAAAGTTTCCCCTAAGAGCTATGCAAGATTCAACCCAATTGTTACAACATTATGAAGTGGTGATGATGGTGCTGGTGGAGATGATGATTGAGATGTTGATGATGATCGCGATGAAGTCCAGCTTGATGGTGGTGTTGATGGCGACGATCTCCCCTCTCTGGGAAGGAATTCCCCTGGGAGAATTCTTTCTGGCGAAATGTTTCGGTGGTCGCTCCCCAGGTATTAGGGTTTCATGGGGATAATATACGCCAAAGGGGAGAGCTAGGAGTGGGCCTGGGTGGCCACACCACCTGGTGGCGCGGCCAGGGGTGGCCCATGCTAGGGGTGGTGTGGGCCCCCTGTGGCCCATCTCCACTCCCCCTTCTGGCATCCTTCGTCTTCTGGAAAAATAGGATTTTCCATATATTTTCCCGGATTTTCTGATCTTCGTGAATTTCGCCTCCAAACAGCCCCTTTTTCCATCAGAATCCTGACTACAGCGGTCCATCCTCCAAAAGTCATGAACCGTGCAAAAACAGATGAAATAACATAAGTATCATCTCTTAATATGAAATATATCAATGAATAATGGTAAATTATGATATAGAATATTGATGCAAAATGGACGTATTAACTCCCCCCAAGCTTAGACTTCGCTTGTCCCTAAGCGAAAATTGAGCTCAATAAACATGACCTCAGGTTTATGGAGTGAAGAGTCAATAAAATAATACGAACAAGAAGCATCACATTCATCAATACATAAATCATAATAGCAGACAACTCACCATTACATAACTTTTAACTTACAATAATTAAAGGAAACACAATAAAGATACATAAAGTAAATCATAATTGGTAATGGCAAACTCTGCTCTTTGTCAAAGAATAGCTAACAATTTGCAGCAGTTCAAACATAATGGGTTTTCAATGATAGCTTTCAAAGTAATATTCACTAAGATAAGAGCATTGTGCAAAACAAGGAACATAAGAAACATGATTGAATAAATCATCATATGAATGAATGAAACACTACAACTCAAAATACTTGCTGAGATAGAAAGGAATGGGTTTACTAACTCAACTAAAAAGTAAAAGGTAGGCCCTTCGTAGGGGAAATCATGGATTTCAATGTTTCATAAAGAGCTTCCAAAAATATGGTACTTACTAGCTTTCAACTCTCGTTGCCCCTATATATCATAAGAATCTTGAGGTGGTTAAGGTTAAATTGAACAAATATGAGGATATGCTTGACAAGTTATAAGTTGAAAATCTCATGCCCCGTGCTTACGAGTACTGGACCTCATGCTACTCAACTTTAGTCACGAGTAAGCTCTTGTCATTGTAAGTACATATGAATCATAAGGAACCGCCAACGGGGTACCCCTTGCCCCATGACACAGGAGCTATCCCATGTCAAAATGACAAGGCAACAGACAATGAGCATCTGAGCAATCTTTTTATTTGCTATTTGCATAGGTTTTTATTGAGGATGCTTCATAGAATGCTCATTATGGTTATGCTGCAAGTTTCCACCATGATTAGGCATGGCTTAGGCTAGTGTCCCAGGTGTTTCTCAAACACACATACAAACTCCATGATCTTACAAGTTCCCCTTTTATTTCACACCGCCGGGATCCATAAGCAAAAGAATCATGATATCAACTAAATAAGTGCAATGTTGAAAGCGTTCCCCATGGTAGCATGGTTCTGCTAACTCTCAACTTATAAAGAGCAAGCATATAAGCAGCATAGATGGGCACAATGGTTCAAGTTTATTAAGTGCAGAAAAGTAAAGTGTGCCATCAAGTTCGTGAGAGCTTTAATCACTAATTTTAACATAACAAGTTTAATTCGGAAGGTAGATAAAAACATGAATTTACTTGGAAGAGCAAAAATACTAATAGGTAGGTATGGTGGACTCAAATGGCAAATGTTTTGGTTTAAGGATTGGATGCACGAGAAGCATTCCCTCTCAGTACAGGTTTTAGGCTAGCAAGGCTGGGTAGCAAGCATAAGATTTGAAGGAAACAAACAAACATACAAGTGATAAAAACAAACATGCAATCTTCCTTGGAAGAACAAAAGATCTTCACTAGAGAATACTAAGCTTATGAGCAAATCAAGAAAGATGATGATGAAGTCATATTTCTTTTAAGAGTACTTTTTATCTTTTTATTCAATTCTCATAATAGTGTTGCTACTGACCGAGCTGGGTTTGCCAAAACCAACTAAATTAACTCAATGATCCCAAAGTGATACCAATAATAATAACGAGGTCAATCATATAATATTAATTGAAAACTAATATAAGATATGCAAAAGAGTAAATGATAGAACTTCTCATGAATATTCCATAACGACAACTCACACCAAGGGATACATAGATATCTAACGAGAGGGGGGACACTTTCATAATGCAAACCATCCTACATGATAACTTCTCTATTCATGATATGACTCTACTAAAAAGGTAAAAAGATAGAAGATAGTGATGTGATACCGCGACACTCCCCCAAGCTTAGAACAAACCAAGGGGATGCCAAAACCTGATGACAAATTACTCCTTCGGTGGTGGCGGTGTTCTCTCAATCGAAGTGAGATGATCTTCTAGGATTTTGTGGAGCCTGTTGTTCTCTTCTTGCAGTATGTCCACCTTTCTCCTCAGGACTCGGTACTTATCACAAAACTCATCAGCGGCCCATAGAGCTTCCACCACTACAGGGCAGGAACTGAGGTTTAGAATTGGAGGTATTAGGCCTTGTCCTTTCATTCCTGCCGACATGTCCTTCACTTCCTCCTTGATGCTCCGATCCATATCTTCGTGCCTAGCTGTGATCCTTTCTTCTTCCACCCATCCTACGAAGGTGTTCTGCTCCAAGTCGCGATGGAGCTCGCACTGGCGCCACAGATCATAGTGCTCTAAAGACGAACCCGGAAACGACATCTGAACAACTAAAACACGATGAGAACATACTATACGAACCTCGGGGGATCCGGGGGATTATATATTACGAATTTTTACAACAAAAGGAAGGTACTGGGAGAAAACGGGTCGGAGACGGACTCCAGGGTGGCCACACCACCTGCTGGCGTGGCTAGGGGGCCCGCGCCAGGGGTGGTGTGAGCCACCCTGGCTCCGTTTTCGTGCCTCTTTCACTTCGTTGATTTCCTTGTTGGATAAAAAACTACAAATATATATCTAGACAGATTTTTTCGCGGACTTTTCCTTACCAGAACTATTACCTATTCAAAAAAGGACTCTACAGGTCTCCGAAGTTGGCATTTAGTAGATTATTCTGGATTCACCTCTTGAATAACATCAATATCTTAATCTTCATACACATATTTCTTGAGTCATGAAACCACTATCTTATTACACCATTTTCTCTACTAACCTGGAAATTTCTTTCACACAAAACTTAACACATTTCTCATTAGCAACATTAGTGTAAGCAAGATAATAAACCTTTTAAGTTCAATTTCAACTGAAATCCATCAAAACATAAGCTACTGTAGCAACTCCTTCCGAAAATCCAAAAAGAATTCAAAAAGGAAATCGATTTAAGAGGCAAATGCAAGAGTGGCAAAAATCTGTCAAAACAGACCAGCAGGTAAAGATCAATTATTTTGAAAGTCTTCTGTTGCTCAAATCAAAAAGTGCAAAACTAACGAAAGTTAAATAACAACCTTGTGCATAAGCCCAAAGAAATTACATATTAATCTGACATTCAGAGATTTTTCACGAATTTTTACAGCGAAGCAATCTGTTTCGGGACAACAACTTCCCCAAATCTTACTTCTCTCTCATTAGAGGTTGATCTTGACACAAAAACCAAAAAAAAAGGATAAGGAGAGGTTATTGCAGATGAAATAACTTCCAAGACTCAATAAACAAAAACTTAAAGCAAATATATTGGGTTGTCTCCCAAAAAGCTCTTTCTTTATAGCAATTAAGATGGGCATGATAATTTCAATGATGCTCACATAAGAATATGAATTGAAGTGAAAGAGAGCATCAAGAAGAAAAAATACACATGTTTAAGTCTTACCCACTTCCTATTCAAGGGAACTTTGTAAGAAAATAAATTGTTGAAACCATAGGCTACTAGCATAGGAAGGCAAAACAAGTGCAACATAAAGACTTTCAGCATAAAGCTAGGAAACTTAATATTATTGAGATGCATTAGAATAGTCTTCCCTCTCTCATAATAACTTTCAGTATCATGCATAAATTTAACAACATATCTATCACAAGAACCATTGTAGCAATGATCGCTTATCCTAACAGAAAACACAGGGACACTAGCTCTCATAACACTACTTTGTGAAACAATATTAGAAGCATCCTTACAGAGGATAGTGTGTCCATCTTCTACATGTTTAGTGACAAAATCTTTCACATTTGCTATCATAGGTTCAATAGTTACTTGTTCATCAGGTTCAATAGCTTTATTTGTATTTTCATTAACCATACTAGCTATCATAGAATGTTCCTTTACTTTAACTGGGAAAGGTATTTTCTCAATGTAAGGTTCAGGTAAAACATGATTAGCAGTATAAACTTCAGTATTTCTTGCAGGAACACAATTAGCAATATCTTTATAAGGTTCATGATACTTATTCCACTTCTTTTTAGGCACTTCAATATAGGAAGCAGAAGCCTTAAAATAAGTTGCAATAGCTTGAGAGTCTAGACCATAAGCATTTTTAATATTTTGAAAGTCATCAGTTCCTATAAAAGATTCAATGCATTCATAATCATAATTTTTACCTGACTTTCTTCCTTTATGATTCTCCCATGCTTCAGCATTGTCTTGAATATGTTCTAGAAGATACCATTTAGCTCCTTCTTCCATGCGTGTAAATGATCCAGCACAAGAAGCATCCAATAAATTCTTATCATGAAGAGAAAGCCTTGCATAAAAGTTATTGATAATAATATTGTTGGGGAGCTCATGAATAGGACATTTGAGCATTAGTAACTTCAATCTCCCCCATGCTTGAGCTGCACTCTCTCCATCAAGAGGCCAAAAGTTGTATATTTGATTCCGATCTTTATGAATCTCACTAGGAGGATAAAATTTTGAATAAAAGAGAGGCACTACTTCCTCCCATTCAAGAGCTTGACCATTCTTTAGTAGCTTATACCATTCCTCAGCTCTTCCTTTCATTGATAATGAGAATAACTTCTTCTTGACTTGATCTATTGTAATTCATGCACACTTGAACAACCCGCATAATTCGTGTATAAAGAGCAAATGATCACCAGGATGGACAGTTCCATCTCCAACATAATAGTTATCCATAACACGATTAATAATTCTTGTAGGTATTTTAAAAGTATCATTTTCAGCAGGTGGTGATTCATCTACTACCTTAGTAGTGGTAGTAGCATTACAAAATAAGAAACTCAGCGAATTATCCATATTGAAATAAAGTAACTAATAGAAGTGAACAATACTCAAAGTAGAAGTTTCCTTTACCAGTTCCACTCTCCAATAGCGCTTTACTCCCTAGCAACGGCGCCAGAAAATAGTCTTGATGACCCACAAGTATGACGGTGTATTGCAATATTTTCGATAAGTAAGAGTGTCGAACCCAACAAGGAGCATAAGGTGTTGACGAGCGGCTTGGAGCAGGAATTCTCTGTAAATACTTAGCAAACGGATTTTTAGGGGTTTTTGATAATACAGATAAATAAAGTGCGAGTAAATAAAAGAAAATAATAATAAATGCAGCAAGTGGCCCAATACTTTCTTTAGCAAAGGACAAGCCAGTTGTATTACTTAAGATGGGAATATCATCAAGTGCTTTCGCTTCATATAGTTGATTAATCTTCTTTAGTTTGATAAGTGTTGTGTGGGTGAACCTATGCTAATGTACCGACCTTCCTAGGACTAATACATACTTGTGATTATACCCCTTGCAAGCATCCGCAAGTACAAGAAAGTAATTAAGATAGAAACCTAACCATAGCTTTAAACTCTAAGATCTTGACATCCCTTGTGCAAAGGTTTCCTAACGGGGGTTCAGGTTTCTGTCACTCCGGCAACCCCTACGATTAGTAGCCAAATACACAATGCATTCCCCTAGGCCCATAAAGGTGAAGTGTCATGTAGTCGACGTTCACATGACACCACTAGAAGAATAACACCACAACTTAAATAACAAACTATTGAATCTTTCTTAACACAATTCCACTACTAACAACATGACTTCCCCATGTCCTCAAGAACAAAACGAACTACTCACAAGACTATGGATCAATATCAGAGATGATATAATGATAAGCAACAATCTGAAGTTAACAATAATTCAATGGTTCCACTCAATAGCATCAACTACTACAAGTAATCAACACCGAGAAAGTTTCCCCTAAGAACTATGCAAGGTTCAACCCAATTGTTATAGCGGTATGAAGTGGTGATGATGGTGCTGGTGGAGATGATGATGATGATCCTGATGAAGTGCAGCTTGATGGTGGTGTTGATGGCGACGATCTCCCCTCTCCATGAAGGAATTCCCCCGGCAGAATTCTGTCTGCCGGAGAGATCTTTCTCTCTGTAGTTTTCCGCCCCGCAAAGGCGGCAGAATCTTTCTGTGGTTGCTCCCCATGTATTAGGGTTCGTGGGGATAATATACGCCAAAGGGGAGAGCTAGGAGTGGGCCAGGGTGGCCACAACACCTGGTGGCGTGGCCAGGGGTGGACCGTGTATTCCGATCTTCGCGAATTTCGCCTCCAAACAGCCCCTTTTTCCATCAGAATCCTGACTGCAGCGTTCCATCCTCCAAAAGTCATCAACCGTGCAAAAACAGATGAAATAACATAAGTACCATCTCTTAATATGAAATATATCAATGAATAACGATAAATTATCATATAGAATAGTGATGCAAAATGGACGTATCAAGGCACAACCGAAAAGTATGGTCCACTAGAGACACGGATGTTTGGGACCCACACGCCTCAAAAGACTCTGGTGAGTCAACATCGCACGAGGAACCGAAAGTATTGCTTCTACCAGGCACTAGCCGAGCTTCCTCCATGTTTTTAGCGGTTTCGTTGTAGTAGAGGGTCGCGAAACCAGAAAAAAAAGTTTTCCATCGGCCATGGTCGAGCCAAGAATTTCATCGCGGAAGACGCGCCTTCTACGACGACCTTCAGGCCAAGTCATTGCGGAAGGAAACATTTCTTGTAGTGCATGTGCTGGTTCACAAGGCGGATCCAACCTCTACAACACCACACCGAGCTGATGCACAAGTACTCCAAGGAGCGGAAAGATCCCATGCAGATTTCCGAGGACAATTTCTCCAAAGACTCCATCAAGCTCCAGCTAAAGGACATCTTCAAGGTGAAGGATAGGAAGCATGGTTTCAATATCACCTTCGACATGTTCGAATGCGGCAAATGCCCATAGGTAACCATGTTTCCTTTGTTGCTTTTATATATACTCTAAGGCTTCCGTCTTGAATGCATCAACCATCTAACATACAGTTTGGCTCCCCTAGCTGGCGTCCTTGGCGGTGGATCAGGTGCCCCCCAAGTCTATGACCCAAGGCTAAAGCATATCCAGGTTGTGTCTGATGATGATACCTCCAAGGATCATCCAGCTCCGGCAGCGTAGAAGCAGAAGAGCTTCACCTCTGACGGGCCCAGGGAAAGAAAAAGAACAAAATGGAGAGTCGGGTCTCAAAAAAATCCACTGCCGCCTTAGAGGTGGAGAATAATAAATCCACCAGCATCCCCTTGACCAAGGCACCAGCCATGGTGTAAGTATATTTATTCTCCCACTTAGCTTTGCTATATACCTATTCAATCCCTGTACTTATAGTTTGTATGTTTCATGAAGAAATCCAGTGTTAGTTTGAGGCGGACCTCCAAAGATGCTGGAGGTTCCAAAAATATTCGTGACATGTTCTCCAAGTCATTGCCTGCCGTTGCTCCCCCGACTCCTGCGGCCAAGCCTGCCATGGGCTCCGCTAGAATGTCATCCCCCATCATCCCTGAGATCTCCATCATGGGGATATACATCAATCCAACACCATATGTCTCAGGCCCTATCGATACGGACGTTGCTCCTAGCGGCCAGGTGATGGCCCAAAATATATTGAGCTCGTTGGGGAACCCCAAGAGGAAGGTATGATGAGCACGGTAGCAAGTTTTCCCTTAGTACGAAACCAAGGTTATCAATCTAGTAGGAGCAAGGAAACACCCCAAAGGTGTAGCTAGTTGAACGTTGGCAGGGCGCACTAGTGGTGCCAGCAGCAACGTGGAGACCTGCACAACACAACCATAGAACTTTGCCCCCAACTTATGATGAGGTTGTCAATCTCATCGGTTTTGCTGAAAACAAAGGATTAAACGTATCGAATGGAAGGAAGTAATAGTTTGCAGAAAGTAAACACAAAGCAGTAAACAGTTTGATTGTAGATTGAATGTAAAAAGAAAGGACCGGGGTCCATAGTTCACTAGAGGTGGCTCTCCTTAAGATAGAAAACATGCTGGGTGAACAAATTACAGCGGGGCAATTGACAAACATCGAGAAAGCATACAAGCATATACTACTCATCTTGACTCCTTTGAGATTCGATTGGGCATTACAACATTATACATAGACCGCCATCCAACTGCATCTATGACTAATAATCCACCTTCAGGTTATCATCCGAACCCCCTCCAGTATTAAGTTGCAGGCAACGGATAATTGCATTACGAATTGCGTGTAATGTAAACAATACGATTGTTCTATGAACAAAGGATTGTTGTTTTCTCCCTAGTAGCAACAACACATCTAGTAGCTTAGAGATTTCTGTCACTTCCCTAGATTACCAGATGCATGAACCCACTATCGAGCATAGATACTAACTCTTGGAGTTGCTAGCATCTACTTAGACAAGATATCTACTAACAACGGAAAGCATGCAAGATCACAAATAACAAAGACATGATAGAATCAATAATGAATCTGAAATAGCATCTCAATATCCATCGGATCCCCGCAAACACAACATGCAGAATTACAAATAGATGATCTTGATCATGAACGGAGCTCACAAGATCTAAACATGATAACAAAAAGGAGGAGAACCAACCATCTAGCTACTACATGGACCCGTAGTCCAGAGATGAACTACTCACGCATCACACCGGAGGCTTGCATGATGATGAAGAAGGCCTCCAGGGTGAATTCCCCTCTTCGCCAGGGTGCCGGGAAGAGCTTCAGATCCCTCCCGATCTAGGGATGGAGATGACGGTGGCTATAGACTCTTTCATGGAATTTTGATCGGGGTACTTAGGGTTTCCGTATCAGAGGCAATATATAGGCGGAAGGAGAGGCCGAGGGGGTGCCTGGGCTGGCCACACCACCCCCTAGCGCGGGTCAGGCCTGGCCACGCGGCCAGGTGGTGTGGCCTCCCTCTGGCCCTTCTCCGTGTACCTCCAAGTGTCCCCCGATAAAATAATGACTTTGGCTTTAGTCCCGTCCAATTCCGAGAATAATCATTTTCTGACTTCCTGAAACCAAAAATAGCAGAAAATAGGCAGCTGGCACTATGGCTCTTGTTAATAGGTTAGTCTAAGAAATCATATGAAAAGTACTCCAAAGTGTGGACAAAACACAAGAAAGTAGATAAAACCAAGCATGGAACACCAAAAATTATAGAGACATTTGCAATGTATCAACATCCCCAAGCTTAACTCCTGCTCGTCCTCGAGTAGGTAAGTGATAAAAAGAAAGAATAATTTTTGAGGTGACATGCACCATCATAAACTTGATCAAAGTATTTGTAAAACATTCAAAACTGGGATCATAGTACTTCAATCATAACATGAAAGACAAAGTTCTAGAAATAAGACAAAGAAACTACGTTGCAACATGAAAAGGCACAAACAAAAGATTCATGAATAACAATGCTTTGCAAGACGTTTGTTTGTTTCACATAAAGAAAACATAGCATAGTAGCATTCAGCTTGTCCCTCATAGAGTAGCAAATATAGATGCATATGACACCTTCAAACTTCATAAGAGTGACTAGATACAAATATTTTAAAACAAGCAATATCAAGGTATGCATCAATCAACAAGTCTTGGGACAATGCACATGGAACTAAGAATGGCCACTATGCTCTCAAAGTAGGTGCATAAAGGTAGAAGGTGGAGACTCAATATAATGGTGGAAGAAATGCCTTCATAGAAGGAAGCAGATATTCAAGTTTCATAAAGAGCTTCCAAAAATTATGGTACTTATAGCTTTCAGTTCTCATTGCCCCTATCATAAGCATCTTGAAGTGATTAAGGTTAAAGTGAACAAACTATGGTGTACATGCTTGACGAAGTATAAGTTAGAAATCGCATGTCCCTTGAATACGAGGGCCGCTCCTCATGCTACTCAAGTTTAGTCACCGGTAAGTTCTTGTCATTGTAAGTACATGTGTATCATAGAGAACCGCCAACGGGGTACCCCTTGCCCGATGATACAGAAGAATCCCCATATCAAAATGACAAGGCAAGGAGACAACAAGCATCTCTGCAATCTTCTTATTTACCATGGGAATATGGTGCTTTTTTCTCTCTTTCCTCTTTTCATAATCTCTTTTTTTCTTTTTCTCTTTTTTCAATATAGGACTCTTTTTTATAAGAAGAATGCTTCATAGACAGCTCATTATGGTTACGCTCCAGGTTTCCACCATGTTAGCATGGACCAGCGGCCCAGGCGTTTCTCTAACACATATACATAACTCCATGGACTTACAAGCTCCCCTTTCATTTCACACCGACGATATCCATAGACAAAAGAGCATGATATCAACTAGGTACAAAGTACCAGCGCAATGTTGAAAGCGTTCCCCATGACAAGATGGTTCTGCTAATCCCCAACAAATAAGTGCAAGCATATACAACATAGACGACACAATGGTTCAAGTTTATTAAGGGCAAGAAAATTAAAGTGTGCCATCAAGTTCGTGAGAGCTTTAATCACTAGTTTTCTCATAACAAATTTAATTTGGAAGGTAAACAAAAACATGAATATACTTGGAAAAGCATATGCTAATAGGTAGGTATGGTGGACTCTTTGGAATACCTTGGTTTAGGGAATTGGATGCATGAGTGTAACTCATACTTGGTTGTGGAGGCTAGCAAAAGACTGGGAGCGACCAACTAAGAGAGCAATAATGGCCATAATCATGCAGAGCGACAAAACATCATTGATCAACGAATAAAGTGATACTACAAGTTGAAAACTAAAGGATCATAAAGGCTATGGTGACTTTGGATAGTCATAACATGGTGTGAGCATGCGCCAAGTCAATCCAAATAAAGCATCAAAGGAGAATACCAGTATACTATGCCTTAATATGCTAAAACAACGCATGATTCATCCAAGGCACATTAAGGAACCTAAATTATTTATAAAAGTCATGCTACAACAAAGAATACTAAGCATAAAGCCAAAACAATATCAAGCATGGCATGACAAAGCATAGGCCATAGTCAGAAACAAGCTCTCTTTAACACTTAAGCATGAACTTTCATACTCGTTTCCAATCCAAACCAAACTATTTGAAAACCAATGTATGAAAGAGGGGGTCCAACTAATTTATTCAGCAAACCAAGCAAACAAAGCAAACGAAAAACCAAGATGAAAACAAAAAAGAAGACGCTCCAAGAACAACACAACTGTGCATGAAACAATAAAAATGAAGTGTTTGGAAGAAACCTGGGATTTTTACTGATGAAGAAGCGGAATGTTTTGGGCATCCCTAAGCTTTGACGCTTGTACTTCTTGGATATTTCTTGGGGTGACACGAGTGGCATCCCCAAGCTTGAGCTTTAGTCTATCCTTCATCACATTACTCATTCCTTCCATACACCTGAAATTTTTCCTTCATACAAAACTTCACACAATCTTTATTAGCAACATTAGTGCACTCAAGATAATAGGTCTTTAGGTTCTGTTCCAACACCAAAAAAAATTCCATTAAAACACAAGCTACTGTAGCACTTCCCTCAAAAAGCTCAATTCCCCAAAAGAACTCAAAAAGGAACCAATAAGAAGCAAATGTAGAAAATAGCAGAAATCTATCAAAACAGACCAGCAGGTAAAGACGAATTTTTTTGAAGACATTATCTTGCTCAAATCAAAAAGTGTTGAACTAACAAAAGTTAGATAACAACCTGGGGCAGAAGCACAAAAATTCATGCCTCAAAAGTACGTACAGAGATTTTACACATATTTTTTACGGTGAAGCACAGAAATCTGTTTCGGGACAGCAACTTTCCCAGTCATTACTTCTCTCTCATTAGAGGTTACTCTTGGCACAAAAAGTAAATAAAAAGAATAAGAAGCGGTTATTACTGAAGTAATAACTTCCAAGGCTCATCTAAAACTTTTAGGTTATCTTCCAATAAGTACTTTTATTTAACGCCTTTAAGTTAGGCATGATAGTTTGAGAAGATGCTCACATAAGAAATATGAATTGAAGTAAAAGAGAGCATCAAGAAGCAAATTCAAAACACATTTAAGTCTAACCCACTTCCTATGCATAGGAATCTTGTAAATAAACAAGTCATGAAAGCACAAAGCAACAAGCATAGGAAAGCAAAACAAGTGCAACTTCAAATTTTTCAACATAAAGAGGGGAAACTTAATATTATTGAGATGCATAGAACCATGTTTCCCTCTCTCATAATAACTTTCAGTAGAAACATGAATAAAATTAACAATATAACTATCACATAAAACATTCTTATCATGAGCCACATGCATAAAAGAATTAATACTCCCCACAGAATCATAGTCATTCTTATCAATCATAGTGGGAGCAAATTAAACAAAATAGCTATCATTATTATTCTCATCACCATAGTTATCAAATATAGGAGGCATATTGTAATCATAATTAATTTTCTCCTCAACAGTAGGTGGACTGAAAATATCATACTCATCATTGTAATCATCATATATCGGAGTTATAATATCATCAAAGTAAATTTTCTCCTCCGTGCTTGGGGGACTAAAAATATCATGCTCATCAAAACCAGCGTCCCCAAGCTTAGACTTTTCCATAGCATTAGCAATAATGGTGTCCAAAGAATTCATACTAACAACATTTCTATTAGCATGCAAATAAAGTTCCATAGGTTTTTAAATTTTCTCTTCAAACACTTCATGTCCTAACTCAAGATAAATACTATAAAGCTCTCTAATTTTTTTGTTGTTTTCCATTAAGCCTAACTAGTGAAAACAAGAAACAAAAAGGACAAAATTGTAGAATCTTAAGGAAATAACTTCGAGCACTCACACCGGAGGATGTGAGTACCTTTCACCTTACCTCCCCGGCAGCGGCGCCAGAAAATAGCTTGATGTCTACACACTTCTATTCTTGTAGATAGTTGTTGGGCCTCCAAGTGAAGAGGTTTGTAGAACAACAGCATGTTTTCCCTTAAGTGGATCACCCAAGGTTTATCAAACTCAGGGAGGAAGTGGTCAAAGGTATTCCCTCTCAAGCAACCCTGCAATCAATATACAAGAAGTCTCTTGTGTCCCCAACACACCCAATACACTTGTTAGGTGTAGAGGTCTACTAGTTTGACGAAGAGATAGTGAAATACAAGTGGTATGGATAAATATAAGTGGTAACGGTGCGAGAAAATAGCTTGATGGCGTGTGGTTGACGTGGGAAAAGACTAAAGGCAAACTGAAATAAAGATGAAAGCAAGCAAACATGTAACGGATCTAGTAGCAAACGGTGTATCAATGCTTAGAAACAAGGCCTAGGGATCATACTTTCACTAGTGAACACTCTCTCATAAATATATTATCTTCATGATACTACTCTCCGGTTAGACACTCTAATCGATGGTAGGGCTATAACAGCACACGCCAAAGTAAGCCTTTCCCATCTAGAAAACCCCACACTGTCACCTTGAGCACTATATGGTTCCAACAAACACCACAATTTCATAAAGACATCCAACTCCAAATATAACTCATAACAAGTATTTGTAATCTCTAGCCTAAGTGCCACTATGGTGTGCACGCTGTCACTTCCACACTTGAGTAGCAAGGTAGATCTACTTGATCACAAAGATCATGATCATAATATGATCATGCATAGAGAGAGAGATGAACACATAGCTACCAGTAGAACCCTTAGCCTCGAGAGAGAACTACTCCCTCCTCATCATGGGAATCAGCAACGGTGATGGAGATGGCGGTGGAGATTGATGGATATGGCTCCGAGGGCACTTCCCCGTCTCGGCAGGATGCCGGAACAGAGACTTTCTGTCCCCTGAATCTCCCCTTCGGTGGCGGCGGCGCATCGGGAGGCATCTTATAGGCGAAGAGGCAAGGTGAGTGGGCGGCCAAGGGGCCCACACCACCTGGTGGCACGGCCAGGGCTGACCCGCGCCACCACATGGTTTGGCCGCCATGTGGCCCCTCTTCGTCTTGTCTTTTGGCTCCGTGAGTCTTCCGGCAAAATATGAAATTTGGCTTTTGTCCCGTCCAATTCCGAGAATATTCATTTTCTGACTTCCTGGAAACAAAAACAGCAGAAAACAGGCAACTGGCACTGTGGCATCTTGTTAATAGGTTAGTCCAAGAAAGTTTATAGAAAGTACTCCAAAGTTGGAACAAAACATAAGAAAGTAGATAAAACCAAGCATGGAACATCAAAAATTATAGATACATTTGCAATGTATCAGTGGCTACAGACTCTTTCGTGGAATTTTGATTGGGGTACTTAGGGTTTCCGTATCAGAGGCAATATATAGGCGGAAGGAGAGGCCAAGGGGGTGCCTGGGCTGGCCACACCACCCCCTGGCGCGGGCTAGGCCTGGCCACACGGCCAGGTGGTGTGGCCGCCCTCTGGCCCTTCTTCGTCTCGTATTCTGGCTCCAAGTGTTCCCCGGTAAAATAATGACTTTGGCTTTTGTCCCGTCAAATTCCGAGAATATTCATTTTCTGACTTCCTGAAACCAAAAACAGCAGAAAACAGGCAGCTAGCACTGTGGCTCTTGTTAATTGGGTAGTCCAAGAAATGATATGAAAAGTACTTCGAAGTGTGGACAAAACACAAGAAAGTAGATAAAACCAAGCATGGAACACCAAAAATTATAGATACATTTGCAATGTATCACCAGGCAATGTAGGAGAGTACCTCCTCCAAAGTGGCTGAAGCTCTAGCTAAGGATGCCACTGAGAAAGGGAAGCAACTAGCGAAGGGACAGAAGCAGAAGCAACAACAGCAACGGTCAAGCCAAGAGCCACTACGTCTTTGACTGCTATCATTGCGTAGGAGACAACTAAGGCTTTATCCATGCCTTTGGCTCCTACAACTCCTCTCTGACTCCTCCAACACTGATCCGAGATGATCTCATTCAATAGGAAAATGCCATTTATAAGAATGCCCGGACCTTGCGCAACGCATATGCCAACTTGGTGAACAATCTGAGGGTTATTGCTATTATAAGTCTTTGATCTTTACTTTTTTACTTTATAATATATTCAACTGTAGCCCCCGAGCTATTAGGAAGAAAACCAGTAGTTATTGGCTTGAGTGCTCCAAAGAACTAAGTGTAGAACTTGACAGTGTAGCCCTCGAGTTTCTAGTTAGAATGAATAATTTTGGCTAGATACTCTAAGAGAAAACACACCTGAACTAAAATCTGATATGGTAGCTCCCGAGATTTTAGTTGAAACTGAAAAGTTCTGACTAGATGCTCTAGAGAAACTAAGCACTTATTCTCTTTGCAGAATGAGAATACCCGGAGGAAAGCTACCAATGAGAAATATGCCAAACTACAAGAAGTGTTGGACATTGAAAAGGGTAAAACAGACTTTCTAAAGGATCAAATCACAAATAGCAAGCGTCTGTTTTCCTCCAATAGCTCCCAATTTTTCACTTGGAACCATTTCATCTGAATTCTCACAATGTTGTCTTTGTTCCGTCTTACAGAGACCATCGCCAAGGAAAATAGTATCGTCGAGCAATCCAAGCATATTCAGCATATCTCGATGATGAGAACAAAATTCTAAAGAAAGACCTGGCTGATGTCGTCAAAGGCCATGAGGAGGCGATGAAGGTTATGCAAGAATCTGTCGACACCAAGATTCAGCGCCTAAAGAAGGAGGTTGACCAACTCAAGGAGAAAAACCAAGCTGCCAAAGTGCAGAATGCTCAGGGCCATGAGATGTACAAGAAGCTTCAGAAGGAGCATGACATCTTGGCGGAGACCTGCCAACAAGCTAAGACGAGCATCTATGGTAACTTTCCTTCACCTTTGTCAATTCTGTAAGTTGGATAAATGTATTGTTGTACACATGACCCTTGCTTCTTATGAAAACATAGCTCCCATTAGTTTAACTAACATGGGTGAAGGTGCTCCGGACTCAAAGGAGTTCATGATTCTTGGGGGCAACTTCATCAATACTGCCATCAATCAGGCTAATGAGATTGCCAACCCGCTCGACATCACCATCAAGGCGGCAGATTCTACCGCCAAGTACTTGGAAATCCTACGCTGAGACCTCGAGAAAGTAAAGAGCTGGAAAGCATCTTGTGTCCGGGCTGGTGCAAGGATGGCCTTGTCCTTGGTCAGGGCACACTACGACGAAGCCAACATTGACTTGGTGACCTCTGGTATGACGAAGGTTGACGAGGAGGGGCACGAAATTGACAGCGACGCCATCTTGAACTCCCTCGCTGGCTACGACACCCGGGTTGCCAAGATGGTCAAGGCAGACATCTTCGTGCCCGCTGAATTTCTTGATGAGGAACCAGCAGCTTCAGACTCTAGACTTTGATCCTCCGAGTTAGATGACCATGCCAAGTATGATTCTCGTGTAGCCAATGATGCAGCATCAAAGTCTCCTGCAGCAGAGCCATAAAACACTTTGTATTAAATGTGTCTCTATAATATTTTGTGTATGTATGTGGAAACACACTAAGGCGGAAAACTTGGCTGCAAACCTCCTGCTACTTATCTAGATCCAGCATTATATATTTTTCAAGCAAGTACTGGCTTATCCATTATTCTGCTTCGTATATTTGACCTTTCGTGAGACGGAAGACTCGTAGCACAGAACTATGCTCTTAGGTGATGATGCTTAATAGCATCGTCAAGAATCTAAGAAAAAAATCACCGATTTTCAGTGCCGAAAAGTTACTACTCCGGAATCCACATAAAAACATTAGAAAACATGTAGACCAGAAAACTTAAGCTAACTCCCATAGGTGGAATTTTCACAAGTGCAAATGAAAACGTGTGCATAAAAGGATTTATATGATCAAAAAATGAACATTAAAGGAGGTAAAAGACTCAGAAAATATGAGTGAACCAAATTCTTTATTCCATCGATCATATAAGGTACTTATTACATAATATAAAATATGCTAACTGTGAAAAGGACGTAGTTGTGCTATGTTCCATGGCCGACCAGTCTCTAGGAAATCATCATCGGAGTCACATTGCTTGCGCTTGCGTTTCTTTGGCCTATCTTTCAACTCGCGAATATCGACGAGGTAATAGGAACCATTGAGCAATGCTTTTCTTATGACGAATGGTCATTACCAAGGCAGGGATAGTTTGTGTGACTTTTGCTGCTTGAGTCGGAGCACCAAATCACCCTCTTTAAACGAGCGATGCCTAATGTGGCGACTATGGTAGCTGCGAAGCTTCTGCTGGTAGATGGTGGATCTCTGGCATGCCAGCATGTTTTCCTCTTCGAGCAGGTCCACATATAGGTGTCTAGATTCTTCAGGGTCATCTTTCTCATAGGCGGCGACTCTTGGTGCATCATGGAGGATGTCAGATGGTAGGACTACTTTTTTTCCATAAACCATGAAGAAAGGAGTCAAGCCGGTAGATCTGTTGGGTGTTGTCCGTAAACTCCACAAAATAGATGGCAACTCCTCCGCCCAGGCTCCAGATGCTCTATGCAGCGGTGCCTCTAAGCGTGGCTTGATTCCTTGCATAATTAGTCCATTGGCTTGCTCAACTTACCTGTTAGATTGTGGATGTGCCTTAGATGCTAGGTGAAGGCGGATGCCTTTTTCATGAAATACTCCTCAACTTCTCCGAGAGGCTAGTTGCTGCTGTTGTCGGTGATGATGCTATGTGGGAGACCAAATCTCACCACTAGATCCTGGACAAATTTCAGGTTTGTTGCCTCATCGAGCTTTCTAATAGGTTTAGCTTCAATCCATTTAGTGAACTTATCAAATGCTACTAGCAGATGTGTAAACCCACAAGGTGTTGTTTGCAAAGGCCCAACCATGTCAAGCCCCCAGACTGCAAATGGCCAAGTAATTGGTATTGTTCACAATTCTTTAGCTGGAACATGTGGTATCCTGAGTATGCATCGAGAAAACATAGAATTTCCGAGCTAGCCATCGAGTCAATGACTTGGTCAATGCAGGGCAAAGCAAACGGATCCTTCGAACATGCTTTATTCAAGCCGGTGTAATCAACGCACATTCTTAATTCTTTGGTTCCCTTTTTGGGGAAAGTATAGGATTGGCCACCCACTGGGTGTGAATAACTTCTCGGATAAAACTAGCCTCATGTAACCTAGCTAGCTCTTTGCCTATAACCCATCATTTTTCATCACCGAAGCATCGTAGAGGTTGTTTCACTAGTTTTGCTTTAGGATCAATATTTAAGTTGTGCTCGACAAGTTCCCTAGGTACACCCTTCATGTTGGCAGGTTGCCAAGCGAAGATGTCCCTATTCTTGCAGAGGAACTCAACGAGTGCACTTTCCTATTTGGGATCCAGGTCCATGCCAATGGAGGTGGTCTTGGAGGAATCTCCATCAACAAGTTCCACATGCTTGGTCTTGATGGCAGCCTTGAATGCGGGTTCAAAGTGCAGAAATCTGCTTCTTCAAAGTCGGCATCTCCGAGGTGTCGACCTGGTATAGGATCTCCTAGAACTCTTCACCACAGAGGACCGCTTCGATGAAGGTGGATTCACTTGGCTTGAACTCCCTTGCCTTTGTGAAGCTTCCGGCAATAGTGATGATGCCTTTTGGTCTGAGTATCTTAAGCTTGTTGTAGACAAAACATGGCTTGGCGAGGAAGGAGTGGAAGATATCCCGTACAAATATGGCGTGGTACCTGCTCTTGAAGGGCACCACTTCAAAGGTCATCCACTCTTGGCGGTAATTGTTAACATCACCAAAGGTGACCGGAAGGGTGATGCAGCTAAGGGAATTAGCTTGCCGGCTAGGAACAACGCCATGGAACACAGTGTTGGTCTTCCTTAGTTGGGTATCCATCAAGTTCATCTTGTGTAGTGTATCCAGGTACATGATGTTGATGTTGCTTCCACTGTCCACGATGCACTTGGTGAACTCGTTGCCGTTAATCAGGGGGTTGATGACCCTAGAATACTGGTTCTCTATTGGGATGAGCTCTAGGTGATCTTCTTTGTCCCAAGTGATTGGATTCTCCGACCACCTGACATAGTGGGGAACTACGAGGGTAGCCATCAGTATCCTCAGAGAGGTTTTCTGGGCCTGGACGGTGGGAGTGCCAAGGAAGGTGTGGTAGACTAGAGCCTTCTTTTCAAAGGGACTTTTGCCCTTGCCATCACCCTTGTCGGGGGGCTTAGGATCCGCGTCTTCATCCATGTCACCTGAATCCTTTGACGCTTCCTCCTTCTTCTTCCCCTTGCCTTTTCTGCGGGGTCTGTTCTTACGACATCGCTTGTAGCCGGGCTTAGGGTCTTCCTTGAGGTTGTTGACAAACTTTCATTGGCGGTTGGTGGGAGTGGCCTTGCCGTTTGTGTTAAGGTGGACGAAACACGGCATATCGCGGTACTCCTCATACGTCTGGGGAACGTGGGGACCTGTGGGTTTAGAGTCACTCCGCTGCAGCCCACGACTAGCCCCCAGCCACGACCATGTTGTCCGCCATCGCCTCTGCCAATGAACGTCGTGGTGACCATGTCGACTGTCTACTTTTCTTCTGGTCGGTTCTTATGGTTTTTATTATTATTCTTCTTCTTGGCATGGGTAGGGATGGCCAGCACCGGCAACGATCCGCGAGCATCATTGTCGGTGGTGGTGAATTTGCTAGCCATGGAAATCATCGAGTTGAGGTCGAGTTTCCCATTGTCTTGATGGCTCTTCAGCGTATGTCGGAGCAATGTTCCCTTTTCCAGGCCATCGATGAAGGCGGCCATAGCGGTTTGATCGTGTACTCCTATGCATAAGTTTTTCATGTCAAGCCAACGGGATAGGTAGGCACGAGAATATTCATCCTTTTCTTGCACACACCACTGTAGGTCACCGACGGTATAGGGATGCTTGTATGTACCCTCGAAGTTCTTGGTGAACGTTTCATGCATGTCTAACCAATTGCAGATTGATTTGCCTGGCAAGTCGTCGATCCATTGTCGGGCAATGCCGATGAGCATGAGTGGGAGGTACTTGATGGCGACATTGGGGTTTCCCCCTGCGACTTGGATCGCTTCGCGGTAGTCCTGCAATCACGTGACTGGCCTGACAGTTCCTTCATAGGGCTTGATAGTCTTGCCAATCCTGAGGCCCTTAGGGTAAGTTGTGGCCCGAATAACCGGTCCAAAACAACGTGTCCCTAAGTATGGATCTTCCTAGGCTTCTTGGATCTTATCAAGGTGCGATCATGCATCATACGGCTCCGGTTGTTGTTTGTCTTGCTCTCCACCATGGGGAGGGGAGTCTCGTCGCGAGTTGTGGGACCCGCGATCCTCCACCATGGTGGCTACTGGGTGGCTATGGTGGAGGTGGCAGCGGTGGATTAACCTTCTTGCTATTTCCTCCATGTGAATCCTCACACATGTCGCGGTTGCTTGTCGGACGCAAGGCTTCCTTGTGAGATCTGCTCCTTTGTCTTTCGTTGTTGCTGCGCTCTCTGTCATGCCGAGGTTGCTCCCCTGGTCACGTATAACGATGCCAACCTGGGGACGCCTAGGAGGTGGTATGCTTGTATGGTGGCGCGGCTGTGGTTCCTCATGATGTCGGGACCACGGGGGTGGCGGCGAGCAATGAGGGTGAGCCTTGTCTCCATTGCTGGAGGATATTGGGATATCATCAATCCTGTTGCGTGCATCCCTCCGCCTACGTTCCGTGGAGCCCTTGTGGGATCCTTCATCGCGAGGAGATCTTGGTCTTCAGTGGTTGTTCATGCTTGACTAGCAAAGCTCCGGATTGGACTCAAGCCTTTCTGAGGTGGCCTTTTCCTGTTGCGAGCAAGCCTTGGCGACAAGGTCATAGACCTGGTCAACTTTCGTAGGTGACCTGTCTTGTTCGAGTAAGTTCTTGGCGACGACCATATTGAGGGAGGGCGTTGGCATGACTTGCTTCCCGGCCGAATCGATGTAGGGGGTAGCTTTTTCCGGTTAGGACTGATCCCACCCCAATTTGCGTTAGACGCCTAGATCACCGACGACGTGAGCTGGGGATTTCTTTGCCTTATGCTTCAACAGCAACTGCTTGTACTTAGCCTCCATTTCTCTTGCCACCTTGATCGACTGTTGTTCCTTGGCCAAATCCCTGTCCAGCTGGGCGCCCTGTTCTACGATGCACATGGACTCCGTGCGGATCTCCGTGTGATTATCGTCAAGCTCCATGACGTTCCGGATATAAGCGAGGGTTATTGGCTTGACGAGGAGTGGACCTTACATCACCTTGTCGACGGGAGTAACCAAGGGGTTGCCACCTGCTGACATGGACGACGATGATGGTAGGTTTGTTTGATTTGCATCAATGGGCCCGGTAGTGAGTTGCGCGGCTGCTGCGGGGGAATAGCCGAAGGGGGCATAGCCTTAGCCGGACCTGGAGGATCGACGACTTTTTTAGCTTTTGCTACCGTGGCTCCTGCCCCGCCGCTGCTCGCAGAGCTTTACCGGCCACTTGGTTCTGCTGGTCTTCTTGTATCACATTCCCGATGGCTACCGGTACCTAGCGGGAAGTGATAGCCTTGTCGGTGCGCTCCTCCCTCTTGATCTCCTTCTTGATCTGCCTCATAGCAGCATCGTATTCCTCCGAGTCAGCGTCAGAGCCACCGCCATCCATGTTGATCTCGGCGTAAAGTGCATCTAGCACCGAGTTGGAGTTGGCTTCGGTGTTTTCAATAGCGGAGTTGTAGGGGGTGGTGCGGGGCCGTTGTTGTTCTCCTTTGGTTGCAGCAACGATGTCGGACTCAGCTTCCTCGTTGCCGTCAACGAAACTATTAAGAGTTGCGATCATCTCATTGAGGGTAAGGAAGCCGGTAGCCTGTCGCCTCCTGAGCGTATGCCGGAGGAGTGTTCCGAGCGTGAGGCCCTCCACAAAGTGGTAGACAAGTTTGTTAGTGCGGTCACCATCCAGGGTTTCCCTCACCCTCATCCATCTGGCGAGGTATTCGCGATGGGATTCTCCATCCCGCTGAACGCATCTAGCCAGATCGAAGATGGTGACGACACCGACAAAGTGTGACCTCCGCTTCTTGAACGCTTGGGGAAGCCAAGAGGATCTGCGGGGTCCTTCCACCATTATACCTGCATAGGGGCGGTTTGGGTGGGCCTTGACTTTTTCCGATCTGAGCCGGCAAACTCCGAAGAGAGACCTGAGCCTGATCGTTCCGCAAACGTGTCCTGCCCGGAGGCGGTCCGTGCGGGGCTTGACGAGTTTCCGATTTCCTAGGAGCTAGGACCGGAGTTGGTTTCACCGATGAAGATGTGGATGTCCGCGACTAGGACAACGGAGCAGTGTGTGGGGTTCGTCTTTGCCGGGATCTAGAACTCGTCTAGAGGGACGATCGGAATGTTGTCAGAGAAGAGGACGCGCCCAATGGCTACGGTGTCGCCGATTCCCACGAAGATATTGGACCTCGCCCGGTGTAGGGCACGAAGCGCCTCTTGCCCCATGGTGGGCGCCAACTATCATGGTATTGCCGACGAGTACGCCATGGAGGAGTCCTCACAGAGCGTGTTTAGCGAGGTGGGGTAATGTGATGAGTTGACGGGTACGAGGTAACACAGCTTACCTAGTTTCAAGTCTTGCGACGGAGGTGGAACTCTACTCCTGCTATAAATCACTATAATGGCAATATGCCGAGTTACAGGGATCGGTTCGCTGTGCGAGATGTTGTGTATCGTTCTATGTTGTGCCCTAAAAGCTCCCACAGGTCCGGTAATTAAGGAAATCAAGATTAGTTTCGTATTCCCGTGTTGCTATGAGCACCAAAAAAATAGATTTGCCAATTGAAGAAGGAAGTTTCAAAGGTCACCACAATTGATCATAGACGGAAGTTTCAAGGCAAAGACAGATCACGTGGTCCAACAATGCCGGCTTAGGATCAATCCGTTGTTGGAGATATGCCCAAGAGGCAATAATAAAGTGATTATTATTATATCTTTATGTTTATGATAAATGTTTACATCCCATGCTATAATTGTACTAACAGGAAACATTAATACTTGTGTGTTTTGTAAACATAAAAGAGTCCCTAGTAAGCCTCTTGTTAAACTAGCTTGTTGATTAATGGATGATCATGGTTTCCTGATCATGGACATTGGATGTCGTTAATAACAAGACCATATCATTAGGAGAATGATGTGATGGACACACACCCGTAGTAAGCATAACATAAGATCAAGTCATTAAGTTCGTTTGCTATAAGCTTTAAAATACATAGTAACCTAATCCTTCGACCATGAGGTTATGTTAATCACCATCACCGGATGGGTACTTTGATGACATCAAACACCGCTTCGTAACTGGGTGGTCATAAAGGTGTCATTGGATATTCTGAAAGTATGTGTTGAAGCGCATGGACCAAGATTGGGATTTGTCCATCCATATGACGGATAGATATGCTCTGGGCCCTCTCGGTGGAATGTCATCTAATTAGCTTGCAAGCATGTGACTGGGTCACAAGGGATGACATAACATGGAACGAGTAAAGAGTACTTATCAGTAACGAGGTAGAACTAGGTATGGAGATACCGACGATCAAACCTCGGATAAGTAGAGTATCGCGTGACAAAGGGAATTGGTTTTGTATGTTAATGGTTCTATCGATCACAAAGTCATCGTTGAGTATGTGGGAGCCGTTATGGATCTCCAGATCCCGCTGATGGTTATTGATTGGAGAGGTGTCTCCATCATGTCTGCATATTCACGAACCGTAGGGTGACACACTTAAGGTTCAAAGTTGTTTTAAGTAGATATGGAATGTGCGTTGGAGACCGAATGTTGTTCGGAGTCTCGGATTGGATTCGGGACATCACGAGGAGCTCCGGAATTGTCCGGGGAATAAGATTCATATATTGGGGATCATTTTCTAAGTTAGGAAATGTTCCGGAGTATTTGTATGGGGATTCTAGAAGGTTTCGGAATGTTCCGGAAGGTTCTGGAAGATTTCTTGGAGTTTACTTGAAAACCAAGAAAGGATCAAGGAATCCTTGTGGGGTAAGACAAGGATTCGTGGGGGAGTAGGACTCTCCCCCCACCTCCTTGATCCGCCGGCCAAGGGAGAGGGGAGTCCTACAAGGACTCCACCTCCCCATGGCGCCTCCCTCCTTTAAATAGAGGGGTGGAGGCGCCACCCCCTGGCCCCCTCTCCACTCTTGCCCTAGCCGCCTCTCTCCTCCTCCTTTCTTCTGCTCAGGCTTAGGCGAAGCCCTGCAGAATTCTCTACTCCACCACCACCACCACGCTGTCGTGCTGCTGGGATTCCGTGGAGAAGATCTACTACCTCCGCTGCTCGTTGGAACGAGGAGAGGAAGGTCTACTTCGACTCCGCACGTGTGACCGACTGCGGAAGCGCTGCCGGAACGCGGCGCCGAAAGGATCGTCTACTCGATCTTGAGATCAGCAAGTGATCGACTACATCAACCACAAGATCCGAATCTCGTAACGCTTTCGGATCTACAAGGGTTAGTACAGATCTATCTCGTTGCACATGTCTAATAGATTAGATATTGGCTTTTATCTAGATTAGATCTGGGTTTTGTTCGTTCTTGCGGTAGAAAATTTTAGTTTTCCATGCTACGAACCCATCAGTGGTATTAGAGCCGTGTCTATGCGTAGATCTGTTGCACGAGTAGAACAAAATGGTGTTGTGGGTGTTGGTGCTCGTGCCGTCTTTTGCTTTGTGTACTTTGCATCTTGCGGTATGGTGGGATGAAGCGGCTCGGGCTAACCTTACATGTCATCGCACATGAGACTTGCTCCACGCTTGACGTGTAACTTTCTTTGCACAAGTGGCTTTGCGGGTGTCTGTCTCTCCCACCATAGTATAGATCCAATTTACACTTTGCAACTTGATAGCACTTGTATCAACGTTGTGGTTCAGTTTCGTAGGTAAGATCCGTTCTTATTCGAAAGCCTCAAGCCACGTAAAACATGCAAAGAAAATTAGAGGCGTCTAACTTGTTTTTTGCAGGGGTTTTGTGATGTGATATGGCCATCATGTGATTGTGATTATATTTTATGTATGCAATGATCCTTGTTGTAATATGGCAACCGGCAGGAGCCTAATGGTTGTCTTCAATTCTATTAAGACCTGCGTGTCTATTCATCTTGTAATAGTTTTGTTCCAAGTAGTTGTAATAGTTGCTAGTGATGATGGACAACCATGAAGCGGCGCCACTGACCTTGACGCCATGCTGGTGATGATGGAGATCATGTCCGTGCTTTGGAGATGGAGATCAAAGGCACAAGAAGAAAGGGCCATATCATATCACACTAATTATGAATTGCCTGTGATGTTAATCCTTTATGCATCTTGTATTGCTTAGATCACGACGGTAGCATTATAAGATGATCCCTATCACTAAATATCAAGTAATAAAGTGTTCGTCCTTAGTTGGCACCGTTGCTAAGACTCGTCGTTTCGAAGCATCTCGTGATGATCGGGTGTGATAGACTCTACGTGTGCATACAACGGGTGCAAGCCAGATTTGCACATGCGGAAACTAAGGTTAACCTTGACGAGCCTAGCATGTACAGACATGGTCTCGGAACATGGAATACCGAAAGGTAAAGCATGAGTCATATGGATGATATGATGAACATGTTGATTGTTCGCCTTTAAAGCTACATCATCTCACGTGATGATCGGACTTGGTGTAGTGGATTTGGTTCATGTAATCACTAAAACAACTCGAGGGATGTTGTTTTGAGTGGGAGTTCATTTGTAATTTGGATTAGTCGACCTCAATTTATCATAAACACAATCAAAGTGAATTTGCATAGTTTGTTGTAGTCATTCGCATCCGTTCACCACCTTACGCTTAGTTATAGTTGAGATAGTGGAACTATAGAAATTCTGGATATTTACTTTACGAACTGGTATCGTATTGTTTTGAATGTGAATTTAAAGTTTATAAGTCCTATTGCAAACTTTCAGCAAACTCTATTTACTCCATGAAGTTTAATAAATAGTATTAAATCAAGAGTAAAAATTCCAGTGTTAGTATCTAATGTATCATGTTTGCCTCCATGATTCTTGATACTCAAAAGATTGTTTTTAATATCAAGTTTATCTAAGAGCTGAAAGCAATGTTTTAGAAACCATCATATGTGAAAGGTATTGCGATATCTAAAACAATGTGTTGGTTACAACATGATAGAGTATACGTCCTCATATTTGATGAGAATTTGTGAAGGTTGGATACGCTAGTTGTCCTAATCCTCCAAAAGGTTTTGAAAAAGGAACATTATACTCGCAATTCACCTTTATAAGCTATAGCAGCTTGATCATGAAAGTTGTCATGATAAGGATGAATAGAAGATGTAAGTAAAAATATTTACTACACTAAAAGATTACTAAAGAATGGAATTTTGAAAGAATGCCAAACATTTGATGATGGTGATCCACCTCAAAGTGCAAGTCCAAAGGTATTAGTAGTTGACTACATACGCTTTGTACCATGTGTCATGTTGATGACACCACTATTGATGTTGATAGATTCTTTTAAAAGAAAAGGAATTGCTGAAAGAGAATCTATAAAATATTTGGCAGAAAATAAAAGGTTGGAGATGTCCAACTTAGGCATATAGAAGATATACATGTTAAGGTTGTATTCCTTGCTTGTTAAACAATGTGGTTCTTAGGTATTGGATACCGAATTGGTTGGTATGAAGTGTCATACAGGACAACACAATTTATGAACTGCAATGGTCTAAGTAACTAGCAAGAGAAAATGTGATGATGTTCATCGAAAACAAACAAAGGGTTGTTGTGTTGCTCGTTAACATCAAAGCTTGCCTTCAAGATTTGTTTCAATAATTGTTATTTTGATCAGGTATTATGACGACAAAAGGTTGTTCAAATAATTACCGTATTCCATAATAGATGGATAATATACAAGTCTGGTAGGAGAAATAACGACCATAAACTAATGCTAAAATGTCGCAAGACAAATGATTGAAAGATCACTTGCGAAGTGACATCGCCGTTTAAATTATATTGAAAGGATATATGAAGAAACTCCATGTTGATGGATTTTTGGAGTCTTTGATTTAGATCAAATGACGCTTGTGATACTTTCCTGGAGATAATTAAAACTCCGTTCGTAGGCCAAAAGAGGAACGGACGACTAACTAATTGGAATTTGTACATATTGATGTATATAGTCCATTATGTGTAGTCGTGAGCGATGGATTTCAACTTCATATGCTTTCTCCAAAGATTTGAGTGAGTATATGTATATACTTACTCAATAAGGAAGAAGTATGAAACATTTGAAAAATGTTCAAAGACTTTCAAGATGAAGTGGAAAATCATTGTAACAAGAAAATAAAAGAGTTTATGATTGGATCATAAAGAAAGATGTTTTAGTTACAAGTTTAGCAAAACACCTAAGATTTGAGGAATCGTTCCATGGATTTGCATTTCCCAAGACACCATAGGAGTATGGAGTGTTCAAGATATGTAATGAAACCTTGTTTGACATGGTAAGATCAAAGGTGTCATTTATAAAACTGCCATTATATATTAAAGATTAAAGCTTTAGTGACTACCGCTTTTACACTAAAAAGAGCTCCATCATGATCCGTTGAAATGACACCATATAAGTCATGGTGTGGGATAAAACCCAGGTTGTCCTTTCTTAAATTTTTGGTATGCTAGGCATAAGTAAAATGTTTACAACCAAAGTCGGATAAGCACGTCTTTGTAGGTTATTCCAAATAATTTGTTGGGAATTTCTCCATAACGCCGAGGACAAAAGAGTTTGTCGCTTGGAACGTAAAGTTTCTTGAGAAAGAATTTTTCGTGAAAAGTTAAGTGGGAGGACAATAGAACTTTGATAAGGTTGTTGAACCTTAGCTATATGTGCTAAGTAGCGCAGCGCCGGAAAGTGTCCCGGTGGGGGCCACAATGCTCATGGCTCTCGTGATTACAAAAGGTGTGATCTCGGAGATTAGAGTTCCTATAGAACCGTGTGGGTCGATAAGAATCAAATAGTAAGATTTGATAAGCAAGTCGTTATTATTTTGACAATGATGAACCGACTACATGCAAAGAAGCGATGATGTGCCCTGACTCCATAAAATGACTAGAAGTCATGGAATCCGTGATAGTATCCATACACGAGAAATCAAGTTTCTGAACTTAGAAGACCCTCCGGAAAGGCGTGAAGCCTATCGGTCGTGTTTGGATCTATAAAGAAATAGACATGGACGTTTCAAGTCTATGAAATAGTCGACATGTCGGAAAGAGTTTACGACAATGTTCAAGGAATTGACTATGATAAGATTTGATCTTTCATAGCGATATTTAGTCTAGACGGATTAATGTAGCAACCACTACATATATTTTGGTATATGGTAGTTGAACAAACAAAACAAGTTCTTCTAATAGAATGGTAACCTAGGACATGTACATGACACGATCCAAAGGGTTTTGTTAATTCAAAGGATGCTAAAAGAGTATGCAAAACTTCAATGGTTGAAGTGAGCATCGCGGAGTTGGAATCTTCACCGTGATGAAACCGTTAAAAGTTTAATTTCATCAGAGACGATGAAGATGTTTGCATTTTGCAAGAAATTAAGTGGGAGCGCTAAGACATATTTCTAATACATTATGTGAAAGACATATTGTTGAGTAGAAATAATGTATCTTTTATTGACACAGGTTAAGAATTTCATTTTGATGAAAGACTTAGGCATAACTCAAGAATTAGGCATCAATGTCTATATGAATAGATTGAGGCGCTAATATGGTTTTGCCAAATGTACATAGATAAGATGTTGAATGAGTTCAATATGGAAACAACAAGAAAGGTTCTTGACGCACGGAAAGGACTAAATCAAGATTCAAGTGTGTTGACACGAGATTCGAGTGTTTTGACACTTGGTGAAATCACAAGAATATTCTGATCAATCATTCTTTGAGATGTACACATCCAGATATGTCCTATGCTCTAAATGTTACGAGCATATACCAGAATGATTCATAAGATGATCATTGGACAATAGTAAAGATATTCTTATGAGCTTTGGAAGAACTAAGAATATATCATGTATAAGTGATAAATAGTTAAAGGTAGTTCATTGTAAAGTGTTACATTGATACTAGTTTTGTCACAAGATACAAATTAAATTTATCTCAATTTAGACTATGGGTGGCACAATATAATGGAAAGGATGTTCCATGATGGATTTGGATGAGTTCCAAAGTTGAGATATTGTGACGGATACTACAACAAAAGGCTAAGTATATAACTTCTATAGTAGCAGCAAAGGAGGGCATTTGTGTTAAGTAGTTTGTTATCAAACTAGGTGTGGTTCATAGCGGGATAATACTATGAAGATACATTGTATGACAATTGTATCAACATAATTCAAGCCCAAGGAACTAAAGGTCTCACCAAAGGACCAAATTTATACAATGCCATCTCATTGGAGAATGAGTAATGCGTAGAGACGCAAGGACATGCAAATACACACGGACCTGGAAGTGTCAGATCCGAAGATTATGTTTACCACTAGCAATAGTGTCTATACAACACCAGAAAGCCATAGGTGTTGAATGCATAAGTTTTATAACTAGATTATTGACTCTAGTGCAAGTGGGAGACTGTTGGAGATATGCCCAAGAGGCAATAATAAAGTGATTATTATTATATCTTTATGTTTATGATAAATGTTTACATCCCATTCTATAATTGTATTAACCGGAAACATTAATATTTGTGTGTTTTGTAAACATAAAAGAGTCCCTAGTAAGCCTCTTGTTAAACTAGCTTGTTGATTAATGGATGATCATGGTTTCCTGATCATGGACATTGGATGTCGTTAATAACAAGATCATATCATTAGGAGAATGATGTGATGGACACACACCCGTAGTAAGCATAGCATAAGATCAAGTCATTAAGTTCGTTTGCTATAAGCTTTAAAATACATAGTAACCTAATCCTTCGACCATGAGGTTATGTTAATCACCATCACCGGATGGGTACTTTGATGACATCAAACACCGCTTCGTAACTGGGTGGTCATAAAGGTGTCATTGGGTATTCTGAAAGTATGTGTTGAAGCGCATGGACCAAGATTGGGATTTGTCCATCCATATGACGGATAGATATGCTCTGGGCCCTCTCGGTGGAATGTCATCTAATTAGCTTGCAAGCATGTGACTGGGTCACAAGGGATGACATAACATGGAACGAGTAAAGAGTACTTATCAGTAACGAGGTAGAACTAGGTATGGAGATACCGACGATCAAACCTCGGATAAGTAGAGTATCGCGTGACAAAGGGAATTGGTTTTGTATGTTAATGGTTCTATCGATCACAAAGTCATCGTTGAGTATGTGGGAGCCGTTATGGATCTCCAGATCCCGCTGATGGTTATTGATCGGAGAGGTGTCTCCATCATGTCTGCATATTCACGAACCGTAGGGTGACACACTTAAGGTTCAAAGTTGTTTTAAGTAGATATGGAATGTGCGTTGGAGACCGAATGTTGTTCGGAGTCTCGGATTGGATTCGGGACGTCACGAGGAGCTCCGGAATTGTCCGGGGAATAAGATTCATATATTGGGGATCATTTTCTAAGTTAGGAAATGTTCCGGAGTATTTGTATGGGGATTCTAGAAGGTTTCGGAATGTTCCGGAAGGTTCTGGAAGATTTCTTGGAGTTTACTTGAAAACCAAGAAAGGATCAAGGAATCCTTGTGGGGTAAGACAAGGATTCGTGGGGGAGTAGGACTCTCCCCCCACCTCCTTGATCCGCCGGCCAAGGGAGAGGGGAGTCCTACAAGGACTCCACCTCCCCATGGCGCCTCCCTCCTTTAAATAGAGGGGTGGAGGCGCCACCCCCTGGCCCCCTCTCCACTCTTGCCCTAGCCGCCTCTCTCCTCCTCCTTTCTTCTGCTCAGGCTTAGGCGAAGCCCTGCAGAATTCTCTACTCCACCACCACCACGACGCTGTCGTGCTGCTGGGATTCCGTGGAGAAGATCTACTACCTCCGCTGCTCGCTGGAACGAGGAGAGGAAGGTCTACTTCGACTCCGCACGTGTGACCGACTGCGGAAGCGCTGCCGGAACGCGGCGCCGAAAGGATCGTCTACTCGATCTTGAGATCGGCAAGTGATCGACTACATCAACCACGAGATCCGAATCTCGTAACGCTTTCGGATCTACAAGGGTTAGTACAGATCTATCTCGTTGCACATGTCTAATAGATTAGATCTTGGCTTTTATCTAGATTAGATCTGGGTTTTGTTCGTTCTTGCGGTAGAAAATTTTAGTTTTCCATGCTACGAACCCATCATCCGTAGCTACTACATGGATCCGTAGTCCAAGGATGAACTACTCACGCATCACACCGGAGGCTTGCATGGTGATGAAGAAGGCCTCCAGGGTGAATTCCCCTCTCCGGCAGGGTGCCGAGAAGAGCTTCAGATCCCTCCCGATCTAGGGATGGAGATGACGGCGGATACAGACTCTTTCGTGGATTTTTGATCAGGTACTTAGGGTTTTCGTCCCGAGGGAAACTTATAGGCGGAAGAAGATGCCGAGGGGGTGCCAGGGCTGGCCTCACCACCCCCTGGCGCGGGCCAGGCTGGGCCGCGCCGCCAGGTGGTGTGGTGGCCCCCTGGTCCCTCTCCGTCTCGTATTCTGGCACTTGATCCCTTCCGGAAAAATAGGCACTTTGACTTTTGTCCTGTCCAATTCCGAGAATATTCATTTTCTGACTTTCCTGGAACCAAAAACAGCAGAAAATAGGCAGCTGGCACTATGGCTCTTGTTAATAGGTTAGTCCAAGAAATCATATGAAAAGTACTCCAAAGTTGGAACAAAACACAAGAAAGTGGATAAAACCAAGCATGGAACATCAAAAATTATAGATACATTTGCAATGTATTAGAAACCTTGATCATCTTATTAATCAACAAGCTAGTCTATAAGAGAGGCACAACTAGAAACCCTTTTTTGTTTATTAAACACACATCTATTGAAGTTTCCGATCAATACAATTATAGCATGCAAAATAAACATTTATCATAAATATGGAATAAGATAATAACCACTTTATTATTGCCTCTCGGACATATTCCCTTCAGTAACGACACCAGAAAATAGCTTTGATGGTGCGTGGTTGACGTGGGAAGAGACTAAAGGCAATCGGAAAAAAATATGGAAGCAAGCAAACATGCAACATATCTAGTTGCAAACGATGTTTCAATGTTTAGAAACAAGGCCTAGGGATCATACTTTCTCTAGTGAACACTCTCATATAAATATCTTCTCTTCGTGATACTACTCAGAACTACTATCCGGTTGGACACTCTAATCCATGGTAGGGCTATAACAGCACTCCTCAAAGTTTGCTTTCCCCATCTAGATAACCCCTCACTGTCACCTTGAGCGCTAGATGGTTCCAACAGACACCACAATTTCATAGAGACATCCAACTCCAAAAATAACTCATAACAAGTATTTGTAATCTCTAGCCTAAGTGCCACCATGGTGTGCACGCTATCACTTTCACACACGTGGGGAGAGCCAGAGATCTATTAAAGCACTTGAGTAGCAAGGTAGATCTACTTGATTACAAAGCTCATGATCACAATATGATCACACATAGAGAGAGATGAACGCATATCTACCGGTAGAACCCTTAGCCTCGAGGAAGAACTACTCCCTCCTCATCATGGGAATCAGCAACGGCGATGGAGATGGTGGTGGTGATGGATGGAGATGGCTCCGGGGGCACTTCCCCGTCCTGGCAGGGTGCCGGAATAGAGAATTTCTGTCCCCCAAATCTCCCCTTCGGTGGAGGCGGTGCTGCGGAACTTTTCGTGGCTGGAGGCTGGATTCTCTAGGGTTTCTGCATTGGAGGCTTCTTATAGGCGAAAGGGCGATGTCAGAGGGAGGACCAGGGGCCCACACCACCTGGTGGCGTGGCCAGGGCGGACCCGCGCCACCACATGGTGTGGCCAGCCCCTGGCCCCTCTCCGTCTCGTCTTCTGGCTCCATGATTATCGAATTTGGCTTTTGTCCCGTCCAATTCCGAGAATATTCATTTTCTGGCTTGTGTGGAACCAAAAAAACAGAAGAAAACAGGGAATTGGCACTGTGGCATCTTATTAATAGGTTAGTTCCAGAAAATGTGTAAAAGTACTCCAAAGTGTGGACAAAACATAAGAAAGTAGATATAAAACAAGCATGGAACATCAAAAATTATAGATACATTTGCAACGTATCAGCCCGCGCCGATGCCCGAGGCCATGCCCGTGCCCGATTAGGTTCCCATGGTCAAGAAGAAGAAGAACGGCGGCCGCGGCCCGTAGTGGATTTCACGGGAGGACGAGTGCCTCGCCGAGGTTTGGAAGTCGGTCAGCATCGACCCCTTCACCGGCGCGAATCAGAGCTCCGAGGCCTACTGGATGCGCATCAAGGAAGCGTACGACGAGCGGCGGCTCTTGGATACTTCAAGGACTTTTACCACGACCGCAACGACTCCGGCATGGCGTACTGCTGGCAGATGATCCAGCATGCTTACAACAACTGGCATGGCATCATGGAGGAGGTGCGCCGTGTCCATGTCAGCGGCACCAACTTCGAGGACCAAGTAAGTGAACTCACCATGTCCACTATCCATCGTAGCCTAGTGTTTGGTCACCGGCCATTGATCACGGCCGTTCGTTCGCTGCATTGCATTGCTTTCGTAGATGCGCGCCATGATCACCGCCTACCGCGAAGACAACGACGACATTGAGTTCAAGCTCATCCATGTGTTCGCCAGGATCGAGATGTGCGACAAGTGGACCGAGACGCGCACGGCGCTCGCCAAGGGCAAGTACAAACCCGACGCGCCGCCAGCTCTCTCCTCGGGAGGCCATCCGATTGGGCAGAAGAAGGCCAAGGCGAAGAGGGATGCCGCGCCAGCCATCGAGAAGCTGCACAGCTCGATCATGGCCTGCATGGCGGATGCCGCCTCGCATGCTACCGAGAGGGCGGAGCAGGCCGCCAAGATGGAGCAGGTTGCCGCGGTCAGGTGGGCATCGGTCATCGAGAGGCAGGACGCCAAGCTCGAGCTGCTCAGGGCCAATGTGGCCGTGAAGAAGAGGAGGGAGGACCTTTCGATCCTCATGGTCGACACCCAGGGACATGGACGCCGACGTGGGGGCGTGGTGGGAGGCCCAGCACACCGCGATCCTGTGCGAGGTCCGAGGTCCACCGGCATCCACTACCCCAGCACATGCGGCATCTACTACCCCAGCACCTGCGAGCGCACCGGCGACAGGCACTCCCCCACCGGTCGTCGATGTCGACGCCGCCGTCTGATGCGCCGCTATGCTTTGTGATGCCGGCGCGGCTTCTTTTGATCGCTAGACTATGAGGATTTGCAGCGATTTGCGACGATAGGATCGTCGAGACTTTATTTTGTAACCGTTAAACGTCCAGATTATTTATGTTTGGCTATGCGATCGATCGATCGGTGATCGACCGTTCTACCCGCCATCTTTTTTCTTGTTCGAATTTCAAATTTCTAATTTGGGTGCCGATTTGGGGGTTACGGTGGAGACCGGCTCCCCCCATATTCGGTTCTTGCGCCGGCGCCCCCTATCATATGATCTTACGCCGAGGTTAAATTGGGGGTTGCGAGTGGAGATGATCTAAAAGATGCATTCAACAGATCTCTGGACCATGTAACAGAATTGGCATTTTCAGGTTGAAGTAAATCACTTCCGTGCTATAGCATGCGGACATCGGGCATGCACGTGAAGCCAACTTGACCACCCGTCCTGCCCGGCATGCTCTAAAAGATGAACATTGTACCGTACAAATTACAATTCTCAATTACAAAACCAATCCTTCCAATTTATTAAATCGAAAACGACGGAGAATTAAACGATGGATTACAGTCTGCAAGAAGGGATCCACATTCATATGGCGGCGAGGCGGCTGATGTTCATGGGGTAGGCATCGTTGGTTGAGGAGGAGTTGAACACCTTGGCGGCGATGATCCTGTTGGCGGCCTCCGTGGGGTGGAACGCGTCCCAGAAGACGTACTTGCTCCGGTCGTCGCAGGGCCTCTGCATCGGCAGGCATGTGATCTGGCCGTTGTTCCGCCCCACGCCGCAGCACCCGCGGTCCAGCACCGTGAACCCGTACGCCGCCGCGTTGGCCGCCAGGTCCTTGCCGCTGTTCACGGCGTTGAGGAAGACGAGCCTTGCCCCCGGCGTCTGGCTCCCGCCGCGGTTGAGGCGCTTCACCATGGCCAGCAGCCCCTTGTTGTAGATGGCGATGGCGCTGTTGATCTCCTCGTTGCAGCCGCCGCCGCTCCTCTTCTTGCCTGCGTTTCCTCCCCCGCCGCCTCCGACGGAGATGCTCCCGACGCCAGGGACGGCGATGCCGATGCTGGCGGGAGGAGGGCGGTCTTGGTCGTCGTCATTGACCCTGGCGAGCTCGTAGGGGATGCACCCGATCTGGCCGACGCCGGCGATGACGAACTTCCTGGCGCCGAGGGCATAGAGGTCGGTGATCTGGCGTTCGTACTCGCCGAGGAGGAGCGCGGCGTAGGCGGTGGGGTCGTAGCTCCGGGCGGTGGTGTAGTAGTCGGGCATGAAGTAGTTATTGAGGTAGTCGTTGCTGCCCATGCCCACGTAGTAGATGCACCGCCCCAGCTGCTGCTGGCTCGTCCCCGGCGCCATCCCCTGCACCACCGTCCGGAAGTGCCCCACCTGCTCCGACAGAGGGTAGTGCCCGCCCAGGTTGTTCCCGGTCTCCGGCCTGACGCCGGCGGCGCCCGACGCGAAGTTGAGCCCGCGCGCGTAATCGGCGGGCTGCGCCATGGCGTAGGCCGGGATGAGCGGGGGGCGGAAGCCCAGGTGGTCGGCGAGCAGGTCGACCATGGTGCGGCCGTTGGTGAAGCGGCCGGGCGGGGCGGCGCCGTCGGGGAGGTCGACGCCGTAGGGCCGGTAGTTGGCCCTGGCGAGGCTGAGGATGTTGTTGTTGTTGCCGTTGTCCACCAGCGAGTCGCCGAAGATGTACATGCACGGCACCATCTGATGCTGCTGCTGCGCCGCCTGCACTAATACCCACGGCGCCGCCATGTACACTATGGCTGCCACCACACAAGCGAGCACTACCGATCGATGGAGATGACCGTTACCCATGGATCTATCTAGCGTTGTTGATTGATTCTCTTCTCTACGATGAACTATAGCATTGCAGACATACGTTTATATAGCTAGCAAGCGTAGGCAGGGTAGAAAAGTGAACCGATCCATCGGTCGATACATGGCATGGCTCGTGATCGATCTAGAGATCGACCAAGAGCTATAGCTAGCTGGGACGGCATGCATGCCGCTCGTGAATAATCCAACGTCACAGAAAAGATACGGCTGCCAGCAGAAAAGTAGAAACAGAGGACGGAATGCATCGAAAGATTGCTGGCTGGCCGGTGCTCGGTAGTGGTTAATTCGATCGTGCATGGACTCCATTAATGAGTTTTTTTTTAAACAGAGGGTGCGACCTCTCCATCGAAAAAATGCAGACGGATTTTATTGGTTTATTATTAAAACGACTAGCAAAAGAAGCGATACATCACGAAACCCGAAACCATCACACAACACCTAGACACTCGATAATAGAGAAAAATCGTGTCAACACGCCACTCTGTACCCGAAAAGACCATGAAGACACTCCACCAGCTAGGAACCAGGAATAATCGCATACCTCGAGACATCCTGTAGGCGAAACAAGGGCGTACATCCGGATTAGTGAGCACGTTGTGTGCATGCCACAGAAGCTGTCACCGCCATCAAACATTCACTACAAGAATCTAGACGATCCATGACGTTTTTTATTACACGACCTAAAAACGTCGGGGATTCTTGACGTTCTAGAATGTTTCGTCACAACAAGCTCCAAGCCCCTCCAGCCCGATTATCCATGACGTTCCTTGTTTTTGTCGTTCGTCGCAGATTTTGTCCCGGACTCTGAAGCCTAGTTTGCCATTTTGTTTGGTGGCAAATTCGTTGCGGATTTCGTCACGACACATGTTCGACTTTTTCCCCATCGACCGTATCCTTGGTGCTTCAACCCCACATGTTAGCTCGGTGTCAACGGTAGTATCTCACAGTAGTGATGTGTTTGACGCTGCTTCGTGACGTTTTTAGCTGGCCCCACCTATTTGTGTGTTTGATAGAAATTAAATAATAGAAAAATAATTCGTGCAGGTAGACGGAATCGAACCGTCAACTAATCTTTGACAGAACTAACTTGCAACCGATACACCTGTCCATTGGTTTTGTGCAGATCTACTATTTTATTCTGTATATTACATACCAGCTCTTAGTCACAAGAATTGAAGTAATTCGAAAATAGACAATCAACATAGTATATATGTATCGACACGGTTGATACATATTGTCATTTCACACAACTATAAAAAATAGAATAACAGAGCATATTTTTAGATCATCTTTTATAAGTACGTAGAAAATCAACGACATGAACACAATCAACCAAATATATACATAGCATATGGAGATAATATTACTTAGCATGTAGAGCACTAGGTTGACAACAAGTTCCTTACCACTACAAATTCACTGACAACATATTACATTAATGGTTTATCCAACACCAGCATAAACAAGATACTTTTTGGTCTCACTACAGAACATTAACACAACCCATAAAGCCATGTAGCCTCTCATTTAAAAAGGTGAAGATTCACACATTCCCTCCCTGATTCCAGCGAGTTCGAGAACCTTGGACCAGCCTTTTGTCATCTGGGAAGCATCATTCATGTCTTGAAATAAGTTAACATGCTAAAAAGTGGTCTTGTAGAAGCATGCGAGTGGTAACTCCTTTGGGAGATGGCGTTTGAGGTGGGCACTATTATAGCTAGCTGAAAAGTACTGTAGGAGAAGAATAATATTAGTTATTGGCTAGAGTTCACTATGCATAATAAAATTTAAATATTAAAATGTCAAATATTAACTATCTTGGCCTTCCCACGAATGACATTTGACTCGTTCATCTTGCACACATAGTATGGTATAGATGGCTTGTATTGTTTAACTATCACTTTGAGGGAAGCAACTTGGTCAGAAGTCAATTCCAAATTGTTTCCAAACACGTAGTGATCATCGAATTCCTCACCACCCTTCATCATTGGACCTAGAAAGAAAATATTAGAAAGTAATAATGTGTATCTGCATATAAATGTAGCAAAACATGTACTTAGCCAATATAATGCCACACCTCTACGAATAAGGATCCTCGGTTTCTCGACTACTCTAAATATTTTCATATAAGCTTTAGCTCTTCACCTTTCTATCTTATCTTTCATCTTGCAAAAAACTACAGCAGGTTTCTTCACATCACCATCAGATGAGACATCGATGACGACAGTCTTAGTTTCACCAACCTTGTAGGCATCCTTTTTAGCCTAAATTAGGCATTGCACTAATTAGAATGTTTAGTTTTTATGCCATATAAAGTAGTGCTAGTAGCATCAATTTTAGAACCTGGTCATGTATCTCTCTGGCCTTCATCGTACCTGCCCCAAAGAGTAACACAAGAATTAAATTAGAATACAATTCTAATTAGTGAACTATTATGAGAATAAAATTTAGTGAGTAAACTAAATGGCGCTTCCAGTGAACTAGATTGAGCCTTTGCCGTAAGCCGCATCATCGATGCGTGGAGACCTAGATTGTACATACGCGCTGCCATACAACAAGGAGGCGACACATCAAACTAGAACAAACGATGCGGCATCCAAAGAATAAAACTGTGACATAGAACTAAACAGCAACGTTGACGCGGTGACTTAGAACAAGGAGCCGATGCGTTGAACTAGAATGAGGAGGTGACCACATCGCCGGTGACGACGAGGCAACCACATCGCCGACCGTTTAACAAAGAGTTGACGTGGTGAAAGGGCGGTAGGTTGAGGAGCACTTACACGTCTGTTTGCAACCTCCACTACAGCCGTCGTCATCGGGATTTGGTCATCTACAGGGAGGGGATTTGGTCATCGGCGGGGAGGGGAGAGGGTTTTCTCTAACGTGGGTTTGGGGGATGTGGTGTCGGATTTGGGAGTGGCATGGAGGGGAGAGGGGTTTTTCTAGCTTCTATGACAGGTGGGTCCCATGCGTGAGCAGTTTTGGTTCACACTGGCATCGTCTGCTAGGCTAAAAAATGGGTCCCACACAGCCTGAATAACAACACAATTTTTCTACCACACAAAGAGCTTTTGTTCAGCCAAGTTTGATAGATAGAATAATAGCACAATGTTTTGAATAATTTTCCCAATGAATAACTATTAATTCCATGAACTAAAGAACATTCATATTGATCAGTTCAAAGGCATGCACACAACCATTAGTTCAACGCAAGCATGCAACACAGGCATGCACACAACCATTAGTTCAAGCATGCACCACAAAGCATGCACACACGATTAACAGTTCATAACAAGCATGCACACAGGCATGCACACATCCATCAGTTCAAGCATGCAACACAAAACGTCCAACACTCCACCACCATAAGCTGTAACTATTCTTCATCAGTATCATCTTGTACTTCATCTTCTTTGTCACTACAGTACTCCTAAATAGTGTCGTCTACTTCAGGCTCACTATCAACTTCCTCCTCTTCAACAACTTTCCTTTTACCTCTGATATGCTCGAACACTGATGCATCTATGTTGCGGCCTCCATTGACAGAGGGTCAACATTTCCTGAAAGGTAGAGCCTCAGATACTGTCTCATTGTTAGAGCCTACAAACTGATGGTATGCTACATTAGTACGCACAACCTCCTCCTCCTCCTCTCCTTTGGCAACATCAAACTTATGTCTTTGAACTATTTTTTGAACCATCCGCCAGTTTTTTCCTTGGCTGTGTTTGGCACGTAGAACACTTTTGTAGCCTGAGTTGCCAAGATGTAACTGTCATCTTTGTACCGAAAATTGGTAATGTTGACACTCCGGAAGAGTTTATCATACACCATCTTTGTATCCTTGCAACCCTGGAATAACACAACTGATCGTTGGTGTTCCAAATCAGAGTTAAAATAAAGCAACTTGATATCCTTGAGGACACCATAAAAATGGATATCCTTCTCCAGGTGATAACCTTCAGTCATTACTCCATTGTTTTGTGTTTTCTTGCCCTTCTCATGATTAGCGGTGAGGAACCTAACACCATCCACAATACAAGCTAAATATATTCTTACTCGGAAGTCTAGGCTACATGCCAATGCAAAAGGCTCTTCATCCACAGCTTCTGGATTCTACCATCGCTTATTCATGATCCGTATGTACCGCAGTAGAAACACAATATGGTCAAGTCATGCATTGAAATGCTATATATGAAGGATAGAGATAAATGCAAAAGGAAACTAACATTGTCCTTGAACCATCTTTGAAATCCCTGCTCAAGCCTTCTTTCCATATTGGGCATGCCATCGTTCACCAGCCGTTCTCGGCAGATACAACAATCCAGAGAGTAACTCGGAACTAAAATCTTTAGGTGTATGGAAATATTGGATTAATAAGTATGGGAGATCAGAACAAACATGATATATGGCTTAACCTCCTTGTAGTTGTTTAGGACATACCAAGTCATCTTGTTTAGCTCCCTTTGGAGGGTCAAATCAGTATCATTGCTTCCTCCATAGAAGGTGGCATGGCTTCCTCCAATCAAATTCACACCATGGCCAAACACATCACGATATGATTCATGTTGGTCACCTACATTTCTCACTGGACGATTGAATCTTGTCACAATATCATCAAGGTATCTAGATAAAAAATCAATCCACTCGGTAGCAATGTAGGCCTCTAGCACTGAATATTTTGGATGTGACATATTCCCGACATATCTCTTCAGAGTAAACAACAACCTCTCTATTGGATACATCCACCCATAGTTCACAGTGACTCGGAGCATCGCCTCATCAGGTAAATGCACAGCCTGGTGGACCATCACATCAAAAAATGCCGGCGGAAAGATGTGTTCAAGTTTGCACAGAATAATTGGGATTTCATCTTTTAGATTTCCCAACACTGATAATTTCAAGTTTTTACTACACAATTGCCTGAAAAATCTTCCTAGCTCTCCAAGTGTCGTGTAGATATCGGGATGCAAATACCCTCGCATGCTAGCAGCCAATATTCCCCACAACAGGATGTGGTAGTCATGGGTTTTAAGTCCCATGATCTTTCGTGTAGGAACACTGACACATTTGCCCGTGTTTGAACAAAACCCATCAGGAAAAGTGTAATCCCACAGATACTGATAGAAACCCGTCTTCTGCTCCTTATTCAGGTAATATGGTGCACATGGACAGAGAAGGTCCTTCTCTATGTATGCGGGTTGCACCTATAGATCTCGCCTAATGCCTATGGCTTCACAATCATACCTAGCCTTCAAGGTGTCCTTATTCTTCCCGTCAAGTTCAAGTAGTGTGCCAATCAAGTTGTCGCAGATGTTTTTCTCGATGTGCATCACGTCGAGATTGTGCTGAAGTTTCAACGATGCCCAGTAAGGCAAGTCCCAGAAACCATGCTGCCGGTTCCAGATTGATGAAGGATCTGTTCGATTCCTCTTTTTGCTCCTAGGATCATCTCCAGCTCCTGGTTTAAGATGCCTAACCTTCTCCAGGTCAGCTTGTAACTCAATTGCAGTAAATTTTCCTGGCTTCGAGTGGTCATCATGAATGTTGGAAAGCTTAGTATCTCGCCGCAAGCGATGGCGCTTCGGGAGGAAACGATGGTGCCCAATGTAGCATATTTTGCTCTTTATGGATTTGGACAGAGGATTTTTGTCACAATGCAGGCATGCATGATATCCTTTTGTTGTATACCCAGACATAGTGCTGCAAGCTAGGTAGTCATGGGTACACCAAAGAACGACTGCTCGAAGATGAAACGTTTCGTTTTGAAATGCATCGTAAGAACGCACGCCCTTCCAAAGTTGTTGCAAATCGTCCAACAGAGGCTCAATACAGAGATCAAAGTCCTTTCCAAGACTTGATTTGCTAGGGATTAGAAGGCAAAGCATGTAGTTTGATGCATCCATACAATCCCATGGTGGAAGGTTGTACGGCAGGGAAAATACAAGCCACATAATGTAGCTCGTGGTCATTGTTCCATAAGGATTGAATCCATCGGTGGCAAGGCCAATCCTTACGTTTCTAGGGTCAGCTGAAAATTCCTACCATGTTCTGTCAAAATCCTTCCATGCTTCGCCATCAGCCGAATGACTAAGTATACCATTTCTGGACTTTCTCTTTAACTTGTGCTACTGCATGTTCTTCGCTATTTTCTTGGAAGAGAACAATCTCTACAGCCGTGGATCCAAAGGAAAATGACACAAGACTTTGACAGCCAATGACTTTCCACCCTGAGGTGCCACACTTAACGCAGTTGCCCAGCTTGTCGTTGTCCTTTAAGAAGAGCATGCAGTTGTCTTTGCACATGTGTATGCTATCATAGGAAAGTCCAAGCTCCTTCAGATTAGTTTTTGCTTCATGGTATGATCTCGGCAGGGTATTGGGCTCCGACAGTGCATCAGCAAATAGCTTCATCCAATCATCGAAAGTAGTGTTGGTGATCCGATGATATGACTTGTGATGAAGGAGCTTCACAACAAATGCAAACCTGGAGTGTTACTTCCTAGATAAAGCTTGCGCTTTGCCTCTTCCACCAACTTTGCAAACAATTTATCGTGTTTTCTATCAGTTAGGTCATTAGCAGCAATCTGCTCTGCAGTTAATGCATCACCTGCATGCTTAGGGTCTTGCAATATATATGGAAAATTATGACCTCCATCATCATCGCCTTCATCATACGTATACATATTGTCATTGTCATCACCAGCATGAACCATTGTTACCACCATTGGGTGCATCTTCAATAATAGCAAGATCAAGTGGCTCTCCGTGTTGTATCCACTGAGTATACGTGTGTGACATGCCACTGAGGAGTAAGTGGTGATAAAGAAGCCCTACATGTACCGTTCTCTGGTTCAGGAACTTACGACAGGGGCATGGAACCTCAGCATTCTCGCCATATCCCTCTTTGACAAATCTGACAAACTGTTTTAGGCTAGCTTTGTTTAGTTCAGTAAAATGTCTGCCATGAACAATCCAACTCCTATCCATCTATTAAAAAATAAATATAAAAATCACAATTTTAGAACAAGCTAGTGATTTTTTAGAACAATTTTATTTACAATGAACAATCCAACTCATACCCATGTGTTGAACAATTAAAACAACAAAATCTCACTTTTAGAATATGCTAGTCATTTTTCAGAACAATTGACTTTACCATGAAAAAATCCAACTCCTATGCATCTGTTGAACAATTAAATAAACTAATGACATTTTCTGAGAAAAATAATCCTTTTTAAGAAGAATTTTCTGTACATGAACAATCCAAGTGATATCCATGTGTTGAACAATTAAACAAAATATTTTTTTACCTTGGCAGACACAGAGACGAGCGAGTTGAGCACGGAGATGGAGCCCGGAATGGGAGCCACCGAGGTGCACGAAGACGTCGGCTGGAAGGGAGTCCCATCAGTCAGCCTTGGAGTGCGGACCGGAATGGACGGGGAGACGACCAACGAACGGGAGCTCCGGCGCCACAGCGTGTGGTGGACCGGAAAATGCAGTGGTGCCCTAGCCGCCGTCGTGTGTGGTGGACCAGATTTCAGATCTTATTTCAAAATCTCCCAGGTGGAGTTCAGGTGAGTGTGTGGGTGGCAAAGAGGTGGGTCCCACAAGTCCGCGAAAGAAACTTCTCTTGTCCAACTAACACGTGGGGTTCATCGCAAGTGGTTCCACCGGTCACGGACCTCTTGGTTGCGTGTTCGAGACCTAGAGGTGTCCATTTTATTGAATTTCTTCCGACTTTATTTTGGCTCCATTTTGTCAGAACCAAAGAAGCACGTAGAGAGAGAGAGGACAAGACAGGTGCAACTCTTCTAGATAGAGAAAGAGAGACTGAGCATGCCCCATCGCTGCCTTCGGCAAACTTTCACTAGAAGTAGGTGCGTGACTTATATATTCTCCAATATCCAGTGAGCTTCCTTCGCGTGTAGGTGCGTGGTGCGCTGCCCGATCTCACGCGTTTTCTCGACGAATGCAGTTGTGCTGCAACATCCACGACATCATGCAACAACAGTGGAGTGAGGGACCCAATCAGCCGTGGAATAACCGGCAGTGAGGCTCTAAAGCAGCATGGAAAGAATCCCCTTCACTAAAGTATAACCGACGGCAAAGATCTTCAGTAGCAGCAGTAGCTGATGACTGCAAGTGCACAAATTATTTGTAGCTAGTTTCGAAATAAAGATACTACCATAGGGAACTGGAGTCTGAAGTCTAATAACTCTTGAAATAAATATTACAGTAGAAATGCTAAATAAAGTTCTAAGTGACAAGATAAAATGCAAGAATTGAGTAAAAAAGGTGTTTCGGGTTTTTTGGTATAATAGCAACAATAAGTAAAGTAAAGTAACTAAATACAAAAAGTAAGTATCACGTATGTAAGAGAGATTAGAATTGCAGTAGGAGAAAAAGTGTTCTCAGGGAGTAGCGGGGATACACCACTAGCATTATAAAGAGCTAACGTAAAGATTATTATCATGAACATTATCAAGTATGTATATGTGGGAGGAACTCCGTATTTGGACAAATAGGCAGCAATCGCTGCTCTCATCATGCTCATAACCACAGCAATCAGCAATCGACATTAATCGAATTACTGCGCTATTAAGGGACTTAATCCCGTAGGACGTATCACATGGCATGGTTAGTGTTACGTGAGTTTCCTTGGTTCCCAAGTTGATACGTAAGGGGTGCCAACAGCAGTATAGTCATTGTAAGTGCTAACACACCACCGTCTAGCAACAAGTAGTTCCATCCATCAAATCCCCATGAGAGGAAAATATTGAGAGGTTGACTTCGCTCAACATCAAGATGAAGACAATCTAACACATGGTCACAACGATGAATATCATAATAAACTTTATCTTATTTCAATTTCATACTACGGTTTCTCCATCTCCCCAAAAACTAATGATCTACTCGGACATGGAGGCAATCAACACCATAGCAATAACAATGGAATCAATCATAGATGAATAGTACTTGTATAAATCCACAACGAGTATGGAAATTACAACAAGATCTAGACAATATGTAGATGGGATGGATGGAGATGGTGGTGATGCAGAGGTTGATGATGAAGATCGACGCCTTAACCTCCCAGATCTGCGCAGGGCGAAGATGGATCCCTGGTGGATGAGTTCCCCCTCCAGATTCCTTCCGGAGGTGAGGTTTTGGCGATTTCTGAGTGTTCTGTATGTCATCTCTCTGATCCAGTTGCACGGGGTGAAACTATTTGAGGCAACGGACGCGGCGCCAACTATACGATAGGAACTATACGGCCGGAAAATTTATTCCTGCCGTGTAGTTGGTCATTAAACTGTCTATCTCCTTTGTTCACTTCGGGTTTTCTTCTGATATTATTAATATTTCCCAAATAAGCGATTTACATTGTTTTTGGCTCCGTTTCTCCTCAGTACAATTGCTCCAAGAATTATGTCCATTGTATCCATCATCTGTCCTGATCCTAGTGAAAACAGACATAAAACATGCGCACAAACACCGTAAAATACCAAGATCCTACATCTACAGTGCAAAATAATAATATAAAACATGATGCAAATATGCACTCATCAACTTCCCCAATCTTAGACTCTTACTCGTCCCGAGCAAGTTTATCTTAATGGATGTGATCCTCATATTCATGAAGTTGAGTCGATAAAATAAATGAGGCAGTTGCAGCATGTGATTATCATATATGATACATAGGAATAAGTTTATGAATAGTACCTTACTCGAACCATTTTAATAGTATTAGCAGGCTTCCACACCTTAGTGATCAATACTTCACAAGAGATGAATCTCAACATAATGTAAAAGTATCCGGCTCAACTGAATGAGTTATCAAGGTAGTCCCAAGTGTTTTAGGATTAACATATCCACTTAGGATTTAAAATTTCAAAAGTGTCTCTTTGTCATACTACAATATGGTGGTGTATGCATATTTGCTCTTTACACATTCGCTCTTTTCCTTCTTTTCTTTTTCTTTGTATGTATATGCTCACACTTTTGTGTAAGTGCTAGCAAAGGAGCTAACCATACATTCCACTTCATGTAGGAATTCAAAGTTTAACGATCTCAGTTATCAAATTCCAATTGTATATGAAGCATTTTTATGACTTAAAGATTCTACCTCGACTTGATCTCACTCTAATTTGATAGCACTTTTTATTTTCCGTTATTCAAGGTTTCTTTTTCAACTTAACTGCGTAGATAATTTCTTTTATAAATCAAACCGTAGACTTACAACATATTAACCAAATTATCTTTATATGTTCCATTAATACCAATGGTGTGGAAGACCACTATTAATATCATCAAGTGCAAGTAAAATTATACTCATGCCATTCATATATCCAATAAGACAAAAAAAAACTCAATATTTCTCCATATATTATAATAAATTTGGAATTTCATAAAAGAGATCGACTATTCTTGAAGGAAATTCTAATGATGCAGACTTTATTTCTAGTTTGACCTAATGCAAGACTAAAAATAGTAGTATAAAACTTATAAGATAGATTACAAGGTCTTAAAGATCTCCCCAATCTTGGAATCAAGCCAGGCGGGATCAAATAATCCCTTGCGATTATTTGATACCGTGATTATTGTAGATCACTGTGGTGCCATGGCACGCGGTATCTTCTCTTCATGGGCCAGCCTGAGGTGGAGGGATTGATTGACAGCTTCTAGTTCTTTAACACACAGCTTGTAGAAAAGATTATTCCTCTCCAACACTTTTACTTGTTCTTTAATGAGCTGATTGTTATCCTGAAGGTTTTGTATCGACTTAAGACTCATAGAAAAACCTGATTCGGTTGTCTGCTTAATATCTTCATCAAGCTTATCAAGATAAAGTCACAGCAACCAAAGATGTTTTGGTGTCCCCGGTGTCTCCTTGTCCATCTCTTCAATCTTCAGCTCGAAGGCCTTCAACTCCCTCTTCCGACGGGTGTTGTCAGAGTCGAGGAACTCCATAGGGATGATATTGATCTCCTTGCTTTTCTCGCTATTACTCTCGATCTCCATAGGAACCTTTCTCCCTGGTTGTGTGTCCTCACATGTGAATAAGAGGTAGATTGGTTTCTGGAGATTATGATTAGAGAGAGAGAGACAATGGAAGTATATAAGGGGGGTCAGAGGTCGGTAAAACTCGCGACAAACACCAAATTATTTCTCAAAAAAAGAATCTGCACAAAAGAGGGAAAGAAATCCCGGATTTGGAGACGTCCTGCCGTGTAACGACCAACTATACGGGCGCAGCCGTATAGCTCCGTCTGTATAGTTGGTTACAAGTAGATATTTCCAAATATCTCGAGTCCAGGTCAGTTAAGTTAGGACTCGGAACCGACAATTATATATTTTTGGATACAAACGCAAATGTCCGATAGTTTAACAACCAACTATACGGCCAGAAAATTTATTTCGGTCGTATAGTTGCGATCGTATAGATACATACATCAAAATTGAAAAGTATCAGAGAGCTCAATGACCAACTATACGGCCTGAACTTTTATTCCTGCTATATAGCTATGCTCGTATAGATCCAGACTTCAGAAACAAATTTGCAAAAGAAGATATAGAGGATTTAATGACCAACTATATGGCGGGAGCTTTCTGTCTGGTCGTATAGTTCCGCCCGTATAGTTGGTAAAAACCACCAAAAACTTCAGAGAAACACAAGGAAATAAATCGCAAAAAAATTTAGGAGTAAAATCTGTGGAAATAGTCACTTATTTGAGTAAGAACACTTACCTTGAACTTACCCATTACTTATTAAGGGATGACAAGCTCCTCCAACAACAAAGTCTTCTTCTCTTTTGGAGGAATTGACCTTAGTTCATTGAATAATTCTCATAAGCGAAAATCACCAGGACTAAAGTTCCTCTCAATAAGATTGGTGTCTTGCTGGGCAAATATGGACACTACATCCAACACCTTTATCTCCTGCCTCTATATAATCTACAACTCTAATTCTTGAAGTAAAAGAATCCAACGGATTAGTCTTGGCTTATGGTCTAAATTTATCACAAGAGAAAAATACAGCAAATAGTTCCCTTTCTTCCTTAGGATAATTCTTTTAAGCACCATTAAGAGTTATACTATCATGATGTATAATATTAAATGTGCGACCAATGTGTTGTCCCAGAGTTACTCTTACAACATCATCACTAGCTTCACATATTAAGTCGAAAGTTATATCCTAGATAGGTGGTTTAATGATAGGAGCACGAGATACAGCATTTTTGAGTTTATCAAAAGCTACAAGACATTTATCATCAAAATTAAATCTTACTCCTTGTGTAGGAGGTTAGTTAAAGGCTTAGATATTCCAGAGAAATTTCTAATGAACCTTCTATAAAAACCCACATGACCAAGGAAGCTTCTTATACCTTTTATATCCCTAGGTTGTGGCATTCTCTCTATGGCCTCAACCTTAGCTCTATCCACTTCGATTCCCTTACCTAATACCTTATGTCCAAGGACTATGCCTTCTTTGACCATAAAATGGCACTTCTCCCAGTTTAGGACAAGATTGGTTGCTTCACAATGCTGCAAAACTCTTTTGATATTATCCAAGCAACTAGTAAACGAAGTTCCATAGACAGAAAAGTCATCCATAAATACTTCCATTGTCAGTTCTATAAAATCCACAAAAATAGCAGTCATGCATCTTTGAAAAGTAGCCGGAGCATTACATAAACCAAAAGGCATACGTTGGTAAGCATGTAAACCATAAGGACTAATGAAAGTTGTTTTAAGTTAGTCATCAGGATGAACAGCTATTTGAGAAAACCCAGAGTATCCGTCAAAGTAGCAAAAATCAGTGTGGTTTGCTAACATTTCTAAAGTTTGATCTATGAACAGTAAAGGATAGTGATCTTTTCTAGTTTCTTTATCCAGTTTCCTCAAATCTATACACATCCTATGTCCAACACTAGTTATAGTAGGTATTAATTCATTGTTTTCATTAGGAACAACACTAAAACCGCCCTTCTCAGGGACACAATGAACATGACTTACCCATTCACTCTCTTTAACAGGATAGATTATACATGCGTCCAGTAGGCATACAATTTCTTTTCTTACCACTTCCTTCATTTCAGGATTCAACCTTCTATTAAATTCTGCAACTGGTTTAGCACCTTCTTCCATGAATATTCGATGGACGACTATCATGGGACTAATGCCCTTCAAATCATCCATTGAGTACCCAAAGGCCTTGCAATGCTCCTTTAGTAATTTCATGAGTTCTTCTTCTTCTTCTTCTCCTGAAAGTTTAGCACTAATAATAACAGGAAATTTATTTGTTTCATCTAAAAATCTATATTTAAGATTATTTGGTAGAGTCTTCAACTCTAGGGGTGGTAATTCCTCATCCCCTCTCTTTTCTGGCTCTTTGAAAGCCTCATTAGTTGGAGGCCGCATAATGGGAAGTGAATCAAGTTCATCTTCTAGTTCTTCTAGGGACTTGTCCTCCATGACTATTTCTTCAAAATTTGAGTCTTCATATATTTCATATTCTTCATTACTAAAGAAGAGAGTTGCAATTTCCTCAATAGTCTTCTTTTTCTCTTCTTCTTGCATTTGTGGAGGCTTGTCTTTAAATTTGGAAAAGTGGAATTCTTTTGCCGCTCCCCTAAGCTTAAGAGACACAATCTCCTTCTTGAAATTAACATAGGCACCTATATCACTGAAAAAGTTTCTTCCAAATATGATTGGGAAAAGAGTGTCAACTGGCATATGAACAACTACAAAATCGATAGGAAAGTTATTGTTCCCAATTGTGACAGTTGCATCTTCAACTGTAGGGTAACGGGTAGGCGACACTAGCGTAAAATCAAAATTTTCTACCGCGTCAACCAGGAATACTATTGTCATAGATCACGGGATTACCGCTAGACGCGCAGGTGCGAAACTCGATGAAGCACGTTGCGGCAGTGTAGATGTTCTACGTCTCCTCCTCGTCCTCGTCCCACGAGTAGCTCCCCTTTGCGCGGCTCGTCCAAGTGCTACAGATGCAGCACCTCCGAGGTATCCACACGTCCGGAGTGGAAGCCGTCACACGCCAGACTGCTAGGTCTGCGCGTGCAGCATAGGAGGAAGAGGAGTGGCGGCTGGGTGGAATGCTCTACCATATTCAGCTCGCCTCACCCTCTCTTATATAGGCATCCCTGGTGGGCTTCTACATTAGCAGCCCATTAGCAGCCTAAGCCTGGTCTAATTTGGATCCAATCCTCATTAGGCTTCCAGCCCCTAAAGTGTGTGACCCTATAGGTTCATACACGTATAGACATGACACGAGTACACTTACTCCGTCAATAGTTGGTAGCGGCCTCTAGCAAGACGTGCCAACACCTAAACGCATATAAATATCATTCGGACGAACCATCACAAGGTTGAGTACATGTCTTTCCTTTTGCCTCACGATATTTGGTCTAGTTCCAAGCTGACCTCTCTTTCTCGATACTGTGATTCGGAATCCCTTTTACTAGGTTAACTCTTAACCATATGTAGCACGGCCATGCATTTCTGGATCCGATCACTCGAGGGGCCCAGAGATATCTCTCTCAAGTAGAGAGGGGCAAATCCCATCTTGAATGACCGATGCCTTGCAGCATGTATCAGGACTACCTTTACAACTACCCAGTTACGGAGTAGTGTTTGATAGCCCCAAAGTAGGTCGATCCATATCTCAAGTACATGCGACAATCTCAGGTCTAAGGACAAAACGTACACGATGTGTAGAGAGAGCTGCAAGTATTATTGCCAGTCTCATGTTGGGTCAGTCCAACCCCATGTTCATAACATGTGTCCACATCATTGGTTTGACATCTCCATGTCTATGACTTGCGAAACATAGTCATCAACCAATCGATGTGCTAGTCTAATATTCACGTGTGTCCTCGCATGAACTCCGACTAGGGACAATTATTAGATAACCATACAATTAAAGAGTTTCACAAACAATTCACATAATTACCAATCAATACAAGTTGCCTGGTATATGGATATTCAAGGAACATTATAATAACTCATGGATACACATGAAATACAATCATCTCTATGATTTCCTCTAGGGCATATTTCCTTAATCAACTACTCCCGTTGGAATTCTAAGAGTTTTATTGGCTAACATGATTGTCATATCAGTATTTTCAATTGTAGCCGGTTCTATCTCTTCTTTTATTTCTAAATAGAAATCATAAGATGTAACATTATATTCGGAGCCAATACCGCATAAACCATAATGCGAGGTTTCCTTAAATATGCAGGGAAGAATAGGCTTACCCACATCTTTTACCTTTGTTTTACCTTCAACCAATATGGAAGTCTATTCATCGAGTTCAACTATGTTACAATGTGAGTACATAGCCATAATTTCTTCCTTGGTTACCTCTTCATCTTTGGTTTCTTCCATATGTTCCACGACTTCTGGCATACTTTCCTCTTCCTTCTTCTCTTGTACTGCTTTCACCTATTCATATTCAAAAATATGCTTATGTGCAGTGTTAGGGAAGGTATCTCATATGTTGGTTCTAGGGAGGCCATGTTGCTTCAACTTCTCTCTTCTTCTCAGGTTCAAGTGGGGGATCATACTTGACCGAACCCTCTTTTGGACCTTTGATATGTTCTGTAAAAGATTTAACAACTTGCAACACAAGGTATGAATCCAAGTAAAGTTCTTTAGATAATTCTTCAACATGGCCTTTTTATTATAGTCATGAATACAATCATGCTCTATTTCTATGCCTCCTTCACTTCCTAGACCAAAATTCCATGAAACTCTATGATCACAAATTCTATTGAGTAAATCCCAAGCTTTAGTTATAGGAAGATTCATAAAGGCTCCTTCAACGAAAGAGTCTAGTTCAATTTTATTAGGTTCAATTAAACTGCCATAAAAGATATGCAATAAATACCATTCAGGCAAATCATCATGAGGACATAAATGTAGTAAATATTTAAATTTGATATAAGCTCTTACTAGTCCTTCATTAGAAAGGTTCCTCCAAGTCATTATAAGACGCCTGATTCCAAAAGATTTTGATAATGGATAATATTTTGCTAGAAATTCATAGGCTAAATTGTCCCAAGTAGTAGTGGCTTCAGGGGGTAGAGATCTATACCATGAGAGAGCTATACTAGTCAAAGTCTGACTGAAAAGTTTAACCCTTACCTCATTAGCAGTATATCCCGTCAATTGAAAAATACCACATATATTTTGAAACATGCAATATGCTCATATGGATCAGGATCTTCTTCATCCCCCGTAAATTTCTCCTTGTGTAGAATACCAAGTAATAGAGGATTATTTCAAACCTCCTTGTCTTCTCATTGGAGTTGTCTCTTTTATAAATATCATAGGGCTTCCCAAATTGGCTGAGTGGGCTAGCACTAGTCATATGCTCAAACTCCATCATGTTGGTGGAAACTTAGCAAGCCAAAAATAAATAAGCAAAAACTAAAAGACCTACATCGTTTAGCTCCCTAGCAACGGTGCCAAAAACTAGCTTGATGACTGCAAGTGTACAAATCATTTGTAGTTAGTTTCAAAATAAAGATATCCATCCCACAGGGAGTAGGAGTCTGAAGTCTAATAACTCTTGAAATAAATATTACAATAGAAATGCTAAATAAAGTTCTAAGTGACAAGATAAAATGCGAGTATTGCGTAAAAAGGTGTTTTTGGGTGTTTGGTATAGGAGCAACAATAAGTAAAGTAAAGTAACTAAATACAGAAAGTAAGTATCGTGTATGTAAGAGAGATTGGAACTGCAATAGGGAAAAAGCGTTCTCAGGGGGTAGTAGATACACCACTAGCATTATAAAGAGATAAGGTAAAGATTATTAATTTATTATCATGAATATTCTCAACTATGTAAGTGTGGGAGGAACTCTGTATTTGGACAAATAGGCAGCAACCGCTGCTCACATCATCCTCATAACCACAACAGTCAGCAATCGACATCAATCGAATTACTGCGCTATTAAGGGACTTAATCCCGTAGGACGTATCCCATGGGATGGATGGTGTTCTGTGAGTTTCCTGGGTTCCCAAGTTGATACGTAAGGGGTGCCAACAGCTTTATAGTCACTATAAGTGCTAACACACCTCCATCTACCAACAAGTAGTTCCCTCCATCAAGTCCCCATGAGAGGCAAATATTGACATGTTGACTTCTCTCAACATCAAGATGAAGACATTCTAACACATGGTCACCGCGATGAATATCATAATAAACTTTATCTTATTTCAATCTCATACTAGGGTTTCTCCATCTCCCCAAGAACTAATGATCTACTCAGATATGGAGGCAATCAACATCATAGCAATAACAAAGGAATCTACCATAGATGAATAATACTTGTATAAATCCACAACGAGTATGGAAACTACAACAAGATCTAGACAAGATGTAGATGGGATGGATGGAGATGGTGGTGATGCAGCAATGGTTGATGAAGATCGATGCCTTAGCCTCCTGGATCTGCGCAGGGTGAAGATGGATCCCTGGTGGACGAGTTCCCCCTCCAGATGCCTTCCGGAGGTGAGGTTTTGGCGATTTCCGGGTGTTATGTATGTCGTCTCTCTGATCCAGTTGCACGGGGTGAAACTATTTGAGGAGGTGGAGGCGGCGCCAACTATACGGTGGGAACTATACAGCCGAAAAATTTATTCCCGCCATATAGTTGGTCGTTAAACCATGTGTCTCCTTTGTTTGCTTTGGGTTTTCTTCTGGTATTATTAATATTTCCCAAATAAGCGATTTATGTTGTTTTTGGCTCCGTTTCTCCTCAGTACAACTGCTCCAAGAATTGTGTCCGTTGTATCCATCATATGTCTTGATCCTGGTGAAAACAGACATAAAACTTGCGCGTGAACACCGTAAAATACCAAGATCCTACATCTATAGTGCAAAATAATAATATAAAACATGATGCAAATATGCACTCATCAGCATCTCGATGAATCTATAGGGTTTTCAGAGCTGCGTAAATAGTACTTGTTCTTCATCGAATCCGTAGCGTTTTCTCTAGGATTTCTTCATCAAATCCATAGTGTTTTCTCTAAGATTGCTTCATCGAGTCTCTTGAGTAAATCTAGGATCTGCAAAAAAAATATTACAAATTTTGTTGGGTTGAATTTCTATATCATTTTGTTGGTACAATTTCTACTAATATTTTGTTAATAACAATCTTCGTTATATGTATGCAGAACTACAGATTAGTACATTATGCACATCATTAGTTATATTTTTGTAGGATTATCTATGTAGAACTGCATACTAGTTGTATTTCTGCATATATATAGTACTAGCTGTAGTTAGTAGTATATATATACTAGATAAAGTACAATGTAATCAGTATCATTAATATTCCTATCTTGGGTATAAATCCCATAATTTTGCTAGCTTGGATAATATAGTTTTCCTCAAAAGATCATTGCTGCAAATTTAGAGTTTAATTTTGATATTATGAATTACACTAGTAGTAGTGATATTAGTAACATCATATCATTTATTTTCCTGATCTTTTGTAATTTTTGTGTTCATAAAAAAGGAGTATGGCTCAAAACGAATGTGTGACATGTCAACAGTAACCTGCCTGGTGTGGGAGTGGAAACCTAGTCCATGTGATGTATTTTAGAATCAGGGTGAGATCACCTTTTTTGAAGAGGGATTTGTAAGTATTCTCGATTTTCATATACATATCTTATTTTAAACTTCCATATATATTGCTTTATGTTCATGATCTTATGTGTTTTTTCTGTTTCACAAATTTATGTAGGGTATTCCTTGTTGTTTCACTGAGCGTATGTGACAATTCGCTCTTCGACCACATCTGACCTGGATCCTTGTTCGGAGTGACCGCCATGATCAAAATAGAACAATTAATGAATACTACTTCTATGTGTTGTATGGTGGGAATTTTAGGAGGTCGGTTGCATTATGTGTGGGCCACATTGGAGGCAGTTTTGTGAAGCTTATAACATTGAATAGAATGATGTTCTCACATTTGCATACGATAGAGTAGACATGTGCTTTATTGTTGAAGTGTCAAATGCTGATAATGTTGTCAAACCTTGGGATGATCAAGACTAGTGTATGTATTGACTTCTTTGCATTGAATTGGTTCTCTTCTTACACACATGGCTATTTTCTTAATTATGTTCCTTACACACAAACCTTCTTCAATTTCTTATGCATGATCAGGGTGTTATAAGACCGAAGATTGTTGCAAGGTGACACTAGAGAAATCCATATTTTAGCACCCATGTAATGTTAGTTGCTCTAAAATGAATTCCATATCTTGGGCATTCTACAAGGAGTTTGTAAGAGACCTGGATCAAGATAAGGTCTTTGAGATCCCTTAGTTCTTGGTGCACCGGGTGCAGGATGAAGATGGTCTTCATCAGATGGTTAGTTAATCACATTTTCTTATTCTTTTCTTTCTTATTTTGTAAATTTATCAGGGTGGTTAGTTAACTAAGATCTATTATATATTTTTGTTACTCAGGAAATTCCTTTGAGATGCACGAAGGAACACCAAATCCCAAAGAAAGGGCTCTATTGTGTATGCATGAAGAATAGTTGTAACGAAGGCCTGAAAATCTTGGGGTGATATCGGATATCAGAAGTATATGACGATTACATTGAGTTCGCTGACCCCTGGCCTGAATTCTGTGCTAAAAATAGAATTTTCCTTGATGATCTGCTCACCGTCCAAGTCAAGGTGATGAGGTATTATATCAAGCTAATTATTGAGGTGGTCACCCGTCCGGTAGAGGAACATGAGGATGCGGAAGACGACAACGATGAGCAGTAGGAGGAGGACGAAGACGAGAGCGTTGGCTCTATGATGTCGGTTGTAGCTCAGAACTTCTGAATAAATCATCAGGATTTAAATTTCAAGAATGCATGCTCGGAAACTTTTGTGTTGTTGTATGTTAAACTAGGAAAACTCTTTTGTTCAAATCTGTTGGGTTGTACCAACTTCATTCTGTTTACTTATGAAACAGAAAATATAAATGATTTCTCTCAATTTCTTGCATAGAAAAATGCACAACTAATTCCATATTCTTGCAGGAATAGGCCCCACTTATTGAAACGGTGGCAATGCCATGATCTCCATGTAACCACGGTGAGTTCTCGAACTGAAGCTGCAGTTATTCATTATTACCACGTATCCACGATGTCTATGGTCATTCCTGGCGCGCTTATTTTTCATCTTCCTTGCTCATTCCTCTGTTCTGGAACAGTCGGTTCTTCTTCTTCTTCCTCGCGGACATTTTCTTTCAAGAATTTCCTTTCACCCATTTCCTTGCAGCCATGGACGATGGGATATGCACAATAGATACCCACTTCGCCCCTTCCCATGGCACCACGACTTTGACAGTGGTGTACACAAATGATGAAGCGACTGTGGAGACAACTCTCGCCAGGTATGAGAAATTGCTTGAGAAAGAGAAGTACAAGTTCACGGGGCTAGACTTGGAGTACACCCGTGCAGATAAGCAAAAAATCCTTCACAAGAGATCGTTGTCGTGCAAATCGCCATACATGAGGAGGTCCTCGTTTACCACTTTTGCAGGTATGTGAAATTTAAATTTGAGATCACCACTTCTGCATCCCTTGTTCCCTTGCATCCCTAAAACCCTCTAACTATAGGAGTAAACCAACTGAGAAGCATTGTCCGGCTCTGGTCGAGTTCTTGTGTAGGAAAGGGATAACTTTCACTAGCGTGGATATCACAAATAACACAACTATGCTTTCTCATGCATTGATAAAAATCCCACATGGGTATTACATCAAGGTCCAAAATTTGTACAAGATCAAACCATACCCAAAGAAGGATGGAATGGGTGATCTGGCAGCGGAAATCATCGACAGATCCTATGTAGAATTGAAGAAATTAAAGCAAATTGAGCACAACTACTAGGAGTGGAAGCCAATGAGCCAGGTGCGCCTCGAGTATGCAGCCAGAGACGCCTACATGGCGTACGAGTTGTAAAGTAGGATCATTACCATGAAATATGGGATGGTTTAGGGGTTTTCATGATAAAGCTATGCCCTAGTTGTAAGCGAGCCCAACAGAAGAAGCATGAGGAGGACAGAAAGAGGAATCAGGAGGAGCATGAATCTTGGAAAGGTGGCGACAACAAGCGGTTGAAGGGGAAGAAAGTCAAGGACAACAACGAGTGGTGATAAATTATGTGTTTGAACTAGATTAGTTTATAGTTTATTTTGTGTAGTATATATTTTGGGAGATCAGTTTGGCATCTAAGCGTTGGAAGAACTTGCATGCATGTATGTGTTCCTATATGATATATGTACAAAAGTGTGATGGGTTGTTGAGATAGGCATTATCTAGACCCCTGGTGAGAATGTTTTGACACATGGATCCCCTAGAGTCAGTGCATATGTTCTCTTCCTAAACCACATTGATATCCGCTAGAGCCATTGATCCACATGACCACATTGCATTGTTCTTTTCCAAAACCACTCCAGTGGATTCTGTGATGCAACTTTTGTCACACTGGTGCAACATGTAATTAATGTGGAAGTTGCTTTCCTATGTGTTTTTGGTCTCTGTACACCATGGTTTGACACATGGATCCCCTAGAGTGATTGCATGTGTTCTTTTACTAAACCACATTTTGATATCCACTAGTCATTGATCCACATGACCACATTGCATGTGTTCTTTTCCTAAAACACATTGATATTTATCCACATGGCCACACATACAAGTGGATTCTGTGATGCAACTTCTGTCACACTAGAGCCACATGCAATGTGGTATGTGTTTTTGGTCTATGTGAGCATGTTTTGACACATGGATCCCCTAGAGTCATTGCATGTTGTGTTATTTTCCTAAACCACATTGATATCCACTAGGGTCATTGATTCACATGACCACATTGATATCCACATAACCACACACACTCTAGTGGATTATTCTGTGATGCAACTTCTATCACACTAGTGCAACATGCAATATGGAAGCTGCTACCCTATGTGTTTTTATCTCTCTAACCATGGTTTGACATTGATCCCCCAGAGTCACTGCATGCTATGTTATTTTCCTAAAACACATTGATATCCACTAGAGTCATTGATCCACATGACCACATTGCATGTGTTATTTTCTAAAACCACATTGATATACACATGACCACACACACTCTAGTGGATTATTCTATGATGCAACATTTATCACACTGTTGCAACATGCAGTGTGGAAGCTGCTTTCCTATGTGTTTTTGGTCTCTGTGACCATCTTTTGACACATGGAGCCCCTAGAGTAATTGCATGTCGTGTTCCTTTCCTAAACCACATTGATACCTGTGGCGCCCCGCAAAAACCACTACTAGAAAATCGCTTTGTTTTTGTGCATTGCATCGTCATGACCACATGCTCATGTCATCATGCCACCTTGCATTTGAGCATCATCATGTCATCTTGCATTTGTTTACATAAAACTATTTTCGAAAAGTCTGCTTTTGTTTTCTAAACACCCCGTTATTATTTCAAATCAAAACCCGGGTCTCCGGATCATTTTGTTTAGTCTACCAACGGTTTTTAAAAGCCCCGTTTTAAATAATAAGATATTTCTTTTATTTTTAGGAGGCAGCCCGCCAGGCCCGAAAGCCCGGCCGGCCACTTCCAAACCCTAAACTAAAACCTAGTCTAATCCCTAATCTACTCAAACCTAATCTACCCAGCCCCCCCTCCACCTCACTCCCTCCACTCACAACTTGCCACATCAACCCTGTCCCCACTCACACGCAGCAGCACACACCGCCGCCAGCCACCTCGCACCGCGCGTGCAACTCCCTCCTCCCAACTAGTTTCCCGCCCAGCCACCTGCCTCCCTGTCCCACCTGGGTCCCACCCCATCAGCCACCATCCTATCCACCCCGCCGCTAGCCACAAAAATTCCCGCCTGGGCGCCTCCCCTGCCGACTCTCGCTCGCCCTGTACGAAATCCCACCCACCCCAAGCGGCCGACAGCCCCCTCCACCCTGGCCCCACCCTGGCACCGGCCCCACCACCCGCCGCCCTCACCGCCCACGCATCCCGAGGCCCCTGGCCCCGCGCCCCCGTCTCCATCCCTTCCACCCACCACGCGCCGCCGCCAGGCATCTCCTCTCCCCGTGTACCACCCCGCCCGTCTTCCTCCTCAACACCGTCGCCTCCACCGCGCGCCTCGCCGCCCTCTCTCCTCCTGCTCGTCGGCCGCCAGGAGCCGACGCCGCCGCCCATCGCCTCCACGCGAGAGCCACGCCGGCCTCCTCCCCCACGACGCCGCCGAAGGTCTGTCCTCTACCTCCGGAGCTCTCCTACCGCCTACCGAGCCTCCCTGCCGCCTACCGAGCATCCCCGCCGCCGGCTACTCCTCCGACCCCAAGTCATGCCGCTGCCCTCGACGAGCCCTGCCGCCGAGGCCTTGCCTCTACACCTCTTCTGCCTCCCTCGCCCTCTTCCGCGGTCGTCTACGCAAGCCGCCGCCACCGTCGGTTCCCCCTCTCCTCGCCGGAAGCCGCTCGCGCCGCCGCCCTCTTGGCCTCCTCCCTGCTGTTCCCCCAGGTCGCCGCCTCCACGTCGCGAGGTCCGGCCCGCCCCTGCAGCTTCAAGCCCAAGTCCGGCCGCCCCAACACCGGCTCGACCTCCTCGACGGTGCCGCCGTCCGCAGTCTCAGCCGCGCCACTTTGGCTCTGCCTCGCGGGCCTCCACCGCCACGCACGCCCTGCGCCGGACCCCGAGTGCCGCTGCCTTCGGCGTCCTCAACCGAGCCCTGAGCCCCTCTATCGTGAGGTGCCGCCGCATCGACTGCTTCGCGCGACGCTAGCGAGGTCCCGCCTCCTCGCCTCTGCGATGTACCGTGACCGCCTCTCGCTGACGCCTCGCTGCCCCCACGTGTACTCGGACGACGCCCTCCTTCCGAGCATCTTCGGCTCCTTTCTCCGTCTGTCCACCGGTGCGTGTAAGCCAGGTGGAGCACGCCCGTGTCCGTGCATGTATGTGTTGGTGCTTGTGTGTTTGATTTCAAGGCAGTGGCCTCGCACCATATTCACAGTACCTAGACCTCTACCTAGATCCCATCTACGTTTTCAAGATCCCAACACCGTGTACGAGTGCATCTGAAGACCATGGGGCTGAATCAAACCCGCCTATTGATCATCGAGAAGGAACATCAGGACCTCCATCACGGATACGATGATTGAGCCCCCGGATGCCTAGATCGCCCACATGGAAACCGAAGGCCCAATTCCCGGAGTCCGAAGACCGATCCCGGCGAGACCGAACCTGAACCACATCGAGCCAAGATCGCCAAACACCGATGTGTGACCCCTTTCTGAGAACTCTACTTTTATAAATTGGCATCTATCTAAATTGTTGCATATCAATTATACATGCTTGCATACATATCTGCGCGGGTCTCGGTTGTTTAGTCGAATCACATCATAATTAGATATGGAGACCATATACGGACTTTTCTAGTCTTATATTGTCCCCATTTAATTTGTGTAGCGAACCGATGCCCTGTTTTGTCTTGCTAATCCAACATTTAATTTGCGGGGTAGCTAAATAACTAGAATCTATTAATGGTCGGGACCTCAGTTCCGCTTAATACTGCCTAATTGCACCGCATCTGCATCATATCATAATCATGCCGGATCTTCTGCCGTAGTATTAAATATTGCATCCGGTGTTTCTTCTAGTGTTTGCTTCTTCGCGGATTAGGCCGATGAGTTGATGCGGGTATCGACAAGTTCTCCGGATATGATCCTTCGGCAGTGTTTCCCAGGCAAGCATCTCTCCCCCTTCTACCTATTTTGCATTTATAGTCTTTATTTCCTCCTGTTGATCTATTGCTATCCGTGTCGTGATGCTTTAGTTTCCGCACCCCAGTTATACCCCATGCAACCTATATATTGCCTTGGACACCTCCTATTACCTGTGTTTGGTAGATAGCTGGCCTTGCGAGTCGTAGTCGCTTGCTCAGGTGTGATCTCGTGTTGTCAAGTACCACAATTGATGGAACGCTGGCAGATGTTTATCGGTGGAGATGTTTATTGGTGGAGATGATCATGACTTTAAATACAACTATTAAAATGCTAGATATAACTAATGCAGAGGCATCGGTGGGAAATAGATGTTATTTGGTTCTTCCACGCTCACTTGTGTCCTGTAGGAACCCTAGTACTTGATACCTGTTCCTTGATTTTTTGCACTATCCACATCCGGGAGGCCTTATGGACCCCCCTAAGCCAGAGCTTGATTCATTTCTATTTCTTGGGGCCACAAAGTAGTTTGGGGCTTTATTACTATCCTGTACTTATGCCATGTTACTGCTTTATTTACGATTGTGCGTGGAGCACCTGTACTGTTAAGGATCGTGACACGTTTTGGCTGTATCGACAAGCCCAGTCACACTTTCGGGTTCCCAGTCGTTTACAGCCGTCCACACAAACCCTGGATCCGTTCTGGAGCCGGCCAACTTCGTTGCGGGTAGCCTAGTGGGGTGGCCCCCTGAAATATTTTATGAATCTTGTGATCGCTTTGTCGTGAGTGCCTCGTTGGGTTTTGAGTTGGTTTTTCCGAGGTTGATCGAGTGTGTGTTGCTCTTTGTGCACCCCTGCAGGGTAAAACTTTCTGAATGCCGTGTCCGCGGTTATGGACGACTTGGAGCACAGTATCTCGATCATAGACAAGCATAACTAAAGTAGTGCTATAAACTTGACTTAATATATGACTAGTAATCAGATTCAACTATAACGGAATGGATATTAAAAATGCCAACAACTGCTGGATCTGGGTTGTTTGTTATATCTGCCTAGTAAGTTTTGCAACTCCAATGGAATGTGATAAAAGTGCCAACAACTGCTGGGTTTTGGGATTCCTCAGGACAATTATATCTGTCTAGTAAATGTTCTAACTACAACGGAATGGCGATTAAAACTGCCCACTACTTATGCTATCAGAATGACTCAAGCTATCTATACCTGACTAGTAAGTGCTCCAACTATAACGGAATGAGTAAAATTGCCAACTGTTTAAGTTCCTTGGTCCGACTTCCTCGTTTGGTCTCGAGGGGGAAATACCAGGATGGGTTTGTTTGGTGTTAGCTTCAGGTTAGATCCGAAAAGGTCTTTCTTATCCCTCTCTGATAACCGCCAGTTGTATCGAGTCTCTATAGGTTGTTTAGTGCCGCTGCGCTGCCGCTTCAGCCCACCATACCCATGTAGGCGAGAGCCGCCGAATTCTAGCCTCGCCGTGTACTGGCCTTAGTACTGATGCTCCTCTTTTTCCTTTGCCCTTTGTCGGCACCCCTTTTGTTTTAGCAGGTTCGAAGCCGTTAGCAGGGTTACCCTTCTGGCTTAGCCTGGGCAGGGTTATGGACGCCATTGATTATTCTTCAGGGCTCTTAGCCCCATTTGCATCTTGTCCGTAGTCGGACGCTCTATCATTTTCAAGGTGATTTGGATCTTTATATTATATATTTGTATTCTTGACTGCGGGAGTCGCTGTTGTATATATATTTGTTCTATGGGTCCCATCAAGGACTGTTGTGTAATGTTATTACTTCGTTTTCCACCCGCACGAAAGTGCCTGGTGGGCGTCCTTGAATCGTTTCTATGCGGGTTTGGCGGAAAGGGCTAAAACTTGCATAGGGCCGATTTGAGGGTGTTACAGAGTGGTATCAGAGCTCAGCAGTTGCGATACCCCACAAGTCCAGCCTGTAGGATAACCTAGCTAACGGCCGAAGTAGAGTGTCAAAACTATTTTGTAAAATCGGTTGGGTAGATCTGAGTAGGTCTACTTTTACTCCTTACCCCTCTGCTATTCTCCTCTTACCTCTGCGTGTTTTGATTCTACTCTCTTATCTTTCTTCGAGTCCAGGATTCTCGTGGTTGGGTTTTCCGTCGTACCTTCAGGGTTTTCGCTTCCTCCTTTGGTAACGGTGCTTCTACATCCGATCTTCGTGCTATCTGAGGAATCCTTCATCTGTTGAACTTCTTTCTGTTCCTTCTTGTGCCTTCCAGTGATTTCCGACGCGACGACATCCTCTATGCCAGTTCCGATCCAGAGTCTGCATTTCTCCTTTGTTTCGGAACCTCGCTTGTCGAGATCTTCAGTCTGATTCTGAGAGTTGGTTGCATAATTCTCCGATTTGTGTGCAGAGTAATGGTTTGGGTGCGCGATGGACTGATCACCATCCGACTACTCTTATCATTCGCTCTTGTACATCCAATCGGTGGATCCAGCAATTTTACTCCATCCACGGAAGCTAGAGGTGGCTTTATTTGTTGATACCTCTGCCTTCGCCGTTTGTGTCCGGAGTGTTCTCTCGACGATCACGGACAAGGAACTCTTGTTAGTGGTGTCGCAAGGATCTACACAAAGCGAGAAGATTCAGATCGCCGACCTTCTTCCCGGTACCATGAGGCGGATCTCGAGGGCAAGATCCATTGTTAGTGGTGTCGAATTGTGGCGCCCCGCAAAAACCACTACTAGAAAATCGCGTTGTTTTTGTGCATTGCATCGTCATGACCACATGCTCATGTCATCATGCCACCTTGCATTTGAGCATCGTCATGTCATCTTGCATTTGTTTACATAAAACTATTTTCGAAAAGTCTGCTTTTGTTTTCTAAACGCCCCGTTATTATTTCAAATCAAAACCCGGGTCTCCGGATCATTTTGTTTCGTCTACCAACAGATTTCAAAAGCCCCGTTTTAAATAATAAGATATTTCTTTTATTTTTAGGAGGCAGCCCGCCAGGCCCGAAAGCCCGGCCGGCCACCTCCAAACCCTAAACTAAAACCTAGTCTAATCCCTAATCTACTCAAACCTAATCTACCCAGCCCCCCTCCACCTCACTCCCTCCACTCACAACTTGCCACCTCAGCCCCTGTCCCCACTCACACGCAGCAACACACACCGCCGCCAGCCACCACGCACCGCGCGCGCAACTTCCTCCTCCCAACTTGTTTCCTGCCCAGCCACCTGCTTCCCTGTCCCACCTGGGTCCCACCCCGTCAGCCACCATCCTATCCACCTCGCCGCCAGCCGCCAAAATTCCCGCCTAGGCGCCTCCCCTGCCCACTCCCGCTCGCCCCGTACAAAATCCCACCCACCCCAAGCGGCCGACAGCCCCCTCCACCCTGGCCCCACCCTAACACCAGCCCCACCACCTGCCGCCCTCACCGCCCACGCATCCCGAGGCCCCTGGCCCCGCGCCCCCGTCTCCATCCCTTCCACCCACCACGCGCCGCCGCCAGGCATCTCCTCTCCCCGTGTACCACCCCGCCTGTCTTCCTCCGCAGCACCGCCGCCTCCACCGCGCGCCTCGCCGCCCTCTCTCCTCCTGCTCGCCGGCCGCCAGGAGCCGACGCCGCCGCCCATCGCCTCCCCGCGAGACCCACGCCGGCCTCCTCCCCCACGACACCGCCGCAGGTCCGTCCTCCACCGCCGGGAGCTCTCCTGCCGCCTACCAAGCCTCCCCGCCGCCTACCACGCATCCCCGCCGCCGGCTACTCCTCCGACCTCAAGTCATGCCGCCGCCTTCGACGAGCCCTGCATCCGGGGCCTCGCCTCTCCATGTCCGCGTCCCTCGCCCTCTTTCGCGGCCGTCTACGCAAGCTGTCGCCACCGTCGGTTCCCCCTCTCCTCGTCGGAAGCCGCCCGCGCCGCCGCCCTCTTGGCCTCCTCCCTGCTGTTCCCCCAGGTCGCCGCCTCTGCGTCGCGAGGTCTGGCCCGCCCCTGCAGCTTCGAGCCTAAGTTCGGCCGCCCCAGCACCAGCTTGACCTCCTCGATGGCGCCGCCGTCCGCAGTCTCAGCCGTGCCGCTTTGGCTGTGCCTCGCAGGCCTCCACCGCCACGCACGCCCTGCGCCGGACCCCGAGTGCCGCTGCCTTCGGCGTCCTCAACCGAGCCCTGAGCCCCTCTATCGTGAGGTGCCGCCGCATCGACTGCTTCGCGCGACGCTAGCGAGGTCCCGCCTCCTCGCCTCTGCGATGTACCGTGACCGCCTCTCGCTGACGCCTCGTTGCCCCCACGTGTACTCGGACGACGCCCTCCTTCCGAGCATCTTCGGCTCCTTTCTCCGTCTGTCCACCGGTGCGTGTAAGCCAGGTGGAGCACGCCCGTGTCCGTGCATGTATGTGTTGGTGCTTGTGTGTTTGATTTCAAGGCAGTGGCCTCGCACCATATTCACAGTACCTAGACCTCTACCTAGATCCCATCTACGTTTTAAAGCTCCCAACACCGTGTACGAGTGCATCTGAAGACCATGGGGCCGAATCAAACCCGCCTATTGATCATCGAGAAGGAACATCAGGACCTCCATCACGGATACGATGATGGAGCCCCCGGATGCCTAGATCGCCCACATGGAAACCGAAGGCCCAATTCCCGGAGTCCGAAGACCGATCCTGGCGAGACCGAACCTGAACCACATCGAGCCAAGATCGCCAAACACCGATGTGTGACCCCTTTCTGAGAACTCTACTTTTATAAATTGGCATCTATCTAAATTGTTGCATATCAATTATACATGCTTGCATACATATCTGCGCTGGTCTGGGTTGTTTAGTCGAATCACATCATAATTAGATATGGAGACCATATACGGACTTTTCTAGTCTTATATTGTCCCCATTTAATTTGTGTAGCGAACCGATGCCCTGTTTTGTCTTGCTAATCCAACATTTAATTTGCGGGGTAGCTAAATAACTAGAATCTATTAATGGTCGGGACCTCAGTTCCGCTTAATACTGCCTAATTGCACCGCATCTGCATCATATCATAATCATGCCGGATCTTCTGCCGTAGTATTAAATATTGCATCCGGTGTTTCTTCTAGTGTTTGCTTCTTCGCGGATTAGGCCGATGAGTTGATGCGGGTATCGACAAGTTCTCCGGATATGATCCTTCGGCAGTGTTTCCCAGGCAAGCATCTCTCCCCCTTCTACCTATTTTGCATTTATAGTCTTTATTTCCTCCTGTTGATCTATTGCTATCCGTGTCGCGATGCTTTAGTTTCCGCACCCCAGTTATACCCCATGCAGCCTATATATTGCCTTGGACACCTCCTATTACCTGTGTTTGGTAGATAGCTGGCCTTGCGAGTCGTAGTCGCTTGCTCAGGTGTGATCTCGTGTTGTCAAGTACCACAATTGATGGAACGCTGGCAGATGTTTATCGGTGGAGATGTTTATTGGTGGAGATGATCATGACTTTAAATACAACTATTAAAATGCTAGATATAACTAATGCAGAGGCATCGGTGGGCAATAGATGTTAGTTGGTTCTTCCACGCTCACTTGTGTCCTGTAGGAACCCGAGTACTTGATACCTGTTCCTTGATTTTTTGCACTATCCACATCCGGGAGGCCTTATGGACCCCCCCTAAGCCAGAGCTTGATTCATTTCTATTTCTTGGGGCCACAAAGTAGTTTGGGGCTTTATTACTATCCTGTACTTATGCCATGTTACTGATTTATTTACGATTGTGCGTGGAGCACCTGTACTGTTAAGGATCGTGACACGTTTTCGCTGTATCGACAAGCCCAGTCACACTTTCGGGTTCCCAGTCGTTTACAGCCGTCCACACAAACCCTGGATCCGTTCCGGAGCCGGCCAACTTCGTTGCGGGTAGCTTAGTGGGGTGGCCCCCTGAAATATTTTATGAATCTTGTGATCGCTTTGTCGTGAGTGCCTCGTTGGGTTTTGAGTTGGTTTTTCCGAGGTTGATCGAGTGTGTGTTGCTATTTGTGCACCCCTGCAGGGTAAAACTTTCTGAATGCCGTGTCCGCGGTTATGGACGACTTGGAGCACAGTATCTCGATCATAGACAAGCATAACTAAAGTAGTGCTATAAACTTGACTTAATATATGACTAGTAATCAGATTCAACTATAACGGAATGGATATTAAAAATGCCAACAATTGTTGGATCTGGGTTGTTTGTTATATCTGCCTAGTAAGTTTTGCAACTCCAATGGAATGTGATAAAAGTGCCAACAACTGCTGGGTTTTGGGATTCCTCAGGACAATTATATCTGTCTAGTAAATGTTCTAACTACAACGGAATGGCGATTAAAACTGCCCACTACTTATGCTATCAGAATGACTCAAGCTATCTATAACTGACTAGTAAGTGCTCCAACTATAACGGAATGAGTAAAATTGCCAACTGTTTAAGTTCCTTGGTCCGACTTCCTCGTTTGGTCTCGAGGGGGAAATACCAGGATGGGTTTGTTTGGTGTTAGCTTCAGGTTAGATCCGAAAAGGTCTTTCTTATCCCTCTCTGATAACCGCCAGTTGTATCGAGTCTCTATAGGTTGTTTAGTGCCGCTGCGCTACCGCTTCAGCCCACCATACCCATGTAGGCGAGAGCCGCCGAATTCTAGCCTCGCCGTGTACTGGCCTTAGTACTGACGCTCCTCTTTTTCCTTTGCCCTTTGTCGGCACCCCTTTTGTTTTAGCAGGTTCGACGCCGTTAGCAGGGTTACCCTTCTGGCTTAGCCTGGGCAGGGTTATGGACGCCATTGATTATTCCTCAGGGCTCTTAGCCCCATTTGCATCTTGTCCGTAGTCGGACGCTCTATCGTTTTCAAGGTGATTTGGATCTTTATATTATATATTTGTATTCTTGACTCTGGGAGTCGCTGTTGTATATATATTTGTTCTATGGGTCCCATCAAGGACTGTTGTGTAATGTTATTACTTCGTTTTCCACCCGCACGAAAGTGCCTGGTGGGCGTCCTTGAATCGTTTCTATGCGGGTTTGGCGGAAAGGGCTAAAACTTGCATAGGGCCGATTTGAGGGTGTTACAGAGTGGTATCAGAGCTCAGCAGTTGCGATACCCTACAAGTCCAGCCTGTAGGATAACCTAGCTAACGGCCGAAGTAGAGTGTCAAAACTATTTTGTAAAATCGGTTGGGTAGATCTGAGTAGGTCTACTTTTACTCCTTACCCCTCTGCTATTCTCCTCTTACCTCTGCGTGTTTTGATTCTACTCTCTTATCTTTCTTCGAGTCCAGGATTCTCGTGGTTGGGTTTTCCGTCGTACCTTCAGGGTTTTCGCTTCCTCCTTTGGTAACGGTGCTTCTACATCCGATCTTCGTGCTATCTGAGGAATCCTTCATCTGTTGAACTTCTTTCTGTTCCTTCTTGTGCCTTCCAGTGATTTCCGACGCGACGACATCCTCTATGCCAGTTCCGATCCAGAGTCTGCATTTCTCCTTTGTTTCGGAACCTCGCTTGTCGAGATCTTCAGTCTGATTCCGAGAGTTGGTTGCATAATTCTCCGATTTGTGTGCAGAGTAATGGTTTGGGTGCGCGATGGACTGATCACCATCCGACTACTCTTATCATTCGCTCTTGTACATCGAATCGGTGGATCCAGCAATTTTACTCCATCCACGGAAGCTAGAGGTGGCTTTATTTGTTGATACCTCTGCCTTCGCCGTTTGTGTCCGGAGTGTTCTCTCGACGATCACGGACAAGGACCTCTTGTTAGTGGTGTCGCAAGGATCTACACAAAGCGAGAAGATTCAGATCGCCGACCTTCTTCCCGGTACCATGAGGCGGATCTCGAGGGCGAGATCCATTGTTAGTGGTGTCGAATTGTGGCGCCCCGCAAAAACCACTACTAGAAAATCGCGTTGTTTTTGTGCATTGCATCGTCATGACCACATGCTCATGTCATCATGCCACCTTGCATTTGAGCATCGTCATGTCATCTTGCATTTGTTTACATAAAACTATTTTCGAAAAGTCTGCTTTTGTTTTCTAAACGCCCCGTTATTCTTTCAAATCAAAACCCGGGTCTCCGGATCATTTTGTTTCGTCTACCAACAGTTTTCAAAAGCCCCGTTTTAAATAATAAGATATTTCTTTTATTTTTAGGAGGCAGCCCGCCAGGCCCGAAAGCCCGGCCGGCCACCTCCAAACCCTAAACTAAAACCTAGTCTAATCCCTAATCTACTCAAACCTAATCTACCCAGCCCCCCTCCACCTCACTCCCTCCACTCACAACTTGCCACCTCAGCCCCTGTCCCCACTCACACGCAGCAACACACACCGCCGCCAGCCACCACGCACCGCGCGCGCAACTTCCTCCTCCCAACTTGTTTCCTGCCCAGCCACCTGCCTCCCTGTCCCACCTGGGTCCCACCCCGTCAGCCACCATCCTATCCACCTCGCCGCCAGACGCCAAAATTCCCGCCTGGGCGCCTCCCCTGCCCACTCCCGCTCGCCCCGTACAAAATCCCACCCACCCCAAGCGGCCGACAGCCCCCTCCACCCTGGCCCCACCCTGACACCAGCCCCACCACCTGCCGCCCTCATCACCCACGCATCCCGAGGCCCCTGGCCCCGCGCCCCCGTCTCCATCCCTTCCACCCACCACGCGCCGCCGCCAGGCATCTCCTCTCCCCGTGTACCACCCCGCCTGTCTTCCTCCGCAGCACCGCCGCCTCCACCGCGCGCCTCGCCGCCCTCTCTCCTCCTGCTCGCCGGCCGCCAGGAGCCGACGCCGCCGCCCATCGCCTCCCCGCGAGACCCACGCCGGCCTCCTCCCCCACGACACCGCCGCAGGTCCGTCCTCCACCGCCGGGAGCTCTCCCGCCGCCTACCGAGCCTCCCCGCCGCCTACCGCGCATCCCCGCCGCCGGCTACTCCTCTGACCTCAAGTCATGCCGCCGTCTTCGACGAGCCCTGCATCCGGGGCCTCGCCTCTCCACGTCCGCGTCCCTCGCCCTCTTTCGCGGCCGTCTACACAAGATGTCGCCACCGTCGGTTCCCCCTCTCCTCGTCGGAAGCCGCCCGCGCCGCCGCCCTCTTGGCCTCCTCCCTGCTGTTCCCCCAGGTCGCCGCCTCTGCGTCGCGAGGTCCGGCCCGCCCCTGCAGCTTCGAGCCCAAGTTCGGCCGCCCCAGCACCAGCTTGACTTCCTCGACGGCGCCGCCATCCGCAGTCTCAGCCGTGCCGCTTTGGTTGTGCCTCGCAGGCCTCCACCGCCACGCACGCCCTGCGCCGGACCCCGAGTGCCGCTGCCTTCGGCGTCCTCAACCGAGCCCTGAGCCCCTCTATCGTGAGGTGCCGCCGCATCGACTGCTTCGCGCGACGCTAGCGAGGTCCCGCCTCCTCGCCTCTGCGATGTACCGTGACCGCCTCTCGCTGACGCCTCGCTGCCCCCACGTGTACTCGGACGACGCCCTCCTTCCGAGCATCTTCGGCTCCTTTCTCCGTCTGTCCACCGGTGCGTGTAAGCCAGGTGGAGCACGCCCGTGTCCGTGCATGTATGTGTTGGTGCTTGTGTGTTTGATTTCAAGGCAGTGGCCTCGCACCATATTCACAGTACCTAGACCTCTACCTAGATCCCATCTACGTTTTCAAGATCCCAACACCGTGTACGAGTGCATCTGAAGACCATGGGGCTGAATCAAACCCGCCTATTGATCATCGAGAAGGAACATCAGGACCTCCATCACGGATACGATGATTGAGCCCCCGGATGCCTAGATCGCCCACATGGAAACCGAAGGCCCAATTCCCGGAGTCCGAAGACCGATCCCGGCGAGACCGAACCTGAACCACATCGAGCCAAGATCGCCAAACACCGATGTGTGACCCCTTTCTGAGAACTCTACTTTTATAAATTGGCATCTATCTAAATTGTTGCATATCAATTATACATGCTTGCATACATATCTGCGCGGGTCTGGGTTGTTTAGTCGAATCACATCATAATTAGATATGGAGACCATATACGGACTTTTCTAGTCTTATATTGTCCCCATTTAATTTGTGTAGCGAACCGATGCCCTGTTTTGTCTTGCTAATCCAACATTTAATTTGCGGGGTAGCTAAATAACTGGAATCTATTAATTGTCGGGACCCCGGTTCCGCTTAATACTGCCTAATTGCACCGCATCTGCATCATATCATAATCATGCCGGATCTTCTGCCGTAGTATTAAATATTGCATCCGGTGTTTCTTCTAGTGTTTGCTTCTTCGCGGATTAGGCCGATGAGTTGATGCGGGTATCGACAAGTTCTCCGGATATGATCCTTCGGCAGTGTTTCCCAGGCGAGCATCTCTCCCCCTTCTACCTATTTTGCATTTATAGTCTTTATTTCCTCCTGTTGATCTATTGCTATCCGTGTCGTGATGCTTTAGTTTCCGCACCCCAGTTATACCCCGTGCAGCCTATGTATTGCCTTGGACACCTCCTATTACCTGTGTTTGGTAGATAGCTGGCCTTGCGAGTCGTAGTCACTTGCTCAGGTGTCATCTCGTGTTGTCAAGTACCTTAATTGATGGAACGCTGGCAGATGTTTATCGGTGGAGATGATCATGACTTTAAATACAACTATTAAAATGCTAGATATAACAAATGCAGAGGCATCGGTGGGCAATAGATGTTATTTGGTTCTTCCACGCTCACTTGTGTCCTGTAGGAACCCGAGTACTTGATACCTGTTCCTTGATTTTTTGCACTATCCACATCCGGGAGGCCTTATGGACCCCCCCTAAGCCAGAGCTTGATTCATTTCTATTTCTTGGGGCCACAAAGTAGTTTGGGGCTTTATTACTATCCTGTACTTATGCCATGTTACTGCTTTATTTACGATTGTGCGTGGAGCACCTGTACTGTTAAGGATCGTGACACGTTTTCGCTGTATCGACAAGCCCAGTCACACTTTCGGGTTCCCAGTCGTTTACAGCCGTCCACACAAACCCTGGATCCGTTCCGGAGCCGGCCAACTTCGTTGCGGGTAGCTTAGTGGGGTGGCCCCCTGAAATATTTTATGAATCTTGTGATCGCTTTGTCGTGAGTGCCTCGTTGGGTTTTGAGTTGGTTTTTCCGAGGTTGATCGAGTGTGTGTTGCTATTTGTGCACCCCTGCAGGGTAAAACTTTCTGAATGCCGTGTCCGCGGTTATGGACGACTTGGAGCACAATATCTCGATCATAGACAAGCATAACTAAAGTAGTGCTATAAACTTGACTTAATATATGACTAGTAATCAGATTCAACTATAACGGAATGGATATTAAAAATGCCAACAATTGTTGGATCTGGGTTGTTTGTTATATCTGCCTAGTAAGTTTTGCAACTCCAATGGAATGTGATAAAAGTGCCAACAACTGCTGGGTTTTGGGATTCCTCAGGACAATTATATCTGTCTAGTAAATGTTCTAACTACAACGGAATGGCGATTAAAACTGCCCACTACTTATGCTATCAGAATGACTCAAGCTATCTATACCTGACTAGTAAGTGCTCCAACTATAACGGAATGAGTAAAATTGCCAACTGTTTAAGTTCCTTGGTCCGACTTCCTCGTTTGGTCTCGAGGGGGAAATACCAGGATGGGTTTGTTTGGTGTTAGCTTCAGGTTAGATCCGAAAAGGTCTTTCTTATCCCTCTCTGATAACCGCCAGTTGTATCGAGTCTCTATAGGTTGTTTAGTGCCGCTGCGCTCCCGCTTCAGCCCACCATACCCATGTAGGCGAGAGCCGCCGAATTCTAGCCTCGCCGTGTACTGGCCTTAGTACTGACGCTCCTCTTTTTCCTTTGCCCTTTGTCGGCACCCCTTTTGTTTTAGCAGGTTCGACGCCGTTAGCAGGGTTACCCTTCTGGCTTAGCCTGGGCAGGGTTATGGACGCCATTGATTATTCTTCAGGGCTCTTAGCCCCATTTGCATCTTGTCCGTAGTCGGACGCTCTATCGTTTTCAAGGTGATTTGGATCTTTATATTATATATTTGTATTCTTGACTCTGGGAGTCGCTGTTGTATATATATTTGTTCTATGGGTCCCATCAAGGACTGTTGTGTAATGTTATTACTTCGTTTTCCACCCGCACGAAAGTGCCTGGTGGGTGTCCTTGAATCGTTTCTATGCGGGTTTGGCGGAAAGGGCTAAAACTTGCATAGGGCCGATTTGAGGGTGTTACAGAGTGGTATCAGAGCTCAGCAGTTGCGATACCCTACAAGTCCAGCCTGTAGGATAACCTAGCTAACGGCCGAAGTAGAGTGTCAAAACTATTTTGTAAAATCGGTTGGGTAGATCTGAGTAGGTCTACTTTTACTCCTTACCCCTCTGCTATTCTCCTCTTACCTCTGCGTGTTTTGATTCTACTCTCTTATCTTTCTTCGAGTCCAGGATTCTCGTGGTTGGGTTTTCCGTCGTACCTTCAGGGTTTTCGCTTCCTCCTTTGGTAACGGTGCTTCTACATCCGATCTTCGTGCTATCTGAGGAATCCTTCATCTGTTGAACTTCTTTCTGTTCCTTCTTGTGCCTTCCAGTGATTTCCGACGCGACGACATCCTCTATGCCAGTTCCGATCCAGAGTCTGCATTTCTCCTTTGTTTCGGAACCTCGCTTGTCGAGATCTTCAGTCTGATTCCGAGAGTTGGTTGCATAATTCTCCGATTTGTGTGCAGAGTAATGGTTTGGGTGCGCGATGGACTGATCACCATCCGACTACTCTTATCATTCGCTCTTGTACATCGAATCGGTGGATCCAGCAATTTTACTCCATCCACGGAAGCTAGAGGTGGCTTTATTTGTTGATACCTCTGCCTTCGCCGTTTGTGTCCGGAGTGTTCTCTCGACGATCACGGACAAGGACCTCTTGTTAGTGGTGTCGCAAGGATCTACACAAAGCGAGAAGATTCAGATCGCCGACCTTCTTCCCGGTACCATGAGGCGGATCTCGAGGGCGAGATCCATTGTTAGTGGTGTCGAATTGTGGCGCCCCGCGAAAACCACTACTAGAAAATCGCGTTGTTTTTGTGCATTGCATCGTCATGACCACATGCTCATGTCATCATGCCACCTTGCATTTGAGCATCGTCATGTCATCTTGCATTTGTTTACATAAAACTATTTTCGAAAAGTCTGCTTTTGTTTTCTAAACGCCCCGTTATTATTTCAAATCAAAACCCGGGTCTCCGGATCATTTTGTTTCGTCTACCAACAGTTTTCAAAAGCCCCGTTTTAAATAATAAGATATTTCTTTTATTTTTAGGAGGCAGCCCGCCAGGCCCGAAAGCCCGGCCGGCCACCTCCAAACCCTAAACTAAAACCTAGTCTAATGCCTAATCTACTCAAACCTAATCTACCCAGCCCCCCCTCCACCTCACTCCCTCCACTCACAACTTGCCACCTCAGCCCCTGTCCCCACTCACACGCAGCAACACACACCGCCGCCAGCCACCACGCACCGCGCGCGCAACTTCCTCCTCCCAACTTGTTTCCTGCCCAGCCACCTGCCTCCCTGTCCCACCTGGGTCCCACCCCGTCAGCCACCATCCTATCCACCTCGCCGCCAGACGCCAAAATTCCCGCCTGGGCGCCTCCCCTGCCCACTCCCGCTCGCCCCGTACAAAATCCCACCCACCCCAAGCGGCCGACAGCCCCCTCCACCCTGGCCCCACCCTGACACCAGCCCCACCACCTGCCGCCCTCATCGCCCACGCATCCCGAGGCCCCTGGCCCCGCGCCCCCGTCTCCATCCCTTCCACCCACCACGCGCCGCCAGGCATCTCCTCTCCCCGTGTACCACCCCCGCCTGTCTTCCTCCGCAGCACCGCCGCCTCCACCGCGCGCCTCGCCGCCCTCTCTCCTCCTGCTCGCCGGCCGCCAGGAGCCGACGCCGCCGCCCATCGCCTCCCCGCGAGACCCACGCCGGCCTCCTCCCCCACGACACCGCCGCAGGTCCGTCCTCCACCGCCGGGAGCTCTCCCGCCGCCTACCGAGCCTCCCCGCCGCCTACCGCGCATCCCCGCCGCCGGCTACTCCTCTGACCTCAAGTCATGCCGCCGTCTTCGACGAGCCCTGCATCCGGGGCCTCGCCTCTCCACGTCCGCGTCCCTCGCCCTCTTTCGCGGCCGTCTACACAAGATGTCGCCACCGTCGGTTCCCCCTCTCCTCGTCGGAAGCCGCCCGCGCCGCCGCCCTCTTGGCCTCCTCCCTGCTGTTCCCCCAGGTCGCCGCCTCTGCGTCGCGAGGTCTGGCCCGCCCCTGCAGCTTCGAGCCCAAGTTCGGCCGCCCCAGCACCAGCTTGACTTCCTCGACGGCGCCGCCATCCGCAGTCTCAGCCGTGCCGCTTTGGCTGTGCCTCGCAGGCCTCCACCGCCACGCACGCCCTGCGCCGGACCCCGAGTGCCGCTGCCTTCGGCGTCCTCAACCGAGCCCTGAGCCCCTCTATCGTGAGGTGCCGCCGCATCGACTGCTTCGCGCGACACTAGCGAGGTCCCGCCTCCTCGCCTCTGCGATGTACCGTGACCGCCTCTCGCTGACGCCTCGCTGCCCCCACGTGTACTCGGACGACGCCCTCCTTCCGAGCATCTTCGGCTCCTTTCTCCGTCTGTCCACCGGTGCGTGTAAGCCAGGTGGAGCACGCCCGTGTCCGTGCATGTATGTGTTGGTGCTTGTGTGTTTGATTTCAAGGCAGTGGCCTCGCACCATATTCACAGTACCTAGACCTCTACCTAGATCCCATCTACGTTTTCAAGATCCCAACACCGTGTACGAGTGCATCTGAAGACCATGGGGCTGAATCAAACCCGCCTATTGATCATCGAGAAGGAACATCAGGACCTCCATCACGGATACGATGATTGAGCCCCCGGATGCCTAGATCGCCCACATGGAAACCGAAGGCCCAATTCCCGGAGTCCGAAGACCGATCCCGGCGAGACCGAACCTGAACCACATCGAGCCAAGATCGCCAAACACCGATGTGTGACCCCTTTCTGAGAACTCTACTTTTATAAATTGGCATCTATCTAAATTGTTGCATATCAATTATACATGCTTGCATACATATCTGCGCGGGTCTGGGTTGTTTAGTCGAATCACATCATAATTAGATATGGAGACCATATACGGACTTTTCTAGTCTTATATTGTCCCCATTTAATTTGTGTAGCGAACCGATGCCCTGTTTTGTCTTGCTAATCCAACATTTAATTTGCGGGGTAGCTAAATAACTGGAATCTATTAATTGTCGGGACCCCGGTTCCGCTTAATACTGCCTAATTGCACCGCATCTGCATCATATCATAATCATGCCGGATCTTCTGCCGTAGTATTAAATATTGCATCCGGTGTTTCTTCTAGTGTTTGCTTCTTCGCGGATTAGGCCGATGAGTTGATGCGGGTATCGACAAGTTCTCCGGATATGATCCTTCGGCAGTGTTTCCCAGGCGAGCATCTCTCCCCCTTCTACCTATTTTGCATTTATAGTCTTTATTTCCTCCTGTTGATCTATTGCTATCCGTGTCGTGATGCTTTAGTTTCCGCACCCCAGTTATACCCCGTGCAGCCTATGTATTGCCTTGGACACCTCCTATTACCTGTGTTTGGTAGATAGCTGGCCTTGCGAGTCGTAGTCACTTGCTCAGGTGTCATCTCGTGTTGTCAAGTACCTTAATTGATGGAACGCTGGCAGATGTTTATCGGTGGAGATGATCATGACTTTAAATACAACTATTAAAATGCTAGATATAACAAATGCAGAGGCATCGGTGGGTAATAGATGTTATTTGGTTCTTCCATGCTCACTTGTGTCCCGTAGGAACCCGAGTACTTGATACCTGTTCCTTGATTTTTCGCACTATCCACATCCGGGAGGCCTTATGGACCCCCCTGAGCCAGAGCTTGATTCATTTCTATTTCTTGGGGCCACAAAGTAGTTTGGGGCTTTATTACTATCCTGTACTTATGCCATGTTACTGCTTTATTTACGATTGTGCGTGGAGCACCTGTACTGTTTAGGATCGTGACACGTTTTTGCTGTATCGACAAGCCCAATCACACTTTCGGGTTCCCAGTCATTTACGGCCGTCCACACAAACCCTGGGTCCATTCCGGAGCCGGCCAACTTCATTGTGGGTAGCTTAGTGGGGTGGCCCCCTGAAATATTTTATGAATCCTGTGATCGCTTTGTCGTGAATGCCTCGTTGGGTTTTGAGTTGGTTTTTCCGAGGTTGATCGAGTGTGTGTTGCTATTTGTGCACCCCTGCCTGGTAAAACTTTCTGAAAGCCGTGTCCGCGGTTATGGATGACTTGGAGCACAGTATCTCGATCATAGACAAGCATAACTAAAGTAGTGTTATAAACTTGACTTAATATATGACTAGTAATCAGATTCAACTATAACGGAATGGATATTAAAAATGCCAACAACTGCTGGATCTGGGTTGTTTGTTATATCTGCCTAGTAAGTTTTGCAACTCCAATGGAATGTGATAAAAGTGCCAACAACTGCTGGGTTTTGGGATTCCTTAGGACAATTATATCTGTCTAGTAAATGTTCCAACTACAACGGAATGGCGATTAAAACTGCCCACTACTTATGCTATCAGAATGACTCAAGCTATCTATACCTGACTAGTAAGTGCTCCAACTATAACGGAATGAGTAAAATTGCCAACTGTTTAAGTTCCTTGGTCCGACTTCCTCGTTTGGTCTCGAGGGGGAAATACCAGGATGGGTTTGTTTGGTGTTAGCTTCAGGTTAGATCCGAAAAGGTCTTTCTTATCCCTCTCTGATAACCGCCAGTTGTATCGAGTCTCTATAGGTTGTTTAGTGCCGCTGCGCTGCCGCTTTAGCCCACCATACCCATGTAGGCGAGAGCCGCCGAATTCTAGCCTCGCCGTGTACTGGCCTTAGTACTGACGCTCCTCTTATTCCTTTGCCCTTTGTCGGCACCCCTTTTGTTTTAGCAGGTTCGACGCCGTTAGCAGGGTTACCCTTCTGGCTTAGCCTGGGCAGGGTTATGGACGCCATTGATTATTCTTCAGGGCTCTTAGCCCCATTTGCATCTTTTCCGTAGTCGGACGCTCTATCGTTTTCAAGGTGATTTGGATCTTTGTATTATATATTTGTATTCTTGACTCTGGAAGTCGCTGTTGTATATATATATCTGTTTTGTGGGTCCCATCGGGGACTGTTGTGTAATGTTATTACTTCGTTTTCCACCCGCACGAAAGTGCCTGGGGGGCGTCCTTGAATCGTTTCTATCCGGGTTTGGCGGAAAGGGCTAAAACTTGCATAGGGCCGATTTGAGGGTGTTACAATACCCACTAGAGTCAGTGATCCACATGACCACATTGATATCCACATGACCACACACACTCCATTGGATTATTTTGTGATGCAACTTCTGTCACACTGGTGCAACATGCAATGTGGAAGCTTCTTTTCTATGTGTTTTTTGTCTCTATGACCATAGTTTGACATGGATTCCCTAGAGTCATTGGATATTGTGTTCTTTTCCTAAATCACATTGATATCCACTAGTCATTAATCCACATGACCATATTGCATGTGTTCTTATTTTCTAACACCACATTGATATCCACATGACCACACACACTCTAGTGGATTATTCTGTGATGCAACTTCTGTCACATTGTTGCAATGTGGAAGCTGCTTTCCTATGTGTTTTTGGTCTTTGTGACCAACATGGATCCCCTAGAGTCATTGCATGTTGTGTTATTTTCCTAAACCACATTGATATACACTAGTCATTGGTCCACATGACCACATTGCATGTGTTGTTTTCTAAAACCACATTGATATCAACATGACCACACACTCTAGTGGATTATTCTGTGATGCAACTTTTGTCGCACTAGTGCAACATGCAATGTGTCCTATATGTGTTTTTTGTATATGTGACCATGGTTTGACACATGGATCCCCTAGAGTCATTGCATGTGTTCTCTTCCTAAACCACATTGATATCCACTAGAGTCACTAATCCACATGACCACATTGCATGTGTTCTTTTCCAAAACCACATTGTGATATCTACATGATGACCACACACACTCAAGTGGATTATTCTGCGATGCAACTTCTGTCACACAACATGCAATGTGGAAGCTGCTTTCCTATGTGTTTTTGGTCTCTATGAGCATGGTTTGACATGGATCCCCTATACTCATTGCATGTTGTGTTCTTTTCCTAAACCACATTGATATCCCCAAGAGTCATTGATCCATGATGGCTCTGAAATATAGCCATCTACATCCACATTTAAAGTGGATATTATTCATATTTTTGATGAAATGTCTCTCTAAACCCTGCCACTAGTGCCTAATGATCAAAGGGTTATGCAATCCTTTCTTGCTATTTTTCCCTACGAAGATAATGACGTTTGATGATGGGAATCACTACATTAAAGTCGAAGATACGAGATTTCCAACAACCCGAAGAAACCAGGAGTCGTGAAGTGGAGACAAACGCTTTAACGACCAACTATACAGCGGGAATAAAATTCCGGCCGTATAGTTGCAGTCGTATAGTTGCCACCACCGCTGCTAGGTCAAACAAAACAACTTTCATGAAGGGACCCCTATATAAATAGGCCTCGGGCAACGAGAAAAGAACCTCCCTCACCCCCAGAACCCTGCATCCACACACCAAAGAGCCACTGGAGGAATAAGACTTAGATCTAATCTCCAAACCCTTCTCCACCACCATAGCCATATTCCACCACTTGTAATAGTAGATCTCATCTTCGATTGGTGACATTGTAAGACTATTTGCTATCAATCTCATTCTTTCCATTGCAATGTTTATGATCTTTGATTACATCTCTATGTGTGAGTAATTCTCCTTGGGCTAAGGGCTTCGGCCTAGCCATGTAGCTTTTGTGCATGTTATTTATCATAGATCGGATCATGTATTAGTTTGTATGACATGATTATTATTGTATCCTCTCTTTCCTCAATCCAAGGACTAGACAGGTACCCAAGACCCCAAGGATTGAGCCAGGTATAGGGAGTATGAGTAATGACTAATCTGCAGGTTGGAAACCCCAGTGAGAGAAGGGGTAGTACGGCTGTATGTGAGGGATTTACTTGGGACTAACGGTGACGTCAATATGCATATCATTAGTTCTCTTTCTTCTATGGATGAGACTAGTAGGTTATTGCTATAAGCGGTTGCGGAGGCAATAGCAATTATGGATGCACTGCCTAGATATAATTATCTTACTCTAACAATTACATGCATACTTTATTATTATCTTTTATTCCCATCAGATGTTTTGCGCAGCTACAGCTGAAACCGAAAGCCCTTGGCCCTCTCTCTCCATCATCAACAACAACAAAAGACAGCAAACTCTTGGTCTGGTAAAACACAAAAAGAATTTTAAAACTCCCGTAGGTCTGTTAAAGTAACTTTACTATGCTTTGTGCTTTCTGAGGATTCAATAACCTAGGTCTACTAGGGAAAAAAGAGTTATACTACATCCGTAATCCGGATCAAAGGTATCAACCCTTTTTCTGGCGCCGTTGCCAGGGAAGTAATAGCTACCCTGGTGAAGTTAGTAGGAACCTTGCTATTTTTAATTCTTGTTTTTAATTTTTAGATTGCTTTTAGTCTTTATTTGAAAACCAACAAATTAGTTAGTGTTTAATTTCTTTTTTTACTATTATAAGTCTCTGTTTAAGAAAACCCCAAAACATAGGAAATATGGCTGAAAAGAAGCTTGGGGAGTTTGCTACTGCCAATAATGATTATTTGCATACTATTGCCCAGCTAGCAATTACTGCTAATGTTTATGAAATTAAGCCCCACTATTTAAGTTTGGTTCAACAGAATCAATTTGGAGGCTTTGCTGTTGAGGACGCAAGTATGTACTTAAACACTTTCACTGAAATATGTGATATGATGCGCATAAAAGATGTTGAACCCGATGCAGTCAAATTGCATTTATTTCCTTTCTCTCTTAGAGGAAGAGCAAAAGAATGGTTGCTATCTTTGCCTAGAAATACTATAATATCGTGGGTGGAATGTACTTCTTTATTTATGACTAAAATTTTCCCACCTACAAAGACTATGAAACTAAGATCTAATATTACTAGTTTTAGACAGGAAGAGCATGAGCCACTAGCGCTTGCATGGGACAGGATGAAAGAATGTATGAGAAACTGTCCCAGCCATGAGATGGAAAATTGGTTAATTCTCCATTTATTTTATAATGCTCTTCACCCTGCGTCTAAGTCTATGCTTGATACTATAGCTAGAGGAACATTTATGGTTAAACATATTATCGAAGCAAAGTAGCTGCTAGACAATATGCAAGAAAACTATGCCCAATGGCATGTGGATAGATCAAACACAAAGAAGGTGAACTCTGTCTCACCACAAGAAAATGAAGAACTCAATGCTAAGTTGGATGAGCTCATATTAGCCGTAAAAGGTAAAGAAAGCCAAGTAAGAGCTATCCCAGAATCAAATATTGAAGAAATAGACTTCATAGCTCGTAATGATTATAACCCTGCTTGGAAGAACAATTATAATCCTAATTTTCAGAAACATTACTCTAGTCCTGCAGGTAACTCTAATAATAATATGGGAACTAGTAATGGTAGTCTCCAAGAAACACTTCAGTATTTTACAAACTCACAAAATGAGCAAAACAATATTCTTGTTAAAATAACGGAGAACCATGATGCTATGCTTGGTAAATTATCTAACCAAGTTGTTAGTTTGAGGAATGATTTGCAAGCCCTCCAAGAAAGAATGAGGATTGTTGAGGCACAACTAGGTAAGATAACCGAGAGTCAAACTCTCATTCTAGCTAAATTTGCAGGTAAAGCTGAGCCCAGTCCTATTGAAGACCTAAAGATGATAAGAATCCAAAGGGAGGAGCCTGAAGAACTTGATTATAATAATGCTCCTTCACCAAATTACACTGTTGAAGATCTTCTAAAAAGGATCAATATCAAGATTCCAGTAAGTGAAGGAAATGAGGAAGCCATGTACCAACACTTTGTTAATCAGGTAGCAATAAAGGTACGTGAGCTTGAGGAAGAATATAAAAAAATTGCTGAAAAATTACCTGTGAAACTTGATGATATATTTGAGCCTACTATTAAGATTAAAATTGGGATCGATGAGATAGCTGCACTTTGTGATCTAGGTGCAAGCGTCTCAGCAATTCCAAAAAGACTTTTTAATAAGTTAAATCTTGGATCTTTTGAAATCACTGAATTAAAATTGCATCAAGCAGATTCTACCTACAAACAAGCTATATGAATTAAGGAGAATACTTTAGTATACATTAAAGGTTGTCCTGCTCTTATTGATTTTGTTATTGTTGACATGCCTAAAGATGCTACTGCTCCTATTATATTAGGCTGTCCTTTCTTAAGAACTATTAAGGCTTTGATTAACCTACATGAAGGGAACATGAAGCTTCAATTGCCTTCTTGGGATCCTTTTGTTATTCATTTTCCCAGGAAGAAGAAAGCCAAGCATGATGATAAGGAGGCCATCACTTTGAAGGCCAACTATTTTGGTGTGGGTGTTCTGCTCATCTAGCCTAAGTGAGCAACACTGAGTTCAAGCTATTGACCATAAAATAGCGCTTTATAGGAGGCAACCCATGTGAAATAAAGGTTTGAGTAAAGTCTTTAAGTTTTAGTTTAAGTTTATGTTTAATAAAGAGTGCTAGAAAACTCCAGTTGAGGAGAAGAAGTTCGATAGTACTAACAATCCTGCTTAATACATGCTGATGTTGGTCGACTATATTTACTATAATTTTTCTATCAAAAACAAGGTATTTCACTAAGTTTTAGGATAAGAAAGAATTCTCGAAGAAATAGAATTTTTTTGATGATTATAGAAGGTTTAACGAGCAACTATACGGCGGGAATAAAAATCCCAGGCATATAGTTCCGGTCGTATAGATATTTTTGCCATCGACAATTTTTCTTTCAAAAGTACTGAAGGTTTAACGACCAACTATACATCGGGAATAAAAATTCCGGCCGTATAGTTTCGATCGTATAGATATCGATGCTTTCGTCTAATTTCTTTTCCATGTACAGAAGGTTTGAAAACCAACTATACGACGGAAACAAATTGTTCTGGTCGTATAGTTCTGGCCGTATAGCTGCGGCGCCAGGTGGAAACGCTAATTTTTTGACAGCAGGCCAACTATACCGTGGGAACACATTGTTCCATCTGTATAGTTCCGCCCGTATAGTTGCGTGCAACCACAAAATCGCCATGGGAGGTACCTCCAACCCCAAAACTTCAATCTTTTTCTCTCTTCTAACTCCAAACTCTCTCAAAACCTCAAGGGTTATTCATCTCTACTCAATTTCGTTCGATTTCCTCGCACACAAGTAATCTACGGTATGTTTATCCTCCGATCCTCCAATTACTTTTTGCAAATTCATCTTCGATCTATTGTCATTATAAATCTAGGATGAGACCTACTATGAACTAATTGCCATGATTCTCTTGCCTAGATTATTATTTTGAGGGGATTCTTTAGTGTGCTATGCTGAGTAATATGTTATACTTATTATTGTTGGATCAAAAAGTTTTATTTTTGTATGTCTTTATTATTTTAGATGATGAACACAAGGAGCCAAACTCGTGCTCGTGCCGCCGCTAGCGCCTCTCGGGCTGTCGCTCAAGAACGCATGGGGATACGGTTCAGGAATGAGCTTCAATGTGACCGCTTTGACAAGATCAAGAACCGAGAAGTGAAGGCAACTGATGTCTACGCACTTCTATTCGTGTAGGCAGTTGTTGGGCCTGCAAGTGTAGAGGTTTGTAGAATATCAGCAAGTTTTCCCTTAAGTGGATCACCCAAGGTTTATCGAACTCAGGGAGGAAGTGGTCATAGGTATTCCCTCTCAAGCAACCCTGCAATTAAGATACAAGAAGTCCCTTGTGTCCCCAAAACACCCAATACACTTGTTAGGTGTATAGGTGCACTAGTTCGGCGAAGAGATAGTGAAATACAAGTGGTATGGATAATTATAAGTGCTAATGGTGATAGAAAATAGCTTGATGGCGTGGAAAAGATTAATGTAAAACTGAAATAAATATGGAGGCAAGCAAACATGTAACAGATCTAATTGCAAACAGCGTTTCAATGCTTAGAAACAAGGCCTAGGGATCATACTTTCACTAGTGAACACTCTCATATAAATATCTTCTCTTTATGATACTACTCTTAACTACTCTCCGGTTGGACACTCTAATCAACGGTAGGGCTATAACAGCACACCTCAAAGTTCATCTTTCCCATCTAGAAAACCCCACACTATCACCTTGAGTACTAGATGAGTCCAACAAACACCACAATTTCATAAAGACATCCAACTCCAAATATAACTCATAACAAGTATTTGTAATCTCTAGCCTAAGTGCCACCATGGTAAGCACGTTGTCACTTTCACACACATGGGGAGAGCAGAGATCTAATAAATCACTTGAGTAGCAAGGTAGATCTACTTGATTACAAAGCTCATGATCACAATATGATCATGCATAGAGAGAGAGATGAACACATAGCTACCGGTAGAACCCTTAGCCTCGAGAGAGAATAGAAAGTCTTTGTTCCGGCACCCTGCCGGGAAGGGGAAGTGCCCCCGGAGCCATCTCCATCGATCTCCACCACCATCTCCATCGTCGTTGCTAAGGGTTCTACCGGTAGCTATGTGTTCATCTCTCTCTCTATGCATGATCATATTGTGATCATGAGCTTTGTAATCAAGTAGATCTACCTTGCTACTCAAGTGATTTATTAGATCTCTGCTCTCCCCATGTGTGTGAAAGTGACAACGTGCTTACCATGGTGGCACTTAGGCTAGAGATTACAAATACTTGTTATGAGTTATATTTGGAGTTGGATGTCTTTATGAAATTGTGGTGTTTGTTGGACACATCTAGTACTCAAGGTGATAGTGTGGGGTTTTCTAGATGGGAAATATGAACTTTGAGGTGTGTTGTTATAGCCCTACCGTTGATTAGAGTGTCCAACTGGAGAGTAGTTAAGAGTAGTATCATAAAGAGAAGATATTTATATGAGAGTGTTCACTAGTGAAAGTATGATCCCTAGGCCTTGTTTCTAGATACACCATTTGCAATTAGATCTGTTACATGTTTGCTTGCTTCCATCTTTATTTCAGTTTTTCTTTACTCTCTTCCACGCCATCAAGTTATTTTCTATCACTGTTACCACTTATAATTATCCATACCATTTGTATTTCACTATCTCTTCACCGAACTAGTGCACCTATACACCTGACAAGTGTATTGGGTGTGTTGGGGACACAAGAGACTTCTTGTATCTTGATTGCAGGGTTGCTTGAGAGGGGATACCTTTGACCACTTCCTCCCTGAGTTCGATAAACCTTGGGTGATCCACTTAAGGGAAAACTTGCCGTTGTTCTACAAACCTCTGCACTTGGAGGCCCAACAACTGTCTACAAGAATAGAAGTGCGTAGACATCAAGCTATTTTCTGGCGCCGTTGCTGGGGAGGTAAGGTAAAAGGTATTCACACCGGAGGATTAAAGAAGAAGAACCTCCCATGGCAAACGCCTATTTTCTAGCGCCGTTGTCGGGGAGGTAAGGTAAAAGGTATTCACACTAGAGGATTAAAGAAGAAGAACCTCCCACGGCATACGCCTATTTTTTGGTGTGAGTACTCGAAGTTATTTCCTTCCGATTCTGCAATTTTGTCTTTTTGTTTCTTGTTTTCACTAGTTAGGCTTAATGGAAAATAACAAAAAAATTAGAGAGCTTTATAGTATTTATCTTGAGTTAGGACATGAAGTGTTTGAAGAGAAAATTATAAAACCTATGGAACTTTATTTGCATGCTAATAACAATGTTATTAATATGAATTCTTTGAACACCTTTATTGCTAATGCTATGGAAAAGTCTAAGCTCGGGGAAGCTTGTTTTTATGAAGATGATCTTTTTAGTCCCCCAGCTTTAGAAGATAGCTATTCTATTGCTTATGATGATACCAAACCTCCAATATATGATGATTACAATGATGAATATGATATTTTCAGTCCACCTACTATTGAGGAGAAAATTAATAATGATTACAATATGCCTCCTATATTTGATGATTATGGTGATGAGAATAATAATGATAGCTATTTTGTTGAATTTGCTCCCACCACAATTAATAAGAATAACTATGCTTATACGGGGAGTATTAATTATTTTATGCATGTGGATCATGATAAAAATGTTTCTTGTGATAGTTATATTGTTAATTTTATTCATGCTGCTACTGAAAGTTATTATGAGAGAGGTAAACATGGTCTTATGTATCTTAGTAATATTAAGTTTCCCCTCTTTATGTTGAACATTTTGAAGTTGCACTTGTTTTGCTTTACTATGCTTGTTGCTTTGTGCTTTCATGACTTGTTTCTTTACAAGATTCCTATGCATAGGAAGTGGGTTAGACTTAAAAGTGCTTTGAATTTGCTTCTTGATGCTCTCTTTTACTTCAATTCATATTTCTTATGTGAGCATCTTCTCAAACTATTATGCCTAACTTAAAGGCATTAAAGAAAAGTACTTATTGGGAGATAACCCAAAAGTTTTAGATGAGTCTTGGAAGTTATTACTTCGAACTTCGGTAATAACCGCTCCTTATCCTTTTTATTTGCTTTTTGTGCCAAGAATAACCTCTAATGAGAGAGAAATAATGATTGGGAAAGTTGCTGTCCCGAAACAGATTTCTCTGCTTCACCGTAAAAATTCGTGTAAAATATCTGTTCGTCCTTTTGAGGAGTGAATTTTTGTGCTTCTGCCCCAGGTTGTTATCTAACTTTAGTTAGTTCAACACTTTTTGATTTGAGCAGAATAAGGTCTTCGAATTTTTTTGTCTTTACCTTCTGGTCTGTTTTGACAGATTTCTGCCATTTTCTGCATTTGCTTCTTGTTGGTTCCTTTTTGAGTTCTTTTGGGGAATTGAGATTTTTGAGGGAAGTGCTATAGTAGCTAGTGTTTTAATGGAAGTTTATTTGGTTTTGTAACTGAACCTAAAGACCTATTATCTTGAGAGCACTAATGTTGCTAATAAAGATTGTGTGAAGTTTTGTATGAAGGAAAAATTTCAGGTTTATGGAAGGAATGAGTAATGAGATGAAAGATGGACTAAAGCTTAAGCTTGGGATGCCACGCGTGTAACCCCAAGAAATATCCAAGAAGTACAAGCGTCAAAGCTTGGGGATGCCCAAGGCATCCCCCTCTTCATCAATAAAAATCCTAGGTTTCTTCCAAACGCTTCGTTTTTATTGTTTCATATACAATTGTGTTATTCTTGGAGCGTCTTCTTTTTCTTTTTCGTTTTGGATTTTCGTTTGCTTTGTTTTCTTAGTTTTCTGAATAAATTGGTTGTACCCCCTCTTTCATACATTGGTTTTCAAATAGTTTGGTTTGGTTTGGAAAAGAGTAGGAAAGTTCATGCTTAAGTGGTAAAGAGAGCTTGTTTTCGACTGTGGTCTATGCTTTGTTATGCCATGCTTAATATTGTTTGGATTTATGCTTAGTATTCTTTGCTTTACCATGACTTGTTATAAACAATTGAGATTGCTTAACGTGCCTTGGATGAATCATGCGTTGTTTTAGCATATTAAAGCATAGTATAGTGGTATTCTCCTTTGATGCTTTATTTGGGTTGACTTGGCACATGCTCACACCATGTTATGACTATCCCAAGTCACCATAGCCCTGATGATCCTTTAGTTTTCAACTTGTAGTATCACTTTATGCTTTGATCAATGATGTTTTGTCGCTCTGCATGATTATGGCCATTATTGCTCTCTTAGTTTGTCGCTCCCAGTCTTTTGCTAGCCTCCACAACTAAGTATGAGTTCCACTCATGCATCCAACTCCCTAAACCAAGTTATTCCAAAGAGTCCACCATACCTACCTATTAGGTTATGCTATTCCAAGTATATTCATGCTTTTGTTTTTCTTCCAAATTAAACTTGTTATGAGAAAACTAGTGATTAAAGCTCTCACGAACTTGATGGCACACTTTACTTTTTTGCATCTAATTAAACTTGAACCATTGGGTTCTTCTTTGTTGCGTATATGCTTGCGCTTTATGAGTTGAAATTAGCAGAACCATGTATCATGGGGAACACTTTCAACATTGCACTTGTACTTTGTACCCCGTTGATATCATGTTCTTTTGCTTATGGATCCCGGTAGTGTGAAATAAAAGTGGAACTTGTAAGATCATGGAGTTTCTATGTGTGTTAGAGAAACGCCTAGGCCTCTAGCCTAAGCCATGCTTAATCATGGTGGAAACTTGCAGCATCACCATAATGAGCACTCTATGAAGCATCCTCAATAAAAACCTATGAAAATAGCAAATAAAAAGATCGCTGAGATGCTCATTGTCTGCGTGCCTTGTCATTTTGATTATGGGATAGCTCCTGTATCATATGCAAGGGGTACCCCGTTGGCGGTTCTTTATGATACATATGTGTACTTACAATGACAAGAGCTTACTCGTGACTAAAGTTGAGTAGCATGAGGTTCGGTCTTCGTAAGTAAGGGGCATGAGATTTCGGTTTATAACTTGTCAAGCATATCCTCTTAGTTGTGTCACTTTAACCTTAATCACCTTCAAGATGCTTATGATAGGGGCAATGAGAGCTGAAAGCTATAAGTACCATAATTTTTGGAAGCTCTTTATGAGACTTGAATCCCTACTTCCTTCTACGAAGGCCCTTTCTTCCACCATTATATTGAGTCTCCACCTTCTATCTTTATGCACCTACTTTGAGAGCATAGTGGCCATTCTTAGTTCTATGTCCATTGTCCCAAGACTAGTTGATTGATGCATAACTTGATATTGCTTGTTCTAAACTATTTGTATCTAGTCACTCTTATGAACTTTGAAGGTGTCCTATGCATTTATATTTGCTACTCTATGAGGGACAAGTTGAATACTATTATGCTATGTTTTCTTTATGTGAAACAAACAAACGTCTTGCAAATCATTGTTCTTCATGAATCTTTTGTTTGCGCCTTTTCATGTTGCATCATAGTTTCTTTGTCTTATTGCTAGAACTTTGTCTTTCATGTTATGATTGAAGTACTATGATCCCAGCTTTGAATGTTTTACAAATACTTTGATCAAGTTTATGATGGTGCATGTCACCTCAAAAATTATTCTTTCTTTTTATCACTTACCTACTCGAGGACGAGCAGGAGTAAAGCTTGGGGATGTTGATACATTGCAAATTTATCTATATTTTTTGATGTTCCATGCTTGGTTTTATCTACCTTCTTGTGTTTTGTCCACACTTTGGAGTACTTTTTATATGATTTCTTGGACTAACCTATTAACAAGAGCCACAGTGCCAGCTGCCTGTTTTCTGCTGTTTTTGGTTCTAGGAAAGTAAGAAAATGAATATTCTCGGAATTGGACGGGACAAAAGCCAAAGTCGCTATTTTACCGGAAGACATCTAGAGCTATAATATGAGACGGAGAAGAGCTGGGGCCTGGCCACACAACCTGGCCGCGGGGCCAGGCCTGGCGCACGCCAGGGGGTGGTCTGGCCGACACCAGCACCCCCTCGGCCTCTCCTTCCGCCTATATATTGCCTCTGATACCAAAACCCTAAGTACCGGATCAAAAATCCATGAAAGAGTCTGTAGCCACCGTCATCTCCATCCCTAGATCGGGAGGGATCTGAAGCTCTTCCTGGCACCCTGCCGGAGAGGGGAATTCACCCTAGAGGCCTTCTTCATCATCATGCAAGCCTCCGGTGTGATGCATGAGTAGTTCATCTCTAGACTACGGGTCCATGTAGTAGCTAGATGGCTAGTTCTCTTCCTTTGTGCTATCATGTCTAGATCTTGTGAGCTCCATTCATGATCAAGATCATATATTTGTAATCCATACATGTTGTGTTTGCGGGGATCTGCTGGATATTGAGATTCTATTTCAGATTGATTATTGATTCTATCATGTCTTTGTTATTTGTGATCTTGCATGCTCTCCGTTGTTAGTAGCTATCTTGGCCAAGTAGATGCTAGCAACTCCAAGAGTTAGTATTTATGCTCGATAGTGGGTTCATGCCTCTGGTAATCTGGGGAAGTGACAGAAATCTCTAAGGTACTAGATGTGCTGTTGCTACTAGGGAGAAAACTACAATCCTTTGTTCATAGAACAATCGTATTGTTTACATTGCATGCAATTCGTAGAGCAATAATCTGTTGCTTGCAACTTAATACTGGAGGGGGTTCGGATGATAACCTGAAGGTGGATTATTAGTCATAGATGCAGTTGGATGGCGGTCTATGTATAATGTTGTAATGCCCAATCAAGTCTCAAAGGAGTCAAGATGATTAGTATATGCTTGTATGCTTTCTCGATGTTTGTCAATTGCCCCGTTGTAATTTGTTCACCGAACATGTTATCAATCTTAAGGAGAGCCACCTCTAGTGAACTATGGACCCCGGTCCTTTCTTTTACATTCAATCTACAAACTGTTTAGTGCTTTGTGTTTACTTTCTGCAAAAACTATTACTTCCTTCCATTCGATACGTTTAATCCTTTGTTTTCAGCAAAACTGGTGAGATTGACAACCTCATCGCAAGTTGGGGGCAAAGTTCTGTGGTTGTGTTGTGCAGGTCTCCACGTTGCTGCTGGCATTGGTAGTGCGCCCTGCCAATGTTCAGCTAGCTACACCTTTCGGGTGTTTCCTTGCTCCTACTGGATTGATAACCTTGGTTTCTTGCTGAGGGAAAACTTCCTGTTGTGATCATCATACCTTCCTCTTGGGGTTCCCCAACGAGCTCGATATATTTGGGCCATCACTTACGCACACCCTTTACTAGCTTAGACCCTTCCCCAGAACTTTATTATAATGGAATAAGTTTCACTTCTAGAATAAGAAAGGGGAAGAATATTCAACATCCTGCAATTCTCTATTTGTTCTATGTTATTGCTAACACCTTGCAGGCACTAAATGAGTTCACGAGACTCAATGAGGAGGACATCTTAGTCCTTGCAAAAGATGCTAACAACAACTGTGACTTGTCACTCAAACTTCGGCGCAATCCTTGTGCGCTACCTGGAGCACCAATCCTCCCAAATCCAAGGACCAATCACAGGTGGAGGCATCATCACTGTGCTTGCCATTGCCCCAGGAATCGACCTAGGTGAGTTGCAACCTGTCCAAGGTGAGCGATGCGTTGGTTTCTCTACTTTAAAGGCTTGTGGAATGCTCACTAGGAGAGGTGGTGTTTATTACTTGCACATTGCTGGAGCTGGGCATCTCTACCCCGCTCCTATGCCTAATGGTCTTTTCTCTAGCGAGGAAGGACGTTTGCTATATGAGTTGTGTAACATCCCAATTTCAGCAACCCTGATTAGATATCTAGAATGCAAAAATCAGGGGGAACAAAAAAAATTTCTTGTATAATGCTGAAGTGTTTGCTTGTTGTTTGGATATGCTTATGGATATGAATGTGTACTAGATGATATATTCCTTACCTTAACACTAGTTGAAAAAAGCTACTTCCCAAGACAGTCTTGGCTTAATTTCCATATTCTCAAATGTTCTGGCATTTCAAAACCTAAGCCAAGAAGCCTTTGCAAACCAACTATTTTAGTAGCTTCTATTTATCAAACTATGGAGAGCTATATAACATAATCTCCTTATGTTTCCAAGACAGAACCTTCTACTATTCTTATCTCTAGATTTAACCAAAACCTTTGTATGAAACATTTGAATTCTACTCTTGGTAGAGATAAAAAAGACTCTCATCTTATTCAAACCCCAACCCTTTTCAAATTGCCCAACCTTACCTCAAGTCAGGTCCAAATATTTGCATAGATAGAAAATAACTATTCTGCAAATCTAGTCAACATGCCTACTTTGATAGAAGCTCACACCACCATCCAACCTTCTATGGACCAAATATTTGCATGGTTGTGCTCTAATCATATAGGTATACCAATACCTACTTCAATTTTTCCAAGTGGATCTTTGTGCTTCTTAAACCCACAAGGTTTTGAAGGTTAGTTGATATTCTGCTTTGGCAGGCTTATTTTATGCAAAGTTTGAAATCAATTCTTGGTGAACTCAAGCAAGATCAAGCTAAAATCGTTGTACCATGTTGATGTACATCACTTGGTCTATCCATCCATCTACCCCCTGCCCCAAGGGGAGATCTGAGCTCCAAGATCCAACAAGGTTTTGATGGTATGAAATTAACACCACCCTAGATCCCTACTCTAGGGTATTCCACCAAAATCAACTTGGATTCTCCAATCCCAAGGTTGCAAATGCTTGATACACCTTGTCTATATCATCTACCTTGATCACCAAGATTTATCAATAATTATCCATAATTATTATGGCTCCAAATCTAATAAATCTCCTTATTAGTCAAAATCTCCAAAACTCCTTCCATAAAGGAAAGTTAGGTTTTTTCCAAAACACTTCCCTAAATTTAAGCACATTTGAGTCCTATATATCATACCCTACATTCCCATCTCAAAAATAAATATTTTTGAGATACCTTATTATTTCTTTTTGCCCCTTTTCTTAAATGGCAGAAACAAGAAATAATTGTCTACAAATACTTTTCATTCCCAATAAATTCCAAGAAAATTCCCCAAGCTGTGCCTTGGTATATAGGACCATATCACACCAAAAACCAACCCTTCCAAATGTAAAAATATCAAAAGAGCTTCCAGAAAACATTTCTGCCCTATTTGATTAATTGATCAAAAAGGCACTAAAAATCATCTGAAAAATCGCAAATAAATCTTGGAGATGTATCCTGACCTAAACCATCTACTAGTACCATCTCCCTACCTTGTCTTATACAATTTATCAAACTTCCTTCACAAGCCTCGAATTGATCAAATACGACAATCTAGGAAATTATTGATCTAGACCAAGGACCAATCACCACCAAGGCTCACCACCACTCACCCCAACAACCACCATCTCCTCTGGTCATATCACTGTAGCAAGTACTATAGCAGCTTGTCCTCTAGTGATTGGACACTAGGGCTTAACCACATGTGGGTGTCTTGGCTTGCAAAACCTCTTTACTTCTCTTGCAGCAGCTACCCCTTCCCCTTTGCTCTGCAGCTCGACCAGAAAACCACCTCCCCTGCCCACAACATCCTCCCCTGGTTTCACCTTCCTCCCCCACATGCTCAATGGACCAAGTCCACCAAGAACCTCTCCCTCTCGGTATATATTGCTAGAGGCCACTGCAGCTCTCCCCTCCCCCTCATTTGCCTCCTACCCCTCTACCTCACCACCCCAGAGCACCCCTCTCCCTCTCAATTGCTTTGTGTTGCTCAAGGGAGAGAGAGATTTGAGCTTCGGGCTCCTCTCCGATTTGAGCTAATCTCCCTCCTCCCTTACTCCCCTTCTCTGCATGTCCTTTAGATGGACTCCCCTCGACCCAGTGCACCTAACCCTACCCTTTGATTGCACAGGAAACCCTCCCTCTGACCTCATCGGCGAGCTCCCAAAGCCGGCAATGTCGCGGAAGCGAGCGACCCCGGATCTGCACAAAATGAGCGCTTCCTCCCGTCACTGAGGTCTCCGGCGAGCACCGTGTCGCCTCCGCCCCTCCCCGGCTCCTCTCTGCCCCAAGGCGAGCACCACGCACGTCTCCGCGGAGAAGACGCGTCTCGTCCATCGATCTTCACCCAATCTAACGGCCGAGAGCCCCTAATACCATTTCGCCAGCCACCGTCGCTGACAAGCGGGCCCTGCCCCCAGCCTTCGAACTCCTTTCTCCCGCGCACTACCCAGCTAGGTGGGCCAAATCTGGGCGCCGCGACCCAGTTTCCTCTCAGATCCTGGCCCAGCGCTGCCCCTTTCTCTTTTTCTTTTTAATAGTTCTTTAAATCCAGATGTTTGTCTCTAGATTAAATCATTCCAAAAATGCAAATCAACTTCAAATTACCAGATCTAAATTTTTACATGTTCTATGGAGTATTCCCTACCATCCAAAGCTAGTCTCATACCAATATCTATTTTATTGTTTTTCTGGAATTAAATATACTAAAATGTGTCTCTCCCACTAAGTAAATTCCTTTGTGAGCTTCACATCTCCAAATGGAATGAAATCAAGTGCCACTTGTAGATTTTTAATGTACCCATCTCTGGACCTTGGTCTCATGCCAAGGTGAACAGTAGGTTAGCTTGAGTAAAAATAACAAAATCAATTCATTTATGACTTTAGAAAATTCCCTACACCAAACCATGGGTCCAATTTAACCATTTTCGGTTATCCTGGTTGAGATACATCCATATTTAACAAACCCTCGGAGATCATAATTTATTGAGCCTTGGATATTATTCTACAAATTAAACTATTCTATGCATGGTTTATTCACCTCTAAATTCACTACAGTAGTTTTTATAATCCAAAAATATTGATTCCAATTTCTACAGAAAGTTATTCAAAGTACCTAACATCTGTCTTTGGAATCATATCAAAAGATTCTGTAGATTTAATTTGGTGAAAAAGACTAAACAACTCTAGAACTGCTTTTGGGAATTTCCTAAGGACATTCTGGTAAATATTTTGCCATGATTCCAACTCCCAGTGAACAAGTACATAAATCCCTACCTAATCACCCAAGGAAATAATTTTTGGAGCTCCAGAACTGTTCTGGTGGTTTATTTCCTAAAACTAGAAGTTATTTCACTAGGAAAATCATATCTATCTAAAGAAAAGTGATAAAATAGTGAAACCACTTTTGTTGGTTTCATTTTGTCAAGATCTATCTGTTGGTATCATTTTTATACAATGGTATCATACATAATATGGTCTTGTTCCAAAATCCATCTCTTAGGTAGTTTCTAGACTATAAATCCTAGGGAATGTTCATCCCCTTCTCCACGGCCATCTCAATCTCCTAAATCCAATCCTCTCAAAACCATCTGAATCTTAATTAGGTATTATTAAATTGCTTGCGGTACGTATTATTTCTTGTATGCCTTGTGTTTATTGTGGCTTGGTTTGCTTGCATGTGCTGTCGGGACGACGATAGTTGTGATGAAATCGAAGAGCAGAAGAAGTGGTATTTATATTTGGTATTGGTATTCTGAGTTATCTAAATAAGAAGTCTAGGGACATTTATGCCATATTGTTGATCATCAGGCAAGCCACCTTCTTGCTCATAAGCCTTGTCCTACTGTTTTACTTATGCATGTTTTAACTACTGTTTATTAAAAACTGCATCGTTTTACTTTATGTTGATGTATATATATGGTAGTGGTTTGGCTCCTCCGAACTATTACACTTCTGTACTATTAAGTACAAACCCTTAGGTGATACCTAATTGTCCCTAGTAGAGTAGATGGTGCATACCCACCATACCCCTTTGGAGACCCCGATTCAGCCGAAGCAAAGCTAGAGGATGGGAAGACCCTGGAAAAAGTTTTGCCAAATGTTTTATGATAAAACCTTGGCGAGGTGGGAACTCCCAAGAGATGTTGAAAAGGAAGAAGATTTTGTTTTACAAAATACTGAAGGAAAGATGGAGGAAAAAGGTTTACAAAAACACACCCAGTTCTTTACAGTTTTGCTAGAACAATTAACCCTGTGCAACCACATTACTCTGATATGGGACAGGGCTGGATTTGATGTTCGCTTACTCTAGTATAAGCTGCCTCACAACAACTATAGGGGATCGTGGATCCCTAGAGGGTGGGACTTCTCCGATAAATGTCCATGTGGGACATCAACCTGGAGAAGGAACAAAGGGTCTGTTAGCCTCCACAGGTTACTATGAGCCCCTCATTGAAAGCGCACACTCGAGAAGTGGAAAAAGCATTCCGGTTGGTCCTCGGTACCCGACGACCCGGTTTTGAGGGGATTAACACTCATAGGGTAGGCACTTATATTGGAGTGGGCATCCGGAGAGTCTTGATCGGTTACTCGACCCACGATCGGTGAAGATCATGGTAGTGTACCCGGATGGTGTGGGTAAAGTGTACAACCTCTGAGAGTGTAAATCTATTCGAATAGCCGCGTCCGCGGTCATGGACGGTTGGGAAGCTTGCTGTAGAGCGGTGCTGGTTTTGTTTTCAGAAAGGATTTTCGGAAAAGCAAAAGCTTTGAAAATATTTTGACCATGGGATTGTCGAAAAGGAGAAAGGTTTTGACCATGGGATGGTCAGAAAGGAATGAAAGGAGTTTGGTCGTGGGACGACATGAAGACAGGAACAAATGGGTGACCTAGTCCTAGTGTTTGCAAAACTTTTCAAAAAGGTTTCCAAAATATTTACAAAAGTTTTCAACAAAGATATGTAGATGTTATATCTACAAGAGAAAATTATTTGAGAAAAGGACCTCTCTTGGAGCCCTCCTACTACCATAGCCATAATGCATATCCTCTTGTTGTTATTGTTATCTTAAGGTAGTTTGCGAGTACATTCCAAGTACTCATTGGCATTGTCCATGGCTACTAACTTGGTCAGATATCAAGATGAGGTGAAGTGGACGACTATGCGAGCTAGGACATCTTCCCAGTCAGTTGCCTGTAGGTTGAGGCATGTTTGGGCTCTGCGCGTAATGATGTTCGGCTGCTGAAGATGGCATAGTGATGACCCACAAGTATAGGGGGTGTATCGTAGTATTTTCGATAAGTAAGAGTGTCGAACCCAACGAGGAGCAGAAGGTGCTGGCTAGTGGTATGGATCAGGGATTTTCTGCAAATACTTAGCAAACGGATTTTTAGGGGTTTTCGATAAAGCAAGTAAACAAAGTACGAGTAAATAAAAGACAGTAGGAATAAATGCAGCAAGTGGCCCAATCCTTTATGCAGCAAAGGACAAGCCGGTTGTATTTCTTAAGATGACCAAACGTTCTCGAGGACACATGGGAAGACTGTCAAGTGCTTTCGCTTCATATAGTTGATTAATCTTCTCTAGCTTGCTAAGTGTTGTGTGGGTCAACCTGTGCTAATGTACCGCCTCATCCAAGACTAATACATACTTGTGATTAAACCCCTTGCAAACATCCGTAATTACAAGAAAGTAATTAAGGTAGAAACCTAACCACAGCTTTAAACTCTAAGATCCTTACGTCCCTTGTGCAATGGTTTCCTAACGGGGGTTCAGGTTTCTGTCACTCCGGCAACCCCTACGATTAGTAGCCAAATACACAATGCATTCCCCTAGGCCCATATAGGTGAAGTGTCATGTAGTCTATGTTCACATGACACCACTAGAAGAAGTACACCACAACTTAAATAACAATCTATTGAATCTTTCTCAACACAACTCCACTACTAACAACAAGACTTCTCCCATGTCCTCAAGAACAAAACGAACTACTCACAAGACATCATATGGATCATGATCAGAGATGGAATAATGATGTATAACAATCTGAACATAAACAATAATTCAATGGTTCACTCCATAGCATCAACTACAAAGAGTAATCAACACCGGAAAGTTTCCCCTATGAACTATGCAAGATTCAACTCAATTGTTACAGCAATATGGAGATGGTGATGAGGGTGCTGATGGTGATGATGGTGGTGATGATCATCCCGATGAAGTCCAGCTTGATGGTGGTGTTGATGGCGACAATCTTCCCTCTCCAGGAAGGAATTCCCCCGGCAGAAATCTGTCTGCCGGAGAGATATTTCTCTCTCGGTGTTTTCCGCCCCGCAGAGGGGGCGAAATCTTTCTGTGGTCGCTCCTCGAGGCTTAGGGTCTCGGGAGGATGATATACGCCAGAGGGGAGAGGCTGGAGTGGGCTAGGGCGGCCACACCACCTCCAGGCGCGGCCTAGGCCTGCCCACGCCATGGGGTGGTGTGGGCCCCCTGTGGCCCACCTCCACTCCATCTTATGGCATCCTTAGTCTTCTGTAAAAATAGGATTTTCCGTATATTTTCTCGGATTTTCTGATCTTCGCGAATTTTGCCTCCAAACAGCACCTTTTCCATCCGAATCCTGACTGCAGCGGTCCATGCTCCAAAAGTCATCAACCATGCAAAAATAGATGAAATAACATAAGTATCACCTCTCAATACGAAATATATCAATGAATAATAGTGAATTAAGACATAGAATAGTGATGCAAAATGTACCTATCAACTCCCCCAAGCTTAGACTTCGCTTGTCCCCAAGCGAAACTGAGCTCAATAAACATGGCCTCAGGTTTATGGAGTGAAGAGTCGATAAAAGAATACAGACAAGAAGCATCACATTCATCAAATACATAGATCATAATAGAAGACAACTCACTATTATACAACTCAACTTGCAATAAGTAAAGGAAACGCAATAAAGATACATAAAGTGAATCAGAATTGGTAATGGCAAACTTAGCTCTTGGTCGAAGAATAGTTGATAATTTGCTGGAGTTCACAAATAGCTGGCTTTTCAATGATAGCTTTCAAAGTAGTAAACATCAAGATAAGAGCAGTGTGCAAAACAAGGAACAAGAAACATGATTGAATAAATCATCATATGAATGAATGAAACACAACAACTCAAAATACTTGCTGAGATAGAAGGGAATAGGTTTACTGACTCAACTACAAAGTAAAAGAAAGGCCCTTCAAAAAGGGAAGCAGGGATTGCAAGTCTCATAAAGAGCTCCCAAAAATTATGATACTTACTAGCTTTCAGCTCTCATTGCCCCTATCATAGGCATCTTTAGGTGATTAAGGTTAAAGTGATCAAAAATGAGGATATGCATTGACAAGTTGTAAGTTGAGAATCTCATGTCCCTTGAATACGAGGGCCGCTCCTCATGCCACTCAAGTTTAGTCACCGGTAAGTTCTTGTCATCGTAAGCATATATGTATCATTGAGAACCGCCAATAGGGTACCCCTTGCCCGATGATACGGAAGAATCCCCATATCAAATTGACAAGGCAAGCAAACAACAAGTATCTCAGCAATCTTCTTATTTACCATGGGAATATGGTGCTTTTTTCTCTCTTTCCTCTTTTCATAATCTCCTTTTTTTTCTTTTCTTTTTCTCTTTTTTTTCTCAATCTATTTTTTTATAAGAAGAATGCTTCATAGATACTCGTTATGGTTACGCTGCAAGTTTCCACCATGTCAGCATAGATTAGACCAGCGGCCCAGGCGTTTCTCTAACACATATGCATAACTCCATGGACTTACAAGCTCCCCTTTCATTTCACACCGACGACATCCATAGACAAAAGAATATGATATCAACTTGGTACAAAGTACCAGTGCAATGTTGAAAGCGTTCATCATGACAACATGGTTCTGCTAATTCACAACTTACAAAGTACAAGCATATACGCAACATAGGTGAGCATAATGGTTCAAGTTTATTAAGTGCAAGAATGTAAAGTGTGCCATCAAGTTCGTGAGAGCTTTAATCACTAATTTCACATAACAAGTTTAATTTGGGAGGTAGACAAAACAAGAATTTACTTGGAATAGCAATAATGCTACTAGGTAGGTATGGTGGACGCAAATGGCAAAGGTTTTGGTTTAAAGGAGTGGATGCACGAGAAGAATTCCCTCTCAGTACAGGTTTTTGGCTAGCAAGGCTGGGTAGCAAGTACAAGAGTTGAAGGAAACAGCCAAACATACAAATGATAAAGACAAACATGCAATCTTCCTTGGAAGCACAAAAGAACTTAACTAGAGAATACTAGAGTTATGAGCAAATCAAGAAAGAAAGATGATGAAATTATTTTTCTTTAGAGTACTTCTATCTTTTTCTTTTCAACTCTCAAAAATGTGTTGCTACTGACCGAACCAGGTTTGGCAAAACCAACTAAATTAACTCAATGATCCCAAAGTGATACCAATACTAACAACAAGATCAATCATATAACCACGAATTGAAAAATAACATAAGCTATGCAAAAGAGTGAATGATAGAACTTCTCATTAATATTCCATAACGGAGACTCACACCAAGGGATACATATCTAACGAGAGAGGGGACACTTCCATAATGCAAACCATACTACATAATAACTCCTCTATTCATGATATGACTCTACTAATAAGGTAAAAAGGTAGAAGATAGTGATATGATACCACAACACTCCCCCAAGATTGGAACAAACCAAGGGGATGCCAAACCTGATGACGAATCACTCCTTTGGTGATGGTGGTATCCTCTCGGTTGGCATGCGGAAATCTTCCAGCATCTTGCGAAGCCTGTTATTCTCCTCTTGAAGCATATCCACCTTCCTTCTCAAGACTCGGTACTTGTCACAGAACTCATCAGTGACTCATAGGGCTTCTACTACTGCAGGGCAAGAACTGAGGTCTAGAGTTGGAGGTATCAGCCCCTTCATGCTTGTTGTCATGTCTTTTACTTCCTCCCTGCCGTTCCGATCCATGTCTTCGCGCTCAAGATTGTGATGGAGCTCGCGACGATGTCGCAGCTCGTAATCCTTTGAAGATGAACCCCTGAACGACATCTGAACAAAACAGACCGAAACAAAAACACGACAAAAACACAATATACGAACCTCGGAAGATTCGAGGGGTTATATATTACGAAGTTTCATATCAAAAGGAAGGTACTAGGAGAAAACGAGTCGGAGGCGGAGTCCGGGGTGGACTCACCACCTTGTGGCACGGCCAGGGGTGGGCCCGCGCCACAGGGTGGTGTGGGCTACCCCGGCTCCATTTCCGTCCCTTTGTCGCTTCGTAGCTCTCCTTATCGACTAAAAACTGCAAAAATATAGTTGGATTGTATTTTCACGGAACTTTTCTTACCAGAACTATTACCTAGTTGAAAATAGACTCTGCAGGTCTCTGAATTTGGTCCTCAATAAATTTCTCTTGAGTTATAACTTGAAAGGCATCAACATCTTCATTGTAAGAATCTCCAGCAATATAGTGTTTGAGTCGATGTCCATTCACTACTTATTTAGTATTATCTTTTAGAGAAGAAATTTTTATTGCTCCTGAACGGTATACTTCTTCAATGATGAAAGGTCCTTCCCATTTTGATAGTAGCTTACCTGCAAAAAATCTGAGACGAGACCTATACAATAGAACTTTCTCACCAACATGAAATTCTCTCTTAAGTATTCGCTTGTCATGCCATCTTTTAACTTTTTCCTTAAAGAGCCTAGCATTCTCATAGGCTTCACTCCTCCATTCATCTAAAGAACTTAAGTCAAATAATCTTTTCTCACCAGCGAGCTTACAATCTCTATTTAGTTCTTTCACTGCCCAGTAAGCTTTGTGTTCTAATTCTAATGGTAGGTGGCAACCTTTCCCATAAACCATTTTATAAGGAGACATTCCCATAGGATTTTTGTAAGCAGTTCTATAAGCCCATAAAGCATCATTCAACTTCTTAGCCCAGTTTTTTCTAGACCTATTAACAGTCTTTTGCAAGATAGATTTAATTTCTCTATTTGATAACTCTATTTGCCCGCTAGTTTGGGGGTGATAAGCTTAAGCAATTCTATGATTAACATCGTATTTAGCGAGGGTCTTCCTAAAACCGCCATGAATGAAATGAGAACCCCCATCAGTCATGAGATACCTAGGCACTCCAAACCTAGGAAAGATAACGTACTTAAGCATTTTTAGAGAGGTTTCCCCGTCAGCACTTTTCGTAGGAATGGCTTCTACCCACTTAGTAACATAATCAACGGCAACAAGAATATGAGTGTAACCCTTCGAAGGAGGGAAAGGACCCATAAAGTCGAATCCCCAACAATCAAAAGGTTCAATAACTAGAGAGTAGTTCATAGGCATTTCATTGCGTCTAGAAATATTACCAACACGCTGACATTCATCACAAGATAAAACAAATTTTCTTGCATCTTTAAAAAGGGTAGGCCAGTAGAAACCTGATTGTAGTACCTTTTGTGCAGTTCTATCTCCTGCATGATGTCCTCCATAGGCGCTACCATGACATTTACACAATATCTCTTTTTGTTCATATTCTGGAACACATCTTCGCATAATACCATCAACTCCTTTGTATAAGTGTGGGTCATCCCAGAAATAATGCCTCAAATCATAAAAGAACTTTCTTCTTTACTAAGCTGTAAAAGTTGGAGGCAAATACTTGGACACAATAAAGTTGGCATAATCAGCATACAAAGGGCTTCCTCGCGAGTTCACCCCTACTGCGACTAACTGTTCATTTGGGAAACAATCATTAACAAGCATATGATCAAAAGAGATGTTTTCCAAACGAGATAAATTATCAGCTATAGGGTTTTCAGCACCCTTCCTATCTACTATGTGTAGATCAAACTCTTGTAAAAGCAGTACCCATCTAATAAGCCTAGGCTTAGCGTCCTTCTTCGTCATAAGATATTTAATAGCAGCATGATCAGTATGAATGGTTACTTTTGAGTCCACAATATAGGGCCTAAACTTATCACAGGCAAAAACAACAGCTAGAAATTCCTTTTCAGTAGTGGCATAATTCCTTTGAGTAGCATCTAGAGTCTTACGAGCATAATGGATAACGTTTAACTTTTTATCAATACGTTGCCCAAGGACAGCCCCTACAGCAAAATCACTAGCATCACACATTATTTCAAAGGGTAAACTCCAATCAGGTGGTTGAACAATAAGGGTTGTAGTTAAAGCCTTCTTAAGAGTTTCAAAAGCTTCCCTACAATCATCATCAAAAACAAAAGGTACATCTTTTTGAAGAAGATTAGTGAGAGGTTTTGATATCCTAGAGAAGTCTTTAATAAACCTCCTATAGAAACCAGCATGGCCAAAGATACTACGAATACCTTTGATGTCCCTTGGACATGGCATCTTCTCAATTGCCTCAACCTTAGCTCTATCAACTTCTATGCCTCTTTCAGAAACTTTATGCCCAAGAACAATCCCTTCATTAACCATGAAGTGGCATTTATCCCAATTAAGAACAAGATTAGTTTCTTCACATCTCTGCAAAACTTTATCAAGGTTGTGCAGACAATTATCAAAAGAAGTTCCATAGACAGAAAAGTCATCCATGAACACTTCTACAATTTCCTCACAAAAACCATGAAAGATAGCAGACATGCACCTTTAGAAAGTAGCAGGAGCATTACATAAACCAAAAGGCATACGTCTATAAGCATAAGTTCCATAAGGGCAAGTAAAAGTAGTTTTTCCTTGATCGTGTTGTTTAACAGCAATTTGAGAGAAACCAGAATAACCATCAAGAAAACAAAAATGGGTCTTTTTAGACAACCTTTCCAACATTTGATCAATAAAAGGAAGCGGGTAGTGATCTTTCTTAGTAACTTTATTCACTTTCCTAAAATCGATGCACATCCTATAGCCTACCACTATTCTTTGAGGAATAAGCTCATAATTATCATTAGGGACAACGGTAATACCTCGCTTTTTAGGAACACAATGAACAGGACTAACCCATTCACTATCAGCAATAGGGTAAATAATACCAGCATCAAGGAGTTTCAATACCTCATTCCTCACCACTTCCTTCATCCTAGGATTTAATCGTTGTTGGTGCTCCACTACCGGCTTCGCATCTGGTTCTATGTTGACAAAGTGTTGACATATAGTAGGTGAAATCCCTTTTAAATCATCCAGAGTATAGCCCATAGCTCCTCAATGTTTCCTCAAAACTTCCAATAACCTTTCTTCTTCCTTCCCTAAAAGTTTAGCGCTAACAATAACAGGATATATCTTTTTATCATCAATATAAGCATATTTAAGATTATCAGGGAGTGGTTTTAGATCGAAAATAGGATCCTTTTTAGGTGGCATCGTGGTACCCAAGTCTTCTACAGGCAAGTCGTGCTTAAGCATCATACGTTGATCACGGAGAATCCTGTCAATCTCATTCCTTTCTTCCATGAAGATTTCACTTTCATGATCTTCCATAAACTACTGCAAAGCATTGGTAGGAGCAAGAGAAATAGAAGCAAGTTGTTCAACCCTAAAATCCTCATTATGGGTTTCCTCTTCGCAAGGTTCTTTAGCAAATTTTGGAAAATTAAACTCATAATATTCCCCATCAAACTTAGTCAAGATTTTCTCCCTCTTGCAATCAATAATAGCTCCACAAGTACTCAAGAAAGGTCTACCAAAAATGATAGGGTAGGTTTTACTAGCAGCCGAACCAAGTACTAGAAAATCAGCAGGGTACTTAATCTTACAACAAAGAACTTCCACGTCTCGTACAATACCAATTGGAGAGATGGTCTCTCTATTAGCAAGGTGAATAACCACATCAATTTCTTCCAACTCGCAAGGACTGATTTCATGCATAATTTTTCTATAAAGCTCATAAGGAATAGCACTAGAACTTGCACCAATATCCCATAAACCATAATAGCAATGATCACCAATTCTAACAGAAAGCATAGGAACACTAGCCTTTCTAGTTCTATTAGGATGTGAAACAATATTAGAAGCATCCTCACAAAAGACTATGTGCCCATCTTCTACGCTTTTAGTGACAAGGTCTTTCACAATTGCTACCACAGGTTCAATGTTTATTTGTTCATCAGGTTTTACAGTTCTTTTTTCACTTTTGGTGATTACATTAGTTATCATAGGATGGTCCTTTACCTTTTCGGGGAAGGGAATCTTCTCGATATAAGGTTCGGGTAAGATGGGATCAGTAATGCAATACTCAGCACTTCCAATAGGAGCATAGTCAACAATATCTTTGTAAGGTGCATGGTATTTGTTCCATCCCTTTTTTGGAATTTTGATATAGGAAGCAAAATCTCTAAAGCAATTCGTAATAACATGCAAATCAAGACCATAAATATTACTAATATTTTGAAAGTCATCAGTTCCCATAAAAGATTCAATGCATTCATAATCATAATTTATACCTGACTTTCTACCTTTGTCATTCTCCCAAGCTTCAGCATTGTCTTGAATACGATCTAGAAGGTCCCATTTAACTTCTTCTTCCATGCAAGTGAATGATCCAGCACAAGAAGCATCCAATAAACCCTTGTCATGTAGAAGGAGCCTTGCATAAAAGTTGTTGATAATAATATTGTTGGGGAGCTCATGAATGGGACATTTGAGCATCAGTAACTTCAATCTCCCCAAGCTTGAGCTGTACTCTCTCCATCAAGAGGCCAAAAGTTGTATATTTGATTCCGATCTTTATGAATCTCTAGGAGGATAAAACTTTGAATAAAAGAGAGGCACTATTTCCTCCCATTCTAGAGCTTGACCATTCTTCAGCAGCTTATACCAGTCCTCAGCTATTTCTTTCAGTGATAATAAGAATAACTTCTTCTTAACTTGATCTATAGTAATACCTGCACACTAGAACAACCAGCATAATTCGTGTATAAAGAGTAAATGATCACCGGGATGGACAGTTCCATCCCCAACATAGTAGTTATCCATAACACGATCAATAATTCTTGTAGGTATTTTGAAAACATCATTCTCAGCAGGTTGTGGCTTATCTACTACCTTAGCAGTGGTAGTAGCATTACTAAATAAGAAACTCAGCGAATTATCCATAACAAAAATAAAGCAACTAGCAAAAGTAAACAATACTCATAAGAAGTTTCCTTTACCAGTTCCACTCTCCAATAGCGCTTCACTCCCCGGCAACGGCGCCAGAAAATAGTCTTGATGACCCACAAGTATAGGGGGTGTATCGCAATATTTTCGATAAGTAAGAGTGTTGAACCCAACGAGGAGCAGAAGGTGCTGGCTAGTGGTATGGATCAGGAATCCTCTGCAAATACTTAGTAAACGGATTTTTAGGGGTTTTTGATAAAGCAAGTAAACAAAGTATGAGTAAATGAAAGACAGTAGGAATAAATGCAGCAAGTGGCCCAATCCTTTATGCAGCAAAGGACAAGCCGGTTGTATTTCTTAAGATGACCAAACGTTCTCGAGGACACATGGGAAGACTGTCAAGTGCTTTTGCTTCATATAGTTGATTAATCTTCTCTAGCTTGCTAAGTGTTGTGTGGGTGAACCTGTGCTAATGTACCGCCCCATCCAAGACTAATACATACTTGTGATTAAACCCCTTGCAAACATCCGTACGTACAAGAAAGTAATTAAGGTAGAAACCTAACCACAGCTTTAAACTCTAAGACCCTTACATCCCTTGTGCAATGGTTTCCTAACGGGGGTTCAGGTTTCTGTCACTCCGGCAACCCCTACGATTAGTAGCCAAATACACAATGCATTCCCCTAGGCCCATATAGGTGAAGCACAACTTAAATAACAATCTATTGAATCTTTCTCAACGCAACTCCACTACTAACAACAAGACTTTTCCCATGTCCTCAAGAATAAAACGAACTACTCACAAGACATCATATGGATCATGATCAGAGATGGAATAATGATGTATAGCAATCTGAACATAAACAATAATTCAATGGTTAACTCAATAGCATCAACTACAAAGAGTAATCAACACCAGGAAAGTTTCCCCTATGAACTATGCAAGATTCAACTCAATTGTTACAGCAATATGGAGATGGTGATGAGGGTGCTGATGGTGATGATGGTGGTGGTGATGATGATGATGATGATCCCGATGAAGTCCAGCTTGATGGTGGTGTTGATGGCGACGATCTTCCCTCTCCGGGAAGGAAATCCCCTGACAGAAATCTGTCTGCCAGAGAGATCTTTCTCTCTCGATGTTTTCCGCCCCGTAGAGGCGGCAGAATCTTTCTGTGGTCGCTCCTCAAGTCTTAGGGTTTTGGGAGGATGATATACGCCAGAGGGGAGAGGCTGGAGTGGGCCAGGGCGACCACACCACCTCTAGGCGCGGCCTAGGCCTACCCGCGCCATGGGGTGGTGTGGGCGCCCTGTGGCCCACCTCCACTCCATCTTCTGGCATCCTTAGTCTTCTGGAAAAATAGGACTTTCCATATATTTTCCCAGATTTTCTGACCTTCGCGAATTTTGCCTCCAAACAGCACCTTTTCCATCAGAATCCTGACTGCAGCGGTCCATGCTCCAAAAGTCATCAACCATGCAAAAATAGATGAAATAACATAAGTATCACCTCTCAATACGAAATATATCAATGAATAATAGTGAATTAAGACATAGAATAGTGATGCAAAATGGACGTATCACATTGCCATAATGGCATTTATGTAAGTATTGTATTTCGGTATATCTCGGATGTTGTAATGATACTTGTCGGTTTTGTTCCACGACTAACTGATCATGGGATCGTGGTTGTATACATAATAGGGATTCTCGGAGGATTAATCCGGGGGCCCCACAACTTGCAGATTGAGCAACACCAACCCGAGGAGGAGATTCCGGATGAGGATGAGGACCAAGAAGAGGAGCAAGAAGTTCCTTATCAAGAGGAGCAACCACCAACCAAGTTCGCTACATCCAAGGCTTCCAGGAACTTGGAGGGACTGTGGAGAGGATGCATAGCCTCTCCTTGAACCTCCGAGGAACAACTAGTAATTTATCGACTCAATTTGCGAATTGGAGTAATGACTTTTTCCTGCCACCACAATGATTTGAAGGGCTTGCAAAAGCCTAAGCTTGGGGAAGTTTCCTCATTATCTTTATTTGGAGTTCATTTGCTTTTATTTATTTCGAGGTTATGTTTTTAATTCAAGTTTATAAGCACTCATGTTGGTTTAACCAACACTTTATCTTTAGTTTTTTCTATTTGCTTTCGTGATTTTCTAGCCGAGCTTTGTCGCCAATTTTCTATTCTTTAATACCTTCTCTCAAAAGCAACCAAAAGATTTCTCCTTTTATCTTTATTTTCCCTCTTTATTTTCTTTCCACCTCGAGGTTCTCATGTATTTGCAGGAAGAGTGATCGACTTCGAGTTTCCAAGAAACAAATCAAAAGGGAAGAGAGAAGTGGAACCAAACATGAGAGGTATGCCTTATGACTCCCCACTTTTGAAGTTTGAGAAACCCATGCTAGTTAGTAGTAAATGTTAAGAAATTATATTGGTGGAGTGAGTCTTTATATTGTAGTAAAGTTTTGTTTGCATGGGTATTTAGTTGGGTACGTTTTGTTCTAGCTCTTGTAGTTAACCAAGTCTTTCCTATAAATTTGCTAAAAAATTGTAATAAGAAAAAGTCTCACAATTGAAGGCTTGGGTGTTGTAGTGTTTAGTCTTGAAGGCTTATTTCTAGAGACACTCAACACCACGGAAAATAATGGTCGACTTGATAACTCTCTTTAAAAGGATTTGTTCGATTGAATTAATGTTTAGCAGTTTTTGTGATCATGCCAAAGTTTGACTTGTTAAACATAAGAATGATATAGCTTTATGCATGTCAAACTTCATGGGATGCCAACAACTCCGCTAGCCTACAAACGATCTTCATGGAGGAAACTCCTAGATTTCGGCTATGAGTTGATTAAACATATGTAGCACCAATGCTATAGTGGGTAAGATTCTTGGCACTCCCGGGTAGCTGTGTTCATGATGGAATCACTCCTCTGGCTGATATGAGTAATCATTGTGCAAAAGGAACAAAAACCTTAGTGATGCCATGAGTGTCCATCACAACTCGATAAACTAATTTTTTTTGGGCATCCTCTCAATTACTTAAGAACTGAAATTCTTGAAGGACAATGAATGACAAAGTAGTGTTTGAAAAGTCTTGATTTATTGATGTGGGAGAATTGAGATACTCTAGTGTATATGCTTTTCATGACAACTCTCACACTCTCAATTTTACATGATTATACATTATTGTTCAAAGGAAAGCCTATGAGTTGATTACATGACGTGGAATAAAGTTTACTCATTTGAATCATCCATGTTAACAATAATTTTTCTGCGCTATAAAGGTGCATAAAACCCGTATGATATGCTTGCCATTACTTAATCTATCCTGAAGTTTTTCAGATTTATAAAGTGGAGGAAACATGATACTACCAATCATGAGTAAGATCATCATCTCATTATTTCAGTTTAAATGTTGAGTTCCTTTTTTCATTATGGTTTTCTTGCTCAAGGACGATCAAGTTTAAGCTTGGGGAGGTTGATGGCTCTGAAATATAGCCATCTACGTGCACATTTAAACTGGATATTATTCATGTTTTTGATAAAATATCTCTCTAAACCCTGCCACTAATGCCTAATGATCAAAGGGGTATGCAATCCTTTCTTACTATTTGTTTCCGGGCAGAAAATGACATTTAATGATGGGAATCACTACATTAAAGTCGAAGATACGAGATTCCCAACAACCCGAAGAAACCAGGAGTCATGAAGTGGAGACAGACGCTTTAACGACCAACTATACGGCGGGAATAAAATTCCGGCCGTATAGTTGCGGTCATATAGTTGCCGCCGCCGCTGCTAGGTCAAACAGAACAACTTTTGTGAAGGGACCCCTATATAAAGAGGCCTCGGGCGACGAGAAAAGAACCTCCCTCGCCCCCAAAACCCTGCATCCACACACCGAAGAGCCGCCGAAGGAATAAGACTTAGATCTAATCTCCAAACCCTTCTCCACGACCATATCCATATTCCACCACTTGTAATAGTAGATCTCATATTCGTTTGGCGACATTGTAAGACTATTTGCTATCAATCTCATGATTTCCATTGCAATGTTTATGATCTTTGATTACATCTCTATGTGTGATTAATTCTCCTTGGGCTAAGGGCTTTGTCCTAGCCATGTAGCTTTTGTGCATGTTATGGGATCATGTATTAGTTTGTATGACATGATGATTATTGTATCCTCTCTTGCCTCTATCCAAGGACTTGTGAGGTACCCAAGACCCCAAGGATTGAGCCAGTTATAGGGAGTATGAGTAATGACTAATCTGCAGGTTGGGAACCCCGGTGACAGAAGGCGTAGTACTGCTATGTGTGAGGGATTTACTTCGGACTAATGGTGACGTTACTATGCATATCATTAGTTCTCTTTCTTCTATGGATGAGACTAGTAGGTTATTGCTATAAGCGGTTGTAGAGGCAATAGAAATTATGGATGCACTGCCCATATATAATTAGCTTACTCTAACAATTACATGCATACTTTATTATTATCTTTTATTTCCATCAAATGTTTTGCATAGTTATAGGTGAAACCAAAAGCCCTAGGCCCTCTCTCTCCATCATCGACAACAACAAATGACAGCAAACTCTTGGTCTGGTAAAACACAAAAACAATTCTAGAACTCCCGAAGGTCCGTTAAAGTAACTTCACTATGCTTTCTGCTTCCCGAGGATTCGATAACCTAGGTCTACTAGGGAAAAAGATCTATACTACATCCTTAATCCAGATGGAAGGTATCAATCCACATGACCACATTGCATGTTTTATTTTCTAAAACCACATTGATATCCACATGACCACACACACTCTAGTGGATTATTCTGTGATGCAACTTCTGTCACACTGGTGCAACATGCAATGTGGAAGCTACTTTCCTATGTGTTTTTGGTCTCTATGACCAACATGGATCCCCTAGAGTCATTGCATGTTGTATTGTTTTCCTAAACCACATTGATATCCACTAGGCATTGATCCACATGACCACATTGCATGTGTTCTTTTCTAAAACCACAAATTGATATCCACATGACCACACACACTCTAGTGGATTATTATGTGATGCAAATTATCTCACAATGGTGCAACATGCAATGTTTCCTATATGTGTTTTTGGTCTCTATGGCCTTGGTTTGACACATGGATCCCCTTGAGTCATTGCATGTGTTCTTTTCCAAAACCACATTGATATCCACTAGGGTCATTAATCCACACGACCACATTGCATGTGTTCTTTGCCAAAACCACATTATGTTGATATCTACATGACGACACACACTCTAGTTGGATTATGTGATGCAACAACTTCTGTCACACTGGTGCAACATGCAATGTGCAAGCTGCTTATTGAAGGGAATATGCCCAAGAGGCAATAATAAAGTGGTTATTATCTTATTCCATGTTTATGATAAAAGTTTATTTTGCATGCTATAATTGTATTGATTGGAAACGTCAATACATGTGTGTTTAATAAACAAAAAGGGTTCCTAGTTATGCCTCCCTTATAGACTAGCTTGTTGATTAACAAGATGATCAAGGTTTCCTGATCATGGACATTGGATGTTGTTAATAACAAGGTCACAGCATTTGTGAAATGATGTGATGAACATTCATCCGAAGTATGGCATTACGATCAAGTCATTATGTTTACATTGCTATAACATCATAGTAATCTTTATCCTTAGACCATGAGATCATGTTAATTGCTAACACCGGAAGAGTATCTTGATAACATCAAACGTCACACCATAATTGGGTGACTATAAAGATGGGTTCAGTGCTACGAAGGTGTTATGTTGAGGCTCATGGATCAAGAGTGGAATTTGTCAATCCCGATGATGGATAGATATAATCTAGGCCCTCTCGGTGATATCATATTAAGGTAGCTTGCAAGCAAGTGATGTGATCACTAGAATGTTATATCACGGGAACAAGAAAAGAGTGCATGTCGGTAACGAGATCAAACTAGGTATTTGGATACCGATGATCGAATCTTGGACATGTATTATATCAAGAGAGAAAGGGATTAAATTACAAGCGTTAAAGGTTCTCACGATCACAGAAGTCATCGTCGAATATGCAGGAGTCAGTATGGACCTCCAGATCCCGCTTCTGATTATTGATCTGAGAGGAGTCTCAATCATGTCTGCATTATTCGCGAACCATAGGGTGACACACTTAAGAGTTACCGGACACCATTTTGGAGCACATATGTTTCAGACGAAAGAATTGCAAAGCGCGGGAATTGTTTCGATAGAAACCAGAAATTGTTTCAGGTGAAATTGCAGAAAGTGGTTCTGCATGTGATATTGAAATATTGCAAGGGGTTATATGTGAATGTTTGTTAATTAAAGTAATTAACAAAATTCTGAATAAATTTAATAAAAGAGTTTTATTAAATGAGAGAGCATTAAACTTGGAGAATTTTAATGCATTTAAAGTGTGGACTTTAAAAGGGAATGTGAAGAGGCATTTTAATGTGGAGGGTTTACCACGACATGAATGGAGGAGGTGAAGGGGCTCCCCCTTGAGGTGCCGGCCATGGGGAGGGGCACCCCCCTCCTCCTATAAAAGGCCACCCTCTTCCCCCTTATTCCACACACCTCCTTGTGAAAGATCTATCTCCCCCTCTAGAATTATTCCCCCATGGTCTCAGATTAGCAAGATACATGTTCCCGGTGGCATTTTGTCTGGAAGGAGTTGCTGCTTCTGCTGGATCGCTGGAGCGAGGAGGTGGAGGTTGTCCGGTGGCTTGAATGTGTGTGCGAGTGCGGATGCGCTGCTGAGTTGCGGCGCTCGGACTTCCTCATGATCTTGAGATCGGCAAGTGTACGACTACATCAACCACGATTTCCTACTCATTAACAAAACTCGTTGTCTTCGAGGGTAAGTTCTCGTTGGATGTATGTCCACCCGTTGCTCTGTACCTAGTAGATAGATCTTGGCGTGTAGTTCTCATCGTAGGAATTTTTTTGTTTTCTATGCTGTGGACCCAACACTTATTTCCTATATGTGTTTTTGGTCTGTGTGACCATTGTTTGAAATACATGGATCCCCTAGAGTAATTGCATGTGTTCTTTTTCTAAACCACATTGATATCCCCTAGAGTCATTGATCCACATGACCACATTGCATGTGTTCTTTTCCAAAACCACATTGTGATATATACATGATGACCACACACACTCTAGTGGATTATTCCGTGATGCAACTTCTATCACACAACATGCAATGTGGAAGCTGCTTTCCTATGTGTTTTTGGTCTCTATGACCATGGTTTGACATGGATCCCCTAGAGTCATTGCATGTTGTGTTCTTTTCCTAAACCACATTGATATCCACTAGAGTCATTGATCCTCATGACCACACATTGCATGTGTTCTTTTCTAAAACCACATTGATATCCACATGACAACACACCACTAGTAGTGAAAACCCTACCGCCGGCGAACACAAAAGTGTCATCACCGGCGCATTGGTGCCCGTCGGCGACCACCTCGCCAGCGGTAAGTCCTCATTGTCGGCGCCTTCGTAATTCGCCGGTGGTAATATGCCTCTACCACCGGCGAGTAGCTATTATATACACCGGGGGATAAGTCTTCATCACCGGCGCCATAGGAATATGCCGGGGGTAGTGTAGTACCACTGGCGCTACCTCTCTTTCGCCGGTTGTAGTACAACGTAGCACAGGCAAATACTAGTTCGCCAGGGATAGCACCACGATTTCGCCAGGGGTAATATTATCAAGAGTAAAAAAACAGATCGAAATTACACAGAATACACTGTAATATTGACAGAATACACAGGATAATGACAGAATACACACAATAGATACAGGGAATACACAAAGGTTCAAACCATGCATCAATAACATTCAAACAGTTCACACAAGTGTAGAAAGTGACCATATGGTTCAAACTTGGACTCCAACTAGCAAATATTACACAAACACATAGGACAGAACTATTAGTCGTGATTTTCATTGAACATATATATATATATTTACATTCTCCACATGAATTTTAGAACATACCGTCCTAACACCAAGTTTGCAGGGAGCGGTATGGTGATCTTCCTGTCCATGCAATGCCAACTATGTTGACCACAATTGCCGCACGCTTCTTCGCTATAATCCAATCTACATATATTAAGAAGAAGTCGAAAAAAGAATGCACGTATAGAGTAAACGACATATAAGGATGGTCTCAACTACATAGCTAGCTTACTGTTGGATATCATCGTCAGGGGCGTGTACATGTAGTAGATTACGGCTGCTTGATGCACGAGAAGGATCTTTATCTTGTCTCTGTATTGCATGTCATGATCATTCAAGAAGTTTATCCAACCAGGTACACTGAAAGATGTCCTAATCGCTATGTTGGTCACTGTAACCACATAACTCCTACCGAGATCAGCATCTGACGTCAAAGTGACCTCAAACACGACATCGTCCATCGTGTTTCTATGGAAATCGTACATGAAGTCCCATCGCCAAGCGCAAGGGATTGACTGAGTAAAACAATAACAATACAACAAAGTCCATGGTTTATTTTCAATTCTATATATATACATCTGTCAACACCCGGTTTTTAATCCCAGATGCCCGTTATGCCATACCTCGCAATCCCAGGATTACCATTTTTGCGAGACATAATGGATTGGATATCACAGTACATCATCCATTACAAACCAGACATAAGGTCTTACACAAATAATATAAGGATCTCATGATCCAGTCTTAATACAACAAGCAGCGGAAATAAAAGATAAGCGTAGCGGTGGGGTCCATCTTCAAGGGCACAGGCAATGCTGACGAAGGCAGATAGTCCTAGTTATCATAGCCGTCCCGTTGGCCATCATATTGATAGTCTCCTTCATAGTATGGCCATGATAATAGCCAGGGACAAAAGCCATGAGTACTCTTTAAGTACTCGCAAACTACCACTAACAAGTATTATGAATCTAAGTTAAAGTGCTAACTCTAAGTTTAACTATAAAGTTAAGTTTGAAACCTAAGCTAAGTTCTGAAGCAAAGAAAGATAAAGTAAAACTCTAGAATCATTTAAGTTGGGGAAACTATTGTCATAAACACAACCCTATTGTGGTTAAGTCAAGATTCATCATTCATTTCAAAGCATTTAGAAAACATCTGACAACGAAAAAGTATGGCCATTCCAACTGTCCATAACCGCGGACGCGGCTATTCGAATAGTTTGACACTCTGCAGAGGTGGTACACTTTCACCACAAGATTCCATACATCTGTTAGGGATAGCCCTGAATCATCATACTTAGTATGCAGATAATCAAACATAACCTTCCCTTTACACACCCTAGTATAAGCACCTCTCCTATGAGCATGGCCTCCCAACCATGACCATCAGTCATCTTGGGCACTGCATAGGTGGACAACATGAGAGGTAGCCTCAGCTCAGACCTCTCCCGTGAGGGAACTAATACTAATGCACATAAATTTCCAGCTAAGCCTTACCCAATTCATGTAATGTGGTTGTACGGTAAATTTGGAATGGTATCGCATCCGAATCCAACCATCAGTTTTATAAAAGGGTTAAGGCTCATGCCTCAACATTTTCATCATCATCAACCATTTGTGTTTCTCAACACATGTCAAAACATCTCAATAGAATGAATCATCATTCCAAGGTTTTCATAATTTATTTTCACCAAGTGTTCCCATCTAAAAATGACTCAAGTTTTTGGATCTACTCTAGACTACTAAGTTAAGAGTGTTCACTAAGGTGGTAAAGATGGGTTCAATCTCATGCCATAGAATGACATTTAAAGGTTTCTAAATAGGTCAAGTTTTATACTTTTTATGCTACCTTCAAAACAAGTAAAGAACTTTGTATAACCTAAGAGGGTAAAACTTATAACTGAGACTTGGGGTACCAATAGGTAAAGGGGGTGTGATCAAGACATGCCTAAGGCATCTTAGCTAAACCATCTAGTTGATCCTAGCCTATTAAACACTAAACTTGCAAGTGTTAGCTTGCATTGTTAATGGTGGCTTGCACTTAAAAGTGCTAGCTTGCTAATAGTAGGTTGCCTTGGTTGGTGCAGTGGTTGAAGTTTTCTTTTTCTTCTTGGTAGAACTCCTCCTCCTCGAAAGCTTGGTTGGTACTATCGTCTATAAACACATAGGGAGTGCACAATCACCAAACAATACGTAACTAAACTAAGTAGCATTCTAAGACACACCTTGGATGATCTTTTATCATCACAAGCATCACAAGTTTAATTCCATAGTTTCACTCATTTTATTTTAGAAAAGTAATTTCTACTCATTGAAAAATTAACTAAAATTTCATATTCACCACCAAAATATGGGATCATGTGGACACATGTCCTCACCACATATTCTAACATGTGGGAATGAGATTTAAAGGTTGGATCAACGTTACTTTGGTTTAAGTTCATTATTTAATGATTTGAAGTGACTAGAAATGCCTATATAGCATTATTTTGGTACTAGTCCAAAGTCACTGCATGTAAACCTTAATATTATTACATATTTGGATATATATGATGAAATGTGATTTTTGAGAGTTAGAATCAACTCAAAAGCTAACTTGGTTGATTTTATAAAAATGTTGCAAGTTGCAAATGCTTTTGTCTTCTTATTTTTATTAGGAGAGATCTCTAACTCTAATTGAATTAAATCCACCGGGCTTGGATAGATTATCTTAATACCTTTCAGGCAAAATTAGTTTCATGCAATTTGGATTTGTAAAACTCCCAGAATTGAATTTTAAAATAGTGGACAGAAACTAGATTTAACTAAAAAGAAAAATCCAGATTTGAATGTGTGGCTAGCGCGGGAAAGGACTTGCGGCGGCCCAGTGGTGCTCCGAGGCGCTGAGCTCAGCTGACAGGGGGGTCCCGCTTGTCAGCGGCACTTAACACGCGAAACAGTACGCGCGCTGTGGGTCGTAGGATTTGAAAGGAAATCTACGGCTGAGGGTTGTCATCGACGACGAACAGGTCGCCGGCGAGCTCGAACCCTAGCAGCTCGGTGGGGGTCTGCTGGGGACGTACCAGGGCTCCAGCAGGGTCGGTGAGGCGGGCAAACGAAGTGGAAGACGACGGCGAGGCGAGGTGCGGTTGCGGCGAAGCTTGGGGTGGTCGCAATCAGCGGCGCCCTTCTGCTCCTGCTGCGCCTGCTCAGGCTCCAATTCCGGCGAGGAAGAGCTCGCCTTGCTCCGACGAGAGGTGGGTGAGGTTCAGAGATGTGAGGAGAGTGGAATGGTGTGGAGAGAAGAGGCTGGGGACGACTCCTTTTATAGGCCCGACGGTGAGGCCGAGCGGGATGGGCAGGCGACGGTGGCGACATGGCTACGGCGGGGTAGAGGCATGGCTGAGGGTGGCAATCTACGGGCGGTCCCCTGGCGGTGCTCTAGGCATTGAATGCAGCCGTAGGGGCGGTGGCACACGGTCTGGGCGAGGTGGCGCTCTGCGCGGCAGAGGCGGCAGTGTCCACGGCGAACGGTGGCTGTGAGGCGTTGGGCGGCCAGCGGGGATGTCTGGGGTGTTTCCAGGTCGAGCCGGAGCAGCGGGCGCGGGCTGCGGCCAAGGGGCAGTCTGGTCGAGCAGGGACAGGGCGTGCTCTGCGGGCGGCGTCAGCATGGTCGACCAGCTACGGGCGTGGCGGTTCCTGGCCGCTCTGATCTCTGTCTCTGGCCTGGGGCTGGTTGGACGGTGGAGGTGGACCACTGACGACATGCTAGACATGGCGAGAGAGGCTGGCGGCGACTGTGGCACGATGTCACCGGTGGGGGTGCTCAAGGTGCTCGGCCTTAATGGCCATGACCATTTGGTCGTGTGCACAGTTTTGGCCGCGCTAGCAAAGGGTAGGGCTGGTACTGGGGGAACAAGGGGACAAGGTTAGGCACAAATGGTGACCAAGATCACTGCTCAAAACAGTGTTTTGAATTTGGCCAGATTTATGCCCACAAGGTGTTTGAGGAAATGGCCGCAAGAGAAAAAGTTTTGAATTTTGGTTTCAAAATTTTTGAGTGATCTCCACTAGTGCTAGGTAGTCTCTGGTTGCAAGGGTTTTGTAAGTGGAGCTCAAATAGATGGGTTTTGAAATAGGGGTGATCTATGCATATGCATTAGATTCAATTTTCAAATGCAATTTAAAATAAGTAACAAAATGTTTTTAGCAGATCCAAAGGTGGGCCTTGGTACCTCATTATGTGTACTAACAAGGGGTACAAAGATCAAGAATTGTTTCTGTTAAGAAATGAGTGCTAGGAACACTGAAAGTAGTGTAGTGGATTAAAATGGCCAAAATGACCATTCCTCCATTTTAATTCTTTTTTATTTGATTTTCTTTAGGAAAAGTTTGGGAATGATGTAGATGATGTTTAAATCACCTAAGAAACATTTTAAAAGTAAAGGATCACACAATCATGGCAATTCAAAACAACTCCTATTTTAAATGCACACATATGTGAATGCTTTCATTTTAAATTTGGAAAAGTTTTTGTTAACCCCATTTTTGGTTGATTTGATCTTGATAAGCTTGGATTGAAGTTTTGGGATGTTACAAACCTTCCCCCCTTAAACAAAATCTCGTCCCGAGATTTACAAAGAAAACTAGGAACGAAAGAGATCTGGGAACTCTCTCCTAATGTAATCTTCTCGCTCCCAAGTAGCTTCCTCCTCGGTATGATTGCTCCACTGAATCTTGAGAAACTTGATACTCCTGGTCCTGGTGGTTCTGTAAGCTTCTTCTAAGATACAGATGGGTACTTCTCGATAGGTCAGGTCATTGTTGATTTCCACAGATCGGTGATCGATGTTCTTGAAAACTTCAGTCTTCTCGGGCACTTCCAGACATTTGCGAAGTAACGAGATATGGAACACATTGTGGATGGCTGACATCTCTTCAGGCAGTTCCAGCTGATATGATACTTCTCCTCGACGGTTCAGAATCTTGAAAGGTCCGATATATCTAGGGGCTAACTTTCCCTTCAGACTAAAGCATTGAGTTCCCTTCAAGGGTGAAATCTTGAGATATACAAAATCTCCGACATTGAAAGTCAGGTCTCTTCTTCTCTTGTCGGCATAGCTCTTCTGTCTAGACTGGGCAGTCTTGAGGTGCTCACGGACTTTGTGAACTTTCTCTCCTGTTTCGTGGAGAATATCGGGTCCGAAGATCTGACTCTCTCCTACTTGCGACCAATTCAAAGGGGTACGACATTTTCTTCCGTATAGGAATTCAAATGGTGCCATCTGCAAACTAGCTTGATAACTGTTGTTATATGAGAATTCTGCGAAAGGCAGGCAGTCTTCCCATTTTGATCCATATTCCAACACACAAGCTCTAAGCATATCCTCTAGGATCTGGTTGACTCTCAGTCTATCCATCTGTTTGTGGGTGATATGCTGTGCTGAAGTTCAACTTGGTTCCTAATCCTTCTTGAACTTTTTGCCAAAATCTTGAGGTAAACTAGGTTCCTCGATCTGATACTATGGTCTTGGGGGTTCCATGTAGACTAAAAATCATAGCAATGTATAGCTCTGCTAACTTTGCACTCTGGTAAGTTGTCTTGACAGGTATAAAGTGGGCTACCTTCGACAGTCTATCAACTATGACCCAGATTGAGTCATTTCCCCTACTAGAAGTAGGTAAACCGGTGATAAAGTCCATTCCGACGGAATCCCATTTCCATTCCGGAATCTTCAATGGTTGCAATAGTCCTGTAGGTCTCTGATGTTCTGCTTTGACTCTTTAACAGATGTCACATTTGGCGATGTAGCTTCCGATCTCTCTCTTCATCTTGTGCCACCAAAATTGCTCTTTCAAATCCTGATACATCTTTGTTCCTCCGGGGTGGATAGAATAAAGAGTATCATGAGCTTCCTTCATGATAACCTCCTTCAGTTCCGAATCTGCTGGAACACAGATACGTCCTTTGTACCACAGTACTCCTTCTTCATCTTCGGTGAATCCAGGTACCTTTCCTGTACCAATATGATGTTTGATTCCGTCGATACTTTCATTTCCCTTCTAGGCTTCCTTGATTTGGCTAATCAAAGTGGGCTGAAGTTCAATGCTAGCTAAGAATCCTTTGCTAACTAATTCAGTTCTGAACTGCTCTAATTCTTCATACAAACTGGGTTGCTTCTCCTTGATCATGGTGTTAAGCCTACCCGGCAATCTGCTAAGAGCATCCGCTACCACATTGGCTTTGCCGGGGTGATAGTGAATGTCAAGGTCATAATCCTTGATTAACTCTATCCATCTTCTTTGCCTCATATTCAGCTCCTTCTGAGTGAAGATATACTTCAAGCTCTTACGATCTGAGTAAATCTCACAGCGATTACCCATCAAATAATGACGCCATGTCTTCAATGCTAGAACTACAACTGCTAGCTAAAGATCATGGGTTGGATAGTTCTGCTCATGCTGCTTCAGTTGTCGAGACAGATAAGCGATGACTTTGCCTTCTTGCATCAATCCACATCCTAGACCAATCTTGGATGCGTCACAATATACATCAAATGGCTTCTTGATGTTTAGCATGACCAATATTGGGGCTGATATCAATCTCTTCTTCAGCTCCTGGAAACTAGCTTCACATTTGTCTGTCCATTCAAACTTCTTGTCCTTCTTCAACAATTGGATCATTGGTCGGGCTATGCTCGAGAATCCTTCTACGAACTTGCGGTAATATCCCGCTAATCCGAGAAATGCACGGACTTGGGTTTGAGTGGTTGGGGCTTCCCATTCTTCGACATCTTTGATCTTGGCGGGGTCAACAGAGACTCCTCCGGCAGACACAATATGTCCTAGGAATCCTACTTCCTTCAGCCAAAACTCACACTTGTTGAACTTGGCATATAACTGATGCTCTCTCAGGGTTTGTAGGATAACTCTCAGATGTTGCGCATGCTCTTCTTCTGACTTGGAGTAGATAAGGATATCATCGATAAACACAACTACAAACTTATCTAGGAAATTCATAAAGATCTTATTCATGAGATTCATGAAATAAGTAGGGGCATTGGTTAATCCAAAAGACATAACCATATACTCGTATAAACCATAGCGAGTAGTAAAGGTGGTCTTCGGAATATCCGTTGCACGAATCTTAAGCTGGTGATAACCAGTCCTAAGGTCAATCTTTGAGAATACCTAGGCTCTAGTCAACTGATCAAATAGATCCTCTATCTTTGGCAAAGGGTACTTGTTCTTGATGGTGACATCATTTAACTTTATGTAGTCTGTGCATAGACGGTTGCCTCCATCTTTCTTGTCGACGAATAACACTAGTGATCTCCATGGCGGTGCACTTGGTTGAATCAAACCTTTGGCTAGCATAGCATCCAACTGCTTCTTCAGTTCCACTAACTCTGAGGGTGTCATTCTATAGGGCCTCTGGGCTATAGGTCCGGTTCCGGGGATTAGTTCGATAATGATCTCAATATCCCTATCCGGGGGCATACCTAGCAATTCATCTGGGAATACGTCGGGGTATTCACAGACTACTCTGACTTGGTCTATGGTGGGCAAGGCTACACTCTGGTTGCACTTGAATTGACGGGGTAAGGTTTCAGAGATATGCTCTACTGTGACTCCAGAACTACTGGTCATGGTGATGGCTTTCTTAGCACAGTCTATCAATCCTTTATGCCTTGACATCCAGTCCATACCTAGAACTACTTCCAAACCTTTGATTCCAAGTACAATTAGGTTGGCATAAAAATCTATCCCATGTATTCTGATAGGTACCGCTTTGCAAATTTTTCTAGCTTTGGTTGTTGAACCGGGGATTTGAACTATCATGACATGCTTCAGGTTGGTTGGACGAATCTTACTAGTGCATGCAAATTCTTCGGTGACAAATGAATGCGATGCTCCTGAATCAAACAATACTCTTGCTAAAACTGAGTTGACAGAAAACATACCCAACACTACATCTGGCGCTTCCTGGGCTTCTTCTGCATTCATGTGGAAGAGACGACCATTGCGGTTGTGAGGGTTCCCTGGGGAAAATCTCCTTCCTGGTTGAACACGACGCTGCTGCTGAGCTGGGGCATTCACATTGGCATTGGTTGTAGTCTTATTGGAACACTCATGGGAGTAGTGACCTTTCACTCCACACTCGAAACAAGTGATCTGGGACTTGTCCTTGACTGCAACAGGTACAGCATTGCTGCCAGTTCTGGGTGCAGTGTTGTTGTTGTTGTTGTGGTTCTTGGGAGGTGCACGGTTGAAATTGTTGGCATTACCGGAGTTGTGATTGTTTCCTCCGGACTTCACATTTCCCCCGCTACGGTTGGGGTAGCTTGGGCGAGAATTTGGAGGTCGGTTGTTCCTTGGTGCATATCCTGGTGAAGGGTTGGGACGGTACTTCTGGTGACTGTTGGATCCAGACTGCTACATCATACGACGCTTGCGGTTGTCGTTTGCCTGGTTAATCTTTCCTTCCATCAGGATGGCAGAGTCGACTAGCTCTTCGAGATCCTGGAAACGGATGTTGACGAGGACAGTCTACATCTCATCATGCAGTCCGTTCAAGAATCTCTCCTTCTTCTTGGTCTCCGTGTTGATCTCATCAGGTGCATATCTAGCAAGTGAGAGGAATCTGTCATGGTATTCTACCACAGTCATTCTTCCTTGCTTCAATTCGAGGAACTCATCTCGCATTCTGTTGACTAGACCCTGCGACACATGGGTGCGGCTGAACTTGACTTTGAATGCTTCCCATGTCATCACTTGACCATGGTTCATATTGCGGATGCTATTCCACCAAGATCTTGCCTCTCCTGCCAGATAGTGGGTGGCGAAGAGAACTTTCTCATTTTCATCAACTCTGGCAACTTCTAAGTTGTTCTCCATGGTCTATAACCAGTCATCAGCATCTAATGGGTTCTCAGATTGATTGAAGATTGAGGGATTAGTGTTATGAAAGTTTTTGAGTTTGGATCCCTGGTGATCCTGATTTCCATGCCCTTGGTTGTTGAGAGCCATCTAGGCGATCTGTTGAAGTGTTGCTAAGTTGGCTTGGCGTTCTGCCCTGCTTGCTTCATGGTCTGCTATGAGATTCTGCAAGATCTGCAGCATTGGGTCTTGCGACGAGCTGCTCCCTCCTTGGTTTCCATGAGTCATCTGAAGATTGAGATATAGGGGTAAGAGGGAAATTCTAAGGTTCAGGGTTTTGGGTTTTCAACTCTAAAAACTTTGAGTTAGACTCAGGTTTTTCACTAACTTCATTTTCATTCATGCAAGCAAGCACACGATACAACACACACCACAACAATCAAAGGGAAAACATATGGTTTGAAGAACCATTCTGCAAACTAAGATACAGTGAGATCGATACATCTCATGCTACGACAGTGCTCTAGTGCATCTACTCATCGTCGATGAAGTCGGAGTCCTCATCATCAGTGTAGAAGTCTGCGGCATCCTCTGCCAGAAAATCATCATCGTTGCTGAGGTAAGAGTCCATGTTTCCCTAGATGTCTTCACCCTCACCTTCTTCTTCCTTTGCTGAAAGCTGAGCTTCCTGCTCCTTGACGGTCTTCTTGAGGTCGGCCACCTTCTTGCGAAGACGGGCGATGGTGCTATCCTTCTTGGCACACTGGCGGCAAAGATACTGACGGTCTTGGACAAGCAGTGCAAAAGTCTGGGCCTTCTGGTCGGCAATGGCACGGTTATGGTTGGCTAACTCTCTGGGCATTGTCTAGTTCCTGTTGTCTGTCATGCAACAAGAAGTCAAGGTTCTCCACTTGACGCCTCAACTCAGGGTGGCCCGGCATCTCCATTGGCATTCCCATGAAATCACGTCTTGCATAATGGGCAAAACGGGTTCCTTGGGTCTTGTTGACGCTGAGGGCACATAGACGTGCGAGAGCTTCATGCATTGCCCTAGCTAATCCATCTAGCCAGTTGTTCTCTCTCATGGAGAACTGAATTCTCCCAGAAGTTGGTGCTTCAATGCTTCCTCTAAGATCTGCGGTGACTAGCCACTGTAGGTCTCCTCCTGGGGGTCCTAGAAGTTGAGCTCCAAGAAACTCCGGGTGCGGGCGTCCCAGTAACTCTAACAGTGAATCCAGATCCCTCTCGAAGATTAGCTGACCTCCGTTTCCCAACTGGTAAAACTTGCTGAACTGAGTCTCCATCTACAAGAATTAAGGATGAGGAAGTTAGTGAAGTGATCAAGTGTGTCAAATTTTAAGTAGTAGTGGAAGAATTTTGAGGAACATGATTTTTTGAGAAAGAATCCACAAGGGTAAGAGAGGAGATAGTTTTTCATAAATACTTACTTTGGTTTTGAAACTAAGTTTTTGTTTGACGTTCATTCTAACTAGGGTCTCCTATGGTCAGGACGGCTCTGATACCAACTTGTCAACTCCCGGATTTTTAATCCCAGATGCCCGTTATGCCATACCTCGCAATCCCAGGATTACCATTTTTGCGAGACATAACGGATTGGATATCACAGTACATCATCCATTACAAACCATACATAAGGTCTTACACAAATAATATAAGGATCTCATGATCTAGTCTTAATACAACAAGCAGCGGAAATAAAATATAAGCGTAGCGGTGGGGTCCATCTTCAGGGGCACAGGCAATGCTGACGAAGGTAGATAGTCCTAGTTATCATAGCCGTCCCGTTGGCCATCATATTGATAGTCTCCTTCATAGTCTGGCCATGATAATAGCCAGGGACAAAAGCCATGAGTACTCTTTAAGTACTCGCAAACTACAACTAAGAAGTATTATGAATCTAAGTTAAAGTGCTAACTTACAAAGTTAAGTTTGAAACCTAAGCTGAGTTCTGAAGCAAAGACAGATAAAGTAAAACTCTAGAATCACTTAAGTTGGGGAAACTATTGTCATAAACACAACCCTGTTGTGATTAAGTCAAGATTCATCATTCATTTCAAAGCATTTAGAAAACATCTGACAACGAAATAGTATGGCCATTCCAACTGTCCATAACCGCAACCGCGGCTATTCAAATAGTTTGACACTCTGCAGAGGTGGTACACTTTCACCACAAGATTCGATACATCTGTCAGGGATAGCCCTGAATCATCATACTTAGTATGCATATAATCAAACATAACCTTCCCTTTACACACCCTAGTATAAGCACCTCTCCTATGAGCATGGCCTCCCAACCATGACCATCAGTCATCCTGGGCACTGCATAGGTGGACAACATGAGAGGTAGCCTCAGCTCAGACCTCTCCCGTGAGGGAACTAATACTAATGCATATAAATTTCCAGCTAAGCCTTACCCAATTCAGGTAATGTGGTTGTACGGTAAATTTGGAATGGTATCGCATCCGAATCCAACCATCAGTTTTATAAAAGGGTTAAGGCTCATGCCTCAACATTTTCATCATCAACAACCATTTGTGTTTCTCAACACATGTCAAAACATCTCAATAGAATGACTCATCATTCCAAGGTTTTCATAATTTATTTTCACCAAGCGTTCCCATCTAAAAATGACTCAAGTTTTTGGATCTACTCTAGACTACTAAGTTAAGAGTGTTCACTAAGGTGGTAAAGATGGGTTCAATCTCATGCCATAGAATGAGATTTAAAGGTTTCTAAATAGGTCAAGTTTTATACTTTTTATGCTACCTTTAAAACAAGTAAATAACTTTGTATAACCTAAGAGGGTAAAACTTGTAACTGAGACTTGGGGTACCAATAGGTAAAGGGGGTGTGATCAAGACATGCCTAAGGCATCTTAGCTAAACCATCTAGTTGATCCTAGCCTGTTAAACACTAAACTTGCAAGTGTTAGCTTGCATTGTTAATAGTGGCTTGCACTTAAAAGTGCTAGCTTGCTAATAGTAGCTTGCCTTGGTTGGTGTAGTGGTTGAAGTTTTCTTCTTCTTCTTCTTGGTAGAACTCCTCCTCCTCTAAAGCTTGGTCGGTACTATCATCTATAAACACATAGGGAGTGCACAATCACCAAACAATACTTAACTAAACTAAGTAGCATTCTAAGACACACCTTGGATGATCTTTTATCATCACAAGCATCACAAGTTTAATTCCATAGTTTCACTCTTTTTATTTTAGAAAAGTAATTTCTACTCATTGAAAAATAAACAAAAATTTCATATTCACCACCAAAATATGGGATCATGTGGACACATGTCCTCACCACATATTATAATTTGTGGGAATGATATTTAAAGGTTGGATCAACATTACTTTGGTTTAAGTTCATTATTTAATGATTTAAAGTGACTAGAAATGCCTATATAGCATTATTTTGGTACTAGTCCAAAGTCACTGCATGTAAACCTTAATATTATTACATATTTGGATATATATGATGAAATGTGATTTTTGAGAGTTGGAATCAACTCAAAAGCTAACTTGGTTGATTTTATAAAAATGTTGCAAGTTGCAAATGCTTCTGTCTTCTTATTTTTATTAGGAGAGATCTATAACTCTAATTGAATTAAATCCACCGGGCTTGGATAGATTATCTTAATACCTTTAAGGGAAAATTAGTTTCATGCAATTTGGATTTGTAAAACTCCCAGAATTGAATTTTAAAATAGTAGACAGAAACTAGATTTAACTAAAAAGAAAAATCCAGATTTGAATGTGCGGGCTAGAGCGGGAAACGACTTGGGTCGGCCCAGTGCCGCTCCGCGGCACGGGGCTCAGCTGACAGGGGGGTCTCGATTGTCAGTGGCACTTAACACACGAAACGGTACGCGCGCTGTGGGCCATAGGATTTGAAAGGAAATCTACGGCTGAGGGTCGTCGTCGACGACGAACAGGTCGTCGGCGAGCTCGAACCCTAGCAACTCGGTGGGGGTCTGCTGGGGACGTACCAGGGCTCCAGCGGGGTCGGCGAGGCGGGCAAACAAAGTGGAAGACGATGGTGAGGCGAGGCGCGGTTGCGGCGGAGCTTGGAGAGGTCGCAATCAGCGACGCCCTTCTGCTCCTGCCGCGCCTGCTCCGGCTCCAATTCCGGCGAGGCAGAGCTTTCCTTGCTCCAGCGAGAGGTGGGTGAGGTTCAGAGATGTGAGGGTACTGGAATGGTGTGGAGAGAAGAGGCTGGGGACGACTCCTTTTATAGGCCCGACGGTGAGACCGAGCGGGATGGGCAGGCGACGGTGGCGACATGGCTACGGAGGGGTAGAGGTATGGCTGAGGGTGGCGATCGACGGGCGGTCCCCTGGCGGTGCTCCAGGAATTGAATGCAGCTGTAGGGGCGGTGGCACGCGGTCTGGGCGAGGTGGCGCTCTGCGCGGCAGAGGCGGCGGTGTCCACGGCGAGCGGTGGCTGTGAGGCGTTGGGCGGCCAGTGGGGATGTCTGGGGTGTTCTCCAGGTCGAGGCGGAGCGGTGGGCGCGGGCTGCGGCCAAGGGGCGGTCTGGTCGAGCAGGGACAGGGCGTGCTCTGTGGGCGACGTCGGCATGGTCGACCAGCTCCGGGTGCGGCAGTTCCTGGCTGCTCTGCTCTCTATCTCTGGCCTAGGGCTGGTTGGACGGTGGAGGTGGACCACTGACGACGTGCTAGACATGGCGAGAGAGGCTGGCGGCGGCTGTGGCACGATGTCACCGGTGGGGGTGCTCAAGGTGCTCGGCCTTAATGGCCATGACCATTTGGTCGTGTGCACAGGGTTTGGCCGGGCTAGCAAAGGGTAGGGCTGGTACTGGGGGAACAAGGGGACAAGGTTAGGCACAAATGGTGACCAAGATCACTGCTCAAAACAGTGTTTTGAATTTGGCCAGATTTATGCCCACAAGGTATTTGAGGAAATGGCCGCAAGAGAAAAAGTTTTGAATTTTGGTTTCAAATTTTTTGAGTGATCTCCACTAGTGCTAGGTAGTCTCTGGTTGCAAGGGTTTTGGAAGTGGAGCTCAAATAGATGGGTTTTGAAATAGGGGTGATCTATGCATATGCATTAGATTCAATTTTCAAATGCAATTTAAAATAAGTAACATAATGTTTTTAGCAGATCCAAAGGTGGGCCTTGGTACCTCATTATGTGTACTAACAAGGGATACAAAGACCAAGATTTTTTTCTGTTAAGAAATGAGTGCTAGGAACATTGAATTAGTGGAGTGGATTAAAATGGCCAAAATGACCATTCCTCCATTTTAATTCTTTTTGATTTGATTTTCTTTAGGAAAAGTTTGGGAATGATGTAGATGATGTTTAAATCACCTAAGAAACATTTTACAAGTAAAGGATCACACAATCATGGCAATTCAAAACAACTCCTATTTTAAATGCACACATATATGAATGCTTTCATTTTAAATTTGGAAAAGTTTTTGTTAACCCCATTTTTGGTTGATTTGATCTTGATAAGCTTGGATTAAAGTTTTGGGATGTTACAAGATCCATGATAATGTGTATCTCACAGAGCACATACGTACCATCCTAGCCTCAATCCTGACAGGGAGGACTATGGGGAACTTCTTATCCAGACACTTGCCCAATGGTTATGCACAGTTGTTGCGCACTTGATCCATTCTATATATTTATCTAGAAAGAAGACGCATAGTAAACATAGTAATAAAGTAATTAAGTAGCAGGATAAGTAATATATATGACAAAGTCTAGCAGGATAAGTAATATATATGACAAAGTCTAGCAGGATAAGTCTTAAAGTAATATATGACAGAATATAGCTAGATTAGGCATCGTCGTTGTTGTCGGATGACAAACCTAAGGAATCTAGGTTAGCAGATGACATGGGTGTGACGGTGAACTCGCCGGGGCTGAACTCGTAGTACGGCCCCTGAGGGCGCGCGGTGGAGGAACCCACGCCATGGGACGTAGAGGGACCCGCCTCCTAGACGGGCTGCTAGCGCGTAATGGTCGCCAAGACCTCATACTGTTCCGCCATCACCGTAGTATCCGCGCGCAGTGTTTGGACCAAGGGGTCAACAAGCTGTCTCTCGACCAGTAGGTGCTCCTGCTCCTCCACCCTCATGGCGACTCTCATACCCACGGGCCTATTCTGAATGGCTCTAGCTTGATCCTCGGGGAAGCTGAGGGTCGCCCTAGCCCCTCTGTGTTGTACTACCATGTAGTCATAGGCACGTGCTACCTCCTCGGGGGATGATGGCTCAATGCACGGCGCCCAAAAAAGTGTTGATGGCTCGTGGTTGATGTAGAGCTCGTTGGGAACCCCAAGAGGAAGGTATGATGAGCACAGCAGCAAGTTTCCCTCAGTTATGAAACCAAGGTTTAATCGAACCAGTAGGAGAAAGGAAACACCCCAAAGGTGTTACTAGCTGAGCTTTGGCAGGGCACACTACCGGTGCTAGTAGCAACGTGGAGACCTACACAACACAACCACATAACTTTGTCCCCAACTTGCGATGAGGTTGTCAATCTCACCGTGTTTTGTGGAAAACAAAGGATTAAACGTATCGAATGGAAATAAGTAAAAGTTTGCAGAAAGTAAACACAAAGCAGTAAAATATTGTAGATTGTATGTAAAGACAAAGGACCGGGATCCATAGTTCACTAGAGGTGGCTCTCCTTAAGATACATAACATGCTGGGTGAACAAATTACAGCGGGGCAATTGACAAACACCGAGAAAGCAATACATGCATATATTAATCATCTTGACTCCTCTGAGACTTGATTGGGCATTACAACATAATACATAGACCGCCATCCAACTATATCTATGACTAATAATCCACCTTCAGGTTATCATCCAAACCCCCTCTAGTATTAAGTTGCAAGCAACAAATTATTGCTTTACGAACTGCATGTAAATTAAACAATACGATTGTTCTATGAACAAAGGATTGTTGTTTTCTCCCTAGTAGCAAAAACACATCTAGTACCTTAGAGATTTCTGTCACTTCCCTAGATTACCAGAGGCATGAACCCATTATCGAGCATAAATACTAACTCTTGGAGTTGCTAGCATCTACTTGGCCAAGATAGCTACTAACAATGGAAAGCATGCAAGATCACAAATAACAAAGACATGATAGAATCAATAATCAATCTGAAATAGCATCTCAATATCCATCGGATCCCCGCAAACACAACATGTATGAATTACATATAGATGATCTTGATCATGAACGGAGCTCACAAGATCTAAACATGAAAGCACAAAGGAGGAGAAACCAACCATCTAGCTACTACATGGATCCGTAGTCCAAGGATGAACTACTCACGCATCACACTAGAGGTTTGCATGGTGATGAAGAAGGCCTCCAGGGTGAATTCCCCTCTCCGGCAGGGTGCCGGGAAGAGCTTCAGATCCCTCCCGATCTAGGGATGGAGATGACGGCGGCTACAGACTCTTTCATGGATTTTTGATCGGGTACTTAGGGTTTCTGTATCGGAGGCATCTTATAGGCGGAAGGGGAGGCCGAGGGGGTGTCTGGGCTGGCCTCACCACCCCCTGGCGCGGGCCAGGCTGGGCCGCGCGGCCAGGTGGTGTGGTGCCCCCCTGGTCCCTCTCTGTCTCGTATTCTGGCACTTGATCACTTCCGGAAAAATAGGCACTTTGGCTTTTGTCCCGTCCAATTCCGAGAATATTCATTTTCTGACTTTCCTGGAACCAAAAACAGCAGAAAACAGGCAGCTGGCACTGTGGCTCTTGTTAATAGGTTAGTCCAAGAAATCATATGAAAAGTACTCCAAAGTTGGAACAAAACACAAGAAAGTGGATAAAACCAAGCATGGAACATCAAAAATTATAGATACATTTGCAATGTATCAGGGGACTGCCATGTCCCAAGGTGGCTCCTAATCCCATTAATGGTGATCTTAGCCTCCCAAGTGGGGATCCTCGTCGGCTTCTTATACACACCACGGTACTTCGGCTCCCCCTGTGACATACTAATTAAACAGAGACAAGCAAACATATTAGCAAAAATAGTGTACATGCTACTCTAAATTCGTGATTCTAGCAATATGATGTAGTAATAGTAGAGTAACATACTCGCACATTCATAACGGACAACATAAGTTTGAAATTCTAGTAATGCTCTCACCACACAAGAAACACTGTTATTTTTCTTTTGAAACGAGTATGCCACAATTTTGCAATACCAGAACATTCCTACTCAGTATACTTAATCAATGTGCTTTCGTACATGGAAGTTATGGAAAAGAGCACACTGAACAAACGCGCCCTATATCATATAAGTTTTGCTTTTGAGGCTGTCCTCCTTGTCTTTCGAGAACCTGCAACGGTCTGCGCATCTTTGTATTAAGTTGATAAGAAATGTCATAGAATGGCTACAACACCACACCCGCCTTTCGGCTTACAACACACTCCTACAACAACAACGATGACAGCTCGCCTTGCCCAACCCAACACACTATGTGGATTATAGTGTTGTGCAGGGACAATTGCTTCAGTTAGCAAGCCAGCAACAGAAAGCCAAAAATGTGTAGACACTATACTGTTGCTTAAGTCTTCCATGGTTAAACTATGTGTGTGATTCGTGACCTATGATGATACATGCGATTCATTTTAAGAATTGGATCCGGGCAATATTCAAGAGCCCAAATATGTCTTACTCTTTATTAGTAGATTGATAATTTAGCCACGTCACGCCAACTTTGGAGCTTGCTAGTAGAACTTTGTTTAGAGTGATCGTGGGTTCCAAGGAAAACATCCTTAGGAATTGGATAGCTGGTACTAATAAAACCATAGAAAAAAGGCTGTCTCAGATCGAAACTCTTTATTTTATTTTAGCTTTACTGATCTAATATGATGGTGTTCCTAAATTACTCAATTCCACCCAATGAAAATTATCTGTACCATGTTCACTTTCAAGAACTCTGAACCGCTTTCCTTTAAAAAAGAACTCTGAACCGCTTGTATCTAGTTACTAATGTTAAACCATCACACATTTCTATTACAGAACACTTGAGAGATGGCTGATGAGGATGTTCAACCTATCGTGTGCAACAATGGCACTAGAATGATCAAGGTTGTTATCCTTCACAAACTACTTGGCCTATGTGGGCGATGAAGCTCAAGCAAAAAGAGGTATCCTGACATTGAAGTACCCCATTGAACATGGCATTGTTAACAACTGGGCAGAGGGCTGGGGTCTAGGCAGAGGGCATCCTCGCCGACTCTACTCGCTGCTGGATGTCGCCACTCGCCGGATCGAGTCTCTACGCCGGCTGCTACCTACCTTCTCAGTCAGCTCACGGCAGCTGCCCTAGCAGGAACAAGGAAGCGGCGGCTGAATTGGCAAAAAACAAACTACTCTCGGCTGAATCGGCCAAATCGGCGAAAGCATAGGGAATTCGGTGATGTGTACCTGCGGATGGGGGAGGTGATCGTCGACGAGGTGGTGGCATGGATGGGGGAGGTGGTCGTTGACGAGGTGGCGGCGCGGACGGGGAGGTGGTCGTCGACGAGGTGGCAGCGGTGCTCCTGCTGCGGGACGAGCCCGGGACTGGCCTCCTCCTCCTTCCCTTCGCCGGACGCTAGACGGCGATGCCGAGGGGGATCGGACGCGGGACAACGGCGGTGGAGCGAGGGCCGCGACTAGGTATTGCGAGATTTGGGGATCGAATTTTCGTTGGGGCCGGGGGTTTGTTCAGAGATGCTATTACTGTATCGCGGCCCACTTACCCCTGGCGCCTACGGGCCGTTTCGCCAGCGGTACGTGGCGGCCCATCGGGGGGAACGCGACCCACTCTATCCCTGGCGAGCATGGGCCTTGTTCACCGAAGCTCCGTCTGATACCCCCGGCATGTGTTGTCGGATTAGCCGGTGGTACATGGTGGCCCAGCCAGGGGGCACGCGGCCCACTCTATCCCTGGCGTGCACTGGACCTATTCGCCGGCGGTTCTTATGGTATCCCCGGCGTGATCAGTGTGTGTCGGCTGGTGGTAACTGTACGCAGGTTTGGAAGCCCTTACCGCCGGCGAGCTCGTGCCCACTTCGCCGGCGGTAAGGAGTGCTGCTATAAGCTTTTCTCTACTAGTGCATGCTCTAGTGGATGATTCTGTGATGCAACTTCTGTCACACTAGTGCAACTTGCAATGTGGATGGAAGTTGCTTTCCTATGTGTTTTTGGTCTCTATGTGATGCATCTTCTTGGGCTGAAACTTTGATATCTACCATATGTGTTGCTATGACCTAAAACTAACCAAAATAAGGATAAAAGTCCATTTTCAACCCTAATCTAGAGAAATCCATTATTCAAAACCACATTTTGAATCTTATCTAAATTTGATATATTATCCAAAATACGTTTACCTCTCTTGAGATCATTATACAAGTCGGAATATAAAGTAGTAGTCCAGATTATTGCTTTTCTCAAGATTTATTCGTCAACAATTTATAGTTTTCTTCACCAGGCCCTTTTAGTGAAGACTTTCTAAAATATGGTTAATCTATTTGAACCCTCCATCATGCATCCGAGGGCCAGGAAACCAACCCCAAATTTTCAGGTCAGGTCCTCCCGCCCACGCGAAATTTGGCACTAGCACAGAAGAGTTTCTACACAAATGAAAATTTCTAGCATTGCAATTACCTTTCAGCCCACCCGCACAACGCCACGCTGCAATTCACCCAAAGGTCATTTACGTAATCTAATCAAAACCCTTTTTATCCCCTCGCCGAAATGATACAGATCCAAATTTCCCCACCGCCCTCGGCACCGTCCTCCCCGCCGTCCTCTCCATTTTCCCCTCTCCCTCCCCCATCTGCTCCCTTTCTCCTCGCCGATGTCCGTCCCTCCGTCCTCTGCCTTTAATCCCCTCGTCACCGTCCATCCCTCCAGTAGTAACCTCTCTGTCGCCCTATCACAAACCTAGCCCCTCCTCACCATCCTAGTTTTAGACCACGTATGTCGACCTTGCCGGTCGTCCACATCGCCGACATCCCGCTGACCTTGTCTACCACCTTGCTATACACTTCACCCGCAAAGTCGGCCAGCTTGCCGTCCACCTCATCGACAAGGCCCGTCACCACACTAACAAGCCTCGTCTACCTCATCGTCCACCTTGTCTCCCACCTGATCGACAAGGTCTGCTACCTCGCCGTCCAGCTCGATGCGACGTGCACCGGGTCACTACAAGAAACGCGGTATCAAAAAGGCCCTACAGCCTACAGGCAAGGAAAAACACTCTTCCTCCATGCTCATGTTTTTTAATTTGCCTGTGAAATGTATTCATTATCCTGTTCATGCCACCAATTTGTCTGTTTTGTTGCAGTTATTATCTCTTATTTGTTTTGCTTGTGAAATTGCTTGTGATTTTACAAGTCTTGTGACCAGGGTTGCATTATCCTATTTGTTACATTAGTTTGACTGTTTCATGACATGTCTGATGAGTAGAGTATAAATTTTTCATAGTAGTCTATTTTACATGATGATTACTACTGAACATTCAACATCATATATTATGGCTTGTTTAGTTGCCTATTTAATTGCATGAAAGATTCTTATCCTTCTGATGTTTAATTGTCATGCCATGCTTATTAGTGCAACCAGCCAACCAATTGATAAGTGAGATTCAGAGTATTTGACTTATGATTAGTTTACATACAGATAAAATTTGCATTATCTTGGTTGTTCCATTGGTTTGGCTGCTTCAACCTATGTATTTTGATCAGAGTATAAATTGGTCGTAGTGGACTATATTACATGATGATTACTATAGAACAATCAACACCATCAGTTATATTTTGTTTATTTGCATGATACTTTCTTATCCTGCTTATGTTTTATTGTGCTTGTCCTCTTTAACTACATGTATACTATTTCAGCTTATGATCTGTTTGCGTGTGATAAATGTTGCGTTATCTTCCTTTTTTGCATTAGTTTGGCTGCTTCATCATATGCCTTATGATCATAGTAGAAATTGCTCATAGTGAGATATCACATGATGAGTTCTATAGAATAATCAGTATCATGGGTTATATTTCATGTTTAATTGCACTATTGATGCTTATCCTACTTATGTTTTATTGCCATTCCGTGCATATTATCCAACCTTGACCCAACATTTCCCTACTTTTGTAAAATTGTCCCACTCTGCTTATTACTGCAACCAATTGGTGAATTGTCCAGCTTGTTCATTGTCTTGCCTCTTGCATTGGTTTGGCTGCTTCATCATTAGTCTTGTGATATGAGATTTAGAATAGAAATTCCTCATAGTGGACTTTTATACATTATGATTAGTATAGAACAATCAATACCATAGGTTATATTTTTGAAGCTTACTTGGAGTTGTTTTTTCATGATAGAAGCACAATTGCATCCCATGGAAGAAAGATGTCTAGAAAACATCACGAGAAACAATGCGTGAATGCAACAAATGGGTGTTAGGCCCCTTGTTTATGCATCTCCCACTAGATTCTCCCCTAAAAAGAGAAAGGATGAAGGCTCTGGATCTGACTATTATCCTGAATAGGAGGAGGAGGATGAGCTACAGGTTGTCCCCTTACTTGCCTACTCATCTTTTGTGTAATTATTTGCTTACTTAATTTTCCATATATGTTGTGCTTTTTTATTATCCCGAATTGACTATCTTTGAATTTTGTAGACTGAGAAGAGGAAATATAACAATAAACCTGCCGTCATGACAAGGATGGATGTTGGTGGTGGATCAGCTGCTCGGAAGCATGTCTTTGCTAGCATGGCTGCCTCGACATAAAGTATGAGACATACCAGGTCCAAGGGGAATCCGCCAGAAGTACTTCCACCTCCAAGTTCTCCACGGCGCCCACCAAGACCGCCAAGTGATGTGACCTCTTTGCAAGAAACTCAGAGTCTGCAGATCTTCATGCTCAAGGAGAGAAGGTAGCAGTCCAAATCAAGATGGCAGCACTCCATGGCAGGAAGACGCAGTCCAAGGCGAGCAGATAGCTGCCCCAAGCAAGCAACCAACTCCCCAAGAAATCACATTATATTCTTTGAATGGCACTTATTATATGGTAGAACATTAATTCCACATTATATGTTTGTAGATGATTTTGTCCATCATCCTTCTGAAGACACTATTACACATGATGATCCTCAAATTGTCTTGAGGAAGAAAACATGGGGAAGCAGCGTGAGAACATATCCAAAGGAAGAAAGCTTCCATTTTTCATTCATCCAGGAAGGACTATTGCTTCCAAGTTCGCCACTGAGTGTGCTAAAACAGTCAGGACTGGTATGCCTATCTTCCCCCGCTGGAAAGAGTACACAGAGAGGCCGGATGTTAGAGCAGAGTTCTACAACAGAGTTTCCGTAAGTTCTGTGACTCAACTGCCCTTTTCTTCTCATTATTGTTCATGCAAAGGCTAATGCATGATGTTTTATTTTAGCAAAAGTTTGTCATGGATGCATCACAACCAGTGGTGCAGGTTGCTTGCAACCAGCAGTTAATGAGGCACGTAAGAATTCAAAGGCATCTCCTAAAGAAGCAGTTTTTGACTCCTTCCCACTAAATGAAGTAACAAGGATATCTCTTGTTGAACATATGAACAATGTAGAGTGGTGCAAGCTTGTTGATTCTTGGAATGACCCTAGGAACTAGGTCAAGTCTTGTCTACTCAACTTCCCCATATTTGTGTTTAACTAGGACTGCCTCTTATACTCTATGCTCTCTCTTTGTGTAGACCCATTGTCTAATAAATAGGCAAACAAGAAATAAACAACCTTATCGTAGTGATGCGTTTTTATGTGACAGCCAGGGCTTCTCCCATCACAATGTGAAAAAAGCAATAGTAAGCCCTCCAGAATACTTTTTAGCTTTCTCATCTTCCAAAATTTTAATGCCATATTTGTGTCTAAAATGAGTATGATCAACTTGTAATTTGCTGGCTATTTTTCTAATGTTCGATTCTATTCCTAAAACTCATAGGCAACCATGGAAAGCAAGATGGCACCTAATGCTATAAAAGACATCACTGAGGTTGAACAACCTCCTTCCACCGACATGGTGCACTATGTGCTGTCGCTGGACATCAGCATCCATTCTTCAAGACCAACCAAGACTCTCCTTGAAGCGCAACTCGGGGCTTAGAGAGTAGGGAATGCGATACTCCGCAGTACCATTGTGGGGTTGCAGATGGAGAAACCAGATGGAGAGGTAGAAGCCATGAAGGAAGCACAGGAAGTGTGGAAGAAACTATACCAGGTCCATCTTTGTCATCTTCATATAATTCAATACCATGTTTGTCCAAGATGATGTGCTTCGAATTTGCTTGCTAGTTTTCTAATGTTTGCTTCTATAACTGTCAGTCACTCATTGGAAGCACGGTGGCACCATCTACTGCATAAGATATCATTGAGGATCAACCCCTTGCTTCCACTTATGAAAGAATTCATGCTTCAATACCAACCAACTCTCTCCTTGAAGCCCAACTTGTAGGGGTTCCGCGCATGAAAACAATAAATATTACCCTACGCCCCTGAACCCTTGATGCTGCCAGGACCTATCTATTAGTAATACAGTAATGGGAGGGGCTTTTTGCGAACTTACCCTTGAAGCCTAAAAAGCGTTGTCAACGCTCAAGAGAGCGTGGTTGATGTAGATGAGCTGAAGCCGACCTCAAGGTCGTGATGAAGTCTTTGCGCTCCTGTGGCTCCAACGACTTGAGTGCCTCAAGTGTCACACCTCGCAGGGAGTTACACACGTCCGGTGCCTGACGATGACTCCCGCTTCCCGGATCCAGCAGCATTTGCAGAAGTAGAGCTCCTGGATCTGAATCCCGCGACACAACGGCGCTCCGCGGTGAAGATGTCTCTCGTTCGCGTAGTCCGAACTTGGGACCACGATCACAAGAGAGCGGGAGAGAGAGAGTCCAAACTTGGGACCACGATCACGAGAGAGAGAGAGTATCAATTGGAGGTCTTTCCAAAAGTGGGAAGACCTTTATTGAATATTGCGTATATTTATCTAGCTAAATACCCCCACTATATATAGGGGAGGGGAGGTACTACCTCCCTCAAAGTCCCGGGGTGGGACTAAAGGAGAGGGAGATGGGGGAGGCGCCACCGGCCACCCCTCCATGGGCCCCACATGGGGGCCTAGCCCAATAGGGTCGTCGGCCACCCCCTTGGCCCCTCCTAGGGGTTCGGCCCCCTCTTGGGCCTTTTCCCCTCCGGGAATTGGCCCATTAAGCCCTTTGACCATTTAAATTGATTTTCTCTGTATTAAATAATTATGAGTAAATGATTAAATAAATATTTAACATTCATTCAAATATTATTCAATCTCCGTGTGTCTATGGAACACCTTCCATCTCCACTCCGAACATCCTCTAGACTTACCGAAACTCTTCCGGTTTTCTCTCTACTATTCTTTGGCGATTCTTCCGATCCTATAAACACTCTCTAAGCATCATCATACCCTTAAGTGTGATAAACTATGGTTCGGGAACACTCCATACATGGCTGGGACACTCCCGGACCAATGATCGATAGAGGAACCTGGATGGCCATGTGACCCCTGTGTTCCACGAAGATCTTTCATCGTTTGAACCGGGACGGTCGCGTCTTATTCCTTTTGTCTCTTGATACTTGCATTTCCTGAGATCTGATCAATGCCATCACAATGTCGTGTTCAATCTCGTTACCGAACAATGCTACTTGACTCGTTCCGACAAGTGATATGCTTGTGATCAAATCACACGCTGCACAGTTATTGTATATAACTTCTCCGAGTAGGCCCTTGAGTATCTTTCCGTCACGTGGATAGACAAATCCCACTCTTGACATATATTGCCTCTAAGGTTTCATCCGAGTACCTGAACACACCTTTATAACCACTGTATTACCAAGTGGCGCTTGATGCTATCTAAGCACTCTCGGGAGATAGTGATTGATATGGCCTCACGGTCTAAGGAATAGTCTACGATGATCCATTTCTAATCATCGTAACTTGAACTTCGTGACATGATCGGGTCATGATGTTTAGGTTGGGTATTGGTTCATCATCTCATTCTCAGAATGAGTTGACTCCATTTCCAACTGGCATAAATACCACATGATTAGGAAACTTGATCATCTGTTGACCAATGAACCAGTGACTAGAGTTTCACTGGGAACCCCTGGTTGTTTATATATCACACGTGTATTGATGTGTCCACTCAATACAGTTATAGCATGATATAAAACTTAATCATAAACTTTATGAAATATGATAATAGTCCTTATTACTATTTGTCTCTAGGGCATATTTGTTGGGTCTGAAGCATAGAAAACAAAAAAATTCCTATGATGAGAACTACACGCCAAGATCTATCTACTAGGTACAGAGCAACGGGTGGACATACATCCAACGAGAACTTACCCTCGAAGACAACGAGTTTTGTTAATGAGTAGGAAATTGTGGTTGATGTAGTCATACACTTGCCGATCTCAAGATCGTGAGGAAGTCCGAGCGCCACAACTCAGCAGTGCATCCGCACTCGCACACACGTTCAAGCCACCGGACAACCT